>CM033277.1:40963998-41608998 GCA_019343175.1 Oedothorax gibbosus | reverse complement strand
TATTTTTAGCCTACTTTTCTTTTTTTAATTCGAAAGAATTAAAAAAATGAAAAAGTAAGTATTGACATGCGGTCGATGTCCGTCTCTCTGGCCGTACCCCCCTTCCAAAATCGGTTCTATCCATTCGGATCTTAAAAATTCTTTTTTTGTTAGAAAGTTATGACTTCAGAGACCCAACTTTCATACTCTTTGTCCGCCTGTCTGTACATCCGGACGGACATAAATCTGTCGGCGAATTTCCCATTGAATTTGCATTGAAATTCAATTTTGAGTCATTTAAATCAGTGTTGCTAAATCAACAATGGCATGAGAAACTTTATTTAAAAATATTTGAAGCAAAATAATTTTTTCATGAATCATTTTGGAATTACGTCATAAGATGTAGCACAATGTGATTATTTGATTGTTCATTAATTGTTTACCAAGAAAGCGGCAAGGCATATTTTTTGCATGCAATTCTGCTTAGTTTTAATTTACATTTTTTTAAAAATGCAGTTTGGAGTAGTTTCATTATTTTTGTTATTAATAAATATTTATTTATTCTTAGAACTACAAAAAAATCGTGCAGACGATAAATAATATTAAGTTAATTCGAGAAAGAATATTAAGGAAAATAGTTTATTTTGGCTTTTTGAACTTAAAATTATAGCTGGATGCTGTGTTTACCAATTTTTTTCGAATGTGTACAAATCTAGTGTAGAAACGGTTGTTGATGTTATTTACTGTTAGGAACCTAGTTGTTTTCCGATTAGAATTTCAGTAAGTATTTAAGTAACAGTATTTTAGTTCTTTAAGAACTTCTTGTTTTTCAATATAATCGTATTAGATTCAGTGGCTAGTCAAAGGAAAATTCGCCAAGCCGTTGCACCAAATATGACTTGATAGTTACTGCATCAGTGCTCATTTAGTTGCAATGCTCGTTTATTTTAAGAATTCTTAGATTTTAATTATATTTAATTGGATTTTAATTATATTCATTCGAATTTTAATTTTATTTAAAACAGATACGTTGGTGGAGAACTTGTAAAAAGATGCTATTTGTTTTTCCATAGTAATTTATTCTGTACTCCGTGTTCCTATAAATGCGATTGAATCGAATCGGAAATATTAGTTTTAAAAACATACGCTATTTTAATAATACATGATCATCGATATAAACACTGTAAATGTATGCACTACAAAAAAAATTTGGTAATTTTCTGTTAAAATTTAGTGGAAGCTGATTTATTTGCTAGACATTAAGTTTTACGGAAAACTGCAGTCTCTTATTGCTTCTGCTTAAAAATTTAAATTCATATCTGAAGGCAATATTGTTCTATTATGTATAGTGATCTTGAATACATTTTTAGCCTACTTTTATTTTTTTTAATTCGAAATATTTTTAAAAAATGAAAAAGTAGGTATTTACATGCGGTCGATGTCCGTCTGTCTGTCTGTCCGTACCTCCCTTCCAAAATCGTTCTATACATCTGATCTTAAAAATTCTTTTTTTGTTAGAAAGCTATGACCTCAGAGACCCAACTTTCATACTTTTTGTCCTCTTGCCTGCGAATTTCCCATTGAATTAGCATTGGAATTTAATTTTGAGTCATTTAAATCACTTTTGCCAAATCAACAATGGCATGAGAAACTTTATTTATTTAAAAATATTTGAAGCAAAATAATTTTTTCATAAATCAATTTGGAATGACGTCATAAAATGTAGCACAATGTGATTCTTTGATTGTTCATTTATTGTTAACCAAGAAAGCGGCAAGGCATATTTTTTGCATACAATTATGCTTAGCTTTAATTTACATTTCGTCTTTTTTAATGCGACTTGGAGTAGTTTCATTACTTTTGTTATTAATAAATATTTTATTATTCTTTGAACTACAAATAAATCGAGCAGACGATAAATAATATTAAGCTAATTTTTAGAAAGCATATTAAGGAAAATAGTTGATTTTGGCTTTTAGAAGTTTATGTTATAGCTGAATGCTGTGTTTGGCGATCCCCCCCCCCCCTAATGTGTGTAAATCTAGTGTAGAAACGGTTGTTGATGATATTTACTGTTAGGAACCTAGTTGTTTCCCGATTAGAATTTCAGTAAGTATTTAAGTAACAGGAAAGTAGGCTATTTTAGTTCTTTAAGAACTTTTTGTTTTCAATCTTCTCGTGTTTATTTGTCTACATTTAGTGTGTTTTAAAACTAATTTAACGCAAGTAACTGCTGGCATTGTCAGGTAGTTTACCACGCTTTAGTTCGCGCATTATTAATGCAATGCATGTTCATCATCCAGTTGGATACAAAATAACGTTAAAATAAAATATAACTTTTATTTTAGAAAAATGAAGATAAAGGTTATAATTGTTCATTTCTTAAGAAACACATGTGATAAATACTAAGTAGGTATTTTTATATTAAATGAAAACATTTCAGGGGTGACGTCATGCCAACGTGATGTTTGAAGGCTGTTAAAGTGCTAAACCCATAGAACATAAATTTCGGATTCCTTTTTTCTCCTGTTTGTTTAATTTTTAATTTAAGTGACAGTGAAGTAAGGAGGCTAGAATAAGACGGATGTGCTGCCCAGCGCAAAAACCGGACTGCCAATTGAAGCCATTTATAGCTTTCGCAATACGCCCAAACAAGGACTTGGCTAATTATTTGCCGATAAGATGTATGCAATAAAATTAAGGGCGAATGAGACCGTCAAATGCGGATCTCCAAATCGAAGTGCCTCTGTGTTAATGTAATGGGAAAAAATATTTTCTAAGCCAGATTTCTCCGGCTGTGTTGGATCTTTTTGCGAACGGTTTTTTTATGTGATAAATGTAGGTGACTTACAGGTCTCTATGATCGCACTTGACACGAATCCCACTTGATTCGAATATTTTGAGTAAAATTATTTATTGAAAATTAAAAAAAATATTCGAACCAATTTCAAAAAGTGGGATTATAGACCCAGCCAAAAAAAATCTGCAGAATTGCTTTAAAAAAAAACTGAAGAGATTTGAAACACTTAGTCTGCAGAATAGAACTGCAGTCTTTTTACAGTTTTTTTTGCTGCAAAAAACTGCAGCTTTTTTTCTGCAGACCTAGTGCTTCAAATCCTATCAGTTTTTTTTGAAGTTTTTGAAAGCAATTTTGCAGAATATTTTGCATGGGAGGCAGAAAACTGCAGCCTTTCTGAAGTTTTTGTGAAGAAATTGTGCAGAATATTTCGGATGGGGAGACCTGTAAGTCAACTACATTTATAATATAAAAAAAACATATGGAAAAATATTCAATACAGCGAATAAAATGTGGCTTCGAATTTTTATTAATACAGAGACACTTTAGTTTTGGGACTAGTAGACATTCGAGCTCATTCCCCCTGAAATATTTCGTATGAAGAGACAGAGACTTGTCATAATTCCGATCTTGTACTACAATTTACTACTGCACAACTAGTCAGTTTATAATGTTTAACCATATCGCTATTTTTAATTGAGTCTTTTAAAGAAATCTCGTTGAGAAGGTGCTGTTAGGTTTTTTTCTGTGTTTCACATAGATTTGGCTACAATTTGACGTATTCGCCTTTTTTTTACGCCAAGCATCTCATCCATTCTAACTCCCACGTTTATTTTTCAAAAATGTGTCCTTCCGTTTAGATTTACGCTACGAATGTCTTTGAACTTCTTTTATTTTATAAATAAAACAGTAAGAAAGTAGCGGAAATGTTGCAAGTCAACAACTGTACTGCGTGCGCCGTTAGTTTTGGAATAAACAACACGCAACACGCAATTGTTCAGTGAGTAATATTTATGGTTATTTAAATGAATGGGAGTAAAATATTTAAATTTTAGAAAGGAACTAGCTGTATGGTCCCACCTTGCTGGAAACTCGTTTAACTTAATAGAATTTTTTTTGGAGGCATGCGTACTTATTAAAATTTTAAAAACAAAATCGAAATCGTGTTGCGCATGCGCAATACAAAGCCACGGAAGTGCTTTGTTTACATCAAATTTAATTTTCGTAATCAAACAGAAAAAACCTGTTCTCAACAGGCGCAATCTCTATCAGCGGTTACAGATTTTATATGTTTGCAGAGAAAATATGTCTTTTGATAAATTGAGAAGTAATTTTACAGTAAAATTCTGTAGTTTAAGAAAGCAGAAATTTTCTGTAGGAGAATAACAGAAATAGTTTTTTTTATTTTAACTAATTTTTTTACAGTGTACTTGTCCCACACTTTGTTCTATTTTCTCGAAAACAATGTTTCTGGAATCACAATTAAGGGCCATTTTGTTTTACGTTTGGCTAAAGGAAGTTGCAAAGTCTAGAAGATATCGGTCGTTCACCTAACCTTTCCTTTTCTTTCCTGTTTTTTATTATTATCTGACTTTTCAAATGCTTTCAAGATAAAATAATAAAACTAAATGACAGTTCTTTTAAAATGCGTTTTAATGGAGTTGTTTCAGATGACGTAACTTTCCTGTTTTCATTTTTTGTATTTCTTGCGATTTAATTGGTTGTTTTGGTTTCTATCATTACTCGAATGGAATAAAAAGAAATTGCACGGAAAAAAAAATCAAAAATAAACGGAGGAACAGCAAAAATCGAGTAATGATAGAGGTCTATCATTATCGATTTCTCTATCATTATTCGATTGTTGTCGTCTTCTCCGTTTATTTTGGAATTTTTTTTCCGTGCAATTTGTTTTTATTCCAACTATCTATTAAAATTTATCGGTTTTAATTTGTTTAGAATTGAAGTACGCAAGGCATTACCAAAACGTCAATGTATTCGGAAAACGTCGATTTAGATTTTTTTTATTATGCGTAAAAATTAGCCGAAATTGTGGAACTGCAACTTAACGTGATTCACGAACAGAGAAAAGTCGTGTAGCATTCCTATTGTTTCTATCGTCTGAAAATTAATATTGAGGAATCTGCCGTTTGACGTAATAAAAGTTTAAATTAGATTTAAATGCGGGTAAATTTTTTTACGAGGTGCATAAGTATGATATCAAATTGTGTCTAAGTGACA
This sequence comes from Oedothorax gibbosus, assembly GCA_019343175.1. Taxonomy (NCBI): domain Eukaryota; kingdom Metazoa; phylum Arthropoda; class Arachnida; order Araneae; family Linyphiidae; genus Oedothorax; species Oedothorax gibbosus. The sequence continues at coordinate 41,603,984 of CM033277.1, read as the reverse complement.
GTCATAAATTTCACATTGATATTATTATCGCAAGATACGATTAACATAAAATTATGGAATTCAACTGTAAATGAGCCGTTAAAATTTTTTTTAAAAAATCGTACGTAGAACGTAGAATCAATCTCTATTCAGAATGGGGTTGTTTCACGAAGGATCTGGCAATAGCTCTGCGGTTTTGTTTTCATGTCTCTCAAATTACTTTTGTTGATATTCGAAATTGTGTTTTCTAAGAATAAGTTATTTTAGTTGTTATTTTTAAGATTACAACTTCTTGCTGTTCTGTTCGTTGTTTTAATCATTTATCAAGGAAAACTTGCATTGAAAGAAGTTGGAATTTTAAAAAATTAACAACTTAAATATTCTCTTCGAAACCTTAATCCCGAATACCAAAACAACAGTAATTCGAGATACATGAAAACAAAACCGCAGAGCTATTGCCAGATCCTTCGTGAAACAACCCCATTAACTATTTCAGATAATAATAATAATTGTTTGTAAACCTCTTCGAGGGTGCATTATTCCTAAATGTTTAAAACTTTTATTTAGTTCAGAATATTTTTTGTTACAGTTCTGAGTTTTGAGAAAAATTACATAATTATCCATAATTTCCGAAATCAATGTCTAAGTATAACTCATGCTGCCATCTTGTGATGAAAAATAAGTATAAAACTTGCCTAAATTAATTTATCTCTCATTGTGACAACTGCTTTATTTAAGTGATTCAAAATAAATTAAAGGAAAAAGTTTTCTTTGAACTATTTCGGTTTTTAAATGTGTTATGCTTTTGATTTTTTTTAATCAAAATAATTTGGGAATTTGAAAAGAGAGAAGGGCCACAAAAAATTGTTTAATGGGCCGCATGCGGCCTGCAGGTTGCCGATAAAGGACTTACACGAAAGTATAAGATTTTGAGTACTTCAGGACAAAAGTATTACTAGATCTTGTTTAGATACTGCAGTTCACATTTTCACGTCTTAATAGCTCGATGTGATCGTCCAACCAATATGGCGGTTTCGACCACTCGCTTGTCTAGCGGGTTCGAATCCCTGATAAGGCATGGATATTTGTGTTGTTCTAAGTACACGTGGAGAAAGTGCTCAATAAATCTGTTGGCCTGAAAGCCCCGTGGCCGGTCATGGCGCAGTGCTCTGAAAAACACCCTCCCCCTACAGCAAAATGTCTAAATTAAAGAGGTGGCACCCTCTTGTAGCAGAAGTCAGACTTCCACCGTCACGGGAGCTCAAATTCTAGTGCCAACGGAAGCAACAGCACTATTTCTGCCTTCCAGGCTATGCCCTGGATGCACACGACAACAACAAGAGAATAGCTCGATATTATCTTCAAGTCCGACGTTCATCCAAATCAAACTACTTATTTTTTGACGGAGAGAAAGTGACCTCGAATAGGTATGTAGATCGGCCTCACATCCACTCCATGTTTATCCCTTTTATTCATCGCTTGTTTGACCGCGTTTCATTCGGGAGGTAGTCGACGCAACGCAAGACGCAAGTTGCGTCAACGATTGTTAGGTTGAGCGCCTACGGCTGTTTATTTCTAGCCTCCAAGGAGCTTTAGCATAGTCAAATTACGTTTCGTAATTTAGAACCGCGGTTAAGTGACGAGGTCGACACCTTAGCCGGCCCCCCAACTGGACTTCGAGCGACAATTTTGACGCTAAAGCCGGTGGGACTTTAGACTTTACGAAATTAACGACGCCAGTGAACTCGGGGGGGGGGGGGGGGGGGGGGTATTATTATTTTCGATCACTCTATTATTTTCAAATTTTACTCGATTTCTATTATCTTTCTAACAAATATCCGTCTATAGAATGTGGTCGGTTTAGGACGCGCAAAACCCTCTGTATGAGAGAAAGAGAGAGAGAGAAAGAGAAAGAGAGAGAAAACGTCATTTACTAAATAGAATACTACGAAATCTATTTACTTTAGTATTTATATATAATTTTTAAATGTATTATCAATCTTCTGCTATGGTCTATACGGGTCTTGTTTCCCCTTGGCCATCAATGTGTGTTTTGCCTTTGTTTTGTGTATGTAGCTTGTAAATCTTAAAATAAAACTTTCAAAGTTTCAAAGAAAGAGAGAGAGGCCGATGTTCTGATGACTGGGCTAGGGAGCCTCTACCTCAACGATGTGTATTTCGTCGTGAGCAGCAAAGACTTGTTGCGGCCGATCCCTTTGTTTAGATAGTTTTCAATTCACGCCGCACTAGAATCTACTCACTTAGACTATTGGTGATGGGCCATAAGTATGTAAAAGCAATATACGAAGTCGGTATGTATTAACATAGATTGGAAATTCATTAAAAAAATATTTACATTTATTTAAAATAGTATTATCTCACTGATACTATAAATATTCTATAGATGTCAACACGAGTCTAAAAATGAATATTCATAAAAATATTCTTTAAGGAACTAAATGATATTTTCTGTCGAATATTGTTTTATTTTGTTCTCACAGCGATATTCTTACCTTGTGAAAAATAAATTTTAACTTAACAGCAATACTTTGGCAGAACTTTTGATTTCAAAATTAATGTCTTAGGCCTAAGGGAATCCCTCTTAACAAGTTCAATAATCTAAAAAAGTGGCATTTATTAGTTGATTGTGTTATAAAAGTGAAACTAATTAATTATTTTTTTCGAAAAACCCTTAAAACATTTTTTGAGATAGTTGGACAATTCCTTGCTAGTAGGAAAAGTTTGGACATAATAATTAACGTTTGATAAAATTTAATTTGTATCTTTAATTCAGGCTTCAATCTACGTGTTTCATTTGAAGTCACTTTGTTTACGGAATCTGAGATTTCATCTAATATTAAAAGTAAACCTAAACACTGTCTTTCATTTTTTTAAATTTGAAAATTTAAAGAACGACCTAGATTTATACTGACTAATAAATACAGTTTGTTTGCAATGACTTACATTCATGTAGTTCTTTATTTTTGTACTTAAATTAATAGAATTTACTTCGAATATTGAATTTCGTGCATTTGGAACAGTTATTATATTCCAATAAACGGGGTCATTGCTGTCAAATCGAAAGGAACTCAACCCTAGCCATCTTGGACATTGATAGAACTTCTGACAACCCTTTTTGAAATAGAATTCAATTTATAATGTATTAGTTAATGAAATGAATTCATTGTAAAGAATTGTTCTATATTTTTATTTCTTGTCGTTGTTCTTTAGTTCTTTAAAAAAAACTATGTTTTTAGGAATATATATATATTTTTTACTCGTGTTGACTCTGTTCTCTTTTTTTATTGAGCAGGAAATGCTTCTCTGGGAATAAAACAATAGAAGAGCTTAGTGGAAGAACGTGCTAAGTGACAAAAATGTAAAAACGAGCAAATGAACTTTAAAGTCTGCACTCAGATCTGATGAAAACGGTATTGCAAACCGAAAAAATATACTAAGCTTAAAGTTAATGAAAAAGGAAAAACTTTTTAACGTTAAAGAACTTAGTTTATATCATATGTTCATTGATACAAAGATCTCAATTTTTTCAAAAATGTAACTTAGCACGCTCTTCCACTAAGCTCTTCTATTGTATATACAATTATTTGTAGTAATAGCAGAAGTGGGCTATTCTTTTGCATAAGTGAAGTCACACGACGGGCTGCTGTCACGGAATTTCCTTGTTTGTGAAGAGAGAGTCAATAACAACAAGCGAGAGCTGTTCGAAACATCTGCTCGTGCCAGGAAGTGTGCTAAAGGGGCAAATTTGGCTGGTTTTTTTTTTATAGATATGTTCATAATTTTTTTTATAGATATGTTCTTAGATATTAAGGGTCGTAAAGTCTTCTATTGATGTATATGTTGAACTTTTGACAACAAGACTGGCTGATATATAACTCCTTCCGCTCTGTTACAAAAGGATTTTTTGTAGTCTCTTGGTTGATGGTCATAATTAGGGTTGGGCAGAACGCGGCGTTGAAGTTTTTTCGCTTCACACTTACGCTGCGTACGATTTTTGTTACCGCGTAACATTCATAGGAAGAGTATTATCGAATCATTCATTGCCTTAAGCCATTATCAACAGTGAAAGTGTTAATCTGGATTAGTTATATTACATACATTTGAATGAACTTGAACTTTTTTTTCACTAATATTTCACTTAAAAATCCAATTTTTTATATTTGGTATAATTCATAAGTGTATGAGGGTACGTGTAAAAATATTTTTTAAAAATTTAAATATTAATTAATTAGCATTTTATGCATTAATTAGTATGTTTTTTAAACACTCATAACTCAAGAACAAATTAACTTAGACCTATACAATTACCATGAAAATTAATCACCAATTCATTTTGAAGGGCGTGAATCTCAAACCAATTGTGTGGCTCTTTTAGTTTTTTATTTATAATTTTTTATAATAAGCAACATTAAAAATTTCCATTTTTTTGAAAAAAATAACTTTGACATGCAATATAAAATTAATTTAAAAACCAAATCTTCTTTTTTGAGGTTCACGCCCTCCCCCAACTTATTCCACAAATAAATAAACAATTCGTTTGATAAAATGTTAATTTTAACTTTAGTTATCATTGTTTAAACAAAGTAACACATGAAAAACTGAAGTTTTGAGAAAATCGAGTTTAAAGGTTATAAAAGCTAACTAACTTTCATGATTTGGAAGATTAGAAAAACCTCAAACTTTTTATTAGAGTGGAGTATCAGTACAAACTTAACATCATTTTAAATAGGAATAATTGGAAATTCTAATGAACTTTAAAAAAATGCCTAATTTGGTTATTTTTGGCCTTTTTTAGTGTGTATGTATACCTTAAAGTTAATACTTACTAGAAATACGTTTTGGTCGCATCGGAAATTTTATTTTGCTACTTAGATTTTAGAACGTCTACAAAGCATCGTGATCATTTTTCGCTATTATGTTGCTACAAAATTAAACATATCTACAAAAGAAATTAAAAATAAAATCTCGGTCGTTTGATAGACATTTTTCAGCAGTGCATTTTGTTTGTTTTTCGAACGCCCCCTGACCTATTAAAACCGAAAGAGGGTTATCGGTGTCAAATTACTAATCGAACTGAAGCAAGCGAGAGCAGTTTGTCAGCACTTTTTTAATGCTTTGAAGTCATTATCATACGTCAAATACTTTAACGAGTTTCCCATCGAACCTGGTTTCTTGTTACGTAGTTTCGAGTTGTTATTAAAATTGAGACATATTATTTAAATTAAGTGAAACATACATTGGGTTGTTTTAGGTGACGAAATTTCTTTCAGATTTCTTTTTGGGATCGGTGCTCTGATTGGTCCTCTGTTCCCATGCGAAATGGATTCACCAATCGAAACTCAAGAAATAATTTATTTCCATAAACATTTCTGTTGCCGCTAAAGATAAAAAAAACGTGCCAATTTGATTGTTTTTAGCTTTCCATAAAATGAACATATTACGGTAGTTAATCCCATTAATTTATGTGTTTGATAAATTATTTTTCAAGTAAACCTTAGTTTGGGCTAAAATAACGTCGTGTTAAAGCCAGACGAAGACTATTATGCAATTTAGATCCGTGGTCAAATGACGAGGCAGACATGCTAATTGCTGGGCTTATCTGAGCTGGTACTCAGAGAAACCTCATTGCGACTTCGTACGCAGTGACAGGAAAATAAAAAAAATGAAGTTCTCTAGTAATTTTCTCCAGTAACATATACAAGAAGTTTTGTAATTTTCAAGCACATGTGTCTAAGCTACTATCCAGTTTAAACTCCCCGAATGGAAGAAAACAAGTAGGTTTGTAACACAATCTGTGACTTAACCCGCTTCCACACAACAGTTGTGTTTAACAGGTAAAAAAGCGCCAAACACAGCATTAATTCTATATTAAACATTTACATGCTTAATTTGGGTAGTTTCATTTATTTTATTTCGAAAATTCAATAATTATTACTTATCGTTTGTAAAAAATAATTTATATTTCAAAGAATAAATATGTAATATTCCTCGCTTTTAAATAGAATGAAAATATTTCATATCAACATACAAAGAATCTCGTAGTGAAATATATTTGACGTCATTTCAAACTGATCGATGTCGCAAAAATAATTTTTTTTAAAACTTATTGTCTAAAAGAATTAAAGTTTCTCGAGCGATTGTTGCTAATGGCAATGGTGATTTAATTCTAATAAAAATGGCTTCCTATGCTTTTTAAATGAGCATTAAATTTTGCAGTTTTTAAAATAATTTAAATTTTCAATGTATTCTAATTTTGATGCGCTGAATTTTTTTGACGTATCGCACTTGTCCGTAGCATTTGTAGTTTGGGCTATGAAAAAGGGTGACAGACAGACGGACTGAACGATTATAATACCTTCCACTTTTTACGTTATAAACGTTGTGTGGAAGCTAATATGGACATCGATTGAGGTCCCGCCGTCTACGCAAATTTTAAAAAATGCTGCAACGCTCTGTTGTACCATTGTGTTTATAGCACCAGTTGCAATTAAATACAGAATAATGCGCTGCGAACATTCGACAACTGTGCTGTATTTTGACAGAATTTTTTTTACAGTGTATAACACCTCATCCAACGCGTCGATACATAAGTAAACGTAGTTCAAATGCTTCTGAAAAACTTATCCTTTGTAAATTTGACATTTTGAATTTCAATTCGATTGACTAACAGTTCTCATTAATCTACCAAAACCGGCTTTTTTTGTTTTCCTCAATTTATTTATCGATGGAAATGTGGTAAACACAACATTTATCGATTAGTAAGTTAAACAATTTTATTTATTTGTACTCAATCTTTGCTGCTAATGAACTGTTTGTAATAGATGATTAAGATTAGTAGTTGCAGCAATAAAGTGAAATAAAAAAATATTTATTTTCCGTTTGTCCAGTCATGGATGCAATACAATTAATGTTTGTTAAATAAAAAGGGTTTTAATGCCAACGAACTTTCTATTTCGTCCAATACAATATTAGAACAATTTAATTTAGGAATGTATGTTCTGTAGAAAATACTTAATTTTTTTATTATGGAAAAGTCAGATTTTGTAGCATACCCTCTTAAAACAAAAGAGTGAAATCCACTCCTATAGGGGAAGTGCATTTTCGGCACCGTAAAGGAGTGGAAATTAACTCAGACTGAGTTAAAACCGCTCGTTTTAAGAGTGTAGGACGTAGATTGTTTCCTTTTATTTATTTTACCCACTCCGCAAAAAGAGTGAAATCCACTCCTATAGGGGAAGTGCATTTTCGGCACGGAAAGGAGTGGAAATTAACTCAGACTGAGTTAAAACCGCTCGTTTGTTTTAAGAGTGTATTTTGCATCCAACAACTTAATAATGTACAAAAATTTCAGCAATTTAATTCTTATTTATGCAAAAATGTCTTAGTTATTTTTCTATTTTATAATTAAATGAATTCTACAATTTATCATTAAGTAAAAAAATTTGTATGTAAATAAACATTTTTTACTCAATACTCAATTTCTAAATCTGACGATGAAGCCAAATACTAGATTAGCCGAAGTTTTCTTGGTGGTTTTAAGAAGTAACTGCTTTATAGCACAAGCTTAAATGAGTCTTATTAAAGACGTTAATTTTTCATATACAAAGAGTGATAGTTTACGCTTGTTAATTTTTATAGTCCATCTCATGTGAATAAAATTAAACGTTTCAAATGTTTAAGTCCATAAGCTACTGACATTGTATTGTCCCCTTTGAACTCCATTATTTATTTATATGATTGAAATAAAAAAGTATATCATCTCGTAAAATGCATATAATTTCCCCCCCTTTTTGACACATTTTTAACATAACATAACAAACAAGAAGTTCTTAAAGAACTAAAATAACCTACTTTCCTGTTACTTAATTACTTACTGAAATTCTAATCGTTAAACAACTAGTTTCATAACAGTAAATATCATCAACAATCGTTTCTACACTAGATTTACACACATTAGGAAAAAAAATCGCTAAACACAGCATCCATCAGCTATAATTTAAACTTCTAAAAGCCAAAGTAAACTATTTTCCTTAATATTCTTTCACAAATATCTTAATAATATTTATCGTATGCTCAATTTATTTGTAGTTCGAAGAATAATTAAATATTTATTAATAACAAAAATAATGAAACTACTCCAAACTGCATTAAAAAAATAAATGTAAATTAAAACTGAGCAGAATTGTATGCAAAAAATATGCCTTGCCGCTTTCTTGGTAAACAATTAATGAACAATCAAATAATCACATTGTTCTACATTTTATGACGTCATTCCAAAATGATTCATTGAAAAATTATTTTGCTTCAAATATTTTTAAATAAAGTTTCTCATGCCATTGTTGATTTGGCAACAGTGATTTAAATGACTCAAAATTGAATTTCAATGCTAATTCAATGGGAAATTCGCCGACAGATAGTAGATTTATGTCCGTCCGGACGTACAGACAGGCTGACAAAAATCTTGGGTTGGAAAAATCTTGGTTTAGTTGGGAAAGTTGGGTCTCTTAGGTCATAGCTTTCAAACAAAAAAAGAATTTTTAAGATCCGAATGATAGAACCGATTTTGGAAGAGGGGGGGGGGGGGGGGGGTACGGACAGACAGGCGGACATCGACCGCATGTCAATACCTACTTTTTCATTTTTTTTAATTCTTTCGAATTAAAAAAAGAAAAGTAGGCTAAAAAAAGTGCGCCCAATAAGGGAAGAGTGTAGGCTATGTAGCCCATTACTCTATGCGCAAAGGATGACAGAAATATGTTAGTGGTCCATTTACTCGACAAAATAGGCGGGGAAAGGTAATGATGATAAGGAGGGTATCATAGCAAAATTGCATGCCACCCTCCTATATAATGATACAACGGTGTAGACTGCTATCCGTTTCATTACTTTGTATAGTTACACTGGGCAGGTCACCATCCTTCTGCCACAGTGGACGCCGTAGATTAGGGGTCCGTCTTAGTCGGAGAGAGAATCCTGGAAGGTAAAATAAAACAATATTCAAATGAACATTGAAAAGTGGGCAACGTAACACAAAGTTAGAAAATAGCCTCTGTGAGGTCTAATTGTCACAGAGGGCCATGGACACAATGTCTCAATCCTGCGTATTAAGAGACAAGATGTCTTGTGATAGTTTAAATCTATATACATAAAAGGCAACTTCCGTTTGTTTGTTTGTATAAGACACGAGATCTAAAGAACCACGCAACAGATTGTCACGAAATTTGGCACAAAAATTTATCTCATCTCCGGAACAAACATAGGCTAAGAATTTTTCGAATCAGACCATTCCTTCTATCGTTTCGAACGTTTTTCTGAAAAAACTACACCACTTTGGCCCAAAACCGATCATTTTTTTACTTTCCTGTTGCCATCGGCTGAAAAAATTAAATAAAACTTTTAACAAAAGTAATTAAAATTGAAAATGTTTATTTTATTCTGTTGCCATTAACTTCAGAAACTAAATTCATTATTTGAAAAATAATTGACATGTTTCAAGTGACGTAATTCCGGCAGTCTCCATTCCCGGATTTTATTGTGGGTTTATTTGATGATTTTTTCATTGATTTTTCTGTTGACTGCATGTATGCATATTTAAGCAATAAATTTATCGTTAAGCTATTACTGAACTATGATGGTTAATAAAGGCCGTCGCACTAGAGCTGCATATTAGGGTTTTATGTCTTTATTTTTTCGCCAAATACGTTGCCAAACTCGCCAAATTATTAACTAAAACTCGCCGAATGGGCATTTTTTTTATAAATAATTTATAAGCTGGTTGGTTGTTCGAAGGTCATTGTGTTAGAGCTGTATAATGGGTGTGTTTGTAGCTATATCTATTTTCTCACCAATTTTTTTTCCCAAAACGTGCCAAATGAGCTAAAAGGTTTTATCTATATACATAAAAGGCAACTTTTGTTTGTGTGTTTGTTTGTTTGTTTAAGACACGAGATCTAAAGAACCACGCAACAGATCGTCACGAAATTTGGCACAAAAATTCATCTCATCTCCGGAACAAACATAGGCTAAGAATTTTTCGAATCAGACCATTCCTTTTATCGTTTTCGAACGTTTTTATGTTTCCCATTCAATGCATTGAAGACCTTAGAGGTTTATTGCTCCTTAAACAGCACGTTTTCACGGATTGTTTATTTAGTTTTATTTTACACATTTGTTAAAACGATTTTTAAGTATATTTAGTTTAATTACAGCTAAAAAATTAGAAATAAACATCTAAAACAAAAATCGTTTGCTAGCTTTTTAGCAGTTAAAAAAATATTTAATATTAAAAATAAAAATCGTTTGCTTTAGTATCTTTATCACAGTTTAAAAAAACAAATAAATATAAAAAATGCAAATCGTTTGCTGTTTGCTGGAGTAGCTTTATAACATCTAAACAATTAGATCATGTAATTCACTTTCATTAAGAATATTTTATTTTCTGCACGCAGACCAAGAGTGATCAGTTTGAAGTGAGATTTAAATTTTAACTACTTTGGAAGAACAGATTATACCAATCTTTGTCCTAAACGCATTTTTTTCTGCCATTTTGTACTGCTTATATTGTATTTATATCTACAAAGTGTCCAAAAAAAGTTACTTAATTTATTGGAGAACTCCCTTGAATTGCGTTAAAATAAATGTTTGAGACCCTTTTAAGATTTAGCTTTTTTCCATTTTTAATTCTTACTGATTATTTTTTACTTAAATATGTATTCTTTTTAATTTGCGCTTCTTATCAAAGGTATTTTTGAAATTAATATTAATCATTACTATATCCAAGTTGGGTAATTAAATGGAAAATTACTGGGTAATCTTCATATCTTATGTAACTAAAATGAAAGAAAAAAAATAGTTAAATTGACTGTTAAATTATTTTTCCACCTCTACCCGTGCAACGTCGGGTATAACAGCTAGTACCCTATAAGACCAGAAAGACCTTTATAAGAAAGGACTTGATCAAAGCTTATAATAGGTAACCCAAAAAAACTCAGACCTAGGGGAAGAGAAAATTGGGCATTTAAGAAAATGTATGGGGGTTTCATCCTCCTCTCCACAAACAGGACAGATGGGAGAGTCAACGTTTAGCCAAGTTGGCGTGACCTGTAACTACCTGTAATACCTGTCGTAGAATTAGTCTGCCGTTTTGAGGGCAAATAAGTTTGCTTATACATCTCAATATGAGTAACTTAGGGAGAAAAAAAATCAAAATTTCTGTGCTTAAATTACAAACTCACACACAGGGTTCAAAATTAAGGGTCGCTAGTCGCAAAATCCGACCAAATCCTACAATTTTGCGACTTCAAAATACTTTTAATCGCAGTCATCGCAACTGGTTTTTTTTTAAATGTCACTATCAATTTTTTTATAGCGGTTTCTAAAGATCTTGCCAAAATAATCATCTTAAAATCGCAAATTTTCAACGATCTTAAATCTGTCAAAATTCTCTATACTGGCAATCTTAAGAGTTTATGCATAAATTACATGAAGCTCGCCTTTTTTCCATAAATATTTTTCTCAAAATTCCTCTTAGATAGTGTGAATTTGTTCCTAGTGTTTTCAGTTAGTAGCATAAGTTTTACTCTTAAAATTTTCCAACCAATTTCTAACCCTGCTCACACACTAGATTTTTACTTTCTTCAAAACAACTTCACAAAACGAAATAAACGCAATTTAGTGAAAGATACAACCTATAATTAATAACCATTAAGAAAACTCGCAATTGAACCGGTCATAAACGCCAACTATTTATTTACTACTTTAATATCTATCAATTTATTAGGACTGTTTATAAACTAGTTTATGTGTGCCCACGCTTGCTAAGCATCCATCACTTAAAAAGAATAGCTGCTTTGGGCAGGTAAACTGCAATAACCACAACAATAAATTAGACCATTTTTGCCATGAAATAATCAGTCATATAGCGTACTTTCTTGTAGGTTAGAGTTATTGAGTGCTTGCAACAATGGTCTAAGTCATTAGTCTAGATACTGCAGTTTACCTGCCCAAGGCAGATAGAATATTCATTCTATAAGTGGTTAATAAAATACATATAATTGAAAAATCAGAAAGTAATAGTGGTCTATTTGTCATGACCTGTAACGTAAGATTTCCGTCTCTGATATGTTACTTTATGATAAATGTTATCAATATTGAAACTTTCAAGAAAGGGGTGTTTATTTTGTTAATTTGACAGTTATTAATGGACTGTTTACAAGTCTGATTAGGGATAAATAAATGCTCACTTTTCAAGTGGGTGAAAATATCGTAAACCAAAATGCTTATTTGTGCCATGAATGAGTACTTTTTCTTAGCAATAGGTAGGTTGGTAGGTAGACATATATTTTCAGGCTTGTGTGCTTGGTCACAAAGACCCGCTTATAAACCATCGTCAAGAAGGACGGACACGACACACACACACATATATGACAGATTCTGCCATCTATCGCCACCTCCACAACTTAGACATGTTCCTGAAAGGGAGGGAAATAGTCTCCAGAGGCCTGTACTCGTGGGAAACTGCGCAATGACCGCCCAAAGGACTATCGGACCCAACAGATTTAACGAGCACGTACTCCGCATATACTCGACAAACACAAACATCCATGCCTTACCGGGATTCGAGCCCGAACCCAGAGGCTCCAAAGTCTAGCTCTCTAACCGTTGCGCCACCGGGTCGGCGTTAGCAATAGGTATAGTTTATTTTGGTTGTATTGTGTTTTCCGGCTGTCTATTTCTAGACTACATGGCAGCTTTAACACAGCCAATTACGCCTCGTAATTGAGAACCCAGGTCATGTGACGAGGTCGACTTCTGGGCGGGCACCCCAAAGAGTTCTATAGTAGGGTTCTAGAGTGCCCTACTATAGAACTCTTTGGGGCACCCAATGCAAACCAATGGCACCATCGTGTGCTTGTTCGGGACTTTTGACAGATTTAAGGAGCACAAAAGTCGCAGTGTATAGGATAGAAATTTGGTATTTTGGTAATTTAATCGTTTTCGACTCTCTATTTCTAGCCTCCTTTTGGAGATTTAACACAGCCAAATACGCCTCTTGATTTTGAGCCGCTGTCAAGTGACGAAAAATATAAATTTTAGGGAGTAGAATATGGGATATATGCACTACGAGCGCCCCAAATGGGATTTGTGAACTATAAATCTGCTTTCGTACCAAGTCTTGACGTTAAGTATGATGCATCTATTGTCTCGTTTCACGTGACGTAAATCATTCCTGTATCTCATTGGTGGTTTCGGTGATGGGTGATTTGACACGGTAAGCTCCGGTAAGCATTGATCAACCATTCGAGACCTTATTTTTATTCCTGTGGAACACTTGCCATCGTCACTTGACCAGGGTTCTAAATTACGAGGCGTAATTGGCTGTGTTAAAGATCCTGAAGGAGGCTAGAAATAGACAGCCGGAAACAATTAAATTACCTAAATTACCTGTTGCCAAAGCACACAAACCTGAATATATATGTCTACCAACCAACCAACCAACCAACCAACCAACCAACCAACCAACTGTTGCCACAGGGGCCGTGGATAGCCTAGTGGTTAAGGCCTCGTTCTCGGAATCGGAAGGTCCCACGATCGAGTCCCGATACCACTGAAGACCCACCGAGTATATGCGGAGTACGTGCTCGTTAAATCTGTGGGTCCGAAAGTCCTGTGGGCGGTCATGGCAGTTTCCCACGGGTACAGGTCCCTGGAGACTATTTCCCTCCCCTTCAGGGGCATGTCTAAATTGTGGAAGTGGCGATAGATGGCAGTATCTGTCACTTATGTGTGTGTGTTGTGTATGTCTTACTTGACGAAGGTTTATAAGCGGGTCTCTGACCAAGCACAGAAACCTGAATATATGTCTACCAACCAACCAACCTGTTGCCACTGAAGACGTGAAATATGCATATTAGGTTGCGTTTGGTAACTGCTCCTCACTTGACCGCTGCTTAAAATTACACGTGCAAATACATGGAAGGTAGCAATCTAGTGTAATGTTAATAAATCAAACCAAGCAAAAATCCATCGATTTTACTCAGACAACAACAAACTATAAACATTCGTAATCCGATAACTACAAATCGAGATAGATATTTATTCTACAATAAACCTCTGAATTACGTTTCTAAGCTGAACAGTGAAATTATCAACTACTATTTAATCATTTTTTTACAAACTAAACTTTAACAAAATTGAATTTGCTTCACAAAATTCTCTTTAACATACAAAAAAATTCATATACTTAATGAATAAATCAGCTGCTTTCAGAACGATTTTGCAAGCAAAAAATTGTAGAAGTTGATATTTATCCCGGTTTTTAGTTTAAAGGTAAAACAATAGGTTTGCACATCTAGGGTTAAATTATCCTTTTTCCAGAGCTTTTTTCGATTCTTTAACACATACAAAGTACCTTTCGTGATCGACCGCCATAAAAACTAGGAAATGCAAAAAAAACTTTCTTGAAAACCAACTAACTTAAATTAAAAGAGTAAATTGCTTTGTCATATTATTCCGGTTGTTGTTCCCTATCCCTCTTTTTTCGTTCCCTTAACTCATCCAACAAACACCTCGTAATATAAGGACCATAAAACTGGGAAATACACCCTCCAAAAAAAAAAAAAATAATACATTGATAATCCAAAACAAAAAGGTTGGAATGCGCTTGCATATTCTCCCAGCTGCTTCTTTCTAGTTCCATTACTTCGCTCCGGTAACTGAATGAAACAGAACTGGAAATGTAAAAACTCCCGATAGGGTATAAACAAACTCAAGAATTGAAAGTGAGAAGCTGTTTTGCCTATTTTTCTGTTTACTTTTTTTTTTTAAAAAGAAGCCCCATTTTTTTATACTTTTATGCAAACATACTCCTCAAAATCGAAAAACACAAAACTAAGATATGCAAACTCTCTCTTTTTTTTTCTCAAATTCCAATAAATAAAAAGTGTTAAAACACATTTCCCTATTCGAGCTTTTCCCAGTCCCCCGTTTGCGCCCTTTTGATGCAATCATACTCTTCAAAATCGAATAACACAAAACTATATAAGAGATGCAAACTCTCTCTTTTCTTCTCAAATACCAATAAATAAAAAGTGTTAAAACACATTTCCCTAATCGAGCTTTTCCCAGTCCCCCGTTTGCGCCCTTTTGATGCAATCATACTCCTCAAAATCGAATAACACAAAACTATATAAGAGATGCAAACTTTCTCTCTTTTCTTCTCAAATACCAATAAATAAAAAGTGTTAAAACACATTTCCCTATTCGAGCTTTTCCCAGTCCTCCGTTTGCGCCCTTTTGATGCAATCATACTCTTCAAAATCGAATAACACAAAACTATATAAGAGATGCAAACTCTCTCTTTTCTTCTCAAATACTAATAAATAAAAAGTGTTAAAACACATTTCCCTATTCGAGCTTTTCCCAGTCCCCCGTTTGCGCCCTTTTGATGCAATCATACTCTTCAAAATCGATTAACACAAAACTATATAAGAGATGCAAACTCTCTCTTTTCTTCTCAAATACTAATAAATAAAAAGTGTTAATACACATTTCCCTATTCGAGCTTTTCCCAGTCCCCCGTTTGCGCCCTTTTGATGCAATCATACTCTTCAAAATCGAATAACACAAAACTATATAAGAGATGCAAACTCTCTCTTTTCTTCTCAAATACCAATAAATAAAAAGTGTTAAAACACATTTCCCTAATCGAGCTTTTCCCAGTCCCCCGTTTGCGCCCTTTTGATGCAATCATACTCCTCAAAATCGAATAACACAAAACTATATAAGAGATGCAAACTTTCTCTCTTTTCTTCTCAAATACCAATAAATAAAAAGTGTTAAAACACATTTCCCTATTTGAGCTTTTCCCAGCCCTTCGTTTGCACCCTTAACACATCCAATATATGCTTCATAATGTAACTATGTATATTAGCGTAGTAAAGAGCTTTATAATCTCGTAATCTAATGAATCTTGCTCAACGATCTATAATATATAAATGATGGACTGCTTAATATTAAGTAAAAGTAACCGATGCCAGATACCTGGAGACAACTTTTTGGCGTCTTCTCCAACTTTTGCTCTGGGTTTTGACTCCTTTTAACGATTCATTAACGCTCATTTAAGATCTTTTTTGCTATCATTTACCGATAGCTCTAAACGTGGCTCCAAAAATGACGTAACTTTTTGCTACCGTGCATGCGCTCCGCCATTTTACTGGAGCCATAAACTGGTCACACTTTTGAGATGCGTTTGCACTAGGAGCAGTTTATCCGGTATATATTATATAGATCGTTGATCTATAACTATATAGAAAAGTAGGAAATGCAAAAGTTTGCACCCACAGTCTGAAACAATCCACTATAAATATTTTGTCTTTTCTTTTGCTTGTCTAGTTCTTGTCCCTAAATTTTGCTCTCTCAACCCATCCACCATACTCCTCGCAGTCGAACGACATAAAACCAACTAGAAAATGCATTAAAAAACCTATATCTGTCTTTCAAACATCAGCAAAACAAAATGTCAAGGAATGAACTGTGTTTGCCTGTTCTACCCTTTCCCTTTTCTTAAACTATCTTTTTTTTATTTCTTAACGCGTCCAACATAACCCTCGTAACCGAATGACACAAAAGTAGGAAATGCAAAAACTCTCTCTCTGTCTCTAAAACATCAACAAACCAAAAACTGAAGGAGCGAACTGACAGTTTTTTCCTTGCCATTTTCCTAGACCCCTCAGCCTTTCGCTCTTAACACATCCAACGTATCCCTCGCAATCCAAACGACACCAAACGAATTAGGAAATGCGAAAACTCTCTATCTGTCTCTCAAACACCAACAAACCAAAAACTGAAAGAGTGAACTGCCTTCCCTTACCTTTTTCCTAGCCCTCATTCTATCGCTCCCAACATCCTTTCGCTCTTAACACATCCAACATACCCCTCGCAATCCAAACGACACAACTAGGAAATGCAAAAGCTCTCTCTCCCACACACCAAAAGTGAAAGAGAATGTGTGAAATGCACTCGCTCGTTACTCCTGTGGCATTTTTATAACTCTTCTCTCTTTTACTTTGTATACCTTAACACATCTAACGTACCCCTTGTAAACGAATGACGCGAAAATAGGAATTTCAAAATTTCTCTTTCTCTCTATAACCAATAAACCAAAAAGTAAAGGAGTGAGCTGCTTTTGTTCTGCCCTATCCTTGTACCTAACCAACTTATCCTTTAGCTCTCTTAACACATCCAACATATCCCTAGCAATCCAACGACACAGATACAAGAAATGCAAGAATATCTCCCTGTATCTCAAACACCAACAAGCCAAAAGCTGAAGGAGCGAACTGCCTTTCTTTTTCCTAGCTCCCTCATCCCAACATCCTCTCACTCCTTTAACACATACAACCTACCCCTGGCAATCCAAAACGACACAACTAGGAAATGCAAATACTCTCTCTCCCGAAAAAGTGAAAGAGGTGAGAATGTAGGCCGGCCGGTCAGTCACCTCTGTGAAGTGAAAACCGCTCGTTTTTCCATTGGCCATGACCGAGGGCTGGCCTACATCGGATATCCCAGAGCCAGCTCCTCAGTGTGCCAGCTGACTAGCCGACCCCGCGGACAACAAACATGGATGCAAACACACCACGGTGAGCGAAAACCCTATTTTACATACTTAGCCATAGTGACCGTGGTAACCTTTGCCTGAATTTGGGGAGGTGCATCTTTGTATTGTTCATTAACTAATGGAGTTCTTACATTAGCAGTTGAAGTTATGTTAATTGTAGCTTTTATCAATCTTTTTACCTTTTTTATTGTTTGGTTATTGTTTCACTATATATTTGGATACCATTAACTTGGGGTATTGATATTTAGAATAAGATAATTAGAATATAACCATGAAGAATAAGTCCATTTTTGCATACTAACCGTGTGGCCTTTGCCTGAATTGGGAAGGTGCACTTTTGTATTGTTAATTAGCTAATGATTGCTAATTGCATTTTGTATTGTTCATTAGCAATTGTAGCTTTCTATCAGTCTGTTAACCTTTTTTCGGCTACATCCCTAGTGCTGTGGTTTCACTAAATTTAGATACCATATTACATCATTATTTTGCTGTTGCATTGAAAACTAGAATTATAACCATAAAGATTAAGTCCCATTTTACTTACTAGCCATAGTGCCGCCTGAATTGGGGAAGTGTGTCTTTGTATTGTTTCATTAACCCATTCATGACTATTGGCCAGAAAAGTTTTGCTGTTGGAAAATGAGCTTTCCCCTTAAGTTTCTAAATAAACAAAATATAAGACAAGTTAAGACAGTGTTGAACAATTTATACGTAGTACGAATTAAATGACATAAACGATTAATTCAAAAATCTTAAAGATTTTTAGTTGGAAATGAAAGTGTTGGTGGTATTCACGAAGTCGTCTTTAATGGGTTACCTAATGTAGTTCTTTTGTTAATTATAGCTTTCTATCAGTTTGTTTACCTTTTTTTTGGCAGTTATATCCCCAGTGCTGTGGTT
The DNA here is from genome assembly GCA_019343175.1 of Oedothorax gibbosus. Lineage (NCBI taxonomy): Eukaryota > Metazoa > Arthropoda > Arachnida > Araneae > Linyphiidae > Oedothorax > Oedothorax gibbosus. Next base: position 41,585,464 of record CM033277.1, on the reverse strand, counting down.
CTTGTTTCACTAAATTTGGACACCATTATATTATTATTTGGTTGTGGTATTGTATTGTTTATTAAATATAACCATAAAGAATAAGTCCCTTTTTACATACTTAGCCATAGTGACCGTGGTAACCTTTGCCTGAATTTGAGGAGGCGCACTTCTGTATTGTTCATTAGCTAATTACATTTTGTATTGTTCATTAGCAATTGTAGCTTTCTATCAGTCTGTTTTACCTTTTTTCTCTGTTACTGTTTCAGTGCGTTTGGATACCATTAAATCATTATTTGGTTGTGTGGTAATTGTTATTAAAATATAACCATGAAGAATAAGCCCCTTTTTACATACGTGCCCGTGATGCTTGAATTGAGGAGGTGCACTTCTGTATTGTTCATTAGCAAATGATTGCTAATTACATTTTGTATTGTTCATTAGTAATTGTAGCTTTCTATCAGTCTGTTTACTTTTTTCTCGTCTATATCCCTGCTGTTTCAGCACGTTTGGATACCATTAAATTATTATTTGGATGTGGTATTGGTTATTAGAATAGAAGTTTGAAATATAAGTCATATTGCTAATAACTTACAATTAGTCTGTTTATGATGAATATTATTACTTTTTACCCAGATGAAAACGTGGATTTGCAATTGTTTCTTTTTTTTCTCTTACCTTATTTCCATTTTTCATTGAACATGTCCGATACTTTGTTCAAACATTCGGTGAGTAATAACTCACCCCCCTTACTTAACTATTTTCAAAGTGACCAAGACATGGTCATTTCTAGCATTGGTTGAATCTGTGATTGTTAGATGTATCTTTTATTGCTCATTATCACATGAAGTACCATTGTTTTGTTAACAGCTTACTTATCAGTCTGCTTACTATATTCATTTCTAATTTTTGCCAACACTGACATTTTTCCTAATTTTGTTCTAATTTATGACTATTATTTTCATTTGAATAAATTAACACCATTATCTAGATCTTATCCATCGTTTATTTCATTATCTAGTTCATTATTCTTTTCCTTGCATTGTTTGAATTTTTTAATCATTACATTGTTTACTTTACGTTGTCGTTTACTTACGTTACTCAATTGTACTTTTTATATTCTATTTAAATACCATTTACGAATATCTATTGTCAAGTATGTGTGAAATTTGTTTAATTGTTGAATATTGCGATGTTATCATATTCGTTCGCCACCACCACCATTATTGTCTATGTCGTTGCTATTTTAAGTTTAAATTTGAAAACAAGAATCTAGAAAACCACATGCAGGGCCGGATTGAAAGATTTGCCGCCCATGTCACAATATTCTCCCCCCTTGGGAAAAGCTGCAAAATAGGGTAGTATGTGCTGTTTAAAATAGATACACATATTAGAATCATCTATGTACCTTTACACACTAAATCTGAAGAGAAATATGCCATTTTTAAAAAAAAAAAACTTTTCTACTAATTTTCTTTCAACTTCGAAGTCCGGAAGGAGGGGGTACAATTTCCCTCGCAGCGACCGTGTTTGCTACGAAATATTAGTACTATATATACGTTTACAGTTTGCGCCGCATTAATGCAAATTATTTGTTTTTTTTTCTAAAAAATATTCGTATCTTTATAATAATTTTTTATGCCAAATGCCGCTTTAATAGGTCGTAAAATTTGCCGCCCCCAAAAATTCGCCGCTCTAGGCTACAGCCTACTTAGCCTATTTAGAAATCCGGCCCTGACCACATGGTCCGTTATTTCAGCAACCAGGAGCTACTGACGGATACTTTCTATAAATAGTTGCGATACTATAAAAAAAGAGAGTACATGGTTTTCATTGTGTTTGTTTACATTGGTGTTCTTTGCATCAACTGTTGCTTCATAAAAATTTTGGGGGCTGGGGAGCCCAGTCGATTAGGCACTCGCCTAGCATGCGAAAGGTCCCAGGTTCGGGTCCGGGCATCGCCAAAATAACTGCCGACCTATAAACGGCCCTTGCAGCCAAAAATGTCCGACAAATAATACCCGTGTAAGGGAGTACACGTTAAATATCCTTCAAAGTCCTAACGCTGCGTACGATGTCGCCCTTAGCGGTTGCGTTGGGTGCCTATTCAGGTGTCGGCTCGTCACTTGACTGTGGTTCTAAAATACGACGCCCGTCACCAATAGCCCTCGTGTAGCTCTAGTGCGGCGATAATTCAAACCTAACCTAACCATAAAAATTTTCATCACAGGTAACCTTTGCCAGAAATTTAGTTACGCACTTTATTATAATATCGAAATACGATTTTTGTTTTTTATAAACTGTTTTTATAAATTATTTATTAGTATCAGTGAATTTTAGCTTCCCTAAAAATGAAACCAATTTACCATATAAATCTCTAGTTCACCAAGCTATAGTTTGTGGAACCTACGTATGCTTAATTGTTAGTGATTTTTTTTAACATAAAATGTTGGTTGTTCAGTTGAATGCAACAACTATGTGTACAACCCCCCAAAAATTAGTATTAAATGCGATTTCGTGATTGACCATTAGTAATCATATATTCAAGTGTTGTTTTTTTGTCTATATGATGATAATTTCAAAATTTTTTTTCGTTCATCCTGACAGAAAAAAGTTCGCAACTCTTCAATCAAGTCTTTTAACATGTTACTCATAAGTTTAATATATTTCACCAATTTTAAAATACTGTTTACTTTTTCACGTATTTATGTTATATCAACTTTCTTTGTTAGAGGTCACCCACTTTTTTTTGGGGGGGGGGTACATATATATTCCGGCTTGTGTGCTTGATCAGAGACCCGCTTATGAATCCTTCGTCAAGTAAGACAGACACAGAAAGAATTTTTACTGTCACACAGAAAGGAAGTACACCCAGGGCGAAGGCGGGAATCGAACCCGCACCCGTTACAGCGCGCAGACTGCCAAACCACTCAGCCATCCGGGCCCCATTACCCACTTTTCTATTGGTCAATGATTTTCACATCACGTGTCAAAAAAAATTACATTTAAATTTATGTCAACATTAAAATGGATAAATACACAAAAATTCCAGACATTAAAAATTTCACACACAATTAAGTTTACACGAAACATATGAATTACGAATGTTTTCTGATTAGTAATTGTAAATTGTTGTATCAAATTTCGTTTTGCTTCTCCGCCATGAAACTGTTTGTAATATAAATACAATTAAATTGGCGCCGTTGTTGCAATATCAACTGAAGAATGTTTACAACACAACAAGAAAGCAAAAAGAATGAAACAGTTTCCGTCAGAACTCGAATCTTAGTTCTAATGACCACAAAATGACCTTTATTTTATCTTGTTTAAAAACCACAAAATTTGAATAACTTATGAAAGGTATGTGAACGTTCGTTGTGAAATTTCGTTTCTTCTTGATATAATCTATACAAGTATTGTAAAGTTTTGGTGAAACTCCATGAAACTGGTGGAAGCCAGCTGCCACTAGGTTTATGGAAATAATAGCCTAGTATAGTTTTTTTTGTCTGATAAAAAGAAAAAATTGGATCAGATTTACTGTACGGTCCCCCTTGGCGCGATTTTTTCGGATTTGGTAATAAATAATTTTTTCTGGCAACCTGGTGTCTGACTTCGACTGATGATTCGAATTCTATGACTTCGCACCAATGACGTTTCCGGCAACCCTATTTTTTAAAAAAAGTCGCCAAAATACGGACTTATGGCCCGATTTTGGAAAGTTCGCCAAGGGACCGTACAGTAAATCTCTACCGAAAAAATTAGAATATATGTTTACTGGGGTGACTGATAATTTCGTCCATAACAAGCTTAACTACCTAAACTAATAATTTATGATAGGTTTCTAGTATACACTGTAAAAATTTGGTGTGACGTTACAAGAAAAATTGGAGCAAGCTTCTTTATTTGTGTACAGTTACTCCATAAAGCTAAATGCGGCTAAACTTTTATAGGGGTAGGGGTAGATACATATATATTCCGGCTTGTGTACTTGATCAGAGACCCGCTTATGAAGCCTTCGTCAAATAAGACAGACACAGAAAGAATTTTTTACTGTCACATAGAAAGGAAGTACACCCAGGGCGAAGGCGGGAATCGAACCCGCACCCGTTACAGCGCGCAGACTGCTAGCTTAATGGTCCAAACCACTCGGCCATCCGGGCCCCTAAACTTTCATACAATACAGTCATTCTTTGTTAATAACTTTACATCGATAAAGTTTTTATTTTCCAGATTATTTTAACCCAATAACGACGATTGGCTGGAAATGAGGTTTTTTTGCTTACGTTTATCTAACTAAACAAAATGTAAGATAAATGAAGGTCTTAAAAAATTTATGTAGGACAAATTAATTTATTCGAAAAACGAATTTTGAAAACTTAAAGTTAACATTTTTATTTGAAAATGAAGGTGTTAATGGTATTCACCAAGTCGTTTTTAATGGGTCAAAGAAATATGTAGGCAAGATATGGCGGCGAACAAAAAAAAGGCGACCATTTACTCCATATCGTTTGAAAATTAACATTTTGCTTATAGTTTTATCTATCCTATCTATACATAATTAGCATATCCCACTGTGCCTCCCCTTTATATTCTTGTAAAGCTATAAATTTCGTCTCAAACGCGTATCTGCACCAAGTTAAAAATATCTTCTCAGCCCTTTTATCAATGCCGACTGCGGGCATTGTCCATTTAACATTAAAGAAAGCAACGACCCTGTTATTTAAAGGAGGAAGTCTACGTTCCTCTTAAAAACACGTAATAATAATTTAATATTTTTTAAAGAATTAACTTACCGTTTTTTAGTGAGAAATAACAACCAGTTCTTGATTTATTAGAAGTCAGTTCTTATTTCTATTTTCTGGCTCTATTTATCAGCTCAATTTTTCCAGTTTTAAAAAAGATCAATATTTATGGACATTTTTTTTTGAATAATGCGAACACCTAACACATGTAAGTTGCACTTAGAGAAGACCTCCATGTTAGAGTTATGTCAACGGCCAGAAGGCCGTTTAACACATCAACAACTTCATTGTCAAATAAAAACGTTAACAATAATTTAATTCGTTTTTCGTGTAAAATAATTTGTCCTCCACAAATTGTGCAGGATAATGGTCTTCACTTGTTTCATATTGTGTTTACTGAGATAAACTTGAGCAGAAAGAACATTTTCGCATGGCATTTTTTTTGTCCACCTCAGTTAATGAGTTAAAAAAAAACTTGAGTGTCTTGAGTTAAAAAAACAGAACTTGTAATAAATCACTTAAACTAAAATGCATGATCATTTTCTTCAAATTAATGTTAATTCCTTGTAAAAATAATCCTTTTTCTTAATTTTTCTCGTATGAAATCAAGAGTTTGATTTAAAAAATCTTGAAAAAGAACCACAGAAGTTTAGAATATAAAATAAGTTTTAAAAAATTAATTGCTCTCGCACGAAATAATTCTTAACAAAAGAACGCAAAAGGAAGCAAACCGTTCTCAAGAATCAGCCCCAAAACCACTCAACTCTTCCAATCCAATTAGATAACACTTTCACTCAGGGTCGTTCCTGTTTGTTTGCGTCCAAATTCTTTCCTTCCGCCACCAAATCTTTTTTTTCCTTCTTCAAAGTAGCTAAAGAATGGTCTTTGGGTCTCCAATGCGTCTATGGAACCCCCATATAGGGCCCCTTCTACCCTTGACCCCCGATTGGATGATGTAATTAACTGACATACTTCCTCTTCTGTAACTGCCATTGTAATTGTGTGGGGTGGGCGGATGGGAGACATTGCACGTGGCTTTAGTGTTAGTGAGGCCTTTGCTGATTTGAAAGGGTCTTTTTTTTAGTGCTGTGGAAGGAACAGGAATGTTCTCGCTAAAATGTGACTTTTATACTCCATGTCTAAGATATCTGTATTTCACGAGGAGCCTATGTTTTAACAAGTGAATCTATTATAATGGGGTTGTTTCTCGGAGGATCTGGCAATAGCTCCGCGGTCTTGTTTTCCTGTCTCTCGAATTACTTTTGTTTTGGTTGGTTGGTAGAGATAGTCAGGTTTGTGTGCAGACCAAGCACACTAACCTGAATATGGTCTACCAACAAATTAACCAAAACAAAACACTTCGAGAGACAAGAAAACAAGGCCCGTCCGTGGCCGAGTGGTTAAGGCATCAGCCTAGAGATTCAACCTTCTCAGGAGTGCGGGGGTTCGAATCCCACCTACTGCCAGTTATCCTATAAATCGGATTCGTGCTGAAATAGTAGAAAAAATCCTCATCACGGATGGGCCCGAGTACACAGGGACAGACGTGCTCTTTAAATCTGTGGAGTCCAAAGTCCCGACGGCGTTAGCGTACGATGTCGCTCAAAGTTCGTTGGGTGCCGCTCAGGTGTCGACCTCGTCACTTCACCAGGTTCTAAATTACGAGGCGTTATTGGCTGTGTTAAAGCTCCTGAAGGAGGATAGAAATAGACAGCCGGAAACGATTACCTCACCTCACCTCACCTCACCTCACCAAGAAAACAAGACCGCGGAGCTATTGCCAGATCTGCCGTGAAACAACTCCATTCAAAGCTTTGTTAATGTCCTAAAATAATATACAAAGAAAAAAATAATTCTTAATATCTCTTGTGTAAAACCGAACAAGTATACCATTGTGGAGTAGATATATTTTGTTTGTTGAATATCAATAATATCAATAGGGCAATGGAATATGGCCCAAACTCTCCAGTTGAATGTCTCCCTACACTGTTAAAAATTTTGTGCTTGGTTTCACCATGATATTGGTTCCTAGTAGCTGCAACGGCTGAATGGTGAAACGTTCCACCATATTTTTGGTATTCGGTTGAACCATTTCTCAGGTTTTTGTTTCCAAATCCAGAAAAATGGTTCAACCAAACACCGAAAAAAAGGTGAAACATTTCACCATTCAGCCGTTGCAGCTACTAGGAACCAATATCATGGTGAAACCAACCAATATCATGGTGAAACCTAGCACCAAATTTTTAACAGTGTACCTCACAATCAAAGAACTATCTCTCTTTTGCTGAGATGTAACACCACCTGTTGGCCAATTTTGTTACATTGGCGGTTATTGCTCCGTTGCTCTATCATATAGTTGCTTTAGTAAACTTTTCGTCACTAAATCTTAATGCTATCTGGAATATAACATTTTATTTCCCATTTTACAAAATACCGAAACAACAATAGTGTGTGCTACTTTTTCTCGGAAGTGTTATGCTTCTTTACGGCTAATTATGTTCTTGTGCAGTTGTTTGTTGTTAGATAATCGATTGGTTAAAAGAACAGGTTTTAAATTATGCATTACTAGATGATTATACTGTAGCTCAGCTCTGTTAAACTTACTCGAAAATTTCCAGATGAAATTTGATTATTAAAGGATTAAGGATAATACGTATAGAAGATGTGAAGATATTTTTATTTTGTTGGGCGGAATATTATACATTTTACGGTTGCTACAGCTACTTGTCTGCTAAAGATACAAATACAAATAAAAAAATTGTCGACCAATAACAGGCCAGAGGCCCAGAAAGGTTGGTCCAAAATAAATCTAATACTTTACCAGTTTCCAATGACTATCAAGATTCTTCTTAAAATCTTCTACTCTCCTCGAATGCACAACATAATCTGGTAAAGCATTCCACTCATTGACAACTCTATTGTAAAAATGTTTTCTTACCACCCTTCTAAAGCATGATTTATTCAATTTCTGATCATGTCCTCTGGTCCGGCTATTTAAGGTAAAACCTAAGCCCTCCATGTATCCCTGTTTTATGAGCTTGAATAACTGAATTAAATCACCCCTAGCTCTTCTATTTTCCAGGGAATACATGTTTAAAGATCTTAATCTGTTATCATAATCAATTCCAGATAGACCCTTAATCATTTTTATAGCCCTATGTTGAAATTTTTCAAGCAACTCTATATCTTTTCTGAGGAAGGGAGACCACAACTGAACAGTGAACTGAAGGCGAATTGCAATGTAATGCTTTTAAACTATGTTTACGTGAAAAAAAACCAACCACCCATAAAACATTCCAAAGTAAAGTTTTATAATCACCTAACTTCAAAATTTAAGGTTTTACAGGAGTCGGCGGGAAAAATCAAAAACGCGTTTGTCCAACAGTACTTCCGAAACTCATTTTTGGGGAATGCTGCATTATACCTGCCCATGGCAGTGCGAAAAGGGAAGACAAACTGCAGTACATGCTGTTTCTCTATGTATACAAGCAAAAATCAAAATAAATCCAACTAAGCATAAAAAAAAATATAAGTAAAAATTAAGAATTACCTAACTTTGAATTTCAATGTTTTATACTAAAATTCGGGGGAAATCAAAAACACGTTTAATCAAATATCTCAGAAACACATTTTTTAGTGGTTACTACAGTTTTCCTACCCAGCATAGAATTCAACCTTAAGACGTATTTATGAATATAATAATTTTACTTTTGCATTACTCTTTGAACGAAAATGAATCCTCGAATTGTACACTGCTCAAAACAATTAGGGGAGCACTTTGCGTACTTTTGTTAACCCTTTCAGTTCCAACGTTTTATTTTTTATTCTAAATATCTAAAATTTGTTAAATAGATTCATTATGCACCCAGAATGAAATGGTAAAAAACAGGGGGGGGGGGATCTTAAGTTTTTAACTAAAATTTAAGGGGGGAAAATTGGAATCCTAAATTTCGATTAAATTATAACAATAACTTTTCAAAACTTTATTTGTTCAAAAAAGTTAAAATCAATTTTTAAACATCTAAGAATGCAAGCGTGAAGAATTTAGGGTCAATTTATTTCATAAAATATTTTGGGAGTGAATTTTATTTTACCATATTTTTCATATTTTCATTTAATTAAAACAAACATTATTTAATTCTTCAAAAGACATAATTCTTCCATCTAACGATAAATAAGTGCGAGCTCAACTTAGTGAGAAAAAAAAAATCGCAAGCTGATGATTCCAAATGGAATCATTGGGGGTGAAAGGGTTTAAACCATGCATTCCCCTAATTCTTTTGAGCAGTGTACTTGATATTCCAATCGAATTTAACCCATGTCTTAAAATTCTAAAAGCTGTTTACCTGATACTTTCTTTTTTCTATCTTATTGGGTTAGAGTGATTGCACTTTCAAGTTATCTGCATTTTGGGTCACAAAAAGTCGTTTTCCGCCGTCTCAAATTTGAATCGATAAATTTCGGTCTCCGATTTTCTCTTGAGAATCTGATTCTATCTGATTAGGAAAAGAGTAAACAACCATCGCGGTATATTTGTATTGATTTTTGAACAAACAACCAAAAAATATATTTAAAAAAAAAGGGGGCAAAGGAAGTAAGCTTGTTTCCAAGGGATCAAAGTCTGGGTTTTGTGGTAAATGGAGGTAAAAGATACACAAAAAAATAAGATTAAAGTTACGAAATACTTTCAAGTGTTCTTTGATGTTCTTAACAAAAAAAGCGTGCTTTTTAAAACATCAAAACACTTTTGCAGGAATCGTACATCTTACATACTCTGTAAATAGTTTATACATTTGTATGAGGGTAATGGGTATGTTGCAGGTCCTGAGTGGCAACAGTTCGGGCCGTATTGTTTTAATTTTTTGTCTTTTCGGGATTTCATTTGTTTTAGTGATAATTTGATCTAATTACATCAATTAGGTATAAAAAAAATATTAGAATTTCTAAATAATTTTGAACAGCATATGTTTTATAGTGATTTATGTTGATTTTTTCTCATATTGTTCGTTTCTTCGTCTTAGTTCTCTTATACTGTTACTTGTTATACTGTTTTCTTATAATGTCTCTTGTATATACTGTTACTTGTTACACTGGTCTCTTATACTGTTACTATACAGTTACTCGTCTTAGTTATTTACGTTGTGTAATTTATCGTAGAATAAACTGTAGAATATGTATTATCTAAATACTAAATATAAAATATCCTAAATACTACATATCCATATTTTTTACTATTGGTAAATCGCAGAAAGCCAAGAATGAAAACTGGGAACTTACGTCATCTGAAACAACCTAATTTCCCCTCTTTAATAGATGATGGCTGGGTGACGTCAAGCTGGCGATGAAACGGCCTGGGTAGCTTATAGAACTCAGATAAAATAGAATAAGAAATCCCATTAAAATTAAGTTATGAAGACAGCACCTGAGCTGAATTCGATTTTATGATTTATTCCCCATTTTAATGTATGTTTAGAGCTGATTAAAAAAATGTGGTTTCCCATTAACTTTAATTTTCCCTTAAAACTAAATTTTTAAAAAATGGAGTTTCAAGTGATGGACTCTTCGGAGTGGCACAAGTGTTTTACGTAATTGGGTTGTTCAGATCAATAGCTTTTGAAGTAGATATACAACCGGAATTTTATTGGTTGGTTGGTAGACATATATATTTAGGTTTGTGTGCTTGGTCAGAGACCCGCTTATAAACCTTCGTCAAGTAAGACAGACACAACACACACATAAGTGGATTCATCTGATTCTTAGAGACAGAGGCCAAATAGAGGATCCCCAGAATTGGCTTGTCACCCCCAGAGGTATTGATTTGGTATGGGAACTTGGAGGACTTTGTGACCACGACGGATTTAACGTGCACCAGTCACCGTTAGCGTACACGGGGGTCTTCGGAAGGCAGCGGGACTCAAACTCGCAACCTTATAGGGATGCCAGTCCAAGACCTTACCGACCAGGCTATCCCGGCCCCGACGTTTTATTCAATGTGTTATTTCAATGGAATGTTACTATGGCCTCTAATTCTTCCTCCTCAAATATTAAGTTTTAACGCCTCCTATATATTGTGTTTTTTTTCTTTAAACCACCATATAGTCATAGTAACAAGTTTATTTAAAGAGAACTATTTTTTAGATAGATCTATCTCATTTTAATGATTCCTTTTACTTTTATTGAATAATTATTCCAATTTTGGCAACGTTTTGATTAATATCTTCCTTCGTATCTAGGGCCGACACGTAATTGTCATGTGTACCCTGGAATAAACCCTAGCGAATGCCTCATTCTAATAAATCTATATCTATTATAATCTGTTTTATTGTGTAAAAATTTTTACTGGTTTATACATAAATTTCAAACTAAAGAGTTATATAATTTACCTCAACTGTTTCTAAAGCATTCTTACAGCAAGAAACTATAATTTTTTCCCTCAAACTAACATAGTAACTGAACTGAAATTTTGCTTTCTTTTTTTAAACATTTCATGAACAATAAATTTATATTCAATTTTTTAGCAACCGAAAAAAATATTGACATTTTACAGGCACCCCCTTACACCCCATTTTTTCATGGCTCCCAACGATAACTTCCCTGCTCGCCCCGTACACGCTACGGCCCTGTTCGTACCTTCTGAGTTTCGAAATACGAGTTACAGAACTTAAGTTCTCCATGGTCATAAGCTGGACTTTATTCTGTTCCATCTAAACTTGCCTTGATTTAAATTCCATGTTTTTAATCGTGTTAAAATATATATGTGACCTTTTCACCATCCAAGTGGTTGTGTACAATTCCCTTACCCTAACAATGCATTAGCCAACTCCACTTTCTTATCGGGCATAGAATTTTGACTAGTTCATGGACTATCATCTATTCATAACGAAAGATATTAACTATCTCTATTCAAGAGTGTGAATATTTAAACTTATCTATACTTTTATAATAAAAAAATCAGACAATTGAACAGGTTCTTTAACAAGGACGGTTACAATCTGTTACAGTTCCATTTTCTGCGGCAGACTTTTTCGGTGACATTTCCTTTTGTTCAAGGGAATAAGTACATTGAAGGATACTTATAATTAACATGTTTCTTTTTATGTTTTCTTTAAAATTTAAGCATACAACAATGTGTTATACTTTACACTTATTAGTTAACCTTAAAAAGTAAAATAAGAAAAGCAGATTTATGCATTTCAAAAATAAATGAAATATAAAAACTGTCGTTAAAACCATCACTGCTTTACGTTTTTGTAAATCTTCATGTTGGACTACCTTAAAAAAGGCTTCTCTAAAGAAGGTGTTGTCTTTACCAATATTAGGGACAAATGCAGAGCAAAAACTTAAACACATTTAGGACTTTAAATGAGTAAAAGTTATTTACGACTAAGGTGCTTATTTATTTTATTTGCTTATTTGCTTTAAAACTTCTTTCATAGAGTGTTAAAACTATTCATTTTCAGAACTTTTATCAATATCCTCTTGCGTAGGTTTTCTCAACTCAAGGAGGTATTAGCAGGATAAACACGTGTAGTAAACTTCCCTCTAAAGTTTCAGAACCCAAAACCCTTAAAAAAGCTATCTACGACTAAGATGCTTATTTGCTTTAAAACATCTTCCATGAAGTGCTCAAACTAATTAATAACATTCCTCAAATCCTCTTGCGTGGGCTTTCTCATGTTAAGCCTTCCAAAAGTATTGGTAACTTAATACAGTTTAGTAAACATCCGCCTTCTAAGAGTTTGATGAACCCAAAACCCTTTAAAAAGTATCTTCGGCTAAGGTACTTATTTGCTTTAAAACATCCTCCATTCAAATGTCTAAATTAATCAGTTTTTGATAACATTCATCTAAATCTCTTGGTATGCTTGACCTTCAATCAAAGGAGGTATTGGTTAGATAAACACGGTGTGTCTTAATTTGGACCCAACCCTTTAAAAGTATTTCGCTAAGGTCTTATTTGCTTTAAAACATTCATTTCAAATTATCATTCTTTAAATTCATCAATCCTCTGCGTAGGTTGCTCATCAGAGGTATTGAGATAAACACGTGTAGTAAACTCCTCTAAAGTTTGAGACCCAAAACCCTTTAAAAAAGTATCTTCGGCTAAGGTACTTATTTGCTTTAAAACATCCTCCATTCAAATGTTAAAATTAATCATTCTTGATAACATTCATCAAATCCTCTTGCGTAGGCTTGCTCAGATCAAGGAGGTATTGGTTAGATAAACACGTGTAGTAAACGTCCCTCTAAAGTTTGAGAACCCAAAACCCTTTAAAAAAGTATCTTCGGCTAAGGTACTTATTTGCTTTAAAACATCCTCCATTCAAATGTTAAAATTAATCATTCTTGATAACATTCATCAAATCCTCTTGCGTAGGCTTGCTCAGATCAAGGAGGTATGGTTAGATAAACACGTGTAGTAAACGTCCCTCTAAAGTTTGAGAACCCAAACCCTTTAAAAAGTATCTTCGCTAAGGTACTTATTTGCTTAAACATCCTCCATTCAAATGTTAAATTAATCATTCTTGATAACATTCATCAAATCCTCTTGCGTAGCTTGCTCAGATCAAGGAGTATTGGGTAGATAAACACGTGTAGTAAACTTTCCTCTTAAATTTGAGCACCCAAGAAAAGGACCATAAGTCTTATTTATATTTCGCATCTCTCCCAAATACTTTCATTTTCAGCCTACAAGGCGACTTTCTTTTTAACTATCAATCCAAATCTCTCCTAACTTAACCCAGACTATCTCCGCTTGAAACCGGTTCGGTGTTGCAACAGAGGTTTAGTTAGTCACGAAGGTTCCTTCCTCTCTCACTGACCTAGTTAGCTGCCTTTTTGGTGTTAGTTAAAAGTAGTTTTAGAGAGGGTGTTAGTGACCTTTGTCTTATCTCAGTGGTTGGTCTTCCCACGGATTTCACTGCGTCACACGCTGTTGCCATTCGTTGTGAAATTTTCCTGAAAAGTGTGGAATTTCATCTATTATTTGATGTGAAATACAATACAAAACTGAGCTGGAATTTTATGTACAACAACTGAAAATCGAATGGTATCGCACATTTGTTATGATTTAACCTTCGGACTTAACTAGGATTTACCGTCCTACCATGAAAATGACCTATGCCAACCGAATTCTGCTTTTTCAGAATTAAATGTTTTGATCAGACCATATGATGAACGATGGGACAAACTAAATAAAAATGCTAAATTTCCACCCACAAATTGATGATAAACATGCTGATCAAATATTTTTTGTATACCTCCAAGACTGCGCAATAGGTCCAATGTTTAAACTTTTTGAAAGCAGGCATTATTCTTTAGCGATGTCTGTCAATCTCCCCCCCCCCTCCCCCGCAAAAAAAATAAATGCATTATCTGGAGCAAATTAATTCTAAATTGGATGAAAAGTCCGAATCGTACAAAACATTTCTGAGCTATTGATATAAAATCGAAATGAATTAGTACAGAATGATGCAATCACAAACGGTTTCCCAGGTCCCACGTCACTGCTTTCGTCACGTGTGCCTATCGCTCCTCTTGCCATGCTGAACAATTTGGATTTCTGCATATGCTTGAATTCCTGCATATTTATTAATAGTAAGTTAATGAATTTAAAACTTTTAAACAGCTGTAAACTCTTAGCGGGCATCAGGTAATAAAAACCGCGATGCGCGGAACAATTTCGGCACGTGCTACGCCATCAGAAGTTCAGCGTTTTTTGCGGGCTTCTGAGATCGCTGACTTTAAGTCACTGTATGAGGTAAATAATATTTTTTAGGAGGAAATTTTTTTAGTTTAAGTCTTTCCCAACATTCTGATAAGATTTTTTTTAAAAAAATAAGAAAGTTCCTCACTTTCCCCCCCAAATTGTACTTTTGTACTTGCTTGTTTCAATTTGCGGTAAAAATGTGATGAATTTTATATAAAAACAAGTAGGTTTGTAACAGAATCTGTCACTTAACTCGCTTCCACATATTTATGTTTAACAGGAAAAAACGCGCCAAACACAAAATTAATTCTATATTTAACATTTGCAAGCTAAATTTGGCTAGTTTCATTTATTTTATTTCGAAAATTCAATAATTATTACTTATCGTTTGCAAAAATTAATTTATATTTTAAAGAATAAATATGTAATTTTCCTTGCTTTTAAATAGAATGAAAATATTTCATATCAACATACAAAGAACCTGTAGTGAAATATATTTGACGTCATTTTAAATTGATAGATGTCGCAAAAATAAATTTATTTTAATTTATTGTCTAAAAGAATTAAAGTTTCTCGAGCGATTGTTGCGAATGGCAAAGGTGATTTAATTCTAATAAAAACAGGGCCTTTAGCTATTTGTAATTCAAACTTTTAAACGCCAAAATTAACTATTTTCATTAATCTTCTTTCTCAGATTTAATAATTAGACTTTATCGTTTGCTAAATTTGTTTGAAGTTCGAAGAATAAGGATGTAATCTTTTTTAATAAATATTTTTGTCGCCACAATTTCCCATTTACATTTCCTTCGAAAATTCACTTATTTATAGTTTGTTAAATTAATTTACAGTTCAAAAAATTTATAATTTGTACAATTGATGCTTTAAAAATACAAGCGAAACTTGTTTTATGCCAAGTTAGAATTCTCTATGCATCTTTCTACATACATATATATAGAACCATTAAAAGAACTCTATTGTGATAATACAACAATCCAAACCGAATTATAACACATAAATAAATATTTTTTCAAAAGTGTATTTTTATTTTAACAAAAGTTTCTCGTACGTTTAACGAAATGGCAACAGTGAAAATATTGAATAAAAATGGAATTTGCATGTTATTTCAATGTAGATTAAATTTTTAGTTATTTAAATTTTAAATAAGCTTCTAGTTTAAATTTTTTAATGAAATTTGGCATGTAGCCTAATCTGATTTTTTGCTTCAAAATGACGTATCCCACTTGTCTGTGGGACTTGTGGATGACAACAGTGAAAATATGAATAAAAATAGAATTTGCATGTTATTTCAATGTAGATAAAAAAAAAATTAGTTATTTAAATTTTAAATAAACTTCTAATTTAAATTTTTTAATGAAATTTGGAATGTAGCCTAATCTGAATTTTTGCTTTAAAATGACGTATCCCACTTGTCTGTGGGACTTGTGGTTCTTTCTGTGAAAGTGGGTGACAGACAGACGGACGGACAGACAGACGGACTGAACGATTATAAAACCTTCCACTTTTTACGTTATAAACGTAGTGTGGAAGCTAAAAGCTTTCAACTTGCCTTTTATAAATTGTCTTTTCTAATGTATCTTACAGTCATTTTTTTCATGTTTTATTTCACGTATAGTTTTTAATTTTGGTTTGGTAAAAGCTTCTGACTTTACCTGCTTTCATTTCTATATGTTCAGTTTATACTTTTATATAGTCGCAGATATATGTGTACTCGCTTTTGGAATAAATATACCTTACAAGCCGAAAATGGTTATTTTAAATAAGCTTGTTTCAGTTTGTGCTAAATTTGATAAATTGTACAGAAATCTTTCAATTTGTCTTTGGGAAACTCTTGCAGTCCTTTTTTTCACGTATTATGTCACATATGATTTTGGTTGGTAAAAGCTTCCGACTCCCATGCTTTCATTTGTATGTTCAGTTTATGCTTTTTATATTGTCTTGACTTATGACTTGAGTGGGGCCCGTCAGGGCCAAGCACCGCGACCACTGGTCTATTGTACTAATTTTATATGATCACATGCATATATGTGCACACGCTTTTGGAATAAATATACCTTGCAAGCAGAAAACGGTTATTTTAAATGAGCACACAATAAATAAAAACAATGTAAAGCAAGTTTAAGCACATTAATATTTTTTTTATAACAACGTGCAAAAAAAGTTCACTTTTTTTTATAACATATTCATTCATAAATCGTTGCGAAAATGACACTTTACGTGCTTACGTCACAGACAGTGCCGAAAATAGTACTTTCGGCACTAGTGTGGTAAAGTGAATAAGAGTATCTGATTGGTAGAAAAACTAAACGATGTCATGAATATCTCCATGGAAACTAAATGTCATGAAACTCACTTATTTCTATTGGTTCATTACTTTTGTATTTTCTAATATCTCCATGGAAACTACAAGTACTACAAAAATTATTAAAGGAAATTAAATAAGACAAGAGTAAGAACACAAATTTTACGCCAAACATTGATAGAAATACTTTTTTGCACGTTATTATAAAACATATTGTAAGCAAGCACGTGCCAAATAATACTTTATTAAGCTCTTGTCATTATTTCACTCGACCAAAAGCCACTCGCTTAATAAAGTATTATTTTCGGCACCAGTTGCTTAAATAACTGTTTAAAAGTTTTATAAATACCTTTACCGTTGTTCCTTTCTTAAAAATACTTACAGTTGTAATTAGGAAATGTGGAAGATTATTTAGATACATTTCTAAAAATTTATTTATTTTTCACTTTTTATTATTTTTACATTTTTTTAACGGAAAATATAGACTTCACACAGAAAATTAAAATTTCCGTTACCCACAAGGACAAATTATCCCACCAACAAATCATGCGACCGACGACCTTATAAGGTATCGAACTCTCTCTAAAACAACAAGTCCCCCCAAACAACTTATAGTTTACACTAACTATTAAACTAAACTCTTATCCATTTTTGATTGTCTGAATTTTTCCCATTTTTTGACAGACGATAGAAAGTAGGTTAGCAGACGATCCATTCTCTGTTCGAAAGTTCGGAATTGTCCGCAGAATGGTGCGAAGGGGGTCAACGAATGGGGTGTTCGGACTGTTTAGGGTTGTTGACCCCCCAGGGGGCGTTGCCTCCGGCAAAGTCCAGACAGCCTCTGACGAAATCGCTGTCTGGTTTTACTTGGTTTAGAATAGTTAGTGGAATTTAATTTAACTTTTCGTTCTCACTATTTTATTAGTTATCGGAAGTGTCTGAAATTCTAGAAATAAGCTTATTTTAGACTTGAGATTGACTTGACTTACTTGAAGTAAAAATAAAAACATTTGAATGGAAGATTTATTTCTTTCTAAAGTAAATGATTTTGATAGTTGAAATTTATCGAGCTCCGATTGGTGAATAAATGTAACGTGGAAGCAGAGAACCAATCGGAGCACGAATCGAAGGAAAATCAGGAGTGGAAGTTGGAAGGAATACGTTACCTGAAACGAGCCAATTAAAATTATTAGGAGTTAATCTGTTTTCTAAATATTTTTTTGTCGAAACCGAAAACATATTTTTTATAATTGCGTGAAAAAAATCCGATTTTTAAACTATAATTTTAATATCAGACGCGTGCGAAAAGTTATACTTTTTAGAAACAGTGATAAAAAATTACTTTTTTTCACCCAAAAGCAGTGAAAAAAGTACTTTTTTTCACTCTTTTCATAAGATGCCAACATTTCAAGTAAAATTTCTATTTCATAATATTCATAAAATCCAGAAATTTATTGATCTGCTTTATTTATAAATATTATGCGCGTGAATGTTATTATTATTTTTATTTTTGAATCAGTATCCATGTTCAAATGTTTGACTTTAAACTAAAAAATGTTTGCCTTTTGTAGTTCCAGAGATTTATCGATGCCGATCTTCTTTACGTAAAAAATTAGCACGTGAATTATTTTTGAACCAATGAGATTTGATTTTTTTCACGTAATTATAAAAAATAGTGTATGAAACACGTGTGAAAAGTAAACTTTTTAAAACATGTGTCATTATTTAACTCGCTCGTACCTCGCTCGTGAAATAAAATCCACTAGTTTTAAAAAGTGTTACTTTTCACACTTGTTGCATAAATAACTATTTAAACTTTCAATTCATAAATACTTATTTTAGAAGAAATATACCGTTGTTTCCACTTAAGTGTTGTTCTTATTTACCTATTGTTGTATAAAGTATCATTAGTTTCCATGCATTTTTCACCATTTCGAATAAAATGCCTATATTTTGTATTTCCTTACTGTCAACGTTTTAAAACTTATGATCATATTACATGAAAAAAAGATGAAAAGTTCGCTCAGTATAAAGCCAGATATATACTTTATGCCGGTACCGGGGTAAATATATACTTTACCTCGGTACAAAATTCCCCAAGGTTTATTTCAAATAATATACTGAAAATCCCAATGATTAGACTTATTATTTTATTACGAACACAAAATTTAACATTTCAAATATGAATAAATAAACTGAGCATACGTATTAAATATTTGAACATACTTAAAATATTTAAAACCTGTTAAGAAAAATTATGTTATGGAAATTAACCTATAATTATTATTAATCTTATCAATTTTATCAGAATAAAAAAAAACTCCTAAAACTTCCAATTTTCTAATTAATACACTGTTAAAATTTTTGGTGCAGATTGCACCGGAATCCTGGAACTTTCTAGCTGCCACCACTATTTGAAGGATGGATGCACCACTTTTGCGGTGTATCAAAGTTATGATTTTACCGCAAAATTGGTAAATTCACACTCCAAATAGTGGTGGCAGCTAGAAAGTTCCAGGATTCCGGTGCAATCTTGCGCCAAAATTTTTAACAGTGTAATTTCATTAAATTTTATATATTGACACGAACGAAAAGTATATATTAATAAAAAAAGGGGAGAAAAACTTTATCAATTTACATTTTAGTTATAAGAAAAGGCTTTGCTTAATTTATGTTTGCAAATAATATTATTGGGATTATTTAAAAGATTAAAATGATATTTAAGTGGATAAAGTTAGATTATCGTTTAGATTTTATTTTTTCAAGGTACCTATCACTGTTAAAATAAAATCTGTTAGTTAGTGTTTCTTTTTAATTTATTTTCAAACCTGTGAAGAAATACCGAAGGTGAAAAGGTCCATAAACAATTAAACATCTAAAGGTAGTAAAATCGTCTTAAAGAATGACGTACCAATTTTGTCATTTATTTTTACTGTTCGAGTAGAAAGCAGTAATAGATTATTATTTAGAAAGTGGTCGTAAATTAGTAAGTAGTGTAGTAAGAATAAAGTAGTAGTTTTATTTAAAGTAGTAGTTTTATTTAAGTAGTAGTTAAGTATTATTTTAAGTAGTAGTAGTTTTAGCATATTAGCAATGTTTTGATGACATCGGTATTACCGATAATTCTAACACACTTTTGAATCAAACGTCCCAGGTCAACGTTCACGGGGAAAATGAAAGGGGCAAAAAAAACTTCTCAAAGGTCGTCAATGGAACGGAGCTTTCCTTTCTAGAACAATGCCCTCATTGTTCCAGCGCGAAAGGAGAAACATTAGCAACTCGCTTTTTTATATGGATGTTAAGGGGGGAGGGTGTTTTTACCTGTTATTTAACATGCATAGAAATAGTTTTGGTTACACTCTTAAAACAAAAGAGTGAAATCCACTCCTATAGGGGAAGTGCATTTTCGGCACCGGAAAGGTGTCGAAATTAACTCAGACTGAGGTAAAACCGCTCGTTTTAAGAGTGTAGGACGTAGATTGTTTTCTTTTATTTCTTTTACCCACTCCGCAAAAAGAGTGAAATCCACTCCTATAGGGGAAGTGCATTTTCGGCACGAAAAGGAGTGGAAATTAACTCAGACTGAGTTAAAACCGCTCGTTTCCTTTTAAGAGTGTAGGTTTGGTTTAATTATCGTCGCACTAGAGCTACACGAGGGCTATTGGCGACGGGCGTCATAATTTAGAACCCCCATTGGCGAGGAAATACAATTTTCTTTCCCCATTAAATTACAGGACTGTCGGTAATGGGAGGGTTAGTCACCGGTACAATTGAGCAAGCGTTTGGCAGTCGATCTAACGTCGGAGAAAATACAGACAAGAGTTTTTAAACGAATTGGTGCCCGATTTTTTTTAACCGGACAGGACCACCCTTAGGGGTATGCGACAGTTGTTTTTGCACAGGACCAGCGTCTTACTGAATCCAAAATAATACAAAATTCCGGAAAAACTTCGTTTGAAAAATATATATCCGTATTTTCATTTCAAAATTATACCCAACGAATATGAAACTTGACACATTAAAACAAATTGCACAGGAGATAATTTATAGTTAACTGATAAATTTGTGTTTAGTAATTTAACTATAGGTAATTTTTAGGTAATAGAAGTAAATAAAGAGTTATCTAACATTTTTTAATCCACTGAGGTATACAGACGTACAAATCAGTCACCTGACTGTCAAGTTTTCCAGCAACACAGAATTGTTTTTTAATTATAAGTTCAATAATTTTAATAAATTTCAAAATTTGAAGTATGGAGAAGTATCTTATAATAATCTACACACAAATGTAATTTTTAATAATTTAGAGAAATTAAATTTTCAGTAAAAAATTAAAATTTTAATCTCCTGCATTGAAAACAACTTCAGCTAATTTATTTATCCGTCAGAGGGTTTTAAAGCGATTTGGACAATTCCGAACACGAAGCCAAGTTTTTCACGTTTTCTTTCGCACAGGTCCTCGCATCTGTTAAGGCCGGCCTTGCTGCGCTACCAGCTATAACAGTTACAGTGAAAAATTCTATTCTTCGAAAGTAACGTTTGTTTAATTTCTGTATCCCTTCCATTCCACGTGCCTACTCCACTTTTTGCATGGAAGAGAAAAAGATCACCAGGCAGGGGTTAACGGCCGACCCGAGAACTGGGTTAGTTGACCACGTGACAGCCAACCAACAATTACAGTTACGCCACTTTTGTTGTCTATTTGTGGGCGAGAAATAATCGTGCTCAATGTTTGGGAGGAAATTTTGTTTGGTTTTTTTTTCATGAGGAAGTGGAGAGAGGATGATATTTTTTTGGCGGGGTTTCCATTCATCTGGAGGTGTTTGCTGTTGAATTGTTCCAGGGAATGTTTACTATTTTTACTACATTTTTTTATGGAGAAGAAAGTCTTGAATTTATTTTGTTGTGGCAAAAAATAACGAAGTTTTAGAGTAAATTAGAACGAGTATATATTTAGAAGCCACCAAGCTAGGAAAAAAAATCACTTTAAGATGTTTACAATTTTACATACAAAACTCATTTAAGAATAATAATAAAAATCGAGCACTTCATCTGACACATCTAGAAGAAAAATAATGGTAAAATTAAAAAAAAAATATTCTCCAATGGGGCTGCAATATTGGCGGTCAAGCCTTTGCAGACTCGGCATATTCCCCAGAACTGAGAGCCATTTTTTTGCGGTGCCATTTAGGCGACTCTCGCTACCACAATTTTGACGCGCAGATTACAATAAATCTGAGCTCTCTGTGGATGTAAAGTATGCCGAGATTTAATTTTGCCGCGAGAACCCAAGCCATATGGGCCCTCCAGGGATCTTTTACATGTCACATAATCATATGACATGCGTGCCCAAGATTTTTCCATCCAGAAAATCCGACGACTCAGCCGGGGCTCGAGCCCGCGATCTTTAAAAATGGCTATAAAAGTAATATTGAGCCTCCATAATATAAATTTCGGAGCTATAATATAACAGTTGTATTTTTTTTTGTCTTCATTTATATAAACAATAATATTAACGTAAAAATATCAAACATACACCGATAAATGTCTTTTGGATCAATGTCCATTTAATTCAAATAATATAATAATATATTCTTGTGAAATCTACGTTATTCCATTGCTTCACGTATCTTCACCCCAAAAAATCCCATTGCTCCATGACTTTAATTGGTAAAATTCCTTGCATTCTTACCCCAGTAGTTCTCATTTTAAATCATATAACTTTAATCACAATCATACTATATTTAAACAAGTAGGTTTGTTACACTGTTAAAAACCTTGTGCCTGGTTTGAAAAACTTTGACCATGATATTGGTTCCTAGTAGCTGCAACGACAGTTTGGTGAAATGTTTCACCTTTTTTTCGGTGTTTGGTTAAACCATTTTTCTGGATTTGGACACAAAAACCTGAGAAATGATTTAACGTTTCACCACACAGCCGTTGCAGCTACTAGGAACCATATTTTTGGTGAAACAAAGTGCCTACTTTTTAACAGTGTACACAGAATCTGTCACTTAGCCCGCTTCCACACAACATTTGTGTTCAGCACTTCAACAGGGAAAAACGTGCCCACAGAATTAATTCTAAATTATACATTGACGGGCTAAATTCGGCTAGTTTCATTTATTTTCTTTCGAAAATTCAATAAATATTTCTTATCTTTTTCTAAATTAATTTATATTCAAAGAATAAATATATAATATTCCTCGCTTTTAAAAATCGAAGCAAATCATTTCATATCAACATACAATCAAAGAATCTCTTTGTGAAATATATTTGGCGTCATTTCAAACTTATTTATGTTAAAATAAATTTCTTTTAATTTATAATTTAAAAGAAAGAAAGTTTCTCGATCAATTGTTGCGAATGTCGATGGTGATTTAATTCTAATAAAAATGGTTTCTTATGCGTTTTAAATGAGCATTAAATTTTGCAGGGTTTTTTTTCCAAATAATTGAAGTACTTCGAATTTGAATTTTCAATGTCTTCTTCAATTTTTTGACGTATCACACTTGTCTATAGTATTTGTAGTTTGGGCTATGAACATGGGTGTCGGACAGACGGACGGACTGAACGATTATAATACATTCGACTTTTACGCTATAAACGTGGTGTGGAAGCTAAAAGTATCACTTATCTTCCACAAGTGCCTCGAACTTTCGCTCTCCGTATCTCGAAATGAAATCGAAATTCTTCACAAGGCTGTTAATGATGACAAAGATTATTTTTACCGGTCAAAAGGCTATCTGTGGCTATCGGAAAAAGAAATGTGAATGGCGAGTATGTGGATATTAAATGGACACATACTGAGTGGTGATCTTTTGTGCTCGTGATCACTTCCTCAAGATTGAACCTTATCTGTTGAGACGAAACCTTTAGGTTCATATCAAGAAATAGCTGGTATATACAGGGTTGTCCAGAAATAAGGTGCCCAACTCAGAGGCCTGTTCAGGATGCTGTATTGGTCAGAATGTGATAAAATTTGAGATACAGACATTTCAGGTCATGCACTCGCGATTTATTACTAAAAATAGTTCTAAAATTTGCCAATAGTTGGCGCTGCAGATTCAAAATCGCATTCTACAGTAATTCTACATGAGATCCGTGGTTCTCCACAATTTTCCCCATTCTTATAGCTTTGTGTCTGATCTCACTCCATGTGATTTCTGTTTGTGTGGATACTTAAAGGGTAAGGTCTACCGAGAACGTCCTGCAACCTTGGCGGATCTGAAAGCCTCAATTGTTCGGCAGGTTCAAGGAATTTCTGCAGATTTACTGCGTTCCGCTGTGGAACACACAACAATAAGAATGGAAAGTGTTATGGAGAACCACGGATCTCATGTAGAATTACTGTAGAATGCGTTTTTGAATATGCAGCGCCACCTATCGGC
Organism: Oedothorax gibbosus; assembly: GCA_019343175.1. Lineage (NCBI taxonomy): Eukaryota > Metazoa > Arthropoda > Arachnida > Araneae > Linyphiidae > Oedothorax > Oedothorax gibbosus. Next base: position 41,561,323 of record CM033277.1, on the reverse strand, counting down.
TAATTTTTGAACCATTTTTTTTAATTAATCGAGCGCCTGATCTGAAATGTCTGTATCTTAAATTTTATCACATTCTGACCAATACAGCATCCTGCACAGGCCTCTGAGTTGGGCAACTTATTTCTGGACAACCCTGTATTGTACATTGTAAAATTTGGGTTCAACGTTACCCTATAAAACTGGTAGTTGTGGAGTAATGTAAAGCACCTTTAGCATGTGCTGACAGCTGCGTTTCACCAAATTTGTTGTGTAACGTTACTTTGTAAAGCTGGAGGCAGTATATGTTGCCAATGAATGTGAAAGCCGGTGAGTTTTAGATTGTCAATCTCAAAGACAGATAATATCTCAAACTACGTTATTCAAAATTTAAAGCAGATGAAAACCAAATCAGCAAAACAGATACTTATGATTTCCATTTTTGTAACACCATTGATGTTTTTCATTTTGCGCAAAACATTTAGATGGAAGGAAATATCCTTTGGAACCACACAAGGGCACATGGAATGTTCGGAAAAATATTTCAATAATACGTTTTAAAGTTTTAAGCTTTAACATATAACGCGGATGGAGCAATATTAATTTTTAAGCTATTATTCAATAAACTAATTAAAATTAGCTCTAAACAAATTAAATTTTTGAACTACACACAATCGTTTTCAAATTTTTTAAATTCAGACAGTTGATGTTAATTTTAAATGTCTTGTTATTTCTTTTATAATCTTTTATAAGCTTTGCTTATCAATACTGTTTGTAAAGAAAGATCTAACGTGTATTTCTCCTTTAAGTGAAAGTGTTTAATGCGACTGATAGTGAACTTTGTTCGAAACTTTTTTCCCCCTTTTCTTATATACATATTTTATTTAACTTTTGTATGCAAAATCTTTCATAAATTGTCTGTAGATTTTAGTATCTTCCTAGATTTTTTTTAAAGAATGATGACACTGGTTCGGTAGTGCGTTCATGGTTTTTTATATATCTATTTAAAAATATTGTTTTTGGAATAGATTGTTTGTTCATAATGGCACACAGTGTCTTAAAACGTTTAAAGCTATAAAGATTATGTCCCAGTATGACAATGCTGTGAGCTCTCTTATGGACTAAACAGGGCTCTGATAATTGTTCCTCGAATAAATATGTGTTAATCTAGTTTTAAAACGCAAATAACTTAATCTTTAAGTTATTCTCTTATTTATTAAGTAAGAGTATCTTATTTATTAAGTAAGATATATCCTTATAAATTGTATTTAAAATATATCCTTATAAGTTGTCGATTTCATTTGTATAATCTAAAACATATTGAAATGCATCAATTTTGTTTAAAAAAAAATTCAACAAAATATTCTCGTACATCATTTTTTTACATAATATACCTAAAAAATATCATTGAATGGAATTGTTGGTATTTTACCACACACTTCCCCCATACATCATAAACTCAAGACTTCAGAAAAACTGTAAGATTTCCGATAAACATACACGAAACAAGACTGTAAGGATAAATGCGACACATCACAAAGTTGTAAAACCTCCTAAAAAAGCGTTGCCGGTTGACCTAAGAGCGAAAGCTGCCGAGCGAATGCATTGTTCAAGAATGAATCATGACACAATAAAAGGTTGGAGAGAAATGGTGAAGTAAAAAACATGAAAGGAAAAAGGGGGAATGGGCTAGTAGAGATTAGGATTGTGTGATGTAGTCTTGTATTGCTATTTTTCGTCCAAAAATCCACTTAGATTAACTGAATTTCATAAAGAACAGCTAAATTTCACCTAGAAGAATTGGTGATGCTACAACACTGTTAAAAGTTAGGCACTTTGTTTCACCAAAAATATGGTTTCTAGTAGCTGCAACGGCTGTGTGGTGAAACGTTAAACCATATTTTTGGTATTCGGTTGAACCATTTCTCGGGTTTTTTTTTCCAAATCCAGAAAAATGGTTCAAGCAAACACCGAAAAAAAGGTGAAACATTTCACCACACAGCCGTTGCAGCTACTAAGAACCAATATCATGGTGAAACCAAGCACAACATTTTTTACAGTGTAGTTTAGCCAAATTTGATGTAAAATAGCTTACGGACTTATTTTGAGGCCCTGGTTGATTAGCAACACATATCTATCATTAATACATTCGTTTATTCATAATTTACTTACAATAGGTGTCATTTTTATTGAAAAACAGGCATGATCTCATCAATTACAAACATATATAGCACAAAATGTATAGCCTGTTTATGTTTATTTTGATACTATGTAAGTAATGGATGGACAAATATTTTTTTTGTAAGGGATCAACAAAAATCATGTACATCTTAAATGCCACATCAAAATTGTCCAAAATAGGCCATTTGCACTATTTACGGAATTCCAATTGGTTTTGACACACTTTACGTGTATCTTCACATTGATAAGCAAAATCTTAGCCAATTTTTTTAGCTAAATCAGCAGGCAATTTCCCCACACATGACACAGTAAAATTTCCCGAAGCAGACCATTTAAACTTGTTGTCGAATTTCTCCTGAAGTAATTACGACGTTTATACACTTTAAATGACATTTTACATTGGTTTTAAGAAAACTTTTATCCATAATTTTAATGGAGTCCTACACTGACAATATTTTTTTCTACAGTTTCTTCGTAATTCAACATCCCATATCTATTTTTAACCCATTAATGACGGTTGGCAAGAAAATTCACCAAGCGAAAATGAGGTTTCTGCGTAAATTTATCTAAAAAAACAAAATGTGAGACAAATGAAGACCACAGTCCGGAATTATTTAGGCAGGATAAAATGAAGCTACACGAAGAACTAATTCAATGATCTTCTGGTTAAAAAATTTATTCGCAAATGAAAGTGTTAATGGTATAAAAGTTAATGGGTTAACTCTTAGCATTTTTGGAATTCCAAAGTTTACTTTTGTCTTTTCCGCATAGATTGGTGTACCTCCTCTATTATAATTGTTGATTTTTACACAAATCAAAACATTTTCCTCCTAAACTTTTCTGGATATCCCATGAAAATCCGCATGCATTTCCTACATTTTTACCCGACCCCGAATTTCAGTGCCAAGTGACCTACTAACGGTTCGGCACGTGCGCGCTGTTTTCCCTTTCAATCTGACCTCGTCGCCAGGTTCTTTGCCATTACCGCGAGAGGGGACGCCTCCACATTGAAATAGTAACAGTTTTTCAAAAAACAAACCGGTTTAGAGTAATGCTATTATTTAAATATAACATTTTTTCAATGAGTCTTTGTACGTAACAGTTTCCGGAGTTATTTGTATCATTAACTTACATTGTTTTGGTTTGGAAATAAACATATTATTTATGTTTTAATGCTTTAAGTACGGAGATTTTACGTTTTAAAAATTTCGATTGCATATGGATTTAACACATTGATCACGATTGGTAAGAAAATTTGACAATCGAAAATGAGCTTTGTGCTTTAAGTTATCTAAATTAACAAAATAAAAGACAAATGAAGATCGTAGTCCTAAACAACTTGTATAGGACAATTTAAGTTACATGCAAAACGAATTAAAAAATAATTTAAAGTTAACTTATTTATTCGGAAATGAAGGTGATAATGGTATTCACAAAGTCGTCTTTAATGCGTTAAGTAGGGCAGGGAAATATTTTCACAATAACCATCGCAGAAGAAAAGTATAATAAACAAGTAGGTTTGTAACAGAATCTGTCACTTAACCCGCTTCCACAAAACTAATGTGTTTAACAGGAAAAAAACGCGCCAAACACAGCATTAATTCTATATTAAACATTTGCATGCTAAATTTTGTTAGTTTCATTTATTTTTTTCGAAAATTCAATAATTATTTGTTATCGTGTGCTAAAATAATTTGTATTTCAAAAAATAAATATGTAATAATCATTACTTTTAAATAGTAGGAAAACATTTCCTATCAATATACAATCACAGAACCTCTTTGTGAAATATATTTGACGTCATTTTAAACTGATTTATGGCGCAAAAATAAATTTATCTTAATTTATTGTTTAAAAGAATTAAAGTTTCTCGAGCGATTGTTGCGAATGGCAATGGTGATTTAATTCTAATAAAAATGTCTTCGTATGCTTTTTAAATGAGCATTAAATTTTGCAGTTTTTTTTAAATAATTGAAGTACTTCGAATTCGAATTCTTTTCTGAAATTTTCGATGTATTCTAATTTCGATAAGCTGAATTATTGACGTATCACACTTGTCCGTAGCATTTGTAGTTTGGGCTATGAAAGTGGGTGACGGTCAGACGGACAGACGTGCTGAACGATTATAATACCATCCACCTTTTACGTTATAAACGTAGTGTGGAAGCTAAAATGAAAGTAGTGAAATTTCAAAATCGGACAATAGTTTATATTTTTGCAAAGGTTCTTAATGGCTAAACTAAAATATTTAAGTGGCCAAAAGTAATATTTATTTATTTATTTGTTTGTTTCAGATGCACATAACAGAAAAATCCAATTATAATGCACATCATAAAAGACAAAGAAAACAACAAAAACACACAAAAAAGAAAAACATTACAAAGAGAATAACCACCGACAATTAGATTTAAAAACATTAAAAGGCATACAAAATATATCCAGTTCCTCAGACACACTGTTATAAGTTTTATAAAATTTATATAGACAAAAATTTAAAATGCAGTTATTCCGATTAGAATTCAAATAAAACAAACAACGATTACGTGTAACTCTAGAAGGCACATTAAATTTTATAGTACTAGTAATGTAAGTAGAATCAATCATATTATTAAGAACTTTATAAAAAAACAAAAGACAATAAACTTGACGTCTAGACTTAAGGGTACAAATGTTAAACATATTACGGAGTACACTAGAAGGCACTTCCCGAGAAGCAGCGTTGAAACTCTTAAAATACAAAAAACGTAAAAAATTATTCTGTACACGTTCAATGACACTATTGCTATTCTCGTAGTAAGGATCCCATATCGGGGTACAATATTCAAGATTAGGGCGAACCAGGCCAAAATACAAAACCTCCAAAGCCTTTCGACTGGTGAAATTAGTAGTTTTGCGTTTTAAGAAACCTAGAATTTTGTAAGCTTTAGTTGTAATAATTTGAATGTGCTCGGAAAAATCAAGTTTACTATTAAACGTCACACCACAATATATTGAAACGATCCGAAGGGTATTTGGTAAGACGTTATCGGTAGTAAGTGAACTATAGCGAGCAAAAGTTAGAGCCTCAGTAGTATTTTTTTCCCCAGTGGTACGTTCATTTTTCTGTAAAACCCTTTTCTTAACTGAAGGATGCACTTAGCAGGGAAAACAAATAACCGATTAAATAGGGTTAAATTTATGTACTTGCAAATTTGGTTTCTTAATTTTCTTTTTTCGAATTTCCAAGCTACTGCTTTTGGCATTCGGAAGCTAATCTATTTTTTTTACGTACATATAATTTGAAAAAATTAAAATACATCTAAAAGGTAAATTCCTGTATTACTTTCGTTACTTATTTCATACTTATTTTTTTTAATTTAAAGTTCAATTTCTCATAACTGATTGAAAGAGTTGAATGCACAACTTTAAATTAATTTACACACTTTACTTTGAATTTGCAATGCACTTGTTTGGCTTTAGGTAATTTATATATTTTTTAAGTATAATTATTAAGAGATGCATTTTTAAAAAGATTTTGTGTGCGAAAAAAGCGAAAAGTTTCTCTGAGATCTCCTGCGTACTTATTAAACATTAAAACAAAATTGTTGATTAGATTTGTTTCAAAATAACTTTGGCATTTCTTATAAAAAAAAAGTTACCAAGATTGGTTATCAGTGTGTGCCGCATATTACCAGACTGTTTTTAAAACGTATTTATGTGTTCATAAACAATTTTATTTTTAATTATCAATTATGATCATCTCAACAAAAATTACTCAAATGTTGTTTCTAGCCCGTTTATATTTAGTTCTGTTGTTTTGGAACATCAATTTAAGGGGACGCAGTACCTCAAAAATGCTAAAAATTGCGATTTTTTTTTATTTGCTAACATTAAAGTTTTAAATCTTCTAAATAAGTCTACCAAGTTTTAAAAGTCTAGCTATATTTTAAAAAAAGTTATTCCACTTTTTATGAGGAAAGGTAGGATAAAAATGTGAACGAATGAAAACTTTAAATATGTTTTTCTCGGTGTTCAATTTTTCTTGATGACAAGTTTTTCAAAACGCTAAGGCTTTTTTAATTATTAATAAAAGTCTAAGGACTTTTGTATGCAGTCTAACAAATATGTTAACATTAAGAATTGGCATTAAAATTGTTTTCAAAAGTAATACTTTTATATAAAAAAAATACTAAAGTTGAAAATTTTTAAATATGCTAAAATAATTTGGGATTTTCTAGATAAATATTTTTTATAAAACAACTACTGAAGATAAATCAAATTTGTATGCCAATTCTTATGTAAAACAGTTTAAAGTACATGAGAAAAAAAATTGGGTTAAAATATTTGTATTTAAAAAAGCCTTAGCATTTTGAAAAAGTTTTTTAAAAATAATTTTTTTAATCAACTTAAAAAATTAAATTATTTTAAAATTTTTCTTGACATATATTGTTTTTAAATACAGATTCGAGTAATAAATTATCAATTTTATAATAAATATGTCAAAATTAAAGATTTTTTTAAAGTGGTACCGTGTCCCCTTAAGTGGCCCCTTAAATGTATCTTCTTCGTCACTCGACCAAGTTCCAAACCCACAAGGCCTGTCACCCATATCCTCAGTGCACCACTGATACAACGTTAACCCAACCCAAAAATAAGTTTTTTTAAAATAATTCAATCCATTCAATACATCTAACCAGGGCTGTCCACGGCCTACTCAACTACTAAGGCCGAAGAAGCTTTCCCAAACAAGCTCGGGGACGGAAATTTTGACGTCATAGTTCCGAGTGACATTGTTCCGAAGATGAAGACAACCTGTCTCGAAACCTGTTCGGAACCACTCGTTCACGGCTGACCACATTTTTAGGGTTCCGAATGCGTCCGAACTAGTTTCTGGATCTTCGGCACTGGGAACAGTGACGTCAAAATTTCCGTCTACGCTCATGTTTAGGAGAGCTTCTCTGGCCTTGTTATTGAAGTTGGCCGTGGGCTGTCTCGAATGAGTTCGGTACTCGCTCCTATCGAGACGGCCCTGATCTAACAACACATTCAGAGTGTGAGTAAACACTCTTTCCTTGGATCTGAATCAACATCTCCATATTGACCCAGGTGAAAGAAATCGAAGACTATAATGTGGAAGCATATTGGCTTAGGAAGGAAGCTTTAGAGAGGGCAATGTATTGAGTCATGAGGTTATTAATTGTAGTGCTAGTTTGAAACAGGGATTGGTCTTTTTGTAATGGATTTTAAGCTTTTAACTGATGAAATTATGTGATATGGTTTGTTTTCTTTGCAGTCTTTTTAGCAAAACATGACATTAATAAAAGTTTTATATAAAAAATAGTAAGTTTAAATTATCGTTTAAAATTAGTGTTATTTCTTATTTTAAACATATTAACTTCGCTATATGCGAAACATAAAAACACATAATTAGTTAATACAAATATTTTTTTTAAAGTAATTATAACTATGAATATTTCCTTTGCAGTGATAGGGTAGATATATTTTTAATAAAAAAAATATTTTAAAAACGTATTTAATATTTATTTATTTTCAAATGAATTATTTATCGTTTTTCATTGTTTATTATCGTTTTAAAGAGAAATTAGAGGTGCATAACTCTACATGACTTCCAATTACCAATCAATAAATCGATACAAGATAATTATATATACATAAGGTAATTAAAATAACTTCAATACCTAAAAAGTTATATGGCTGATACCCTTTGCGCATGCTCGATTTTCTCGAAAACCTTATTATGACATCCGACAGGTACTAAGAACTTGTGTGCCAGATTTAAAGTCCGTATCTCTTTTAGTTCTAACTGTAAACTCGTTTCAGACAGACTCGTTTCCGACCAAGGTTCGAAAACCACTTTTTTTAGAATCAGTGTGGAAGTGTGGAAAACACAAAATCTCCATTACGGATTTTCGACTTCATCGAAATAATTTGTATTATCATAGTATTTCGTCTTAGAGGTAATTGAAAGTAAGAATACTTAAAGTACAGGGCTTCTACTTCAGGGCTTCTCCGAGAAAATGAAAGACGTGAAAACATAGAAAATGGGGCCAGGATAGCCTGGTCGGTAAGGTCTTGGACTGACATCCCTAAGGTTCGAGTCCCGCTGCCTTCCGAAGACCCCCGTGTACGCTAATGGTGACTTGTGCAAGTTCAATCCGCCGTGGTCACAAAGTCCTCCAAGTTCCCATACCAAATCAATACCTCTGGGGTGACAAGTCAATTCTGGGGATCCTCTAGTTGGCCTCTGTCTCTAAAAATTAGATGGATCAACGTGTGTGTGTAATGTGTCTGTCTTACTTGACGATGGTTTATAAGCGGATCTTTGACCAAGCACACAAACCTGAATATATATGTCTACCAACCAACCAACATTGAAAATCTCTGAAAGCAATGGAAATGATTGAAAATAACTTGTCAGTTCAGAAAAAGATTTTAAATTTTTGATAACATGAATCCTTTGTGAAATATATGTGTTTATATCTTTTCTTTTTAGATTATAATATCTAAATCTCATATAATCTGATTTTTTTCAAATATTAGAAAATATTTAAAGTTTATATATGCAAATATATTAAAAAAGTAATTTTAATGCTGATAAAATTCATCGGTGTTTCATAAGTATTAACTTTCTAATATTTGATAAAATTAAAATTTATGAATCAAAACCAAGAAAAAAATTAAATTTCTGGAAATCAAAAATACTAAATAATAAAACTTAATGTTAGCATTTTAATTTTTCTGACTTTAATTACATGGAAACACTGATATTTATATATTTTACAAAAATATAATTTTTTATAACAGAATAGTGTAAGATATTAAGATACTGTATTTTTTTTTAAAAAAAATGTTTTATTTGATTAACCAGTTGAAAAAAATTTAAATTTTTTGAATTTTTTCTTCTTATTCCGACCTATATACTAATTTGTAAAATTTATATTTTAGGTAAGTGCTTCCAATGGATTATTTTCATTTTGTTTGCCATCTCATTTCTTGAAGACTGAGGTAAAATCTTTCACCATTTTATAAGGCTTTATTACATTATGTATAGATAGATACATTAAGATTAACTGAAGACTTGAAAAAAGAAAGAAAATCTTTGAAACGTGATTCTTAATGCTCTTCCATGCGCATTTCAAATGAAAAATAAAATTAAACAGAAAATTGAATTATATTAGAATTCTATATCGAATTCAAATTTATTGAGATTAAACATTAAATAAGATTTTTAGCAGTTTTGAAGCTAACCTATTGTGTCTCCCGAACATTCGGATAGAATTTGTGTCTTGGATAAAAAATGGAGAAAAATCATAGTTAAAGTATTAGATTGGCAGATCACGTGACCTCCAATGCTAACGACGGGACGCGCATGGAGGCCAAATAAGAGGGCTAAATGGCCTTTTTTGCTGCCACTTTAAGGAGAAAATACTACGAAAAAATACCGTTTAATTCTAAAATTACAAAAAAAATATCGTAAAAATACTAGCTGCATTTTGGAATCTTTTTACTGACTTTAAATCCTTTTCTAGTATTTTTTTGTAATTTTAAAATTAAATGGTATTTTTTCGTAGTATTTTTCTCCTTAAAGTGGCAGCAACACTGGTCATTTTGCCCTCTTATTTGGCTACCATGCGCGTCCCGTCGTTAGCATTGGAGGTCACGTGATCTGCCAATCTAATACTTTAACTATGATATCTATGAGAAAAATGCACAAATGGAGAGAAAGACAGTTAAATATTCTTCTTGTTTAAAACTTGCTTTTGTAAAGTTTAAAATTTTTTATTTTTTTTAAATACAAAAGCAAATAAAATTTAAATTGCGCTTTAAAAGAAAAGTCGTTTTTGTAAATTTGAAAACTTAAGAATGATAGGGGTTACTCAAATGTTTCAACGTTTTCAACAACTAGAAGGCACGTCATAAAAAAAAACCAATGACGCATTTCGTTAGAAAAGTAGTGAACATTAAACTCGTTATTGAAAGATTCTCTCAAGGAAATTTGAAACATTTTTTAAAGGAAAAGGAAACATAGAATGAATAGAAGCAACAAATGGCAGCAATCTAAATCACACATTTCCATTATTTTTCTTCATCCACACCTTCTAAAATGTTTTGTATTCCAAGAACATAATTTCTTCTAATATTTTCAACCGGGTCAGCTCATTTTGTTCTAAACCACGTCTCTCACGATTTTGTTCGGTAGTTTAGAACATTCCCTCCCACCTGAGAAATTATTCGAACGACAATTATCGCCTTGCAGTTTCCGGTTCTTTTGAGACACACAAAAAACACCCTGGGTTATTGCTATTCTAAATGAAAACTACAAAATGTAACTCGAATACTCATTCTCCATAATAGAAGTTTGTGGTTTTCGTTATGAATATTTTCCGTTTTCTTCTTTTGTTGCTGAGCAGAATAAGAGAGAACCTACGTTTGGCCCCCTATTATAATGCTTTTGAGGTGTGTAAATAAAGTCTTAAAGGGAAATTGTATCAAGTTACACTCTTAAAACAAATGAGCGGTTTTAACTCAGTCTGAGTTAATTTCCACTCCTTTCCGTGCCGAAAATGCACTTCCCCTATAGGAGTGGATTTCACTCTTTTTCGGAGTGGGTAAAAGAAATAAAAGAAAACAATCTACGTCCTACACTCTTAAAAAGAGCGGTTATAACTCAGTCTGAGTTAATTTCCACTCCTTTCCGGTGCCGAAAATGCACTTCTCCTATAGGAGTGAATTTCACTCTTTTGTTTTAAGAGTGTACCGTGCTGAGAATTACAATAAATCGGGAAAGCTTTGTAATGCTACATTTGCAGGTTAATCTGCACATTAGAAAACTGGTAAGTTCTTCTATCATGTCATTTCTACGACTGAGATGTACTCATAGATATCATAGTTAAAGTATTAGATTGGCAGATCACGTGACCTCCAATGCTAACGACGGGATGCGCATGGAGGCCAAATAAGAGGGCAAAATGGCCCATGTTTCTGCCACTTTAAGGAGAAAAATACTACGAAAAAATGCCATCTAATTCTAAAATTACAAAAGAAAAATAATAGAAAAGGATTTCAAGTCACTAAAAAGATTCCAAAATGCAGCTAGTATTTTTACGATATTTTTTTGTAATTTTAGAATTAAATGGTATATTTCCGTAGTAATTTTTCTCCTTAAAGTGGCAGCAACACTGGCCATTTTGCCCTCTTATTTGGCCTCCATGCGCGTCCCGTCGTTAGCATGGGAGGTCACGTGATCTGCCAATCTAATACTTTAACTATGATATCTATGGATTTACTCCAACATTCATCCGCCGGAGACTACAACATACTATATATCACAAAAATGAGTCCTTTTGATAAATAAATATGAATAGTTATACTGTATGTGGTGCTCGGTTTCAGGGCAATTAGCTACGCCTAGTTCATAATGCTAGCCGGTTTTAATAAGTTTCAATACATCTCGTGATTTATTTTTTTCCTCGTTCAAAAATATTTTGCTGAATCGTCTAGATTTCTGTTGGGGCTTAGGTATTTTTTAAAGTGGTAAGTTGAAGAAATTATTTAATTGATGATCCGACAATCATTTCGAGATGAAGCGTTTTAAAGTTCAACCTTCCGAATAGTCTGAAAATGGGCAAAATGTATAGTTGTTTTCACTGCCCCATACATTTTAAATTAAATTTATTTCAAATAACATATTTATTTCAAAAAAATCTGAATTCGTTTTATTTTGAATAGGTGATCTTAAAATCATTACCGAATGAAAAAAAAGTACATTATAAATAAAAATTTATTATTTATAAAAGTTTAAAATGTAAGGTTATTGAAGAAAGACTGATGCACTAAATACAGAAAAAGCATCGTCTAACGCTCGAAATGATAAAATTGCTCACTGTTATAGCCGGACTTATCTAATTTGGTTCTAAATGCTTGAATATTTATCAAAATCACAGAAAAGGAAAATAAATCACGAAAGCATAAGCAACTGATCTTTAAAGGAGATAACTATTAAAAAACCTTTAATCATAATTTACCAGACACAAACAAATCTCCCGATTTAATCAGGCAACGAAAGGGTCCACATTCATTTAAACACGATTTAAAAACTCAACCCTTCCGCCTGGCATTCTGCCAACTGGGTCACAGAAAAGGGGCGAATGACCCCCTAGAACAACTTCTCAAGGTTTGGTGACTCAGGACGCGCGGTTTTTTCTGTGGGAACCCCTTCACCCCTTTCTGCAAGGGGGGGGAGGGGTGGAAGTTTTAAAAAAAAACTTCCACTAGTGGGATTCCCAACTGACGCTGTGTAGGGTTTCTCGGGTTACAAATGATAGGGGGGTAAAGAAGAAGGGTTTTTATTGGTGTTGTAAAGGAATTATGTGTATTCGTGTTTTGGCCGCTATACAGCTGTTGTAATTACGTGATGCCTTTGGGGGGGGGAGGGGGAGCCAAATTTCATCAAATTTCACGTGGGGAGAGGGGGTCACGTCAAAGTTTTCATAAATTTTCCCCCCGCAAAAAACCAACGTAAAATTTCGAGAAAACATAGTTGAACTATGTTTCTCAACTTAAATTGGGTAATATCTGACGAGATAATATTTATTGTTACCCTCCAAACCACATTTCAAAATGTTGGAGCTTGAAAAGTCTATTTGAAAATCACCAAAAAAGTAATCATATAAAAAGCATTTCACATTTTAAAAAATCTCACGTGAGATTGGGGTGTGGGGGGGAGGGGGGGTCGAGCCAAATATAATGAAATATCACTAGAGGGTCAAATAAATGTCAAATATCGCATCACGTGATTTATAGAAGCCCCCAAAAGAGAAGGTTTTTTGATTGGTGATGCTTAAAGAAATTATGTGTATGTGTGTCTCGGGGGGCGCTTTACAGCTGTTGTGAGTTAGTTTGGAGAAAGGGGTAAATTTGAGCGGAGTATCGTTGTACTAGAGCTACACGAGGGCTATTGGCGATGGGAGTCTTGACTTGGAACCACAGTCAAGTATCAAGCCGATACCTGGACAGGCACCTTCTGTGAATACCTTCAATATATTGAGCTTTTCAATGGAGTAAGACATCCTTTAACGCAAAACATTTCTTACAACTTTTTGCCAAAGTCTGTTCTGTGAATTGTAGTGTACGTCACTGGATGCTGTAAACTCATTTAATTTAGAAGAAATAAAATCGACTATGTCAATTGTTCTAATACCTTTTGAAAAATACTCTTTTTTCACAATCTTGATGGGTCAATAAGCGTACTCAAGATATACAAATGAACGGCTTCGAAAATATGTTTCATTATTCAATGGGCATATCGAAAGGTGACTTAAAAAAATGAACGTTTTTGACTCACCAACTGCATGGGGTTAGACCCTGAACCTTGTGCCCCGATTCCGGTTTCATTGAAATGTCTGCTCACTCAAGTTTGGGACTCGGTTCGTTTTGACAATAGATTGTTATTGCTTATTTTTTTTTTTATAAAACTGCCCTCCTTCTTCCAGTTATTCCAAACGCTCCATCGTTTACTAAACTACCATTGATGTTACATCCGCATAAGACATGCTGAGATTTTAAAACCCTTAATAGCTAAAAAAAATTGAACATGATCTAATAGCCAAATGAATGTTAGTATATCAGTTTGCTAAAAATTTAAAACCTACACTCTTAAAACAAAAGAGTGAAATTCACTCCTATAGGAGAAATGCATTTTCGGCACCGGAAAGGAGTGGAAATTAACTCAGACTGAGTTAAAACCGCTCGTTTTAAGAGTGTAGGACGCAGATAGTTTTCTTTTATTTCTTTTATCCACTCCGAAAAAGAGTGAAATTCACTCCTATAGGAGAAGTGCATTTTCGGCACGGAAAGGAGTGGAAATTAACTCAGACTGAGTTAAAACCGCTCGTTCGTTTTAAGAGTGTACTTACTCTTTCGTGTTTTGAATAGCACAGAATCTCTTCTGTGACAGCGAAGAATCTCTTCTGGGTTAAGAGAAGATCTATCCTTAAAAAAAATTCAAATATTGAACTGATTTTTTTATATTTTTATGGAGCATTGTGATATGTTTCAATGGACTTCCAACCCTTCAAAAATAAAACACAATCGTACCAGCTTTTCTTTTCCTTTATAGAGAAATTTTAAATTTATTCCGTTTTTTTTAGTGAAAAGGGGTTGAGAAGGGTAAGTTGTTTTCTATCCAAGGAAATATATTGATATTTTTTTTCTATATTTCGTAAGGTGTCCCAAAATGGTTGCCTTTTATACAACTGATAAACCCTATTTTTTTAAACTCTATGTTTGGAAAATTTCGCCGCTTTCTAAAGAACATAAGGTGGCTTAAAGGGATCAATATATTTTCAATAGAGTGATAAGCTAGTTGAAATTCTTTATAGTTCTATAGTATAGTTCTTTATTGTTATAATTCTTACAATTTTAGACCTGAATGCCATTTCGATGTTTAGGATTACTTTTTCATGGTTATTCAGCAAAAGGCTATTCAACTATGATAAAAGAATTACAGTCCTACAAAAATTCATAACATATTGAGTTACGCTGTTAAAGTTCAAATAGTTCTAAAAGAGAATCGGGTGTTACACTTCTCTGTAAAGAAGAAAATACAAAAAGTGTTCAAACGATTTTTTTAGACTGGATATAAAAATATCAAGTTTAATTAATAAAATTGCAAATTAATACTATTATTTAATGCATGTTGTAGTAAACGTTTGGATTATTCCGTGTGGTATATATTAGTGTTTGACAAATTGTTATTAAAAATGCGATTTAAATTTTTAAAAAATAACTAGTTCGTAAAAGTGAAATGAAAATATTGTTCAGAAATTCAAACATATATGATCTAGATGAAATCATAGGTATCATAATTAAAGTATTAGATTGGCTGACCACGTGACATCCAATGCTAACGACGGGACGCGCATGGAGGCTTTTTTGGGGGGCATAATGGCCAGTGTTGCTGCCACTTTAAGGAGAAAAATACTACGAAATAATACCATTTATTTCTAAAATTACAAAAAAAAATACTAGAAAGGATTTAAAAGTAACTAAAAATATTCCAAAATACAGCTAGTATTTTTACGATATTTTTTGGTAATTTTAGAATAATTCTAAAATAAATTCTAAAATTAAGTTAAAAGTTTAGTTATAAAGTTTAAAGAGTATATTTGTATTTTAGAATAATTCTAAAATTACAAAAAAATATCGTAAAAATACTAGCTGCATTTTGGAATATTTTTAGTGACTTTAAATCCTTTCTAGTATTTTTTTTTTTGTAATTTTAGAAATAAATGGCATTATTTCGTAGTATTTTTCTCCTTAAAGTGGCAGCAACACTGGCCATTATGCCCCCCAAAAAAGCCTCCATGCGCGTCCCGTCGTTAGCATTGTTGGTCACGTGATCAGCCAATCTAATACTTTAATTATGATATCTATGGATGAAATAAAGTTTTCCTGTTTAAGATTCGTCGTTATTTTATCATTAGTAATATTTCTATTTTCAAACTTCCCACGAAAGTTATCGAAATAAAAATATCTATTTCAGTTATTATAGATTTTATCTTCAAAATTGAATTCGATATGCCAGAATGAATTTCTTCGGTGTTGCTGCTATTTCTTTTCAAACAAATTTTTGACATATTTCGGTTTCTTTGTTTCAATGGATAAACTAGCATAACTTTAAAATATTCACCACATTTGAAATAAAATTATTGAAGGATTTCTTGTGAGAAAGTGAAGGCCAATTTTCGGCTATTTGTTCAAATTTAGATATCTTTGCCCATTCCTAAGCTTTAGCTTTGCAATAATATTAATCCACATCTTTCTTTTCTACACTGAAACAAATTTCAGAAAACTTTTTTTTTGCCCTAACTGAAATTTTTCTGAAAATATGAGACCTTCGCTGCGATTATATGAGTGATTGAGCGTTATATGAATGTGATGAGTGATTTCTGCGACTATATGAGTGACGTAACAACAAGCAAGTCGTTGGTTGGTTGGTAGACATATATATTCAGGTTTGTGTGCTTGGTCAGAGACCCGCTTATAAACCTTCGTCAAGTAAGACAGACACAACAGACAACACACACACATAAGTGGGTCCATCTAATTTTTAGAGACAGAGGCTAACTAGAGGATCCCCAGAATTGGCTTGTCACCCCCAGAGGTATTGATTTGGTATGGGAACTTGGAGGACTTTCGGACCCAACAGATTTAACGAGCACGTACTCCGCATATATCGGTAGGTCTTCAGTGGTACCGGGACTCGATCGCAGGACCTCCGATCCGAAGACCGAGACGCTGATCACTAGGCTCACTACGGCCCGTAATTTTTGGTAATTTGGTGATGTAATCGTATCCGGCTGTCTATTTCTAGCCTCCCTTAGGACCTTTAACACACATCCGATTTCGCCCCGTAAATTAGAACCCTAGTCAAGGGACGAAACCAAGTGATTTTAAGCCCAGCTACTGTTGTGAACACGTCACGCTAGAAAATAGCATTATGAACTAATTTAAAAAATTTTCTTAGTCATGACCATTCGTTTATTTAAATTTTTAATAAACGTGGGTATACTGGATTTATTAAAAATTTTTAACTTTCATTTGGGCACTGCTACCATGAATTGCAAGAAAGCCCAGAAATGTCAAAAGGATGGGGTCGTAGTGAGCCTAGTGGTCAGCGTCTCGGTCTCGGGATCGGAAGGTCCTGCGATCGAGTCCCGGTACCACTGAAGACCTACCGAGTATATGCGGAGTACGTGCTCGTTAAATGTGTTGGGTCCGAAAGTCCTCTAAGTTCCCATACCAAATCAATACCTCTGGGGGTGACAAGCCAATTCTGGGGATCCTCTAGTTGGCCTCTGTCTCTAAAAATTAGATGGATCCACTTATGTGTGTGTTGTGTCTGTCTTACTTGACGAAGGTTTATAAGCGGGTCGCTGACCAAGCACACAAACCTGAATATATATGTCTACCAACCAACCAACCAACCAAAAGGATATTTCGGTGATTATTTGAGTGACGTAACAACAAGCCAGTGAGTTTAAGCCCAGCTATTTCCGTGCTATCGTGACATTGTGGAGATAATTATAGATCAAGGTTTACGGTATTGTTGGGCCGTGATAACGGGAAAAAGGTCGTTGCTCTTGGTAAAAGGTGGAAACAAGTCGGAATTTTTTCCTGTAAATCTGAAGCACTTTGATTTCCTACAACGTTTTTGTTCCAACGTGGAACGTCAATATGAGAATAAAGAATTGGAATTGGGTATTTTAATGATTTTTTGTCTGTGGCTAGCTTTCATATTTATTGGAGCAGCGTGTTGTACTTTTCGATTAACTCATCAGACTTTTTTTTAAAAAATGTTTTTGCGTCTTTTACTAAATTATTAATTATAGTAAATAATTACCCGCTCAATTCAATGATTATAATTTAATATTATTTGTTTTATGTTTCACAAATGTGGAGCTTGTTATACTTTTTATTTATTTATCGTTTCGAATTTTTTTTTGTGGAATTTGACTATTTTTTTTTGTAACGATGTGATGAATGCTCATGTTTATTTGACGTTTAAAATTATTTAAAACAATAACTATTTTTTTTAAATTTTTTAAAAGTTAGTTCACCTTTTGATTCACATTCTTATTGATTCGAATATTTCTGACTGTATATTATTCTACCTTTCTAGATGATTTTCAATCATGCACTGGAAATAAGTTTACAAAAATTTAGCCCATTTCCTTATTTCAAACAATTTCTTTTGATAAAACTTCAATAAACGTCTGTTGTGTCCATACGTTACGGTGAATGTCTGAAGTCTGGATAATGTCGACAATCACCTGTGACAGCCGACATCAATCTCTGAATGTTGAAAATATTTTCTAAATTATTTCGGACACTCGCTGGTAAAAGTCGACATTCACTGGAAAATGCCGACATTCAATATTTTTTAGAACATTTTCCGTATTTCGGACATTCACCGGAAAATGCCGATTTTCTCCGTCTTTCGAACATTCACCGGCAAATTCCGTTTTTTCTCCATATTTCGGACATTCATTGGTAAATGCCTATATTCTAAGTATTTCGGACATGTACCGGAAAATGCTGATTGTAACCGTTTTTCGGACATGTGCCGATAAATACCGAATTTCACCGTATTTCGGACATTCACTTTCAAATGTCGACATTCACACCAACAAATTCCGACTTTCTCCCTATTTCGGGAGAAAGCACCGCAATCTCCGCAACGCATCCAAGATGACTCCTTATTATTAATCTAACACACAAATTTCTTTCTGAGTCATTCCTACTTCCTTTTGTTTTCCCCTTCCACCATCCGAGACCGAGAAGTCGACCCACATCACACGCTGACCCGCAATCCGTTCGGCTTGCCTGACTCCTTTCCTTACTCCGGTGTGGTGGAAAAATGGTCACAACCAGTGGGAACTGGTTCTGTGGGGCACTGGGCATCCCAACTCCTTACATGGATTGGTTGGGTTGAAATAACGTCCCGCTAGAGCTGCTGGTTGCGGGCTTCGTCGTTTGGGACGAGGTCGACACCTGAGCTGGGCCCAGGGCCTGATCTACCATAAGACCAGTTAGTCCCGGGTCTAGGGCCCCCAAATTGCAGGGGCCCCTAAATATTATTTTCAATTATGCTAAATGCTGTTGATTACCAGAATTTCTGAAATTTTTAAAAATTTTCAAGACCCCACTTTGTTTTTAGATTGACTATAACTGAGACATTGACCTAAAGTGATTGGTTTGATCGATATTACAAGGAAGCCGATAAAATGTTAGCAAAAAGTTAGATACTTCGGCCAACTAGCTAATTTTTTGTGCCTATAATCTGAGTTTTCCCAGATCAGGCCCTGGCTGGAACCCAACGCAACCTTATACGTATATCGTCATCGTACTATCAGCATTTTGAACTCTACAGATTTGGCGAGCCCGTGTTTCCCTGTGCACTGTGGTATTTTATTTGGTTATTAATTCAAATCATACTTTCGATTTCACCAAAAGTATTCAACCGCATCACTGTGTGAAATTAGGACTCAAAATTAATTATCCTCAAAGTTTGTAGAACATTATTATTTTTTTTTTTGCTGTTGAGATGGTAATTTAAAAAAAAAGAACTATGATCATGATATGTGAAAACTGTTTCGCGAAAATCTTTCTATTATATTACGCCTTTATGTAATAAAATGCTTTATTTTGTATTCAAGATTTTTCCAGTGCATGCGTTGATAAATGCCAAAAGAGCTTTCCCCTTAAAACTGTTCGAATAGAAATAGATTTTTTAAGATTATAAACGTTATATATTTGAATACTGCCCACGCTAAAAATGCATTTCCATTTCCCTCTAAATAAAATCTTCCTACAACCAAATGCAAAATGAAACACGCACGTCATCAAACCGTAAGAACACTTTAGAACGAAATCAAGAAGCGTATACTTTAACTTCGGAGAACAAAATATCCTTCGTCATCCTAAAACGTAAAAAAAAGAGAGAAATTTACAAACTAACGGTTGTTACTCCTTCAGAGAAGTCGCGTACTCTCGTCTGTGAGAATTGAGAAATTATTCTTTCTTCTCTCCATATGGTCTGTTACCTACTTCCCCTCTTCTTTACTATTAAAGAAACCATTGGTACTTCTGACCCGTTCTTTGGCTTTGGTTAGAGCATCTTGTTATTTAAATAAAAAAAATGTGGTTATAGTTTTATTGTTTTGCTATTTTTAGTCTACTTTTTTTTTTAATTCGAAAGAATTATAAAAAAAGAAACCTTTTTCCTATGCCAGTTTTAAATTATTAAAGCCACATTAAATTTCTTACTGTCGACAGTTATGGCGTTTTGTGTGCCCGTGTAGTTCTAATTTCAAAATTCTTTTTGATTTGTTCGCTTTCGAAAAGAGAGAATCTGTCTTCTATTTTAAAAAATTATTTTTTGTTAGAAAAATATGATAGTATCAGACATCTTATATGTGTTTTGTCCTTCTGTATATGCGTTTTTCCGTCCGGCTATCTGTCCTTTACAAGACCTCCTCTAATAAAAAATCTTAATCATACAATGTCCGTACTTTGAAAAAAGGTTTGGAAACATCTCATTAAAATTTGGTATCCTATTTTTATTTTAAATCCTATAAATAATTATTAAAACAGATAGGAAGCAGACCAAATAAAAGACATCGTATATTTATTCAAAATCCTCGGATACTTCATACCGTACAAATCTATCAATCAAAAAGTGAAAAGATATTGGCCCTTTTTCATCATTAAAACCTTAAATAAAACCTAAAAATACCTTATACAAGGAGCAAAGTATTATAAAAGCTGTTTTCCAAACAATAACGCTAGTTTCATCCCGAACTAGCGGCAGCGCCGACTAGTGGCCGCAACGCGAAGTATTCGCATTAGAGTTCAATACCCGCTGACTGAGTCTGCGATGGCTGTGAATTGTGTTTCCCCCACGTGTGGCGCGTTATCGCTTACTTTGGCGATAAAGTTGAAATGGGCGGGAAATGTTTCTTACGGGTGTTTGACCCCAAATTTGTTTTAGAAAGGATATCATTTATTTTCCAATTTTGTGTAATCGATAATTGAAGAGAGATATCGGAAATCGAGTTCAGAGACCTTTATCTATTGCGTTTGGTATTGATTCCAAATTTTACTAAATTGTGTAATATTTAGTTTTGGTAAGCAATTAATTGCTATAGAATTTAAATAAAAAAAACTAATGATTTTTTTGGAAGCTAGTCATTCAATATGTATATATCATAAATGCATTTTGTTAAATGTGTACGAAATGTTAGTTTAGTTTAATACTTATAGTAAATAAATTTTATTAGTCGAATGTCGGCCACAATAGGCAAAATTTTATAATTCTACACAAAGTACCAAATGCTGGGCTAGGTTAGTTTGAGTTATCGTGGCACTAGAGGTACACGAGGGCTTTGGCGACGGGTGTCGTAATTTAGAACCACAGTCAAGTGACGAGCCGGCACCTGAGTAGGCACACAAAGCAACCGTTAAGGGCGACATCGCGTATACTCACCAAATGCTAGTATTGATTCAAATTTAATCCGGAAAGTGCGTGTCACAAACGCTTACAACACTCTCAAGAAGATACGACAGGTATTTTGACAGTTTTCCTGATCGACCTGGGGATTCTACTAATCCACTCCGAAGCTTTAAATACAGACATCGATCTACATCTCCTCAGGAATGCGAAAGAAATTAACAATATCATATTTTGTACCAGCTGTATAAAATGAAAAAAAGGAACAGCACGTTCTTGAACTATTCACGTGCGATATCGCCATTTTAAGATTGATGTTTAATAATAATTTGACTTCATTTTCACTTTTGAATGATTTAAAATAGAAAGGTGCCTGGTTATTTTATATATAATTTTAAACTTTAAAGAAGCGTTGATAATACTCTTTAAAATTTGCTTTATCAAAGGCATGCATGTTGTTGGTTGAAACTTTCAAAGGTCTTAAATAGAAGTTGCAAAATTTGTTTATCGTGGTTTTATTTTTTCGCCTTCTGTCGTTTTTTCGGTTGCACTTGTTGATACTTCATTATAATAAAATACTCACAAAAAATATTTGGAACGAAAAAAATATATAATCTTGAATTTCGCTTGTGTATAAATTTATTGGAGTCATCCCCTTTCCCCATAAAACAATTATATATCGAAAAAAAGGTTCACAAAAACTGCTTTCAAATTAAAATGAATAATAGAAATAACAATTAAATAGAATAGCTGTTTCTCAAAAACAATACAAGCACCCCATCCCCCCTGTCAATAATCCCCCCAACCCCCCAATTGGATGAATGAACCCCGCACCCTACAATCGATGGCGAGACCCCTCCCCCTGCCAACTTGGCGACCGCCAAAACTCACCGCGCGGCAACCCTAGCAAAGCTCAACCAAGTTTCTATACTATTCCACCACCAACCCAAAAAGAAGAGGCCACGCTTGATATGTGTTGTTTGTTGTAATGTGAATGATGAAAAGAAGACAATAGAAGAAGAAGAGTAAGAGGATTACAATAGATGGTGTCGTGGATTAGTGATGCGGAGGATCATCACTATCATCCGGTCATCATTGGAAGAGGAGAGTTGTTGTGGGTGGTCCCGTTGGTCGGGGTCACGAACGAGCGGGATGCCGGGTGCTAGCAGGTCAGTTGGTCTCTTCATTCCTAACCTATAACTGAAAGGAAAGATTCTCAATTGGTCTTTTTTCCCTTTCAGTTATAGGTTAGTCAGTTATAAGATTCTTTAGTGGTCTTTTAGAGAAAGTTGAATGAAGTGAATGTAGTGTGTGCAATGAATTTTTCATACATAGATTTCTCAGGATAACCATTTTCAACTCCTTAATTTATATCTAGATGTAGGGAAAGACTTGCTGTATAAATACGAATGTATTAGTTGATATCGTTCTGAAAGGAAAGATTCTTAATTGGCCTTTTTTCCCCTTTCAGTTATAGGTTATTCAGTTATGGATTTCTTCATTGGTCTTTTAGAGAAAATTCAATGAAGTTAATGTAATACATGCAGTGAGTTTTTCATACATGGATAAGTTTATCAGGATAGCCATTTTCAACTCCCAAATGTATATCTAGATGTAGGGAAAGTCTTTCCATAGTTATACAGCAAAATACGAATGAAGAAGTAGTTAATATAATTTATATTAGTTGCAATTAGGTGCTACAACAGGTTGGAGAAAGTTGAATAAAGTGAATGCAGTGCATATAGTATTGAGTTTTTCATATATGTATAGGTTTCTCAGAACTGCAGTTTTCCCCAATTTATAACTAGATGTAGGGAAACACTTTCTGTAGAAATATGAATGTAATAGTTGAGGTAAGTTTACATCAGCTGCAGTTAGGTGCTAGCAGGTTAATGAACTTTTTCGCCGTGGTCTTTTATTAGTAATCTTTAGCGGAAGGGAAAGAATCCATCTCTTGAATGGTGAATGACGCAAATTGTAACTGCTTTCATATTAGAAATTTAAAAGCAGCGGTCTCAGGATATCCTCATTCAACTTATGCTTCCGTTGTCCCGGGATAACTTTCTTTAACTCATGCTTTACCTAAACTTATGAATGTATTTTGGGAAAAATTGAAACTTTCTATAATAGACGTGTAGGGGGAAAGTTTAAACTAAAGTATATATATAGTGCTTGTTCACATAAAAATGTTTCCATTCTTACCTCTAACTTGATAATATTATGACCCTTCTTAGTCATTCAGACTTTTGAGAAAGTGGAATATAGTTTGTGTAAAATTTGGTTATATTTTATATGTATTACGTTGGTAGATGTTTGGTTTATCATAATTATTAAATTACCGTTAACTACAATTACCTGTTTTGATTTAAACATTAGTAAATATCTAACGTTTGTTTACCTTTGTTAAATATCTTCAAAGCAACTTTATTAAACTATATCATATCTTTACACCATCTAAATTAAATGATCAAAACCTCTAAATTATTCTAGTATTTGTAGAAACTTTTCCGAAATGAACAAAATATCACACACCAATCTCCCATATTATGATCTCCGGTTCCTTTTCAAAGGATCAGTTTAGAAATTAGATATCTATTAAGGTAAATAGATAAAATGTATTTAACGTTGTTTTATTATGTAAATAAACGTTTTTGTTTACCAACGAACAGAGGCTCCACCTTGCCGGCCTATACTATACTTCTAAACCAATCTTTCGTTTGTTCACTTATACTAATTAAATATACTTCAACTAAGCATGTAATATTTTTTTTCCCAATATTATCAATAATCACATCAAACGCACATACAGGTGCATGTTCTGAGTAGTAAAGCGTGCGAAATGTACCTCGCGTCTAGCCCTAGTGCAGACGAGAAGCCAGAGTTCATTGCTCCTCAAAGATGGCCTCCGTTCGAATGAGGGGTCTGAGGGGATCAATACCCGACCCACAACACGCGTTGCTTGCTATTGCTGTTATTCATGGTAGTTGATTAGTCAATGTTTGAGATTCATGTGGAATTCCACAAATAGTGTAGAATTTTATATATTTTGTGTAGAATTTTATATATATTTTGTGTAGAATTTTATATATATTTTGTGTAGAATTTTATATATATTTTGTGTAGAATTTTATATATATTTTGTGTAGAATTTTTATATATTTTGTGTAGAATTTTATATATATTTTGTGTAGAATTTTATATATATTTTGTGTAGAATTGTGTTCCGGTCAAACCGTTTGTTGCTCTGTGTCTTAATTCTAGTTGGTGGTGGTATTTTTCTTTTTTGAATTTTTTTTCTTTTGGACGAGGTTTCTATATTTACAATTTTTTATTCTTATTTTCGATTCTTCTATATGAAGTTCAAGTTTGGTGTTTTTTTTTTTGGAATTGTTATTTAATTTCTCTTAAGCGAATTTTTTCTGTTTCTTGGCCCATTTATTTGCCTTGTTTCGATTGGACCGTTGGTGTCTTAATTCTAGTTGGTGTTTTTATTTTCTAGGAATTGTTATTTCTTTTGGGCGCTATAGTTTTATATTTTTTACCAATTTTATACTTCATTTTCTATTTTTTTTAGTGTACGGCATATGGTCAATACTTAATAACGTATCCATATAATAATCATATAACCTCTGTGGAAATTGTTATTTACGAGTTATTTTTGGGCAATGTTTTTTCATATTCTGCCTTACATCATCCTTGACTGTATGGCATTAGGTCAATCCTTGTTCCGTTTTCCTTGCTTGCTCCGAGTGATAGTTTATGTAATTTAATTTATAAACGCCCCATGGAGATTGAAAAATTCAATTTCTTATTTTAAATCCAAACCAAACACAGAATCGGTAGTTTGATTTTGTTAGGTGTATTTACTTAGTTTCTAGAATTCGGTATTTGTCGACAGATCGAAATGGGATACACTTTTGCGGAAATCTAAACTAAAAATTACGAAAGTAGATTCGGTTTAAATTTCGAAATTTGTTTTGAACTTATCACTCTCTCTTGTTTTGAATTCTCCGAAACTTTGTACCAGCAAATAGATAACGAGAAAGTTACAGGAAAATTGTGTTGCAAGTATACAAGAGCAAATTTCGTACACGTTTATATTATAATTAAAAGAGCTTAATAATTGTGATGTGATTCTTTGATATGACTAAACACACGTTGAAAATAAATATGAATTTTAAATATAAAAATTATTGAAACATATTTAAAAGTTTTTTTATAAATAAAAAATAAACTTCTTTTATTTCTCTAGAGTGGTAATATTCCCCGGGAAAAAAAATTAAAATCACATTGTGTCAACTCAAAATCGCACAGAAATATAATAAGTCCAATTTTTAACATACACAAAAACTATAAACAAATGGAGTAACTATTTGTCTTATAAACAATTCAAGACTCACAATCAAACTGTCCAAAACTAACTAAAAATACAATTCCAAAATTCAGTTCTTACGAAACCAGCATGAATAAAATCCGCTGGTATTCTTGAATGGCGCTCCAAACTAAATCTTGTCTGAAAACCGCGCCCGCTACTTTGTATTACGTTGTTTCTCTTCTCTATCGATTTTTCTCCTGGATTCTCCCGTCTCTCTCTTCCGGGTTTTCCAGTTTCTCCTCTTCCCCCTTCTCCCTTTCCCGTCTCTCCCGAAAGCGAGTTTGTTTTGGGATTTAGTTTCTTGCTTATGGATATTACTTTCGTTCGTTTCTTAAGGATGATTTTATTTTTTATTAAAAATATTTAGAATATTAAATTTCTTTTTAAATGTTTAATGTATTAATTATTTGATATAGATTAATTGTATTAATCTTGCCGAATAAATATTTAAAAATTAGTAAGATTTAATATGCATTTAAGTATTTAAATTATTTTTCATTCAGCCATTAATAATTGATTGAGTTTATTTATTTTTTCGTTTAATTATAATTTATTATTTAATATTCAGTCGATTGACGTGTATTTTGTCGGTGTTTAAATCATCTTTCTTGACTATAATTATGTTCTTTGCTGAAGATATGTATTTAATTTTATGCTCTTCTGTTTAGTAATTGTTTTCTATTACATTTATTTAGTATTTCAAAGTAAGATATATAGTTGTTGACATTAAAAAAACACTCATCTTTTTGCTATTTAAAATGAAAATATAAAATTAAAAAAATTTCTATAAAATGTTTTTGTTGCAAACATGTATGTAGACACAAAATGTACAAATCTTCATTTTTTTTATAAATTAAAATATATAATTAAAAACATTTTATGAAATATTTCTTACAAACATGTCGGTAAAACAAAATATACAAACCCTGTAAAGCAAAATATGATGTTATTAATAACATGCTCCCCAAATCTTGGCAAACAAACCCATGTTCATAAACTTGCATTACCTTGTCGCAACGGGTAAACCCTATATCTCACACGCAAAGCCCTTTCATCAAAAATTAAAAAATACACCTTCTGATCTTACTCTTTTTCTCATCTCAGCTTGGAACTAAAAAAAAAGTATATCTAAAAAACTGCGACTGAACCAAAAAAAAAAATAACTGAGTCAGCGTTCATTAGTGTTTTTTTTTAATGCCCATCCCTCGTTACTTTTTGAGATGTAAAAACATGTTCTTTTAAGACACCTGTTGCAATATGTTCTTTAATATTGATCCTTGCATTTTTCATTTGGATAACTATCATAACGTAGCTGTAAGCGTGTTTCAATGTACGATTATTTAATTTTGAAATACTTAATTCTAGAATTTTTTTTATTTGGTAAACTTTAAAAAAATCTTGTTTTTTTAAGCACAAAACTATTTGTACAAAACTTATGACAGTTGCTAATTTTAAGTTAAGAGGGACTGTCAGTACTATAAAGCTAATGCATTAGTTTTGAAATCACAACTTTTGCAAAAGAATTGCTTTGCCATGTTATCTCATTTTCACCAGGTATGGGAATCATCAAAGCATCAATTTAAATCAAAATTGAAAAGAGAATAACATCCGGTTACTTAATTATTAATTGATAAAGTTTTAAAATAGTGTCTCCATCTGCTGTATATTTTTAGCATTTTAAAACTTCAAAAATATATCATCAAATAACTAGATAACATTTTCGTTTCAAATTTGTTTCATTGCGATGTTGTGTTGATTCCCATACCTGGGGAAAAAGGACTACCATGGCAAAGCAATACTTCTTCGGAAGTTGTGATTCAAAAACTAATGCATTAACTCTATGGGACTGACAATCCCTCTTAAGCAAAAAGCGTAAATTTTCACAAAAACTTCACTTGGTAATATCGATAAGAAAACATGTTAAAATATCATGTTCTTATTTCATGCATACCAAGTCACAAGCATTAAAAAACGGTCTAAATTTGTTTCACAGTTGTTTTTATAAATATGTGTGGAAGGGATCTTGGCAATAATGGAAAGAGTAAACTAAGTAAAAAACCTCGTTAAAGCAACTTATTCTTTCGGAACTCTTTTTACACGTTTCGAATTGACTTCACTTCTCCTTGTTGATTTGAATGATCAAGTGAATGCTCGTTTGATGCAAAGAAAATCAGCGTACTGTAAGCAAGTTTACTGGAAATAACCGTGAAAACTTTACAAAATATTAAAATTTAAGATTGTGCCTGAATATTAAGCCAGAAAACTTGAAATTCATATCGGTTTGCTTCTGTTGCTAATATTTTTTGTGCGTTTAACTTTTAATTTATAAAAACTTATTCAAATTCTGAAAAAGGGTTTTTTAAAATCAATTTTCTACTTCGATAAAAAAAATTGAATTCTTCTATAAAAATTGCGTCGAACGGATCAAAATCCTCCGAGCGTTAGACCCAGATTTTTCCGTATCTTGTGCATCAGTCCTTACAATAACATTAAATTTCAAAATTTTATAATTAATAAAAGTTTATTCATAATGTACTCTTTTAATTCGGAAATGATTTTAAGATTATCTTTTCAAGAATAAGCATAATTCTGACTTTTTAAACAAATATGCAAATTGAAATAAATTTAATTAAAACTTTTCCGGTGAAAACAAGCATACATATTTGCCCATTTCCAGACCGTTCGGAAGGAGAGATAACCGTGAAAACTTTACAAATTATAATAATTTGTGATTTCGAATAATAAAACTTAAAAGCACGAAAACTTGAAACACAGATCGATTTTCTTCTGTTACGTCCAGTCTTTGCTTATTTTATTTATTAATTAAAAAACTAATTCAAATTTTGAAAAAAAGATCATTTTTAGAAGCCAATTTTCTACATTCATCTTCAAAATTTCGGAGAACTCCTATAAAAATGGGGTCGTAGAGATTAAAAAAAAACCTTATATATAGAGAGAGATAATCGTTACTGAACTTGACTTTACAACGAACGGTGAAGTCCCTGCCAACCAAACTCTCCTTCTGTCTTACTCAAACAAAATAACCCGACTCAGAGCGTAAAATTCCGTCTGGAACTGAAAGACCACGTTCGAAAGAATGCGTCGTGTGTTCTATTCCAAACAATGTCATGACGGAGAAGGTGCAATGCACGAATACCCTTTTTCTGGCTGTCTTCCAATGGAGGGGTCCTCCTGAATCGATGATGGTTTAAACCACTGCAAGACGCTAGTTCATCATAAATTTTTAAAACTAAAAAGTTTTTTTTGTACTGTTTTATTGTTTTTAAGATTAACGGAAAATGCGTGGATACCTACTGGATTTGTTTGGGTAATGTTGGAGGGAAACTATGACTTTAGAAATGATATGTGTTTTGGGATTTTGCATAAGCTGAGTCGTTACATTGTGCATTCTGTGTCACTTGTAAAATGTTTCATTTTCTTTCGAAAACAACAACAAACATGCGTCGACTTTATTCGATTAAAAAAATGTTCAACAAATGTAGGTACCGTCGAATGGGATAACTTTGGAAGGTAATTTCATCCAGCTAAAACACCTATAGTTCCTACCCTTTAGTCCAAGTAAAAAAACGTATTACTGATTTTCTTGTTGAATATTTTTACTCATAGGTTAAGTTGTAGTTGCCACTAATTGAAAAAGGCCAAGCACATTTTTAAAGTGTGTATTTAGTGGTAGTTTGAAAAGCTTAGTAGAAAGTTACCCCATTCGACGGTACACAATAATAAAATAACCATTCTCGTTTAGCGTCCTTCTAATCATCTTCACAAATCATCATTTACTTTTCTTTTAAAATAAGCACGTTTTATTCAATGTACTGGGTTCGCCAATCTTTGAGATTGGCGAACATAGGTGTCATTTCCAAGTGACTTCTACAAACTGTGTGTTTAGGGAGAAGTTATTCGCTAGAAAAGCTTAAGCCAAAGTTACCCCATTTGACGGTACACTGTTAAAAATTTTGTGCTTGGTTTCACCATGATATTGGTTCCTAGTAGCTGCAATAGCTGTGTGGTGAAATGTTTCACCTTTTTTTTCGGTGTTTGGTTGAACCATTTTTCTGGATTTGGACACAAAAACCTGAGAAATGATTTAACGTTTCACCACACAGCCGTTGCAGCTACTAGGAACCATATTTTTGGTGAAACAAAGTGCATAACTTTTAACAGTGTACACACAAAAAGAAAACAATTACACTCGTTTAACTTCCTTTCACAATCATAGTCACAAATCATGAACTATTCTTTTTAAATAAGCATGTTTTATCATTTATTCAATGTACTGGTGGCTTACCCCTGCTAGCTAAAACACTCGTCAGTCCCTAATGCTACTTCCGAATGACTTCTACAAATATCGAGTAAAAAGGACATTCTGGACTTTCCATATAAGCCTATATTTACAATCCATTTTCTAAACTACCACAGAACACGAAATTCCCATTTGGGAAAGAGTCGTTCCATAAGGTGTCCGACGGAACCTTGCCGCAAAAATGAGGGGGGGCGGGGATCGAACCCGGCAGCTGTGCACACTTTTCACGAAGGGGGTCGTAAATGGGTTAAAGGCGGGAAGCTGGGGGGTCGTCGACCCACCGCGCGTGCAACATTTCACTTTTTCCGTGGGGTTTTCGGCGCAGAGTAAAGATGAAGATAGAGGCGCTGCCGGGCCAAAAACATACCAAATCCGGTTTGCCAAATGAGGCCATAGATCGCTTTGTGGTAAGCCCAAACGAACACTCTTGGCGAAGTATTTGACGCTATTCTACGGTGGAGTTTGAATAGGCTCACTACATCGACTTGGCGATTTTCGTCTCTCTAATAAAAATTATAATTACAACGGATTTTTCTTACCGGTGAAGAAAATGACGACCATCTTGTATGAATTCAGATCTCGTGCATAGCCTACAACTGCGCAAATAGTAATTTTTTATTTTTAATTAACGCTATTTAAGGAATACAATTATGCATTTCAGCATAACGTTGAGGTTTGGGCTTACTAGGGTTACTTGGCTACTTTCTGGCGGCTTCACTTTTTTTTCTCGCCTACATCTCCATCTTCTTCTCAACTCTATGGGTTTTGGGAAAGTGTCTTCTTGAACTTTTGCTCTGGATTTTTAGGGAGGCAGAAAAGGTTTGGGAAGATGACCGATGGGGTGTTCGCTTGGAAATAAAAAGGCTGTACATGACAAATGGAATTTGAGTTTTTTCTAAACATATTTTTAGAATTTAAGGCCGTGTACTATCCCTCTGAGGAAAAAGCAAATGGGCTTAACTTTAAAATGTTTTCACTGCATGAGATTAAGATTTGAAATTATTACCGAAATTCATTTTCTTTAACTTTTAAGAAAGTATATTTCTGTAGCAAATGTTTATAATTCACTTGTTCACAATTTAAATTTTAAATATTAGTAAAATTATTAAAAAAAAAAAAATTTAAATTTTTTTGGTGTGTGTTGCTGGGAAACCTGACAGTCAAGTGTTTATACGTCTGTATCCTTCAGAAGGTTAAATAAATCCATAGCAGAATTTTTTCTACACTCTTTTTATCTTAAGAGGACATGGTCAGAAATTAAAAAAAAAATTCTCGCTTTAATGGGGAGGTAAGAAAACATTATTTTTACAATAGAGTTATCAATGAATGAAATACTTTGCCAGATCCCGTTGTTATTCAAGGAGAGTAGTAGAATTCAAGTAGAATCTCGATAGTTATTGAAGACTAGTAAATACATAATTAGTAAACTTTTTGACCAACTTTGCTGAGTATCTGACCTGTTGTTGGTCAACAATTTTTGTATTTTTTTGTGTTAAAATCTGTTATTTACAATAAATTACCGTACTTTGTATATTTATTGTGAAAATACTAGTTGATATATTTTGTGATGTGTGTGTTCCTTAGCTTTTATCTATATCTAGTCATACGAATTTTCCTTTAGTTAGCCTAGAAGTCCGGCCAATTTATGACCTGTAAGAAAACGATTACAGATTTTCTCTTATAACCTGATAAAACGAGAATATGAAGTTGACTAAGGGTACACAGTACCTCAAAAACGGCAAAAATTGCGATTTTTTTGTTGTTGCTAAAATTAAAGTTTGGAATCTTCTTAATAAGTCTACTACCAAGATTCAAAAGTGTAGCTATATTAAAAAAAAGGTTATTTCACTTTTTATGCGGAAAGGTAGGATAAAAATGCAAACGAAAGAAAACTTTAAACGTGTTTTTCTCGGTGTTCATTTTTCCTTGATGACAAGGTTTTCAAAACGCTAAGGCTTTTTTTAATTATTTATAAAAATCTAAGGGATTTTGTATGCAGTCTGTCAAATATGTTGACATTAAGAATTGGTATCAAAATTGTTGTCAAAAGTAATACTTTTTCATAAACAAAAATACTAAAGTCGAAATTTTCCAAATATTCTAAAAAAAATAGGGATTTTCTAGATAAATATTTTTTATGAAGCAACTACTGAAGATAAATCAAAATTGGATACCATTTCTTATGTAAAACAGTTTAAAGTACATGAGGAAAAAAAATTGGGTTAAAATATTTGTATTTAAAAAAGCCTTAGCATTTTAAAAAAGTTCAAATTTTTTTTATTTTTTTAAATAACTTAAAAGTTAAAATAGTTTTTAATTTTTTTTGTCATATATTGTTTTTAAATATAGGTTGAACTAATAAAACACCAATTTTATAGTAAATATGTCAAAATTAAAAAAAAAATTTAAAATAGTACCGTCTCCCTTCCAAAATTTAGAAAATAGAAAACAGTAGTGTTAGATTAAGTACTAAGTGGCAGACTTAATCTTTTTTTAAAAGAAAATTGTGGAATTGTATGCGGTGAGTGAGTAAGCCTTACATTTTGTTCAATCAGCAACGGTTAATTTTAGGTTTGTGGTTTTACCAACGCATAGATATATAAATACAACCCAGACTTTTCCGGTTTCGTACAAAGCGATTTTATCCGTACTCCTGACGCAAACAAATGAGAAATAATTTAAAAAAAACTCATTTTTTAAAAACTTTATTACAGTTTTGAATGAATAATCTATTCCCTAAGAATTAAGTCCTTATAAAATTTTCATTTCTCCTACTTTTATTTGTTTTCCACTCATCTGTTATCAAATAGCTTTTTAAGGACTTAGGAATATGATTTTTTTTAAATACCTAGGTTAGTTCAGATTATTTCTTCAAGTTGTTGTGTTGTGAATACTTCAAAACAGTTCCCTTAAGAAAATCCTTGAACAAATTTCATGTAGCTCGTTTAGAGATTTCTTAATGTGATAATAAATGTGAACGTATTTTAAATGCAATTTTAAGTCGTACTCTCACATCTACATGACTTAGGTTGAGTATCCCAAATAAGTGGGTAAAATATCTCTATAAATTTAGATACGTGACCTAAATTGTAAGTCTTAAATATATTACTTTTTTCAACTTCACAGTTGTTACTTTTGAGTTATAATAATTAAATATTACTAAATACTGAATTTAGTATAAATTTAATACAGAATTAAGTATTTTTATACTACATTTACACACCCATAAATTATGTTTAAAGAAATTTAAAATGCAAAAACCGAAGATTGGGTTAAGTTATTTTAGGTTTTTTTTTATGTTCACTTTAAAATGCAGTAAAAAACATAAACTTACATTAAACTATTCTTCAGAAACATCTTAAATGATATTCATTCAAATTTTATATTAAAACTGTCCTAAAAGGGCGTTCATTTCCACTGCATGGCAATTCGTGACAACCTAAATTCGGCACACCATTGTGGTTATTTAAAAAAAAAATCTAACCATACTAAACACATTTGTATATATGAAGTATCCTTGTTTTCATAATTTATTCTATTCGAAAAAGCATCATGTCCTTTGATTGAAAGTAGTATGTATTTATTAATACCAGGCATGCATACAAACTTACTTATAGCATCACTTAATCATTGAATATGAAACATAGTTCAATGTATGACCCTTTCGTCAATAACGTTCCAAACGTCAACAAACATGTTAACCATGAATAGTTAGCGGCTTATTATTGTTCTGGTTGCTCTTTAAGTTGGTAAAAACAAACATGATTGATTAGTTAAGGCCGCGTTTGTGATTTGTAAAGAATAATCATATTAACATCGGCGAAGCATTTTAGAATTTGCCACATGTGTTAAGAGAAATAATTGAGTTTTGTTGGGATTTCAGTGGGTGAAAGGTACAATTGATGGGGAAGATTTCATTTTTTGGAAAATTGATTTTTTTTTTAATCATGTTAACTGGCGTTTTTTATGATTGAATTTTGTTTGTTTTTGCCTGGATGGGATTTGGTGGATAAGTCATGTTCTTCAAAATAGTTTACGAAGGTCTTTTGTAAAACAAGTACATTTCTATGACTACATTTTGTGTCATTGTTTCGGATGTTAACTCATTAACGACCGATTTCTGAAAGTCATTAACACCTTCCTTAATGAATAAACGATGCAACGTTAACTTTTTTTTTAGAATTCACACACGCATTATCTTTCTTATAACCTAATTTGTCCTACATTATTTTGTTTTTGTGTAATGGTCTTCATTTATCTTACTGATTGACTGAAAGGTACACATATATTCCGGCTTGTGTGCTTGATCAGAGACCCGCTTATGAAGCCTTCGTCAAGTAAGGCAGACACAGAAAGAATGTTTTACTGTCACAGAGAAAGGAATATACACCCAGGGAGAAGGCGGGAATCGAACCCGCACCCGTTACAGCGCGAAGACTGTTAGCGTAATGGTCCAAACCACTCGGCCATCCGGGTCCCTTCATTTGTCTTTTATTTTGTTTATTTAGATAAATAAAATACAAAAAGCTTATTTGTGTGTGGCAAATTTTCTTGCCGATCGTCTTTAATGGGTTAAAGATTAGCATAACATTGTCGTTTTGATTTTCGTTTATAAATAGCTGAAATCTACCATTACTTTTTTGTGGGATTCTGCTTTATCATAGATGCAAGTTGGCTTGTATTTTTGATCTGTTGTACCCAATTGAGAAGTTTTTGATTTTTTTTCTCTCTCTCTATCTTTCTTTAAGACTAATGAAATTTACTCCTCAACAAATGAATATTACATGAATAGATTCCGATTCAATATATATTAGGACTCATTCCGACCCAGCAGGATTTGTAAAGAAAATTTTGTAAGATTTATTCATTGAAGATGAAGGGTTGAAATTCATAATATTTACAAATCCCAAAACATACTTTAAAAACAATTCGTAACGCTACTCTTACTTGTCGCAAACGTTCCTGGCTTTTCAAGATTACATCGCTTTTTTGTATTGTCAAATTTTCTCCTGAAACAGTAAAATTACTTAATATAGCATTACCTTTAGAATAATGCAATATAATGAATCGTTGTCAACAATTTGTGGCAGCACTCGTGGTGCGCAGTTATGGAGTGGTTTAACGAATGGATAAGTCTTAAGTTTGGTGGATCTAATTCGTCAGATACCACTCCAAGTAGTTGAGAAAGCAGTAAAAATAAAGGTGGCACAACTCTGTTTTTTTATATACAAATGGACACTTTTTGGCATTACTGGGCTTTATGTGGGATTGTTTCTAAATTTCTAGGGAAAGTTAGTGATATATTCTAGGAACATTACTGATAAAAATTGAGCGGATCAGCTGCCCAATATTTTCCGGTTCATAATTTTTTAATTACTGTGTAAGGAGTCATCATCTCCAAATTTGAGTTTCCATTCTTCACCGAGCTCTCTAAGTAATATGTATCTACTAAGCCCAGTTTTCCACAAAAAAAAAAGCTGCTCTATAGTAAAAACAAATCTCTTTAGAACAATGAACCCCTTTCAATTCCCCATATTCGAGGTTAATATACCCCCTTATTTCGGCTGCAGAGTTCATTTCAAGGTCAATCCACTCTCTTCCGGCGACCTTGCGGCCGTGAACACCCAAACGTGAGGCCCCCTACACATTACATGGGCGACCTACTTTACTCCCGAAGAATACATAAGCGGCCATGCTGCAACAGGCATCTGTTGTGGGATAACCCTTATATAAAACAACAGTGGTAAATATTAAGGATGTATTCGAATTTTTTCAAACTTCACACAATTATATGGAATTTATAAAAATCTATAAAAATTATTTGTTAAATTGTTATTTAATTAATGGTATTGCCTGACAAATTAAAAAAAATTAATATAATATAAGAATGATAAAAATTTACCATACTCCCGAAGAATACATAAGCGGCCATGCTGTAACAGGGATCTGTTTAGGGATAACCCTCATATAAAAAGACATTGGTAATATTGAGGGTATAATACGAAATATTTTTTCTTAAACTTCAACTAAATGTCACTTGTTTCATTAATGGTATTGTCTGATAAATTGAGAAAAGTATTATATAACAGTAATAAAAAAATTGTATCTGCGGATAAATCTAAGAGAAATTAACGATTTTTAGAATACGTAGCAGTTCCAGATGTAGAAATTGAAACTCGCCTAGTCATAAGACTATGCGTTATGTAATTTTCGTAATTAATTTTATAAAAAAAAATACTGCCATTTCAAAATATTGGAACTTATTCAACGAGCATTTTCATCGTTTGCAACTTTCTTGCACAAACTTGCAAAAAAACCCGTAAATGTTGTCACACTAGCTTCTTGGTACATAATTGAAATCTGGAAACTAACTAATCAATTTCAAGACAAATATTCTGAAAAAATTGAACTTCAGAATAAAAAAAATTCTGGATAAAAATCTTATTTTTCTTTACATCATATCTCCTTTTCCATACGGTCAATATCATCACTTTATTTACCACCATTATTTGCCAAACCCAGCAATTACATAATAAAGCACTTGTGCTCTATTTCCAGGCTATATTTACCCATCGAAAACCAGGCTGCTGTATAAGCTCACTGTCGGATTAAACAGATAGCTCTTAATAGATATACCATGCACGTTTACATCTGTCTCTACAGCAAACAGTCAAGGGTCGTATAACATCCTCGCGTGTTCTTGATTCTTTGTATAAAATGTACAAAAAAAATGGCTCTGATATACGTTTTAACGGGGAAAAAGTCTGTCCATATACATGTGAAGTCTTCAACGTGCAGGCATATGGTGGACCCCAGGCGTCACTTTCCAAAAACCACAGATGTTAGATTCCAACATTGCAGTTTTTCACTTGTTTGATAAGTGACATGTATGTCGAAAGGTGTTCAATGTTCAAGTTATTTGACTTCATTATTTATTTCATATTCGGCATATTTTGCCAAACTCGTTTAATTTTTACTTTAAATAAATAAGGAATATTAGGTAGTTAAAAAGGTTTGAACATTGGTCCGCCTGTTGTCCGTCTTCTATCCACTCTTCAACTGAAACTAAAGAGCTGTAAGACTTCAAATTTGGTACACGAGTTTCTAGCACCTTGCGGACGTCATAATTAGGTATTCGAGAAAATCTCGCGTGTGCAAAACGTAGCTGCAATAAAACGTTTTAAGGTTTAAATTTTAAAATTATTGAAATTTCCTTAAAGGTTGTATAATTTACCTAAAAACGTTTTGATTTATTGAGTTGTAATTGAAAGTCGTGTGGTGTTTCACACCATTAGTTTGCCAATGTTGTTCCTGGAGAAATATTGATAGTAAACTAATTATAATATTAACATTAACGATTAAAGATACTTTTTAGAGCTAGTAATTTTTTTATTAATTTTGAATGATAAAACAAGGCGAATAAAAAATAATTTTAATAGCACCTGAATGGGTATTAAACCTTGGATTAAAAAAAATTAAATAGTGTTGCATTCGAAATTTTTAATGAAATTTGGAATAAACCTCAGCTGCTTACAGAAGCATTGCAATTTCTTAGGACATTTGTGTGTGTTTCTTCAATTCTTTGAAACTAAATACAAGACCGGCAGGGCAGACAGAATATAGGACACAGGAATAAACTTCCTCTTTTTACTTTACAAGCGTAATAAAGTAAAATCTTCAAAATATTCTTTTCTTCCAGACCTCGTCATGCTTGCTAATTGCTAATATTCCATTAATTTACAACCATGAACAAAAGACTCCATCAACCAGGGGCGCTTCCTGCTTTAGTGCTGTATATTTAGAACATTAGAACATCTGCCCCGGCATCGGAAGCGTCTTGTCTTAAAGGAGGGTCCACATGACCTACATAAAAATACTTAATTATTATTTATTACGAGAGGCCGCAAAAAGTTAATTGAAGCGTCTGGATGTTATAATCAGGAGGTACACCCAGTTGTTGACAGGGAAATATATTGTATTTTTATGCAATATTTTAAATATGAACTTCTTTTTCGTAAATTAAACGTTTTAATGGAATATTTATGATTGGGAGTTATATTTTGCTGCAATATTGGCCTCTTAGAACTTGTAACTTTGTAAGGAGTATAAAAATCAAAAATATAATTATTAATAGAATATTTTACACTGTTCAAAATTTGGCGCTTGTTTTCGCCAAAAATATAGTTCCTATAGTAGCTGCAACGGCAGTGTGGTGAAATGTTTCACCATATTTTCTACATTCAATTGAATCATTTCTCAGGTCTGTGTTTCCGAAAAATGGTTCAACCCAATACCAAAAATATTATGAAATATTTCATCGCATGGCCGTTACAGCTACTCAGAACCATTATTATGATGAGACCAAGCACAGAATTTTAACACCGTACGTTATATCATCTCTATATTATTAACTCATGTTTTGTATTACTGATTCATTTATATACCATTAATACATCTTTTTATTATTGATTCTACTCGTTTCATTGGTGCGTCTGTATTTCACGACTAATATATTCCATCATTAAGTTTGATTCAACGAAGTTTAAATTCCTTTTTCGAAAAGAGAAGAAATATTTACTTTAGATCATTATTCTATTAACCTATGAGGGTAAAGAAATTCGCTACAAATTTGTACTTGTTGTCATTTCATTACATTTAAATTTTTCATTCATTGAGTAAGCCTTCTTTATTTTTAAAATTATAATTTCTGTTGTTAATTGGTTCATTTTTGTAGTAAATGATTTATAAAATATAGAGAAGTATGTGTTTCTGTATAAACTGACTGTCCCCTTACGAGTTTGTACGTACGTATGTATCCCTCAGGAGGTCTTAAACCACTCGCAATTTTTGATATCAAACCACCGTTCCCAGTTTGGCACTGGTGGGTTATTAACATAGATATCATAGTTAAAGTATTAGATTGGCAGATCACGTGACCTCTAATGCTAACGACGCGACGGGACGCGCATGGAGGCCAAATAAGAGGGGAAAATGGCCAGTGTTGCTGCCACTTTAAGGAGAAAAATACTACAAAAAAATACCATTTAATTCTAAAATTACAAAAAAATATCGTAAAAATACTAGCTGCATTTTGGAATGTTTTTAGTGGCTTTAAATCCTTTTCTAGTTTTTTTTTTAATTTTAGATTTAAATGGTATTTTTTCGTAGTATTTTTCTCCCTAAAGTGGCAGCAACACTGGCCATTTTGCCCTCTTATTTTGGCCTACATGCGCGTCCCGTCGTTAGCATTGGAGGTCACGTGATCTGCCAATCTAATACTTTAACTATGATATCTATGGTTATTAAGGAGTCATCCCAGAAGACACATTACTCTCAGCTTAAATTAAGAAGAGAACCCTATTTTACAAACGGCCCATTTCTGATATTGTAACATTATATAAAGTCGAAAGTGCTTCTACGCTAGGAAATCTAAGGTTTCCGTGGAATTTTCTCAAATAGCACTTAAAAAACCGTTCGAAGAGTTCATCGACCCTGGATTGTGATTCACTGCCCTATCTCCCTCGATGGCTGACGCAGTCTTTCGATGACAACATACTCGTCACAAGACTACTTTGTCCATATAGCACAAAAATGGAAAAGTCTGAATTCTAGATTTTTTTTCTCTTTTTGATGGGTATTTTCGAACAGTGAGTGTATTGACCTTGATCTGTTTCTAAGTTGTTAAAAAAATATTTGGAAAAGTGCTTTTTATTGCATGTTGTCGTAAAAAAATATAATAATGTCGTTTTACGTGTGGTTCCTATTTGAATTACAGTCCCTGGACAACTTATTAGGCGCACTGCAAGATTTCCTGTATCAATCAATGATGAACAAAATACCTTTAGAAGGACATTTGTGTTCCTAGACTTAAGCTATTGAATAGAAAATACTGTCTGCTATACTTAATAATCGACATCTTTTTTAATGATATGGCATTCTTTGGTATGTTTTCATCATTACTAAAAAAATACAGTGCGTCTAATAATTTGTCCAGGGACTGTATTGCGACGTTGAAAACCCATAAATTTAGCGTCTTTTTGAAAAATATATTGAGTTGATATTTCGTCTATCGGCTTTGGTATTTTGTAAAGTTTCCGGTCGTTAATTGCTCGCATCCTTAGTGCACTTTAACGCAACTAATGCAAGTCTCGAAATTTTGTTCCAGTTTTCGAGTGATTTTCTTTCATATGGGAAATTAAGCGAAAAATTACCCTGTTGTTATTTTTTAAATCGGAATTTTACTGGCTAAACAGGATAGTGTGGAAAGCGCACTCAAAAACTGTTTACAAAAAACGAGAGAGGTAGTCTGCAAAATCGACGATTCGAACGAGACGGAGGGTGATTTGTTGTGGGAAAAATACATAGCCAATTTTGTTTGGTAATTTAGAACAAGTGACGAGGTCAACACCTGAGCTGTCACCCGACGAAACTTCGAGTGGCATCGTACGTCGTACGATAACGCTGACGGCTCTCTGAACTCTACATATTTAACGAGAACGTCAATCTTAGTGTACACATGGCCGGATTTAAAGATTTGCCGCTTGTAGGCTACTATTGATTTGCCACCCCTGTTACAATGTTAATTCTCCCCCTTCGCGGAAAGGTAGCTAGTTAGCTGCAAAATAGGGTGGTATGTGCTGTTTAAAATATATACACATATTAGAATCATCTATGTACCTTTACACATTAAATCGGAAGCGAAATAGGCGAATTTTTTAAACTGTTCTAATATTTTTCTTTCAACTTCGAAATCCGGGAGGAGGGGGTGCAATTGCCCTAGCACCGACCATGTTTTTTGCTACAAAATATTAGTACTACGTTTACGGTTTACACATTAATGTAAATTATTTGTTTTAAAAAATTCGTACGTCCTTTCGTTAAAATATTCGTATCTTTCTAATAATTTTTTTAATGCCGGACGCCGCTTTAATTGGTCCTAAAATTGGCCGCCCCCAAAAAATAGCCGCTCTAGGCTACAGCCTACTTAGCCTATTTAGAAATCCGGCCCTGGGAAAAATACATAGCCAATTTAGCTTGGTAATTTCGAACAAGTGACGAGGTCGACACCTGAGCTGTTACCCGACGAAACTCCGAGTGGATAACGCTGACGGCTTTCTGAACTCTACATATTTAACGAGAACGTCAATCTTAGTGTACTCGGTGAACTACATAATTATTATGTAACTTAATATTTAAAATAGTAAAAAAAAAACGTATTAATGGTTAATTTGTTGCCACTTGTGAGGAGGAGGGTATCGAACCCGTAAAGTGTAGTGACCTTGGCCTGATCTTGGAACACCATCTGTGGTGGGATCGATTTCCCGCCCCCTTCACTTCGCTTCTATTTTGGTATCCCTCTGCTGTCGGGATCGCGAAAGGAAGATTGTTATTAAAAGAGTGGTTGCTCGCATTTACTGTTCCATTTTAGTGAATGTACACATTCATTTGAATTAGTTTCGTTATTTTTTTGGGCAAGTATTTACTGCGAATATAATAATGTTTACAAGGACTTTATAGGAAACATTTTTTTTCTATGGTGCTGCTAGTTGCTATCAGTTTTTGTGTACTTTTTTTTTTCAAATTTCTGCTTTTAAAAAAGTTGTTAGTACTTAAGTAATCTTTTTTGTTGCAAGTGAAAATAAATCTCGTAGAATTTTATGAAAACGAAAATCTTTGTGGTTTTAAACGTGAAGATAAGGAATTTTTCGATTGAACATCTGTGCAGAATAATTTTTAAAAACGACCATTAGAATTGTTATTTTAAGTCTGTAAGGACCGTGATAAAAAAAAAATTCGACATTTTTTCTAAAGTTAAATATTTTTTTTAAAAAATGAAAAAAATATTTTTAAAATTTTATCTAAACTGCAAAAAGTCACTAACCGAAGAATGCGGTTTGAAAGTATAAGAACTAGCAATTTTCTTGCTGATGGGTTAAATAACAAGGAACAAAACAACAGCTTATTCTTCTCTTGCACATCACCAGTCAGCAGAGTGAGGTCGTTGAACCCAACGGGATCCAAGGTCGATATTACGTTACTCCCCCCTCCCCCCCTAGCGAACGTTCGGGGGTGCACCATAGATATAGCCTTAATCTAGGGATATAGCGGTTCGACCGATAAGCCGGGAATGCGCAGACGAAAACACAATGCACCTTTTCATTTATTTATTGTATTGCAAGTGTGGCAACGGTTCTTTTACTATTCTGATTTATTCTAATTGTTTTTTTTCTGCTGGGAATTGGGTGTGTATAATTAATTGGAATAAAATTAATTCGCTACGGAAAAATACCAAAATAATGGCATACCAGTTTATTGTTTTTGTGATTAAAAATAAACGCCAAACATTTTTCGTTTCAGTTATTCTATAAATAAAGATTTTGATACCGTTTTGATTGAAAATTGGAAGCAATTAAGATAAGGTACACACTGTCTGACTTTCGTTCGTTGACCCCTGTTCTGTTTGTAAACAAAACAATTTGGTCGTGATTGATAAAACAGCGTTAAAGACATTTGAAACTGCTGAATCTAACGAAATTGAGTATATCTATAGCAAATAGCGACGAAAAGGCTATAATTTTAGTTTTTTTTTGTTTCAAATTGTTTTTTTTAACATAAAAAACATCATTGAACAGGTATATCGTTGTTTGACAATAAGTCGCTTTAAACGTATAATTACCTCACAAAATTTTATAGAATAAGTATTAAAAAAAAGTTAGAAATGGTACACGTGTATCTACTGTATCGCCCATAAAAAATATTTCTTGTTCTTCAAGCTTGAAGTCAGCCCTATAAATTTTTTAAAAGGTCTTAAATTGTTGAATATCATTTTCTCTTCCCCTTTTGTTTCTACTTTGTAATTATTCCGATAGATGGCACTGTCTTGAAGAGGTTAGTAAACACAAAATAGAAAATTACTCTCTCAGAACGAAGTTACATGAATCTAACGGGTCGACCGGTTTCCTTTATTTCTGAAACGTGTTTGTAGGTAGACTGTGTTACTGGGACAAATTTCACTTCTTTTTATTTATTACTTTTCATTCCGAGTTCGTTCACCCGAAACGTCGACTATTCTGCCTTATTTTATTTATTTAAATCAAACGAACTTAACATCAAAATAAAATATTTTAAAACCCCTTTCTTCTCGCTTTCGTGAAATTGACAGTTTGAGGCTGTTGTCTTTTCCTAGAAATTTATTTTATTTGTTATATATTTCAAGCTAAAAACAAATGAAAAATTAAAAAAAAAATGAATGTATATGTTGTTTAGACACATATTTTAATATAATTTTCAGGGGTAAAAATACGCCTTTTTCAAGATCCTTTTCTTGAAAATCATCTGACGTTTATAAAAAAAATATCACAGTGTTTTTCTTTATTTTTGTAAAAACGTTAAATGCGTATTTTGGTTGAATGTCGTAGGCGTGATGGCGTGATCCTTATTTTTAATTTCGGAGCTCAAGATGTTGAATACAGGTGTCTTTTAATTCGAATATCTGCTATTGTATTTCAACAGATAAATTGTCTCCTTAAAATTGAATTGTTTTGGCAGTCGAATAAAATAATATATATTAGATTAAAAAGAAATATATTAATCGTATTGTACTAGTAATTAATATTATTTATTCAATATTTATGCA
The DNA here is from genome assembly GCA_019343175.1 of Oedothorax gibbosus. Classification (NCBI taxonomy): domain Eukaryota; kingdom Metazoa; phylum Arthropoda; class Arachnida; order Araneae; family Linyphiidae; genus Oedothorax; species Oedothorax gibbosus. The sequence goes on along the minus strand of CM033277.1, from coordinate 41,517,822 downwards.
CCAACTATAGATGGCAGCACTAACTGGATAACTAACTCTAAATAATTTTTTTTGTTTTAATTATAACTAATTAATATCTTTAAAATTATACTTCTTAATTATTTTGTTCGCAAAATAACTTTCTTCTGTATTTTTTGGTAAGTTTTTGTGAGTACAAGTCGTATACTTTATTGAAGATCTGGGGCCAAAGTTTCCCCATTGGAATTGCATAGGGACCTGTTACGCTACGATACCCTTAAACCGAGTGGTGTGGTTCAAAACAAGGAAATTTATATCCGGAATGTCTTGACGACACTCGGACAAAAACTGGCGCTTTGAACTTGTTTATAAAAAAACCCGGCACAAGTGTTTTTGGGCCTGTAGCTAATTTTAGAAGTGTATTTCACAACCATACAGTGCTATTTCACGGAATAATTGAACAAGCGCTACACTTTGCACCTTTGCCAAAATATTTCGCAACTGTGCGACGCAGTCTGGGTTGTCTCTTTTTTTCTTTCATGACATGATCCTGATGTATCATTCTTTACAGGAAAAAAAATCTTTTTTTTTAAGTTTCAAACTAATTTTGTTTCGCATTCGAGACTTAATTAAATCTGTTTTGTTTAGTTTAGTTTGAATTATCGTCGCACTAGAGCTACACAAGGGCTATTGGTGACGGGCGTCATATTTTAGAACCACAGTCAAGTGACGAGCCGACACCTGAGTAGGCGCCCAACGCAACCGTTAAAGGCGACATCGTATGCAGCGTTAGGACTTTGAAGGATATTTAACTTGCACTCCCTCTACACGGGGTATTATTCGTCGGACATTTTTGGCTGCACGGGCCGTTTATAGGTCGGCAGTTATTTTGGCGATGCCCGGACCAGAACCTGGGACCTTTCGCGTGCTAGGCGAATTCCTAACCGACTGGGCTCCCCAGCCCCTAATTAATTAAATCTGTAAACGTTTCGCATTTTTATGATAAAAAATTTTCATCATCATAAAAAATAAATCACAAAAAAGCCTTGTTTTTATAAACGTTTTTCATTTTTATGATAGAATTGTTTTTAGTATTATAAAAATATAACTCACAGAAAATGAATGAATTTAATAAATCTGAAATCTTTCTGAATTTATAATTTTACATACGTTTCTAGTTTTTGTGAAAGAATTTTCTGAGTATCATAAAATAAGTAATCACAAAAATAACCAAATGTGTTGAGTTAATATTATGTATGGCCTTATAGTGACTAAATTTACTTAACTTTTACTGATATTCATTTATGAACTTCATAATAACAAAAGTGACAGATTTTCTGCTATGTGCTTTTACATGTGTTCTCTATTCCTCTAATATCCGATTTGTTTTGGAATACATGAAAAATTCAAATGAACAAAAATTCTATTGTTCTGAATAATTAATACTAATTAAGTCGAAGATTGCTAATCCGAAGTACTAGTTTTAAAAAGACTTTCAGATTGCCAAGAGAATGTTGGTTGGCTTTAAATATTTTCCTCTCAGTTAATTTCACTCACATCAGAGTATCACTCTCCAATTTGAAGATAAAATATTGAAATTTCCAAGACCTTCAGTGTACGAGTGAGCCTTCGGATTAGCGAGCGTGAACTATGGATATTTTTGGGAATACTAAAAGTAACTAAACTACCTAAAGGGAATGGTAATAAAATACACTATTGGCAATCAAATACACTATTATTGGCAATCAGATACACTTCCGTGTGAATGTAAATTCAAAACCATTACCACTCCCGGCCCTTCGCGTGAATTGGAACGAAGTAACCAGATAGTCGCTTATTAAAAGGTCAGAATTTCGAATGTCTGCCGTCGAGAGACAAGGAGACACACATTTTCGACTTTTTCCGAGGTCAATGCCCCCGAAGCGTGGGCGGGACCAAAATGCAAGGGGGTGGAGGAGAATATTCGGCGGAGGGGCGCTCGCGATAAGTCTGATGAAGGCTTAAACGATAATCCCACCACAGCAGAGGTGTTTGTTTCTTTGTTTTGGTTGGATCATCGTTGCACTAAAGCTACGCGAGGCTATCAGCGATGATAAGCCTTGTGATTTGGAATTGCGTTCAAGTGACGCAACCTTATAGTGACGTCGTATGCAGCGTCAGGACTTTGGAGCATATATTTAACGTGTAAAAATTTTATGTACACGGCTCTACTTATTGGCGGGAACATTTTAGCATAAATAATCCGTGGCCATGGTGAGGACAGAACCCCGGAAGGTATCCCCAGTTCCTGGACAACTTAAAATAAGCCACGCAGGCGCCTACCGCCAAGGTTCCTAAACATTTTTTCTGAATTAAAAATAAACTTCACACAGGGCCGGGATAGCCTGGTCGGTAAGGTCTTGGACTGTCATCCCTAAGATTGCGAGTTCGAGTCCTCCTGCCTTCCGAAGACCCCCGTGTACGCTAATGCTGACTGGTGCACGTTAAATCCGTTGTGGTCACAAAGTCCTTTAAGTTCCTATACCAAATCAATAGCTCTGGGGGTGACATGCCAATTATGGGGATCCTCTAGTTGGCCTCTGTCTCTAAAAATTAGATGGATCCACTCATGTGTGTGTTGTGTCTGTCTTACTTGACGAAGGTTTATAAGCGGGTCTCTGACCAAGCACACAAACATGAATATATATGTCTACCAACCAACCAACTTAAACTTCACACTTAGAAAGGTTTTTCCATTAAAAGTTTCCGTTTTCTTATCTGATTGTATTCTGTTTTATTCTATTGATTGTTAATCTTTTGAGCAATATTGAATTTTTCACTGATTATCATTTTTCTTTCTTAAACATATTTCTTTTAGATAAAATTTATAAAGTTTAAAATAATGAGTTCTTCGCCCCCGGGATATACATATGGACCTTTGTAGAATTCACTTCACGACTTCATTTTACAATTTTTCTTAAGGGGGAATGGGCGCGCTGGACCTCGGGTCTCTAAACTCAAGTGCCTCAGTGTTAATCCAATGGCGAAAAAACTATTTTCTCTGCCACATTTCTCCGGCTGTATTGAATATTTCTTCAAACGGTTTTTTTTTAAATAATAAATGTAGATAACTTACAGGTCTATATCTTCCCACTTTTTGAAATTGCTTCGAATATTTTGTGTAAGCTTATTTATTGAATATAAAAAAAAAATATTCGAACCAATTTCAAAAAGTGGGAAGGTCGGGACCTGTAAGTCAGAACCACATTTATCACATAAAAAATCCGCTTGTAAAAATATTCAATACAGCCTGAGAAATGTGGCAGAAAAAATATTTTTTTCGCCAAAGGATTAACACTGATGCACTTTGCTTTGGAGACCCCCGGTCCAGCGCGCCCATTCCCCCTTAATTCTAATTATTTGATTAAAAACTATTATGTTCATCTTCCCGAAATACAGATACCAAAGCAGTTGATTTATTAATTGTATTAAAAAGATGATGAGCATACTTCTAAGTATATAATTGTTTGAAAAATACGTGAAGAATATATGCGTTGGTTTTATTTCGGGAGTGAAGAGGATACGTCACTACGGAGCCCGAATAGAGTGGCAAAAGTGCTAGTTAATTTATAATTTTGATACCGAGAAAGGAAGTACACCCAGGGCAAAGGCGGGAATCGAACCCGCACCCGTTACAGCGCGCGGACTGCTAGCATTATGGCCTGCGATCCAAACCACTCGGCCATCGGGCCCCTCATGCCACCTTATATTGTCTCCGTGTTGTTCCATGGTGCTGCTGCCAGGTTCAGTCTCTACCCTACTATCTCTTTGGATACGTTACTCCAGAAGCATTTTAACCCCTGATATGTGGACGTTAATGTATGTGTTTCTTTGCACAGGAGCCATGATTGCGGTCGGTGGGTGGTGTAGGATAAGCATGACCTTGTTCCACCACCTGAAGCTGAAGCGACCGCGGATGAACAGCGCAGACGGCATGTCCATCCCGAGGAAGAGGATCACCGAGAACGGGACGGACCCGGCCAAGGAACCCGGTAATAACCTCCACTCACTGCCTTTATTAAAGATAAAATGGGGGAAAACCCCTTCATTGCATAGGAATCTATCTGCATCAGGCCTCTTTGGTGATGATAGCGAATCATCGCCTAAACTATAGTCTGTCTATTTACTATGCGAGCCTCGAAAAGATTTTCTTCCCCCTCCCTTCGCTTGGTTTTCTAGGAAACGGGGGGGGGGGGCATCGCTCTTCTAAACCTAATGCGTTTGAGGTTCTGTTGATAGATTAACAATCCGAACAGTTCAAACCCTTGTAGGGTGGGTAAAAAACACGTCACGCCGTTTCGAAGAAAACCACATGCGGGGATGGGGGAGGAAAATGCTTTTGAGGCACGCATTCTAGATAGACAAGGTATAGTGAACGGAAAGCGGTTTCTTACTTCGTTCTCTCATTCGCGTCAACCCTGATTCCAGCCAGACACGAGTCCCATGTTTATAACGTGAGAGAAGAAGCAAACGAGAAACCGGTTTTCTGTCGCCGACATACGCCAGGCAGATCTGATTACGGGAAGATTCCGATACAATCAAGGGGTTCTTCCCCTGGACTCTTCATTGATTGAAGCGACCAAACTTAGGTTAAATTTTTTTTCTTCTTAGTATCAGTAACTTATAGTCATTCCGATTGACACGTAAGCTTCCAAAGCATTTTTCTTCTGCTTCCACATTGTTTGGTTTTCCAGGAAACGGCGTATCCTGGAAAACTACACGAGCGGGAAGGGTAAGAAAGCTCTCTCGTAGCTTGCATTGTAACCAGGACTATAACAATTCCCCCAATGGAAGATTTTGCTGCCTGATAGCTCTCCTTTAGGAATACCATTATCGAATCGTTTATCCAAAGCACTCCAGCGTTTAACCCCACTGAAGCATAGTTACCTTATATGAACCAGGATATTTCTTTCTACTTTAGATCCTGAGATTATTGGCTAGCAAAAACGGTTACCAAAATTGAAAAATGACAATTATACTTATTCAATAAACTGCCTTATTTTAATGGCTATTTAATTGCTTGTTAAACTTTAAAAAATACCATTTAGGATAGATTATATAATAAACTTCACTACTATATGCGCTGAATAGTATGGTTCTAAGCATACTGCCTTGAGAGCTCCAAACATAAGTTAATTTAGTTTTCCAAATTAATTTTACATTTGTTACAGATCTGGGTCCTGACATCAGATACTCGAAAGGGGAGGGTCCTGATTCACCCCCTCCTGCTTGTAGCCCCTCCCCAGAAGACAGTGAAGCCATGCCTCAACTAGAGCGACAGAACAGCGTGTTTGACGGAGGTGGGACCGAAGGGGTTCTGCCCCACCTATCCCCTCAACTTTGGCCGCCTTCCAACACACTATCCTATCACAGGTAACTATCCGGTCTTTTCCATTAAAAGTATGATAATTTGGTCTTGAACAAGTTTTTTACTTTGAGAGTTGTAAGGGTTTTCTATTTATGTGATACTAATTGAAATATTAACGACTAAATTTATTAACAGGTGGGGCACTGTCTATTTATGTTCCATTTTTTTAAAAAAAATTTAGAAATGACTTTTGAAGTATTAAACTGAAATATTTTTAAACTCGTATACATCTGTTTTATACTGTACTAGCTGAAAACAATTGGAATTTTCGAATTTTTACTAAATACTTAATGTCTTTTTGTGTTTTTTTTTAACATAAGATAATGAACCCTGTTGTTTATTAATTTTTATTAATCATTAACAACGGAAAACATTTTCCCTCCTGAATTCATCGAATATCTTTAATTCTCACCTGAAAATAAAATACCAAATAAAAGACGTACATTTTAGCTGTCTCAAAGAAGTTAAATTAGCCTCCCATATCACCGTGCTCTCAATTCAGAAAATATCATATGTTCCTCCAGGCACTTCGACGAAGATCCGCCCCCTCCGCCTTTGCTCATGGGTGGGAAGACTATGGTGTGGACTGGGCGGGGCAATTCCAAAGCCCCGCCCCCTTCATCTACCGTCACCTCCCCATCCCCGCCCCCTTCCAAGAACAGGCTATCGCCACCCTCACCCTCCTCACAGCATCTGGAGGTAAGCAGATTTTACATTATTCTATTACGTATAGTTAAAAGATGATATGAAAACCTTATTTGACATCAAATTTTTTACTAAAGTTTTTTAATCGAAAGAATTTTCTGCAGTATATACTTTTTAACACATTTGCTCGTTTTCGAATATTTCACTGGCAAATTTTAACTCTAGAATTCTAATACTAATTCATAGAAGTTAACACGAGCTTTAAAAAGATGGTTTGAAGGTATGTAGTGTAATGAAATAGCCTTCTTATTAGCAAACGTGAATTATGTGACGAAGGTCTGGATAGTCACATGGACTTTCTCTGATACGCCTTTAGGGAATTTTCGTTGTTTGGATTAAAGAAAAGTAAAGTAAAATAACGGCGGACGATTACTTATATACGTGGAGTTTAATTTTTCGGGGATCTTTTCCAGGGATGGTTTCCACGTTTCAATTCAGAGAAATATTTATTAAAATATCATATGTTCCACTAGGCACTTGGACGAAGATCCGCCCCCTCCGCCTTTGCTTATGGGTGGGAAGACTATGGTGTGGACTGGGCGGGGCAATACCGTTACGCCTATTTTAATAAATAAACCAATACCGTTTCAAGAAAACGGCTTTGAATATTGTTGTCACACAGGATTTATGATCTAGCCAGTATTACGTTCTATAGTAGAAGGCCAAACACATGCACTAAAACATACCTCTTGGTGAAGACCAAGTTGCATCGCTTATATACTGCAATAGTAGGGACACAGTGGTAAATAAGCGACATCTAGCGTGGATATTATTTAAGGTTGCGTGGCGGGTTTCATTTTTCTTCAATCCTGACAAACAAAATCACCAGGGCGGCAAATCAGAGAATATTCCTGTGACGATCCAAGCCTTCCTCACATAATTCACGATCGCTAATCCGAAGGAATTTTCGGTACACTGCATACAAACTTTGAGGACTTGGTTTATGTTTTATCATCAAACTAATCAAATTGTTTCCACTTATATACTACAATATCTGTTATAATCTAGACGACTGGTAGTAAAGCAGTGGTAAATCAGAGGCATCTAGCGTGAATATAATTTGAGGTTGCGCGTGTGTCCACTAAAAGGTGACTCATGGTGAGGACCAAGTTTCTTCCACTTATATTCTATAATGTCTGTTATAATCTAGATGACTGGTACTAAAGCAGTGGTAAATCAGTGCCATCTGGCGTGGACGTTATTTGAGGTTGCGTGTGTGTGTCCACCAAACGGAACTTCATGGTGAAGACCAAGTTGCTTCCTCTTATATATGCTTCCTCTTATATACTACAATATCTGTTATAATCTTAATGACTGGTATTAACGCAGTGGTAAATCAGCGCCATCTAGCGTGGATGTTAATTTGACGTTGCGTGTGTGGCACGCCAATACATCTAGTATACCTATGGTGACCAGACGTATGTTATTCAACTATCTAGCTATAACAAATTGACAAATAGTCCCCGTTTTATTCTTCCATATTTTTTCAAACAAAAACAACGTTAATAAAATAATTAATAATTAATAGAATTAAATAATCAATTTAAAAAAAAAAATTGGTGATGATATCGAAACGTTAATCACTGAAACCAATCTGGTCAGGCTAAGTATACCTAACCCCACTTCTGTGTTTCAGTCTGCGCAGGCCCTGCTCTCCATGTACCGCCAGTCCCCAGGGGGCTCCTTCCGCCCCTCCCGGCCCAGTGACGAGGACAGCACTCCTGCGTCCGCGTCCTCTTCGTCCGCGTCCGTGTCCCCGGACACGCAGGCACTCAACCTGTGCGTGGCGTCCACGTCGCGCCTGCAGAGCGAGCTGGGACGCGGGGAGGACGAGCAGGGGCAGCAGAACGTGTGCATGATCTGCGAGGACAGGGCGACGGGTCTGCACTATGGCATCATCACGTGCGAGGGGTGAGCACACTTTTATTATTATTATTATTATTATTATTATTGGGCTGTTGGTTGCCGACATTGTAGACAATATCTGTAAAAATACAGCACACTAACAAAAGTGACGATTTTCAAATGGTGTGTAGTTTTCTTGTAGAATCTAATTAACTGAAATTGACATGGTGCAGTATCTACTATAACTATATGATATAACTGCAACTGTGTGTTTTTTAATTATTAGATAGAAACCAAAATTATAGAATTTGCTAAAACAGGCAGTGACATCTTTGTTATCCCATTTAAGACTTTTTTTATAAAGTTGGAAAAACAAAGCATATGTCTTTGTTTTCAGTATTAGTGAATTTTGGAGATATGATATGATTTTTTATGGAATGAAACTACTATTTTCATAGGGTGCTTTACTTATATTAAGACTTATTCACAGCGCTTTCGGCAACTCTTGGTAAAAATTGTCTCGGCTTGCTCTTAGTTTCTCAGACTTGGCGTGATCTTAGCCAGTATTCTTCTTTTCTACCAATCGGAATTCAAACTGGATGGTGGCTGAAACAAATGCGTTTGAAAATTTCATCGCCCCTTTTAGGTGTTAAAATACACTACGCATGCTGATAAAAATAAAATGACTGAATTTTTTATGCAGTTTACCATTGATGATGGAAAACGTGTCCTTATTCCAATAAGTATGGCCTTAGTTCTAATATTCCGGTGATAAACGCACAGTTACGTTGTTCATGTCTATTAAAATTACGTTACACTAATGGGTCGTTAATGGGTTAGTTGGCTCCAATTTTTGGTCAAAGGACAACCCCCAAAACCACCTTTCCCATTTTACATTGAATGTCAATTATTCAAAGAAATCAAACGTAGACGAATTACGTAAAACGAATTTTCCCTGCATAGTTTCAGTAACCCAACCATTCCGCTAGGGTAGACTTTCTAGGGCACCTCGCAATATAAAAATACATAGCACTTTTAAATCGTACGTAGGTAGGTTGGTACATGTAATTTCCGGCTTGTCTGGTTGATCAGAGACCACCTTATCCCTTTCCAACCGAGCTATCACGATCGTGCGGGCATAAAAGAGAATGATCAAGTTTTTCAAAAATATCGATACCAAAGCAACTGACTTGTGCCATTCGTTATTTGTATAAAAACCGGCGTGGTTTTTAAGGAGTTGCTGGCATTGATGCTGTTTAAGGCAACTTTTTCGATTAAAAACCCTTACAATTTAGTATCATAAACTTAAATTAGCGCCATCTGACGGGGTCTTAAAGGGTTAAGTCTATGGGGATGATCCTGTTCTCGTGCATTTATCCGCTTCTTTTCCCCAGGTGCAAAGGGTTCTTCAAGCGCACCGTGCAGAACAAGCGTGTCTACACTTGTGTGGCCGACGGCAACTGCGAGGTGACCAAGGCGCAGAGGAACCGATGCCAGTACTGCAGGTTCCAGAAGTGCGTGCGACAGGGGATGGTGCTCGCAGGTACTCTCACTAGTACTATTATTTCCTTATGCTTGGGGCAGTAAGAGCATAGAGGTGCAAAGGAGGTGTAGAGAGGTCCACCAGTTGAGAGAAATTGAAGCAGGGCTGTCAGGTTTTTCGAGCTACTGGGCTTAACATACTGACACCTAGGTATCCCAAGATGCACCGCTCTGTAGGGGGCCCCTCCAATTGAGATGATTTAAAGCAGGGCTGTCAGGTTTTTCGAGCTACTGCGCATAACGTACTGACACCGAGGTATCCCAAGATGCACCGCTCTAGCCTGCTTCATTTGTGCGCTACTGCGCTTATACAAGGACCTCTCTATATTCGCCTTCCTTTCCTACCTATATGAGTAAGAGTGGCTCGGCTCTACCACTGCAATGTAATGAGTTCCGATAGCAAATCATTTCGCCCATGGTTTCCCCAAGAATATTAACGGCAAATTAGAACGAATGCCGGCGTGTCTTCATGAACAAAAGTGCATCTGTGTTAATCCAATGAAGAAAAAAGTTCTGTGCGACATTTCTCCGATTGTATTGAATATTTTTACAAATGTTATTTTGTTATATAATAAATGTATCTGACTTGCAGGGATCTATAATCCCAATTTGTGAAAAAGGTTCGTATATTTTATTTATTGATGAATTAAAAAAACGATGGAACCAATTTCAAAAAGTGGGAACTATGCAAAACTGTAAGTCAGCTACATTTATCAAAAAGCAAAAAAAAAAGTTTGTAAAAATATTCAATACAGGCTGATAAATGTGGCCTAGAACATGTTTTTTTTTCATTGGATATACACAAAGACAGTTTGGTTTGGAGACCCGCGGTCATTCGGGCTCATTCGCCGTTAAAGTGACTGGATCCCGGCCCTACTATTATAACAAAGAACGAGCCCTGTATGAAGCCTTCCGGAAGTCCACCAGCAGAAGTCGCTGCAAATTCCCACCAGTAATATAATATAGTTAACAAAAATAGAGTTGTATAAAGGTAAAGGTCGAAGTAACCCATCTTCACCTTATGGATTCTTTTGGATAGACAATGGCTAATAACAGTTTTGACAACAGGGCAGTCGTTTCGCCCAGTTATTCCAATAATACCAAGATCAAAATGTCTACTAATGGATGATTCAAACGGGAGGAGCGTGATTTGTTTGGGAGATAGAAGGCAATGTCTGACGCATCTGTGACGTCTTGGTAACCTAAAATTTCATCAAGTAATGTGAAGTTTTAGCTCAGTTTACATTTAACTCATCACTAACTGCGGTAAAAGTTCACGTTCGATACCACTTTCACTTCCGAATCCGAAAAAAAGCCGCTATATATTTTCATTAAAATCGACATTTTAATAAACTATCATAATAATAAACTATTATTATTTTTCTGTATATTCTACATGTTAACTAGAATAATATTAAATCATTTTTTCCACTAAGAGAGAATTAATAATATAAATAAAAAAAATATACTCAGTTTAAATGCTGAACGAAATTATCTTCATAAAGTGTGGTGCTGCCATCTATTACTTATATAATGAACTTATTTCAAGAGCTGTAACGTTATCACTCTATAACGAACATAAAATTTGGAATGGATTTCTTAACCATATTTTGAATAGAGATTACATATTCTACATGTTAGCTAGAATTATATTAAATCATTTTGTCCACTAGAAGAGAGAATTAATAATAAAAATATACTCAGTTTAAATGCTGAAAGAAATTATCTTCATAAAGTGTGGTGCTGCCATCTATTACTTATATAATTAACTTATTTCAAGAGCTGTAACGTTACCACTCTATAACAAACATAAAATTTGGAATGGATTTCTTAATCATATTTTGAAGAGATTGAACTTTTCCCGAAAAAAAAAATATTGAGTTACTATTTCATCAACAATACTATTTATCTTAATAATATTAATGCATTATTATGTATTACTTTTAAGTTTTCAAACCAATGCACATTAGCTACCATTTAATAGAACCAGGACTGTCATTTAATATTAAAAACTAAATTACTGAATCAAAATTTAATTGAAATCTAAAGCAATAAAAAAGTCTGCACTTTTACCAAAAAGCTTATTTCTCAGAGGGTCAATTTAAAATTAAATTAATATAGCTTTTTGATCATGTATTTTCAGCTGTACGGGAAGATAGAATGCCTGGAGGTAGGAACTCTGGTGCAGTGTATAATTTGTACAAGGTAAATAGTTAAAGTTATCCTCTTACTTTAGTTAAACAAATTTATTTTGTGTGTAACTTTTATCTTCAATTCCTCATAATTTATTTACATTATGCATGGTGTTTATTAAAATTAGCTTAATTTAATAATATAAGTAAATGAGTAAATAAGTAAATTTTCATTAGCACAAGTATTTATTATATGTTCATGAAAGTGAAGATTTGTGAAATGTAAAAATATAAGTTTTCCTAAATATCAAACATTTAAAAAAATGAATCACTAATAAATCTTTGCCTTTTTTTATTTCTAATAGGTGAAATATAAGAAACACAGACGCACCCCAAAGAATGGTCACATCCCCACCTCCCCTACCACTACCACAGCCTCCCTCAACAGCAATAGTAATTCCGCCCCTTCTACAACGCCACGCCCTCTGGACGACTGGCCTTCCCCTCCAACGAATGGAACAATCCTAAAAGCGGCGCTAACCTCCAATCCAGAGACTTTACTCCATCTACGAAACCCTCAAGCTCCGCCCCTTCCTACCCTACCAATCCCGATAGCCATGTCTCCTGAAGCCGCCGCGGCTATGATACGCCCATTGGTCGAGTGCGACGCCTTTGAGGAGGTGGCACGCCTACGGAACGCCAAGGAGCTCATTCAGTGTAAACTGGAGATGAACGCTAAACTGTGCACCATCGGGGACAATATCGTGTTCAAGTTGGTACAGTGGACCAAGAGGCTGCCTTTCTATCATGAGCTTCCTGTAGCCTTGCATACGCAGGTAGGATTTTTGTCTTAAAAATTAAAAGTGGTTTTTTTTCTAGAATTGTTTTGAACCTTAAGGTGGAAGGATAATCTATCAGTTAGAGAATTTAATTTTGTTCTGATCAAATTGTATCAACTAACCACAGCAGTCAATGTGAAAGGAATCACTGTTTTAACATTTATGTTACCAGTAAATAGTAAAAAAAGAATTTGTTCAAACTGAGTGCTATGTATTTTTGCCTAATTCTACTGTCAAGGTGTACCATCCCATAGTATATTCTGGAGGTTGGGCAAGTTGAAGCTTGGGAAAACGGTGTGGCATATAGTGAGGCTGGCTACTGATCGGAGAACTGTAGAAGACTGAAAACTGTCGTTTTGTATGCCAGTTTCTCAAATAAGACTGGTCCACAAAAACCCTTTTATAGCCACTGCACTTCGACAGCCGGACAACTATACATGATATTCTTACATTTCAGATGCTGACCCACAAGTGGCACGAGCTGCTGGTACTTACCGCCTGCGCCTTTCTTGCAATAAAAGGCGGACCTGGAGGAGGGACCTCTTCGGTGGGTGTGTCCCAGGCGGTGGCCAATGCTCTGTCTTCGTTAAAGGAATGTCTCACCATCATGGTAGGCGAACCTGTGGGATTGGACGAACTGGAGGAGGCGGGGTCTATTGTTGAGAGGCTGGCACGCCTCGCAGACTCGTTTCGGAGGATGGGACTATGTATGGAAGAGTACGTGTGTCTCAAGGTTATCATCATGCAATCATCGGGTAAGATTGTCTATCCCTATCTTAAAATATCGATTACATTGCAATGCGTCTCTTTAAACATGCTGTTCGATTTGTCTCAATGAGCACCTTAACCCCTTTCTTCTCGCTTCCGTGATATTTCAGGGCTGCCCGTGTTCAGTAGGGACACGCGAGTAATATTAAAACTAACTTAAATACACCAATTAAAACGCCAATGGCTGGAGTGTCCAGTATTAGGTAAGCCGCCAATATTATCAAAATATGCAATTTTTGTTTACCTTTTTCTTAATTTTTTTTTATCGTTATAGGGTTAATAAGGCATGCTGTGAAGAGTAAGCAGAGTGTACATAGTTTTAGAAAGTAAAAAAAAATTATATTTCTTTTCAGACGAGATCAAGGAACAGAAGGAGCTTGGGGTGATCCACGATCGCTACATGCGGGCCCTCCAGGTGTTTGTGGAGCACCGCTTTCCGAATCAGCCCGATCGCTTCCAAGAACTTCTTTCCATAATCCCCGAAGTGCAGCACACTGCCAAGGTGGTCGTACAGTCCAAGATGTTCTACGTGCCCCTCTTCCTCAACACCACACTGCGCAGCAACGACCCCTCGCCAACGTAACACAAGGTTCATCCGAAAAATATCATGTGACATCTGTTATCATCTCTTCAAGTAAGACATTTATCATGGATGCGTTCACGCGACATCTGGTGTCATAGTTCTTCAAGGATGATTATCTCCATGCATACGCTTACGTAACATTTGGTGCCATCGTTCTTGAAAAAATATCTTCTGATGAATACGTTCACGTAACATGTGGTGGTTTCTTTATAAAAGATAAGCAATCGTGCCCTCGTTTTCCTCCAAGAAAGAAAGGTCTTATCCATGGACACCTTCAACATCTGGTGTCAGTTGGTGTTTTTCGTCTAAACGGTCATTGTTACGCATACATTCACTTAGCATTTGTTTTGTTCAAGAAATATCGTCTTTATGGGTACGACCGCGTAAGATCTTGCTCATTCTTGAAGAGTTTTTAACACATATGTGATCTGCTGTTCATAGTATCTTTGGGGGGAAAAATCTTCTCTAGTAAGTTTAATGGACCCTTAACACTGATTTTTTATAGAAGCATGAACCTCTTTATTACTTACCGCATTGCGTTCTTGTGTAAGAAGAGAACACCTTCCTCACAGCAAATCCTGTAACATATGGTATCTTCTCTATAAGAAGTAACCTTGTAATTAATCAACCAAATACAGCATTCCTACTGAGTAACACTCTCTGTTTACAAGGCGAGGAAAAACAACCAGCATAATTATTGATCCCACTGCCACCCTCAGCTACCCTGAGACGTAACACCTCCTGTTTAGTTCTTGGCGGAGGAAAACAACCAGCTTTTCGATGAACACACTGCCTTCTGAAATAAAACGATCCTCTTCTGTCCACATGTTTCTTTTAAATAGAACATCTTGTAGAATCTAAGCAACCAAATTCCGTAGCAATCCTTCGAATTCTCACTTTCTGAAGGGGCTTTTCTCGATGAACATCACCGTCACTGAACAAACAAAAAGTTTAAGATCTAGCGTATATATTTCTTAAATATCTTTTTGATATATATTCCATTATTTGGCTTCAGATGTGGAAAGTTGATCAGTTCGGGTCGCCTTCCTCCATGAAACATTTCGCGTGGACCTATGTCTTTTTCAAAAAAGCAGGGAGTCCTTTCTCGCCATCCGAATATTTCGAAGTGCGCCAATTGCAGTGAAGATTGTCTTCCACTCCAAAAACATCTAGAACGTGGATATGGTGTCTTATTCAAAAATATCTTCTTATGGAATGAGAAGTTTCCGCCTAAGATATGGTTGAGGCCGATGTTTTAAATCAGAATTCGTTTTCTGCTAACGGCAGAGGCGTATGTGTCTTCTTTAATTTTTTATTGGAACGAGGTGCGTGGTCTTTTTTGATACATGATCTTATTCAAGTAGGGCGTATGTATGACGACAGCGAATTTTATGCTGTAAAAATCTTCGGGATGCATTTCTCTGTCAAGCTTGGACTGATTCTTTTACACATTGACTTTTCAAACAAAACATCAACTAAACAAATTGCTTGTGATACAAAACACTTGCAAAATCCAATTATCTGACAGATTTCCTAGTTACCAGAATATGGGTGATTTTTTTTCTGGAAGCAATTCTCTGAAGTTTTTAATAAATTTTGATTCCCAGGACTAGAAGACTGATTTAATGGAGCAATAACTTTATTGGTGCATATCTCAAAGATATTTTTGTGCCTTAACATTTGAGGAACAATACACTGAAAACCCTTGATTTTCTAAGAAAAATCTAATAATTATATTCAATTTTCTGCAGAAATATAAACAGTAACAAATACTTTCGCGGTATAGTGCAAAAGCAACAATAACCCAAAAATTCCATTTTACATTTAAAAAAGAGTTAAGTATTGTTTTTAATCAATATAATTGCATACTTTTACTCTCTTCAGAGAAAGGCATCCTAGTAGGATTTTAAAATGCTCAATGAAAATGTAATTCCAGATGCAAAATGCCATTTTTACAAGGGGATAACAAGAGCAATAGAATCTTATATAAAACTGACTGTATTGTGATACGACTTCCATGATGTCAACTTTTGTGAAAATTCCGCAATAGAATCCAAAATATGTTACAAATTTGTGAAACTACAATTCAAACTCCACTGCCTATATAGCTTATACAGCCTTTTTTTCCTAACTATTGATTATGTTCGGTAATGATTTTTTTTATTTTCTCGTAATTTAAAAGAAAAAAAACATAAATTTTATTTTGTTGCCATTTTTTACAAATTAAACTCATTTTGAAAGCGTGTGTGCTGAAAACGACTACGAAGTGACGAATCGAGGTAAAATGACTGATTTTAGTGATGATCGAATAATCTGATCAATGAATAAAGTGTCTGAGGGTGATATTAAAAGAACTGACGAAGATTGTTTTATCAAAATAGCTCTTTCACTGCCATTGTTGAAAAGAAAAAAAAGAGATAATATAATGTATTCCAGTTCTTGAAGCACGAGGACAAATGAAGAGCTTAGTGGAAGAACGTGCTAAGTGACATTTTTGAAAAAATTGAGATTTTCGTGTTAATGAACAGATTGTTCCATCCTTCAAAAGGAACAAGATTCTCCTCTTTCATAAATTTTAATTTAAGTATACTTTTTACCTTCTGTAAGTGCCGTTTTTAATGTATCTAAAGGCAAGCGAAAAACTTTAGAGCTCATTTTCTCAGTTTCACCTTTTTGTCACTTAGCACGTTCTTCCACTAGGCTCTTCAAATGTGGCTAATTTATTGGTGGAATTGTTGCAATGAGTATTGGACTTGTGTGGACTTACGTTGTATGAACTCGAAATCCGGCGGCAGAATAGCAATTTTTGCGAAGATGTGGATTGAAGTACACAACAACGGTCGGTTTACTGTCTGTTTATGCGAAAAAGGCACACGAGTTTGATGTAAACAATCCCCAGTGTCAAAAACGAAAAATATAACCTGCTGTTATAGCGAATTGGGGGCAGACAGTAGCGTACCGTTGATGCAAGTTTAACGGAGATTGTTATTGTATAGCGTGACTTTTTTTTGTCTTATGTTGATTGGCATAGGTGTTGTAGGGGCGTAACTTGCAGCTGCACGTTTGCCTTTGTTTGCGAAAGAAGATGATAACGTAGCTCATTTTGTTTTATTTAGTGTAAAGAGAGGTTGAAGTCTAGGTTTTGGGTTGTTTTTTAAGAAGATAATGATCGAAAAATTAAAAAAGGATGCTATATTTGTTTAATATTCTTTTATTCTATAGTTTTAATCAGAAAATACAAAATAGCATAACTTCAGTTAGTTGAAGTTAAATGAAACGTAAATAACAGGAAAACAAATTTTAAGTAACTACCCATTTCTAACATTAGTATCCTAGCAGTACAACTCGCATAATCTATTGAATGTCAATACTTCTAGTTTAAATTGAATTTGATTAATTTAAAATAGAAGATTTATATGCAATGATTCGCTAAGGTCCCAGAGTGTAACGATAAATAAAATTTCAATTAATCTCAACCCTCCTCTGCTCTTAAACAACCCAGTTCTAGACTTCAACCCGAAGGCAACTTGAGGATAGCGATATGTTGTAGAGATATTGTATTTCGGTTTGAGATGCTTCTAACTGTCTTGAGCATGAAAAAAAAAGAAACCCGGTTCTATGTGTGGTATGTCCTCGTCTGGAGCTCTATCTCGAGTACAATATTTAGTCCATTTGGTGAGAGTGAGTGATTGCGTGAGTGAAGTTGAGAAAGACAAAAGAGTTTAGTCCATTGATATGTCGAAAATTGGAGGAACTGAATACACTGCTTACGCTGCAGCAATGATTCCGTTGCCAGATCTCTGGCGTCTTCGAAATTCGATTATATAAATCTTATCTAAACAAACGTTTTTAAACGAAAATTTCAAGGCTTCATTTAGTTTTCCCAAATCAATTTCAATTACTAATGCTATTATTGATGTGTTTAGTTATTAAAGTGTTCAGACATCGTTAAACAGAAATTCGATGACTTTTATAATATTCCTAATGACGTTTTTAAACGAAAATGTCAAATGCTTTAATTTGTTTATCACGTGATTAATTTTATTTACAAGTGTTTCGAATGTCTTTTAAGACATAAAAATTTTACTTAACGGTTATATAAAAATTCAATACAATAATTAAGTTTTTTACTCAGAGTATACTACGTCAGAAGAACTTATGCATGGCCATCATAGCAAGTCTATTCAGTTTCACCTAATTTGACTATATCAATGGTTTAGTCAAGCAGATTCCCATTGTAAAGTATGTAAGGGAAAGATACGAAGACTCACGGCTAAAAACAATTGGGGTTTAGTTGGGAATGCTTTTTAGTGCCATTTATAAATCTTACTAGAAAAAAAATAAAAGCTGTACCTATCCAAAACCTGCTTTTAACAGTCTTCGAGCATGGTGGTATAGAGCGGCTTACTGTCTTTCACTGTTTGATTCAAGACATAGTTAAAGGTATTTTTTGGACAGGTAGAACAGTAAATTTCACAAGGGTTGTAAACTCCAAAAGGAATAGTCTCCAAAATTAAAAAGAAGATATGGTTTACCATGCTAAATGATATTGTATGTCCGTAAACATCAAATTTGGTCTTGAGTTACTACCCCCCCCCCCCCCCCACATGGTTTTTAGCTGTCCTTCTTCAGAAGTTATGCCATATGAGTTTTTCATAAAATGAATATATTATAGTTAAACTCATAGTTTCCTTGCACAGAAGCCACGACCACGGGCGGAGCTATAAATAGCGCGGAGCAATCAGATGAAGACAAAATAAAAAGGCTAAAATTTCCTCTTCATCTGATTGCTTCGCGCGTTTTATAGCTCCGCCCATTGTTGTGGCTTCTGTGCAAGGAAACTATGAGTTTAACTATATCTTCATTTTCTCTTTCATAAATTCTTTATTGTCGATGTATCTCAATAGAATTTCCTTAATTTTTTTTATAGTGTTTAAAAACATGTGTTTGGAGATTTAAAGATTATATTAGGTTTTTGCAAATGCCCCTATATACGCTTTCTTCGGTAAAAAACTAATCGGAGAAACTCCAAGAAACTTTTATCTTTAAGATGCATTTAATTAATTTGAGTTCCTTAAGTTTTTTGATGGGAGGTTTTTTATAATATCGAAATTAATGTCAATATATTTACAAAAAAATGTATTTAAAAATAAATACCATTTAAATGTTAATTAAAATAAGCCTTTCATTTTCAAATGCAAACATTTGGTCTATTTCTATTGGGATGCATACAATTACCCGTATTTATTATTTTTTGTGCCTGTAAGAATTATATAAAGTTATATTTACAGTATTTATACATACAAATGTATTACACACAGATAACTAAACTACTGTATGATATATTTAGCTTTACACTTAATATAGTTTTCCTAGTGTTTCCATGCAAAGAAAATTTTGTACTTTTACTTTAAGTCAGTTTGCATGATGTACTATAGTATACTTTATTTGTTTTTTTAAATAACGAAATGAAATATATAAATCATTAAAAAATTGTATAATATATGAAGTGTTGTGTACTTTAATATTTCTGTAAATTGGCGAATAATATTTTTTGTTTATACTTTTATTATGAAAAGTCATATCTAACCGTAATATTTCAGTTTTTAAAAAACAAGGTTTTATTTTTTATACATATAAAGAAATTTGGCATCAACTTTATAACGAATCATAATTTTGTATATTTTAGATAATTCACTTCGTCTTATTGTATTTTGGATTTACTTATATGTACCATAAGTAATTTTTTCATTACATGCGTTTTTAATGACAGAGCTTATGTTAAAAAAGGTCTTAAATGAAAAACAATCATTTTATATTATTACTGCATATGTTAAATTTTTCTGTCATTTGATAAAGTTAAGCAATGAAAAAAACTGGAGTCTGAAATGATAACATAAGCAATACGACATCCAAACATATAGTTAAACTCATAGTTTCCTTGCACAGAAGCCACGACCATGGGCGGAGCTATAAAACGCGCGGAGCAATCAGATGAAGAGATAATTTCATCCGTTTTATTTTGTCTTTATCTGATTGCTCCGCGCGTTTTATAGCTCCGCCCATAGTCGTGGTTTCTGTGCAAGGAAACTATGAGTTTAATTATAGAAGGGATCAGTTTTATTAGTTGAAACCCAAACATTTCAAATTTGATACTTTCGAAATTGCTATGGTTAATTCATGCATTATTAATGTTTCAACAAATAGGAATAACTTGATTTGTTAATACAAATAAATAATAGATTTTTGAATTTCACAAATTA
This sequence comes from Oedothorax gibbosus, assembly GCA_019343175.1. Lineage (NCBI taxonomy): Eukaryota > Metazoa > Arthropoda > Arachnida > Araneae > Linyphiidae > Oedothorax > Oedothorax gibbosus. The sequence continues at coordinate 41,497,780 of CM033277.1, read as the reverse complement.
CCAAAGTTGGTTTTAAAGGAAGTTTAAACGACTGATATTTAAAATAACGTTACTTAAATCGATTTTAACTAAGAATGGAAACATTTCTATTACTGTAAGTGAAAAAAACATTTGAAGTTTAGAATTTGCGTTACACAATTTCATTCAAACTTAAGGACTCCAGCATCTTACTGCTAGGAAAACTATTGCATAAGATTTTTTAATTCTTATATACTTGCGTCTTCGTTTTTATACAAACTTTATAAGTAATTTTTAAATGCTTCTCTGGTGCAGATTTTTCTAGGAATTTATACTGTGAAGTTGAACAAGCTTTATCCTTAGATGTCTTTTATTGATAATAATTTTTTGACAATTCAATAAGTTAATCGTTTAAAATTGCATCAATAAGGTCTTTAAAAAAATGCATCGTAACTCAATTGGCATCTTAAAAATAAAAGTTTCATGCACGCAATTTACACTTTATAAGGAAAGTCAGAAAGATATTTATCAAATAATGTTAATTCAAATATAGCATAACTTTTAAAATCGCGTCATATTTATACTATTTATCATATAATTTGACTGGTTTTAATCATTTTTAATCAATAGTTTACAAATATAATCAATATTTTAATGATAAAGTTTAAAAACCATTTCGATTGAGTGTTTTTACTTTTATAATTACGTTTTCATATTGGTAGACATGTTTTATAAAAAGCCTCCTTAGCTATAACCTTAACGATTTGTATGCCTTTTCTACATTTTTATAAAAGTAGAGTAGCTATTTATTAAATTAAGCAAAATAGTGCCCTACTGTAAAGATTTTATCTGAACTATACGTATTTATACTTTCTTTTTGTAGTTTTAAACTGTTAAAAACACTATTACGTATACACTGTTAAAAATTTTGGGCTAGGTTTCACCATGATATTGGCTCCTTTCACCATGATATTGGTTCCTAGTAGCTGCAACGGCTGTGTGGTGAAATGTTTCACCTTTTTTTTCGGTGTTTGGTTGAACCAATTTTCAGGATTTGGAAACAAAAACCTGAGAAATGGTTCAACCGAATACCAAAAATATGGTTTAACGTTTCACCACACAGCCGTTTCAGCTACTAGGAACCATATTTTTGGTGAAACAAAGTGCCTAATTTTTAACAGTGTATTACATAATTTTGTCCAAAACCCATAAATTTAATACTGTACTCCCGCTTAGTTATCTAAAAAAATCCCCTCTAATCCTTAAAAAATTGTATTATTTTCTTAGGTGATAAGTTTTTTTTATAAGCCAATTGTAAAATGTTTATTACATTTGTACTAACGTGTTCTTGTCGATTGTCCATATTTGTAAAGTACTAACTTAACAACGGGAGACGCCACTTAAGAGACCTACTACTGGGTGTTGTACTGGTACATTGTACTGGTATTTTAAATTCCTGGTACATACTTCGTATATTATAGTTTAGTGCTGTATAAATTAAAAAGTCAAAACAGTTCTTTATCTCTAAATTCTATAGCTTGTGACATTGTCGACATGTTAGCCTGTTTCTTATTGCGGATTTGGAATTTTGTAAATCAAAATAAATGAAAATCCATTTTGTCTGAAATAATTTGTCATCCAAAAAGTAATTACCAAAATTCGAATTTTATTGAATGTTAAATATGAATGTCTGTTGACTATGGTTTAGTTTTTCTTTTATGCAAATTACAAGTAAATTGCCTAAATCAAAATATTACACATTTAACAAATTCTGTATGGCATGTATTTGTAAAAGCATTTTTAGTAAATATGATAGAGACGGTGTGATATATTTTTCTTTTTCTTAACGTGAATAAAGTTTTAAAGTACATAAGTTATTGAAATTAATTACATTTTTAATAGAGAATAGAAATATAAATTATTTTCTTCTAACCGCTATTCGTTTAAACGACTTTTATTTTAACCATTTCCGCTTTATTATATAACCTGTATCCGATACTTCTTGGAAAGTGAATTAGTTTAAATTTTTAATTTTACTCTGGGGGCCAGGAAAATTCTTAATAAATTGCTCTATTTTTTTTTAGTTTTTAATTTTTAGTAAAAATTTCGGAAATCACAGAATACCCATCTTAAAATTAACCATGATTTTTCCTCAAGCTAGGAATCATTTTACTGGATTTAAAAATACTCTTAAAATTCAATTTTATCTTGAAAAAATAAATCGTGTTTCTCGTAACTTCAGAGACTATTACTTATTTTGTAAGGGTTTTGTTTTTAAGAATTGTCCTCAAATTTACAAATGCGTCTTATTAACTCTTTGAATAAATCTAATATTTAACTATACTAAAAGTTTTATTGTATTATATAATTAAAAAATACTTAAATACAAATAAATACCCAAGTAGCTTTATAATATGACCTTAAAATGTTTAAAAGGGGCCTTAAAATTTCTTATTTTTAATGTTTCGAGTGGGAGCCCTTTACTCGAATTATCACCAAATCAAAATTGCATTAATTGTTTTAAAAAAATTCTATTGATAACTTCTGTTACAATTTTTTAAATAAAATATGATTTATAAATCAGAACTAATATTATAAAAGGACCAACAAAGCGCATTTTAAACTTAGTACATTTTCTACCTACCAAACAAGAGCCAATAAACACATTTCCAGAAATATATTAAAACAAAATTCTACATCATAAATTACTGTTTTTGACCTCTTAAAAATTTGAAATTTGTAGGCATTCAGAATGTAAGTTAAAAAAAAAAGGCTTAATACTAATAATGCTATTGCTATGATACGTTACGCGGCAACAAAAATATTGCAGTTTTAAATGAGGCTTAACAATAAGGTTTAATAGAAACCAGAACCGCGGCCCCTGCCACTAGTCAGGCTGGGAAAGGCGGACCAGCCACCCGTCTTTGTATATCAGCATGTATTTGTATCATTTGCGTTTTTATTAAAAAAAAATACTATATACATTTGCAAAATATATAATGTCGATGTTATGAAAAGGGCAAGATTTCTCAACGTATTTCAGAAAGTTTTTTTTAAACCTATTGAGGATATAGACCTATTTAACCCCTTTTTTCTCGTTCCCGTGATATTACCGGGCTGCTGGTGTTGAGTAGTAACGCGCCAATAAGATTAAAACTAACTTAAATACACCAATTGAAAAGCCAGTGGGTGGAGTGTTCATTTGTAACGCGCCAATAAGATTAAAACTAACTTAAATACACCAATTGAAAAGCCAGTGGGGGGAGTGTTCATTTGTAACGCGCCAATAAGATTAAAACTAACTTAAATACACCAATTATAACGGCAATAGCTGAAGTGTCCTGTAGGTAACGCACCAATAAGATCGAAATCGGCGATTTTATGACCGTTTTGCGGAAATTTGTTCGATCATTAAGGGGGAATGGGCGCGCTCGACCGGGGGTCTCCAAAGCAAAGTGATTCAGTGTTAATCCTATGGCGAAAATATTTTCTCTGCCACATTTCTCCGGCTGTATTGAATATTTTTACAAGCGGATTTTTTTATGTAATAAATGTAGCTGACTTACAGGTCCCGACCTTCCCACTTTTTGAAATTGGTACGAATATTTTTTTTAATTTTCAATAAATAATGTTACACAAAATATTCGAAGCAATTTCAAAAAGTGGGAAGATGGAGACCTATAATTTATCTACATTTATTATTTAAAAAAAAATCGTTTCTAAAAATATTCACTACAGCCGGAGAAATGTGGCAGAGAAAATAGTTTTTTCGCCATTGGATTAACACTGAGGCACTTGCGTTTGGAGACCCGTGGTCCAGCGCGCCCATTCCCCCTTAAGGGGATAACGCCTAAGAATTGTTCGGTTTTCTTACAACACACAAAAATAAAAAGTTTAAATTTTGGGAGAATAAAGGTTGCGAAAAGAATTTTAAAACCATATAAACACATGAAATAGGAAATTCAAATATGTCAACAGGATTATAGTATTGTTTTCTCAATCAAACTTTGCAATTGCTGTAAAGGATATTGTTTGTACTGTTGTTGTCTTATAAAAATCTTCGCATCCATAAAAATATAAGGTAATTACCAAAAATAGATAAAAAAAATAGCTATTTGTAAAAAGTGTGTGTGTGAGTGAATGCATGTGGTGTTTATATAGTAAAATTTTCACATATTATATAATAGTGTTTTGTCGTTTTTGGCCGAAACATTTTTGGCTGCTTCCTGTTTTTTCCTCCTTTTTGCAAAATAAATCATACTTTACAACTCTGAATCAAGCTTGTGTTTGTTCTTTATATATACATGTTCCACAATCGACATGTACAAGACAAAAATTTCCTTTGAACGAAATGTTAGAAATATGCAAAATGTGAGAAAACAGAAAAATCATACTAGATATTTTTTGAAACTGTCAAAACATGAAAATCGTTATTAAAAATCAACCAGAAACCAATTTTTTATCAATCAGTAACTTATACAAATATGCAATTATTGACTTTATTAGAATTTTTTATTTATAATTTTTTAATTATAATTTTATAATTTTTTAATTATAATTTTAGAATTTTTTAATTATAATTTTATAATTTTTTTAATATAATTTTATAATTTTTTAATTATATTTAATTATAATTTTTTTTATACATTCATTAATTTTATAATTCATAATTATGAATTATTATATGATCTATTAGCAAGCAACTGGTCAGTTTTGAAAGATACACAAGTTGAGTTTCTAAACATTATTTTGGATTTTGAAAAGGAACGATACAATTTAAAGAAATAAGTTTTACAGTTATCGATTTAAGTTTTTTTTGTTTAGTTAAGATTATTAATTGACTACAAAAAACACACTAGTCAACAGAAAACACACTTCCAAGTCCTGAGTAGCACCATAATTTTAAAACATATTTCAGACGAGTAATATTTGCAAAAAGTTTGACTACTTTTTTAGCTTTCCTATGCATTTTTTAAGCCAACTGTCCCAATGTACTCCAGCAATTGACAGATTTAACATTTGCCCAAACATAAAAACCTTGTAAAAACTTTTTTTCTTGAATATTTTTTTTTATTCATAGGTCAAGTCATTACCATTGGGCAGTACTAGAATTGCATAGGACAGATCGGAACACGTTATGAATCATGATTATCGAATAATGAAATGTTTTTTTACAAGAAAATATTCAAACATCAGCAAAATTATTAAAATCGATAAAAAATGATTAAAATATAATTCGGGGAGAGGTGCTGTTCTACAAACACATAAATATCGACAAACACATAAAAGTCACTGGCAAATGCTAATAGATTTTAGCTTCCACACTACGTTTATAACGTAAAAAGTGGAAGGTATTATAATCGTTCAGTCCGTCTGTCTGTCTGTCCGTCCGTCACCCACTTTCATAGCCCAAACTACAAATGCTACGAACAAGTGTGATACGTCAAAAAATTCAGCGCATCGAAATTAGAATACATTTAAAATTTCAGAAAAGAATTCGAAGTACTTCAATTATTTAAAAAAAAAACCTGCAAAATTTAATGCTCGTTTAAAAAGCATAAGAAGACATATTTATTAGAATTAAATCACCATTGCCATTCGCAGCAATCGCTCGAGAAACTATTTCTTTTAAATAATAAATTACAATAAATTTATTTTTGCGTCATAAATCAGTTTGAAATGACGTCAAATATATTTCACTACGAGATTCTTCGTATGTTGATATGAAATATTTCCATTCTATTTAAAAGCGAGGAATATTACATATGTATTCTTTGAAATATAAATTAATTTTTGCAAACGATAAGTAATAATTATTGAATTTTCGAAATAAATAAATGAAACTAGCCAAATTTAGCATGTAAATGTTTAATATAGAATTAATGCTGTGTTTGGCGCCTTTTTACTTGTTAAACATAACTGTTGTGTGGAAGTGGGTTAAGTGACAGATTCTGTTACAAACCTACTTGTTTGCTTTTATATCGTTTGGTGCAAATATTAATTTAAGTACAATAGACAATCCTTTTAATCAGCCTAAATGGAACCTAGGGAAAGCCCGTTAAACGAAAATCTGGTTGAACCGGAAAGTTGAAAAGGTTTGGGATGTACATTTGATTGTACATTTATACATTGAGGATATTGGCATTCTAAATATGTACACAGTTAAAGTAATGCGTCATTTTATTTAATGTATTCAAGCATTACAAGTTATACTTATCACTAAAAAATCGGTAACTTTTTGATATTGGTGAAACCTAGAAAATCGGAAATTTGTCACATAGTTTCACCATTTTTTTTATCAGCATTTTATCGATGTGGATCGATAACGAAACAAATCATTTTTAGCTAATTTTTGCATTTTAAGGATAAAAATAATTCGGCCAATTAAAACGGTGATCCGTTTAAACGGATTCCAGTTAAAAGAGAGCCTAGTACCAATACTGAATTAGAACAAACTATATTATTGTAACTTATAAGGACTTATATTGTAAACTTAATTGAGGGAATGAAGCTGGGAAAAAAAGAGTGAAATTAGAAAAGATTAATTAAATAATTACAGTTTAATCTTTAATATATTAAATACTTTAGATAGATTTCAATAAGATATTTTTATGGTAGATGGCAGCACGAATAAGCAAAAAAATTATGTAAGCTAATTTAGTTTGAAAATTAAAACGTAGATAGCAGCACTACCATTTAATCTCGGCCAACTTTTATCGGAGAATCTTTTTGCCGAAAACTTTCATTGATTATTGTTTACTTCTCTTTTTAAAAAAAAAATTGTGCACAGTTTAATGAAAGAATAAAATGCGAAGTAAATCATATTACGTAAAAATAATTGCATCTACTTAATTTTTGTCTTTGGAAAAATGCCACTTATCCCTTTAAGACCGGCTATCAGATGGCGCTGATTTAAGTTTATAAGACTAAATTGTATAGTTTTATCGGAAAAATGCCTTAAACAGCATCAATGCCAGCAACTCCTTAAAAACAAAGTAATTTTTTTATACATATAACGAATGGTACAAGTCAGCTGCTTCGGTATCGATATTTTTGAACATTCTCTTTTTTACCCGCACGATCGTGATAGCTCGGTCTTAAAGGGTTATAAATGAAACACGGAGTAATTTAGTAAAGAGATATCCTGTTTTGAACGTGACAACTCTACGTATCAGCTCCCATATATCACCATACATAAAAGTTGTGAATAGCATAGAATTATCAATAAGTTGTGACACAGCTAGATTATTCTTTTTCTCCATAGAATCATTATTCCATGATTACATTTATACTCATATTTCTACAAATACAATACTCAAAACCTTTTTACTTACGACTACTCTTAAATGTAACTTTAATTATAATAACCACTCTCTAATTTTTTCTTAAAATGAAAATAATTCAATGAATCCGCCATACAGGCAACCTCAAAGAACTTTCACGCTAGATAGAGCTGATTCACCACCGCTTTACTACCAGCCATCAATATTAGAATAAATATGACGAAGTATATAAGTCCGGTAGAAATTTACTGTACGGTCTCTCTTGGCGAACTTTCCAAAATCGCGCCAAAAGTCCGTATTTTGGCGACTTAAAAAAAAAAACACGATTCAAATAAAAGATCGCATGGGAATATTTCTTATGAAAACTCAACCAAAGGTCCGATAGGGTTGCCGGAAAACGTCATCGGTGCGAAGTCATAGAATTCGAATCTTCAGTCGAAGTCAGACAGGTTGCCAAAAAATTATTTATCGCCAAATAAAAAAAAATCGCGCCAAGGGGGACCGTACAGTAAATCTGATCCATATAAGTCGAAGCAACTTCTTGAGATACATTTTGGTGAACACAGATTATTTTAATATATTCGACAACACTACGGTAACATCCATTGTCTTTCGTCAAACTTTAGATAACAATGCTACAAAAAAGTATTGTTATTATTATTACTCCCACACTTTCTAATACTCTTTATCGCCGCCAGCCATTAATACGCATCATACTATGACGATTAGTCCCCGAACACAACACAAATCACGTTCCATTGAATAAGATGTTATCTCATCCGAGCGTTGCGTTAACCGTCCGACACGATTAACCGGGGATCGTCGCCGTCAAACAATACGGTCAGGAACGAGTCGACTTCCTGATACAGAAAAGCATCCCATCATATAGCACCTAAAGGCGATTAGCGGATCGCAATTCTTTCGGCCGTGGAGATAGCAGTTTGGTGGACCCGCATAGATATCATAGCAAAAGTATTAGATCATAGATATCATAGTAAAAGTTTTAGATTGGTAGATCACGTGACCTCCAATGCTAACGACGAGCCGCGCATGGAGACCAGAATAAGAGGGCAAATGGGCCAGTGTTGCCACCACATTAAGGAGAAAAATACTTCGAAAAAATACCGTTTAATTCTGAAATTACAAAAAAATACTATAAAAATACTAAAAAAGCGTTTCACGTTTTTTTTTTAAAGTCACTAAAAAGATTCCAAAATGCAGCTAGTATTTTTATGTTATTTTTTTTTGTAATTTTCCAATTAAACGGTATTTTTCGTAGTATTTTCTCATTAATGTGGTAGCAACACTGGCCCATTTGCCCTCTTATTATGGTCTCCATGCGCGTCCCGTCGTTAGCCTCCCCTTCAGGGACATGTCTAACTATTGGAGGTGGCGATAGATGGCAGCATCTGTCTTGTTTGTGTGTGTATGTCGTGTCCGTCCTTCTTGACGAAGGTTTATAAGCGGGTCTTTGTGACCAAGCACACAAGCCTGAAAATATATGTCTACCAACCAACCGTAGTTAGCATTAGAGGTCACGTGATCTGCCAATCTAATATTTTAACTATGATATCTATGTATTGGATCGGCTTATCACGTGACCTCTTATGGTAGCGACGGAACACGCACGGAGACTAGAGAGAGGAGAACACCACTTTAAGAAGAAAAATGCTACGCCTTCATCGAAAAAATACCCTTTAATTCCAAAATTACAAAAAAATATCATAAAAATACTAGAAAAGTGTTTCAAGTCACTGAAATAGTCTGTATTGCAACTAGTATTCTTATGGTACTTTTTGTTGCACTTTTAGTATTAACTAGTATATTTTCGATGACGCAGTAGCATTTTTCTGATTAAAGAGACGGCAACACTAGCCTGTTTGCCCTGAAATTCTTGTCTCCATGCGTGTCCCGTCGCTACTATAGGAAGTCACGTGATCAGCCGATCGAATACTATTACTATGATATCTATGTGGACCCGTCATAGTTTTGAAAGGACTTTGAAAGGAAACTAACATCACAGCAAGAAGTTGGATTTTAAACAAATCAATAAGTAAATTATTCTTATAAAATCATTTTCGAATACCAAAACATAATTTATTCCAGGCAACAAATGACAACAAACCGTTGGAGCTGTTGCCATCCCCGAAGTGAAACAACCCCATTGATATTTTTTTCACTCGTTGATCCATCAACGAAGATTGGCAAGAAAAATTAGTTTTCTACTTAAATTTATCTAAATGAAGACCATAGCCCTAAACAATTTATGTAAGGCAAATTAATTTACACGAAATATAATTTTAAAAAAAAACTAAATTAAGGCTTTATTTGGAAACGAAGGTGTCAATGGTATTCACAAAGTCGTCGTGGGTCAGTATATTTTTTTAAAAAATTCTATTGTATTTTTTTGGTAAATGGTTTTAAAAGATTCCTTAATACGTTATATTAAAAATTCCATCTCTCAGTAGTAGTAGAATACTAAAAGGGCAATTCCATGCGTGACGGAATGGCATTTTGAACTGTACAAATGAAGTAAAACAATTACCGCAAAGCTATTTTCAAAGGAAAATTGTTTTTTTAAATTTATGTATTACTGTTAATGATTAAAAGATTATAAAAAAAGTTGAATATTTTAAAAAGTATTTTATTATTATATTTTTGACTAACTTCTTTTTGTGTTACGGAATGACATTTTTGCAACCACGACTGCATCCTGGTACTTAAAAATGGAAATTTCAGTGAATTAACAATACATTGAGTTTTTAAACTAATGCATATCTTAAATATGACATATAAGCTATGTAAATTATAATTTAGAGCAATCTACCTGTAACATGGTTTAAGTTATTAACTGTCGTTTGACGTGACGGAATGACTAAAAGTTTCATAATTTTTATATTAATATAATAAATTAATAACATTTCATAAATTTTATATTAAATTAAAAGTGTGTAAAGTAATGAATTTAATTTTTTTATTATCTAGAATATTCATAAGACATTAAATATTACATTATACTACCCAACGTCAGAATATTAGAATAATGAGAATAAAACATTTCAAAACTTTGAAAGTTGCATTTATTTTTATACACAACTAAAGTTTCACAAATTCTTTTTGTTTTATTACATTTTATAAGATTTGTTAATGAAAATAACATAAAACAATTGGCTTGATTTTGCAAATTTACTTTTAAAATCAAAATATAAAAAAATCACAAAAATAGATTACATCCTAATGGTAGTTCACAAAATTAGAATAATGCGTAAACAAATAAAATAAATTGCTCTTACAAGTTTTATTTGCAACTAATCAGTATTTGGTTGCATCGCCCCTAGCTTTTATCACATCTCGCAGTCGATCCGGCATACTTTCAACTAATTTTTTACAATGATCTTGGCTGATATCATACCAAGCACGGTTAACGAATTTTGTGAGTTCGTTCTTGTCCTTTGGAGCCAATATTTTCAGTTTTTTCTTCATTAAGCCCCATATATTTTCTATAGGATTTAAATCAGGTGAATTCACGGGCCAAGGAAGTAGTTGTACTTCATTATCTTTCTGCCAAGACAAGGTGGCTTTCGATGTGTGACATGATGCGCTGTCTTGTTGGAGGACAAATTCCCCTTCAAATAGATCTTCAGAGGCAGGGATCATATATTTGTCAAGAACGGACTTGTACACTTCGGAATTAACAGTGCCTTTCAATACACAAAGCTTTCCTAAGCCATTGGCACTGAAACACCCCCAAACCATTATTGATGTGCTGAACTTAACTGTGCGTTTTAAGCACTGTTGCTGAAAAGCCTCTCGAGAAAAACGCCAAACACGGTGACCTTGTGGACCGACAGACACGCAAAATACTGATTCATCACTGAAAAGTACTTTGCCCCAATCTTGGGTGCCCCAAAGCAGCCTTTTTCGGCACCACAACAAACGTGCCCTTTTTTGTCTGGCACTAAGGAATGGCTTTTTCTTTGGTACACGTGATCGAAAGCCGATTTCAAGTATTCGACGTCGTGTAGTGCTGACTGAGGTATCAACTCCTGATTCTCGCCACTTCCTATTTATAAAATTCACTGACCTGAATCGATGTTTTTCAGTAATCCTTTTCAGACATATCTCTTGCCTCTTGGTTGTTATTCGTTTGGCACCACATTTTTCGCGAGTATATTTAAATTTATTGTTCCTATAGTAGTCCTGAAGAATTTTACTCACAGTTCCTTGAGAGCAATTCACCTTCCTGGCTATTTTCTGTTGAGTCAGCCCCTCATTCCGTAACGTTAAAATTATATTCTTAGTAAGAATAGAGATATCTTTTTTTCGGCCCATTCTAAGCAACAACAACGGAAATTTTGTTTTCAATCATGGAACAGTACTGTCACTACTTCTAATACGTCGCTAGTTATATGAAATTTCAACACCACGTGGACCAATCACGTAAATGGACAAATATTCTAATTTTTTGGAATGCCTTTTATCATTATTCTAATAATATGATCTTTTTAAAATTTGATTTTATAAATTTGTATTTATTTTTATGTTTTGTGTAAACAATATATGGTTGATAGATATCTTTAAAATATATGCTAACTTCAAGGAGGCGTCTACTTTGCATATTCGGTAAGAAATCGTGTCTTTTTGATCAGAAAAACTCAAATATTTGGAATATTCTAATATTCTGACGTTGGGTAGTATACATTTATTCACATGTGATAGGTTTTTCAAACGCTTATCGATGTCGATTTCCAACTAGTTGAAATGCGGCTGAATTTGATGAGAAAACAAACCTTATTTGTCCACAAGGCATCGATCTCCTTAAATGTGAATACATGCCCTTTATCGCCCCTGCTTTCTTAAACCATAATTTGATAGCTTGGAATATATTTTTAAACCTAATTAGTAAATATTAAAAAAAAAAAGTGACATTTCAAAAAGTTGACATTTTTATGGAATTTCACAAAAAAACGTCATGACATGAATGTCTATATTATCAAAAATTAACTATTTTTTAAAAAAAAATTATATGGTTAAGTGGTCTTTTAAACATTTGTTTTATATGGATCCAATTTGAAGCAATTTATTTTATTTGAAAGTGATTAACTTATAGTTCCTTAAGAAAATTTGGCAACAATTATTCAATATTTCCTTTAGTACTTAAGATTTTAAACTCAAATTTTACTTGAAAAATTTGTTCTCATAAGGCACACACTTATATATTTAAATACGCTTTAGTTATGCACTGGAGTTCTACGGAAACTTTTGATTTTTTTTTAAATTTAAACTTGATCATCGTTAAATCAATTTATTTATTACATAGCTTCAAATTTCATAAATATAAAGGTAAATCTAGGTCAAAGTTTTTCCCTCATTAGTCAATGAGCCTTTGCGGCCGTTATTTAAAATGCATAACAAAATAAGCTTAAATTTTTTTTAATATACCAGACAAAAAAATTTAATACAATGTTTGCTAGATAAATTCTAGTTCAAAGCAAAGGAATTCTATTTTCAAAGTATTTTATTCATTCTATTTCATACATTCCACTTCCATATAGAATACATTTATAATGTGCTGTAAGAAAAAAACCTTTCAATAATAGCAACGTACAACGCAGTCAATATAGTAATACAGAACTTATTTATAACTATATTTATAATAATTAACACATTTATCTTCAAAAACATTTTTTATACTCGAAGAATATCGAAAGTTTTCTTCTGTTTAAAAGGATTTACGATTATTCAAAGAATGGAACAAAGTGGGTCAGTATGGCCACGGGATCGAAAGGCAATCGAACCTTAGAACGAATTTATGGGCAAATAAAAATTTATGAGCACGAAAATTCACTAGGAATTTGGTGCAGTAGAACGTTGCTCCCTATGAGAGTTTTTGACTGAAGAAATTATGATAAACTAAGGATTCAGTGACTAAGGATTCTGTGTGTTTTGATTCAAATCGAGTAGATTTTGAAGTCGTTTTGAATAGTTTTTCTATATAGGGATAACATGCATAAGGAAAATATTCAGATTTCAGATTATTTTTATAGTTTTGAAATTTTATAGGCTTCCGCAGTGAAATGTAATAATCACAAATTGAAAATTGTTTTGACACTCATTCGACTATGAACAACTCTATTGTTATGTCGAAATAATAATATAGGAAACTATGTTAACTGAAAGGGCCGTCCTGGTGTTCCTGCGTAATGTGAAACCATGTGCACAGTCATAAAAAGTCATCCTTTTACACTAAATAATTCCTCATTTTTCACCGAATAACTTCCGTTTTTATCATGGACAATACACTCGGAGAAACTTGTGTTGACTTTTCATTCAAAAAACTGTATTTTCTTCCGTTGTTACAAAATGTCGCACCGTACGCGGAAAAGAGACCTATCGCGTAAAAGACCATTCTTCAGGAGAGCCGTTTAAAGGTTTAGTAAAAATTCAAATTATCACAAAATCGTTCCAAATGAACCTAGATCAAAAATATTTGGCAGGGATATCCGTTTTATGAGTACCAAAAAGTATATGTGGTCATTTTTTTAAAAATTTAAATTTGCATTTGCTGAGATATTTTCAAATAGGTCTTTCTTTCGCGTACAAATTTGAACGATTTTGTACGGGAAAGAAAGACCTATCTGAAAATATCTCAGCAAAGGTAAATTTAAAGTAAAAAATGACTATGCATACCTTTTGATACTCATAAAACGGATATCCATGCCAAATATTTTTGATCTAGGTTCATTTGGAACGATTTTGTGATAATTTGAATTTTTACTAAAACTTTAAACGGCTCTTCTGAAGAACGTTCCTGAAAAATTTGCTGCTAAATTCATTTTAAATATTTAGGAAACATACTTATGAAGAATACTGTTTAACCAATTTAATGAAGTTTATGTAATAAGGTTTATCTCTTATCATGTAATAACGATATTATTTTAAAGTCTTGTTAATTTTTATATAATTTAATATATTCAATGATTGAAATCATAATAATTTGTTTAGATAAAAAAAATAGGTGTTTAATGAAACGAATCACATTTACAAAATCAGGACTTACAAGATATAAGACATGAAATCCACATTTTTCTATAAAAATCTTTCAATCTAAATTTATACTATATATCATGTTTAAAATTTAAAAAATTTTTGAAGCATTATTAAAATTTTATAAAATCATTTTAAAACTCGTGAAAATATAAAAAAAAGTCTTAAAGTTTAAAAGTAAGTTGTAGGGATGCCTCATACCTTAAGTATAAAGTTGAATTCATTGACTTTATATCGCAAACAGTCAAGTATTGAGTTTAGATTTATGGTAAAAAACCGACGTTGAAAACGATTTAAAACTATTTATCGTTTTCTAAAATATTGACTTGAGAAAAAAAATTTATACATATTGATATATCATTTTGCAATCTATATACATATTATATGATTTTTTTTAAATATATTTATTGTACTAAATTGTACCGCAAAACATAGCTTTTTAAATTTGTTTTCTTAAATGAGAGTATTTCAAATAAAGAAATTAATTACCGACTTCAACCTTTCCATTTAAGCACTTCAAACTTAACTTCATTGCCCTAGCAGCTGCAAAGACGAACTAAGGCTCGAACCGCTATGCCGATTGCACCAATCTATAGATATCAAAATTTAGCATCTTATAGTAGTGTTAACTCAAAAAGTCAATTTTGGCCAATAGGTCACTTTTCCACGTACGGTGCGATGTGTTGAAACCATACTTAAATTTTATTGCGACCAAATAATAGTGTAACACCAGCAATTAAAGGTACAGCACGCATGTATTCTTCCTAAATGTACTTTAATATCTACTCTTTAATTTTTCGGATAAATAGCTGTACTAAAACTTGAAAAATATATATTGGTTATACATATTTTAGAAAACAATATTAATCAGAAAACATTATGAACGAAAAACAATAATTTACAGTTTTTGTCAATCACGCAAGCATATAATAATAGTCTAATTTCGCTATAAGCAGATTTGTTGGAACAACACACATTTGTATTCGTCTCATCAACACAATTCTTGTATTGAAACAGCACAATATTGTAAAGTTACCCTTTTTACACAATACTTGTGCTGTTTAAACACGTTTTTTTCTGAATGTATTTCCCCGTAAAATCACAGTTTTGCACTGAACAAGGAAACTCTTTCATCTCTCATGCACGCTTATTGGTGACAACTTCGTTACGATTCTTAATACATTCGGTACGCTTTCCCAGTGTACGGACACTAGGTCCCTCCTATTATTGAGTCGCAATACAATTTTTGTATTGATTCAACAAAACTTTAAATAACAATCTAAAAATCAATGTTTTTTCTATTGAGATTATTGATTTGTTATATTAATTAAAAAGTACATTCAAAACGTAGAATCACGGGAAAGTTTGTTCCTTAATTGCAAAAAAAAGTTCTTAAAGAACTAAAATAGTCTACTTTCCTGTTACTTAAATACTTACTGAAATTCTAATCGGGAAACAAATTGATTCATAACAGTAAATTTCATCAACAATAGTTTCTACACTAGAATTACACTTTATTAGAAAAAAATTCGCTAAACACAGCATCCAGCTATAATTTAAACTTCTAAAAGCCAAAATCAACTATTTTCCTTAATATTCTTCCACAAATAACTTAATATTATTTATCGTCTGCTCGATTTATTTGGAGTTCGAAGAATAATTAAATATTTATTAATAACAAAAATTATGAAACTACTCCAAACTGCATTAAAAAAATAAATGTAAATTAAAAATAAGCAGAATTGTAAGAAAAAATATGCTTTGTCGCTTTCTTGGTAAACAAATGAACAATCAAAGAATCACAATGTGCTACATTTTATGACGTAATTCCAAAATGATTCATTAATTATTTTGCTTCAAATATTTTTAGCCTACTTTTCTTTTTTTAATTCGAAAGAATTAAAAAAAATGAAAAAGTAGGTATTGACATGCGGTCGATGTCCGTCTGTCTGTCCGTCCGTCTGTCCGTCCGTCTGTCCGTCTGTACCCCCCTTCCAAAATCGGTTCTATCCATCGGATCTATTTCAATTTTGATCAATTCAATTTTGAGTCATTTAAATCACTGTTGCCAAATCAACAATGGCATGAGAAACTTTATTTATTTAAACATATTTGAAGCAAAATAATATTTTCATGAATCAGTTTGGAATGACGTCATAAAATGTAGCACAATTTGATTCTTTGATTATTCATTAATTATCTACCAAGAAAGCGGCAAGGCATACTTTTGCATGCAATTATGCTTAGTTTTAATTTACATTTCTAATTTTTTAATGCAGTTCGGAGTAGTTTCATTACTTTTGTTATTAATAAATATTTAATTATTCTTCGAACTACAAATAAATCACGAGCAGATGATAAATAATATTTAATTAATTTGCGAAAAAATATTAAGGAAAATAGTTGATTTTAGCTTTTAGAAGTTTAAATTATAGCTGGGTGCTGTGTTTAGCGAATTTTTTTTTTCTAATGTGTGTAAATCTAGTGTAGAAACGATTGTTGATGAAATTTACTGTTATGAACCAATTTGTTTCCCGATTAGAATTTCAGTAAGTATTTAAGTAACAGGAAAGTGGACTATTTTAGTTCTTTAAGAACTTCTTGTTAAATAAAGTTTCCCATGCCATTGTTGATTTCGCAACAGTGTTTTAAATGACTCAAAATTGAATTTCAATGCTAATTCAATGGGAAATTCGCCGACAGATAGTAGATTTATGTCCGTCCGGACGTACAGATAATCGGACAAAAAGTATGAAAGTTGGGTCTCTGAGGTCATAGCTTTCTAACAAAAAAAGAATTTTTAGATCTGAATGATAGAGCCGATTTTGGTAGGGGGGTACGGACAGACAGACAGACGGACATTAACCGCATGTCAATACCTACTTTTTCATTTTTTTAATTCTTTCGAATTAAAAAATGAAAAGTA
Source organism: Oedothorax gibbosus (assembly GCA_019343175.1). Classification (NCBI taxonomy): domain Eukaryota; kingdom Metazoa; phylum Arthropoda; class Arachnida; order Araneae; family Linyphiidae; genus Oedothorax; species Oedothorax gibbosus. The sequence goes on along the minus strand of CM033277.1, from coordinate 41,480,566 downwards.
GGCTAAAACTAATTAGGAATGGTGCCAATTTACAAAAATATTCAGGCGGCAAAGTTGCTAGTAATTTTTCCGGAAATGGAAGGACGAACTTTTAATACTTTATGCGGATACAATTTATATAAATCCATTCAGCTGAAGAATTTCAATAGTGCACACACTTTTATGGACAAAAAAAACACAGACGTTTTTGTAACACGAGGGGTGGTCTTCTAAGATTCACTTCTCATTTTGTCGGGGAAATACTCCATCTACACGTTTGCGGTTCTACATCGTTTCCCTCTTCCTTTCTCTTGTCTCTTCTGGAAAATTTGGGGCAGCAAAAGAGACCTCTCAACCCTGACCCCTGTTCCGAAATAAGGATTTTGTTCTTTTCAAGGAGTAGTGTTCGTTGTCTCAAATTTGTTCGTCTAATAAAGATTTTGATACTTGTATTCGTTTTAGCATTATTGATTTTTGCCTAGTATAATAAAAATTATATATTTCAAATTTACCTAATTCAAAATTTTCAAGTTTTAAATAACTACAAAACACAGGACATGTTTTGGCTTTATATTAAGGGCTTTTATTAAAATAGACAATTTTTTGTTGGGATTTTGATCAAAGGAATTGGTATTACGATTTGGATTCCAGGGTATTTTTTAAATTATAAATTTATTCACACAGTATAAAAAATTTGGTTAAATTACAGCACATTTTAAGGTTACTTTTTTACATCACAGTTTTGCAACGTTTGTTTTGCAGAAAATTAGTGGTAGAATTAGGTATTAGGATTTGGATTCCAGGATAGTTTATAAATTATAAATTTATACACACAGTTAAAATTTTCGGTTAAATTACAGCACATTTTAAGGTTACTTTTTTACATCACAGTTTTGTAACGTTTGTTTTGCAGCAAATTATGGTTTCACGACGTACAGAAACACATGAACAACTTACACCAATAGCGTTTAATCTGAAGATGGTAACACTGTGATGGTAAACTAGTCTTTTTTACAGTACAGAAAAAAAATCCGTCTTTTTTCGTGTTTCCTTCTAATCGGATTTAAAAGATAAACATTAATGGTATAAACAAGTTATTGCTGCTAACTAACTCAGGTGTCGGCTCGTCACTTGACTATGGTTCTTAATAATGCCGCTCGTCGCCAATAGCCCTCGTGTAGCTCTAGTGCGACGATATTCAAACTAACCTATTGCTGCTAACTACGTCTCAACATGATGCACCGTGTAGCAAATCATTGAAATAAAAGGACTTAAAACTATAAAGAATATATTATTGTAAAGAGAAAACAGACTAATTCAAAAGAAAAAGTTGTAAAACAGAAAGAGAAACGGCTTCAGTTTTTAATTTAAAGAGCACATAAATAATAATATGACGTTATTTTGATCAACAGTAAGCAGACCCCTTGCACCCCTTTTCTTATCAACTTTGGAGCTTTCTCACGATAATGTCTGGGGGACAGATGGGGTGTGTTTAGATTCAGTTTCTGTTGGACTGTCATCTTTTGGTGTAGCGCACGTATCTGTCTCTTGTTATCAAAATATATAAGCATATGATATAAATGTGTATAATGGTAAGTTGAAATTTAGAGATGATAGGAGGCTAGAAATAGGCAGCCGGAAACGATAACATTACATTACAAGTTAGAGATATTTAAGTGGGGCTAGACAGTTATCTTCTTGATGCTTAAGCCTAAATCGCAAATTGAAATAATATTTTAGCATAAATAGGTCAATATACAAAATAAACATTTTCGTAAGTCTGTTCCTATATCTTGTTCAAGTTAGGTGCCTACTCAGGTGTCGGGTCGTCCCTTGACCGAGGTTCTATGACGCCCGTCGCCGATAGCCCTCGTATAGCTCTAGTGCGACGATGATTCAGCCTTAATCATAACCTTGGTCAAATTATTTTGGTCAAATGAATATCCTCTAGACAACCAAATAAATGCCGACCCGGCGGCGCAATGGTTAGGGAGGACGCCTTTGGAGCCTCTGGGTTCGGGCTCGAATCCCGGTAAGGCATGGATGTTTGTGTTTGTCGAGTATATGCGGAGTACGTGCTCGTTAAATCTGTTGGGTTCGAAAGTCCTCCAAGTTCCCATACCAAATCAATACCTCTGGAGGTGACAAGCCAATTCTGGGGATCCTGTAGTTGGCCTCTGTCTCTAAAAATTAGATGGATCCACTTACATGTGTGTTGTGTCTGTCTTACTTGACGAAGGTTTATAAGCGGGTCTCTGACCAAGCACACAAACCTGAATATATATGTCTACCAATCAACCAACCAACCAAATATATTCTACACATTCATTTGGTATAAAAGTCGTCCTTCTGCCTTACTTTTTTGCGATGTTCTATTAAATAGCGTTTAAAAAGTCATTTGATCGACCAAATCTATAATAATAAAAGAAAGAGTCTGTCTGTGTGTCTGTCTTCGGATCGTAAAAGACCTACTTATACTGAACACAGGAATTCGAAATTTTAAAGATAGATTCCCTTTAATACTACCGTGTGCACCTGAGGCTTAGCTTTTTCATATTTGATCCATTTTTAGAGAAAATTCGAATGTTCTGAAAAAAATACACCACTTTCGCTCAAATCCGATCATTTTTTCTCTTTCCTGATGCCATCGGCTGAAAAAATTAAATAAAACTTTTAATGAAAACATTTAAAATTCAAAATGTTTATTTTATTCTTTTGCCATTACTTTCAGAAACTAAATTCATTATTTCAAAAATAATTGACACGTTTCAAGTGACGTAATTCCGCCAGTCTTCATTCCCGGATTTTATTGTGGGTTTATTTGATGATTTTTTCATTGATTTTTCTGTTGACTGCATGTATGCATATTTAAGCAATAAATGTATAGTTAAGCTATTACTGAACTATGATGGTTAATAAAGGCCATCGCACTAGAGCTATTAGTGTGTTATGTCTTTATTTTTTCGCCAAATACGTTGCCAAACTCGCCAAATTATTAACTAAAATTCGCCAAATAGGCAATTTCTTTTATGAATAATTTATAAGCTGGTCGGTTGTTCGAAGGTCATTGTGTTTGAGCTGTATAATGGGTGTGGGTAGCTATATCTATTTTCTCGCCAAATTATTTCCCAAAACGCGCCAAATGAGCTAAAAGGTTTTATGTATTTATGAGGGAATTGTGATGGCATTTATGAGTGCATTTTACAGCGTATTTTTCATTTTGGAATTTTAAGGCAATGAAACGGGATTTTATACTTATACTTTATAACGAGCGGGAACAATAACATAAGTTTATGATCCTATAACAGGTTATATGGTACACATATTTGGAACGATTTGATATTTGTTTAATCCGTGCGAAGAACGGGTATAAATTTGCTAGTATATTATAAAACAAATTTAATTGGTTTAAATAACGTTCTTAAAATACTCACCTGTTTTTACAATTAAAAAAGAAGCTTCAATTTCAGCTTCCACACTACGTTTATAACGTAAAAAGTGGAAGGTATTATAATCGTTCAGTCCGTCTGTCTGTCTGTCCGTCACCCACTTTCATAGCCCAAACTACAAATGCTACGGACAAGTGTGATACGTCAAAAATTCAGCGCATCAAAATTAGAATACATTGAAAATTTCAGAAAAGAATTCGAATTCGAAGTACTTCAATTATTTTAAAAAAACTGCAAAATTTAATGCTCATTTAAAAAGCATAGGAAGCCATTTTTATTAGAATTTAATCACCATTGCCATTCGCAACAATCGCTCAAGAAACTTAAGATCTTTTAGACAATAAATTAAAATAAATTTATTTGTACGACATCGATCAGTTTGAAATGACGTCAAATATATTTCACTGCGAGATTCTTCGTACGTTGATATGAAATGTTTTAATTCTATTTATAAAAGCGAGGAATATTACAATTTTATTCTTTGAAATATAAATTAATTTTTGCAAACGATAAGTAATAATTATTGAATTTTCGAAATAAAATAAATGAAACTATCCAAATTTAGCATGTAAATGTTTAATATAGAATATCAATGCTGTGTTTGTCGCATTTTTACCTGTTAAATACAACTGTTGTATGGAAGCGGGTTAAGTGACAGATTCTTTTACAAACCTACTTGTTTTATTTAATAAAGACTCCTTCTGAAGTTTTATTAACAACCCCTTTATTATTCAGTCATTTCAAAATGATATTTGAACACCTTAATAAATACGTACGATTCATTTTGTTTTACAAGACATCATTTTTCACAAATTTCATGACCAAATATCGTCCAAGCTACAACCATTCCATCAAGAAATGCTACACGTCAACAAACCCTCTGAAACCATAGATATCATAGTTAAAGTTAGAATGGCTGATCACGTTACCTCCAATGCTAACGATGGGACGCGCATGGAGGCATTTTAAGGTAGCAAAATTGCCAGTGTTGCTGCCACTTTAAGGAGAAAAATACTACGAAAAAAACCCATTTATTTCTAAAATTACAAAAACAAAATACTAGAAAAGGATTTAAAGTCACTATAAAGATTGCAAAATGCAGCTAGTATTTTTACGATATTTTTTTGTCATTTTAGAAATAAATGGTATTTTTTCGTATTTTTCTCCTTAAAGTGGCAACAACACTGCAATTTTGCCCCTTAAAATGCCTCCATGCGCGTTCCGTCGTTAGCATTGGATGTCACGTGATCAGTCAATCTAATACTTTAACTATGATATCTATGTCTGAAACCGTGAAACACTCCGATGAGTGTCACAGACATCCAGCTGCTAATTAAAGATCGGTCGTCAATCAGCTGTTCAAACAAGAAACCCCGTCAGTGGTAGGTCGAGGAAGTCGACTCCTTCTGTTTTTGTTGACAACGAAAGGAAGAAGACAGGGGTGACAGACTGCAGCTGGTATCGACAAATTTGGCGCATATTTATTCGAAAAAAAAAGCATTATAGCCAATTTTCCCCAATAATTAACGATTAACGAATTTAATTTTATAATATTCAATAATATATTGATTATTTCAATAATAGAGAATTAATTATTTTAAATTAGCTTTTTAGCCTACTTTTTCTTTTTTTAATTCGAAAGAATTAAAAAAATGAAAAAGTAGGTATTGACATGCGGTCGATGTCCGTCTGTCCGTCTGTCCGTACCCCCCTTCCAAAATCGGTTCTAATCATCGGATCTTAAAAATTCTTTTTTTGTTAGAAAGCTATAACCTCAGATACCCAACTTTCATACTTTTTGTCCGTCTGTCTGTACGTCCGGACGGACATAAATCTACTATCTGTCGGCGAATTTCCCATTGAATTAGCATTGAAATTCAATTTTGAGTCATTTAAATCACTGTAGGTATTGAAATGCGGTTGATGTCCAACTGTCTGTCTGTCCACCTGTCTGTCTGTTCGTATGTCTGTCTGTTCGTATGTCTGTCCGTCTGTCTGTCCACCTGTCTGTCCGTTTGTCTGTCTGTCTGTACCCCCCTTCCAAAATCGGTTCTAATCATCGGATCTTAAAAATTCTTTTTTTGTTAGAAAGCTATGACCTCAGATACCCAACTTTCATACTTTTTGTCCGTCTGTCTGTACGTCCGGACGGACATAAATCTACTATCTGTCGGCGAATTTCCCATTGAATTAGCATTGAAATTCAATTTTGAGTCATTTAAATCACTGTAGGTATTGAAATGCGGTTGATGTCCATCTGTCTGTCTGTCTGTCTGTTCGTATGACTGTCTGTTCGTATGACTGTCTGTTCGTATGTCTGTCCGTCTGTCTGTCCGCCTGTCTGTCCGTCTGTCCGTACCCCCCTTCCAAAATCGGTTCTAATCATCGGATCTTAAAAATTCTTTTATTGTTAGAAAGCTATAACCTCAGATACCCAACTTTCATACTTTTTGTCCGTCTGTCTGTACGTCCGGACGGACATAAATCTACTATCTGGCGGCGAATTTCCCATTGAATTAGCATTGAAATTCAATTTTGAGTCATTTAAATCACTGTAGGTATTGAAATGCGGTTGATGTTCATCTGTCTGTCTGTCTGTCTGTTCGTATGTCTGTCTGTTCGTATGTCTGTCCGTCTGTCTGTCCGCCTGTCTGTCCGTTTGTCTGTCTGTCTGTACCCCCCTTCCAAAATCGGTTCTAATCATCGGATCTTAAAAATTCTTTTTTTGTTAGAAAGCTATGACCTCAGATACCCAACTTTCATACTTTTTGTCCGTCTGTCTGTACGTCCGGACGGACATAAATCTACTATCTGTCGGCGAATTTCCCATTGAATTAGCATTGAAATTCAATTTTGAGTCATTTAAATCACTGTAGGTATTGAAATGCGGTTGATGTCCAACTGTCTGTCTGTCCACCTGTCTGTCTGTTCGTATGTCTGTCTGTTCGTATGTCTGTCCGTCTGTCTGTCCACCTGTCTGTCCGTTTGTCTGTCTGTCTGTACCCCCCTTCCAAAATCGGTTCTAATCATCGGATCTTAAAAATTCTTTTTTTGTTAGAAAGCTATGACCTCAGATACCCAACTTTCATACTTTTTGTCCGTCTGTCTGTACGTCCGGACGGACATAAATCTACTATCTGTCGGCGAATTTCCCATTGAATTAGCATTGAAATTCAATTTTGAGTCATTTAAATCACTGTAGGTATTGAAATGCGGTTGATGTCCATCTGTCTGTCTGTCTGTCTGTTCGTATGACTGTCTGTTCGTATGACTGTCTGTTCGTATGTCTGTCCGTCTGTCTGTCCGCCTGTCTGTCCGTCTGTCCGTACCCCCCTTCCAAAATCGGTTCTAATCATCGGATCTTAAAAATTCTTTTTTTGTTAGAAAGCTATAACCTCAGATACCCAACTTTCATACTTTTTGTCCGTCTGTCTGTACGTCCGGACGGACATAAATCTACTATCTGTCGGCGAATTTCCCATTGAATTAGCATTGAAATTCAATTTTGAGTCATTTAAATCACTGTAGGTATTGAAATGCGGTTGATGTCCATCTGTCTGTCTGTCTGTTCGTATGTCTGTCCGTCTGTCTGTCCGCCTGTCTGTCCGTTTGTCTGTCTGTCTGTACCCCCCTTCCAAAATCGGTTCTAATCATCGGATCTTAAAAATTCTTTTTTTGTTAGAAAGCTATGACCTCAGATACCCAACTTTCATACTTTTTGTCCGTCTGTCTGTACGTCCGGACGGACATAAATCTACTATCTGTCGGCGAATTTCCCATTGAATTAGCATTGAAATTCAATTTTGAGTCATTTAAATCACTGTTGCCAAATCAACAATGGCATGAGAAACTTTATTTAAACATATTTGAAGCAAAATAATATTTTCATGAATCAGTTTGGAATGACGTCATAAAATGTAGAACAATTTGATTCTTTGATTATTCATTAATTATCTACCAAGAAAGCGGCAAGGCATACTTTTGCATGCAATTATGCTTAGTTTTAATTTACATTTCTTGTTTTTTAATGCAGTTCGGAGTAGTTTCATTACTTTTGTTATTAATAAATATTTATTCTTCGAACTACAAATAAATCACGAGCAGATGATAAATAATATTTAATTAATTTGCGAACGAATATTAAGAAAAATAGTTGATTTTGGCTTTTAGAAGTTTAAATTATAGCTGGGTGCTGTGTTTCGATTTTTTTTTTCTAATGTGTATAAATCTAGTGTAGAAACGGCTGTTGATGATATTTACTTTAGGAACCTAGTTTTTTTCCCGATTAGAACTTCAGTAAGTATTTAAGTAACAGGAAAGTAGGCTATTTTAGTTCTTTATGAACTTCTTGTTTTAATTGAAATTAATAATTTATGAAGTGGATACTGAAAATGAGGCATTTGAAATTTTCTCTGTGTGACACAAGTGTTCTCCAATTTAGCTAGTGCTTTGGCACATAAGAGAAAATTGCTGAGCATCAGAATTTATTTATATTTTTATGAATATTAAATTATATTTTAATGAATATTAAATTATATTTTAATGAATATTAAATTATATTTTAATTAATATTAAATTATATTTTAATTAATATTAAATTATATTTTAATTAATATTAAATTATATTTTAATGAATATTAAATTATATTTTAATGAATATTAAATTATATTTTAATTAATATTAAATTATTTTTAATTAATATTAAATTATATTTTAATGAATATTAAATTATATTTTTAAAACTAATTTTTGTATCGATATTTTAAACATTTAAATAATGCATCTGTAGTAATTGTTTTTAAAGACTCTTCACCCCTTTAAGTTTCAAATTTAATAAAAGTACAAAACACAGGTATTATTTCAAATTAGAAGTGTTGTTGGAAAACATGACATCGGTTGACAAATTTATACCTCAGGTAGAAAGTATGCAATAGCATTAGTATGTAGTAGTTTTATAGAATAGTCCAATAACATTTAATTTTGCGCAAGATTTAAAATTAAAATAAAAAACGTAACAAAAAGTCGACTGTCTTCCTCATCCCCACAATGTTTTGCCTTAAAGTTTAGAGTTTTGCATAGATGTGTATGTAAGGGAAAAACTACCATTACATGTATATATACCGTCATTTTTATGGAAAATATATGAAGAGCTCAAGTGCAAAACAAGTTAAATCACTTTTTGGAAAAAAAATGAGTTGGTTAGCTTTTCATACAGGTATTGTAGGAAGGGATCAACCAACATTTTGATTTGCACAAAAAAAAGTGACTTTTGACAAAAAGTGAAAACTTTTTTTGTGCAAATCAAAATGTTGGTGGATCCTTTCCTACAATACCTGTATGAAAAGCTAACCAACTCAATTTTTTCCAAAAAGTGATTTAACTTGTTTTGCACTTGAGCTCTTCATATGTTTCTCGGATGTTTTAAAAAACAAAAGCTTCAATTTTTGATTTTTTTTGTTTGCTACCTTTTTTTAAATCTGTATTCCAGTACCCTCAAAGTACATATTCAAAAAACCATCAAACCCTATTTGTTCAAATAATCCCCATTATCTCCATTGATTGGATAAGGGTTGCCATCAAGGCATAAAATAACCATCCAGAAAACGATATATTATCTAAATTTAGACAGTTTCTCCACATTGGCGAGTGCTTCGTATCTACTTCAATATTGGCAAAATAATATGTCCGCCCCCTAGAAATAACTGCATTAATTCGTTCATCAATATTGTTGTTTGCATTGTCGAAGTTCCATTTAGGCTAGGTTGAGTCATTCGTAATGTCGATTTTTTCAGCGATCGATGTATAATGACCATAAATAATGATGAATTGCTCTTGTTCAAGGCTAATGGACACTAGTTGAACTGTCATTGAAAACTGGAGAGTTTTATAAAACGGTTTTTTTTTAGTTTATGATGTTCCGGAAGAAAGATGAATAATAGAATTATTATACAATCAGTTATATTAAAGTATAATTAGCATTTGCCTATTCAGAACATAGCTTTTCATGATCTTTAGACAATTATAGGGACATCGAATTATTCCTAGAAAGTTTTTCAATGAAAATAAAGAAAGAAAAAATAAGGAAATTTAAAATTGATGAGTTATTTTCATTTGTGATGAAGCATTTAAAAATGGATTTTTCCAATTTCAAAATTATCTTAATGATAGGATAGATATGTTTGATTAAATAGTTCATTTTTGTTATTTAAATCGTTTTTTATCTATTGATTTTTAAAAAAATCGAGTTAGAAATAGTTAAAGTTATTTAACAAATCTTCACAAATTAAATATATTTTTAGCTTCTACACTATGTTTATAACGTAAAAAGTGGAAGCTTTATAAAGGCTATGTCTGTCCATCTGTCTCTCCGTCACCCAATTTCTTAACCCAAATTATAAATGATACAGGCATTCAAAGCATTGAAAATCTCAGAAAGGAATTTAAAATACTTAAAATATTAAAAAAAAACTGCAAAATGTAATTTCTCGTTTAAAAAGTATTGCATGGAATTAAATCAATGTTGCAACTCACAACAATCGTACGAATAACTTTAATTCGTCGAAGCGGGTATCTTTGGCCATGGAGAGTAACTTTGGTCCAAGCTTCGGAAAAAGATTTGTTTCTTAATTTCTCTTCATAAAATGATCCCATCTTAAATTGTTTGACATTTTTGGAAAGGTGGAAACATTGCCTTTCATTTCATGTAAAATAAATTCTCATTTTAATTTGGGCAATACCACAAATGACGTTTGTATTCTTACGAGCATTTAATTTCAAAATTCTATTTCTTCCAACTTTTGTCTGGAACACCTAAAAAAATATTGAAAATAGCTAAATAAAACACTCTATACTATTATTTTATTTATGTGGATGAATATTTTACTATTTGTTTTAATCTAAGTTGAATATGTTTTTGCTATATTTATTTATTGGTCACTGGGAAACTTTTACCGATGAATGCGGGTAACTTTGGTTATGGAACTAAGGATTTCTTTATGGAACTTTACACTTTTAAAGTTTATGTAAAAGTGTATTCTGCTAAACTATTTTTAAAGAAGTCTTACTCTTATGATTACCCATTTTTGAGATGATATTTTAAAAAAATTAAACGATTTTAAACATTAAAAAGATAAAGATAAAATGCAAGAAACGTATACAACATTCAAAATAGCTAATGTCGATATGAAACATTTTAAAATTCCTAATTACGAATATATTATTGTTTTTCTTTTATAATAAAATCTTTTGCTTTTTTATAAAGATATTTTTAGAAGCAAGATTTAATAACAAATAAGTTAATTTTCCAATATTAAAATTTAAGTTTACATTTCTTCTTTTAAGCGGCGATCAATCGTGTTATTTACAGTGTAATGTCATTCTACGATGCAATGCAATGCATATGTTAAGCTATAAATCATTTTTAATAACTTCATAACTTATAACTTCATGAATTTTATGTTTATACATTATAATATTGCTAGTTAATTCTGTAACACACCCCATAAGGATGGTAAAATGTATGTTTCTTATGTATTCCATGCTTGGACCAAAGTTACCCACCAGGTTTCTAACCGGGTCCTAATTTTTTAAACTAACACAATTTTTTTTAAATTAAAAAAATTATAAAAAAAATTGCTTACAAATTATTTCTAAAAGTTCAATACTTAAAATGCATGGTGATTTCAAAGTGTTTAAATGCTTTTTGTAGCTTAATTTTTCTTCTCTTTTAAAAAAAACTTGGATTTTAGACCAAAGTTAAACGCTTTGACGGTATATTCAATAAATTTTTTTAGCAAATTTATTTTTGTGATGAATCAGTTTGGAATGAAGTCATAATCTATGTCAGAATGAGGTTCTTTGATTGTTCGCATTATTTATTTAGAAAGAGGCACAAGCAGTCCTATTTTTATTTTAAAAGTAAGACGTGTTTTTTTCATTTACATTTCAGCATTTCTTAATGAACAAGGACGTTTTAACACTAATTATTGCTTTTGGAGAGGTTTTCCTTTGTCTTTTGTTTTTAAATGCTATTTAAAAATCAATTGGTTTAGCTACGCTTTGGATAGTTTCCATGTTTTGTGTTGATATGAAATGTTTTACCAAGTATTTTACTTTGAAATTATATAAAATGTTTATTTTTTAAGTGTGAGCAATATATGGCATATTTATTCTATGAAATACAAAGAAATCTAGCAAACTGTAAGTAATAATTATTGAATTTTCGATGAAAAATATTTATTTAATTTTGACGTTTGAAAGTTTAATATAGAATCTAAATTCACAATTTGTATTTCTCTTTTGAGATTCACTTTTTCCACTTCGAGCTGTCAACCTATGGAAGAGATTTATTGGGTCCTGTGGAAATTTACGCCTATGTCTGTTTGCATGTTAAAATACTGACGCCTACGCCTACAAAGATTGCAAGTGGATTAGTTGTTTTCCTCTTAGAACCGAGCTTTATACTTACGAGACATTGTTCTTGGATCTTTATTTCTGGACACAAAAAATAAGGTTAATAATAATAAAATAAAATAATAATAACACCTGTTTCGACAGCCATCATTTGGCGAGATTCAGCCACGGCGCCAAGAGGGAAACCCTAGCAACCTTCGGATCCCGCACTGAGGGAAGGAAGCAGCAAACGATCAGGGGTAGAGAATTTCGAACTCACATTCGGATGCAAGCAGACGATTACAGCGAGAATCGTCCGATGGATGCTGGTCGGAGGAACAACACTGGGATTTATTAAATAATCGGTGCGATTGTTCGAATTGTCGCTGTGACTGTGGTTCGCTCATTCGAATGAGGGGTTTTGTTTATTTACCTTTTGTTGTTGTTGTGTAATTTTGTTTATTTTTGTGTTTTGCGCGGGAAAATGGGCATGATGAAGAGTTGCGCCAGGCACAGTGTGTGCTTCCTCTCCTTCACCATGTGGGTAAGTAAACATTGCAAGTTTTTTTTTATATTATTTATAATCATTGATAAACCTCGAACGGGATAACTTTGGCCCTGAATGACAACTTTGACCCAAGTTTTTCAAGCTTATAAATTGTTCTTAAATACACTCCTTAAAAATGTGTTTTCATTTTTCAATGAGTGGCAACTCTGAATGGACGTATGAGTAAAAAAATATTCAAGAAGAAAGTCAGTACTAGGGTTTTATGCTTGTGCCAAAGTTACCCCATTCGATGGCACTGAAAAGAAAGTTTGATTCTTTTCAGACGTTTATTTGGCGGTCAATTTAAAGCAGTAGGTCCCATCGCAATTAAATAAACAAATCTGGAAAATAAAAGAGGTAGTTTAGTTACATCCCTTTTATAAATAACTAGTTAAAAAGTCCTAAAACCCCTTGAAGAGGGGGTCAAGTTAAATACGCTCCAAAGTACTGACGCCTCGTGGGGGCTGGGGAGCCCAGTCGGTTAGGCCTTCGCCTAGCATGCGAAAGGTCCCAGGTTCGGGTCCGGGCATCACCAAAATAACTGCCGACCTATAAACGGCCCGTGCAGCCAAAAATGTCCGACGAATAATACCCCGTATAGAGGAAGTGCACGGTAAATATCCTTCAAAGTGTTAACGCTGCGTACGATGTCGCCCTTAACAGTTGCGTTGGGTGCCTACCCGGGTGTCGGCTCGTCACTTGACTGTGGTTCTTAAATACGACGCCCGCTGCCAATAGCCCTCGTGTAGCTCTAGTGTGACAATAATTCAAACTAAATTGACGCCTCGTACGTACTTAAAGTTGCATTAGGTCTATTCAGGTGTCACCTATTCAGGTGTCGGATCGTCACTTGCCTGTGGTTCTAAATTATGTAGCCCGTCGCCAATAGCCCTTGTGCAGTTCTAGTGCGACGTTGATTCCACTGAACCCAACTCTATTATAAATAACTTCATGTGGGCAGGGTGGTACATATATATTCTGGCTTGTGTGCTTGATCAGAGACCCGCTTATAAATCTTCGTCAAATAAAGCAGACACAGAGAGAATTTTACTGACACAGAGAGAGAAAATACACCCAGGGCGAAGGCGGGAATCGAACCCGCATCCGGTACAGTGCGCAGACTGTTATCGTAGTCAGCTATCTTAACCACTAGGCCACCCGGGCCCCACTTCGTGTATATATGGGAATAATTAAATTCACTGGCGAGACAGCTCATGCCTGCTGTGCCCATTTCAGTTCTCCTGATCATGGGTTCTGTGGTGCTCAACCGAACGCGCAACTCTCAGTTTCAGGTCCCAAGCATGTTTGGTCCTTATTTTATTGATTCACTTAATTGATAAAATACCGATTGTGTATTACTGATGAACATTAAATCTGTCGAGGTCCAAAGTGCTGAAGGGTTTGGGAGCCCATTCGGCAATGAGCTTGTATTCCATGCGAACAGTCCCAAATTCGGGTTCGAACATTGCCAAAATAACTAACTATAACCGGTGTGCAGCTAAAAAATCTGGCAAACAATACCCCGCGTAGAGTTAGTGTACTTTAAATATACTTCATAGTCCCGACACTGCGTACGATATCGTCCTTAAGAGTTTCGTTTGGTGCCTTCACAGTCGTCTGTTCGTCACCTGACTGCGGTTCTAAATAACTATGACAATAGCCCTCGTGTAGCTCTAGTACGATGTTAATTCAACTCAACTAACTTAGGTACCAAGTTTTATCGCTCTCACCACTCTTCCCTCATCTGGCATGGTTTAGTTGAAATAAAGTAAAGCGTCTCTTTGTTGTGAATTGAGAATAAATTTGGCCGACCCGGCGGCGCGACGGTTAGGGCGCTAGCCTTTGGAGCCTCTGGGTTCGGGTTCGAATCCCGGTAAGGCATGGATGTTTGTGTTTGTCGAGTATATGCGGAGTACGTGCTCGTTAAATCTGTTGGGTCCGAAAGTCCTCCAAGTTCCCATACCAAATCAATACCTCTGGGGGTGACACGCCAATTCTGGGGATCCTGTAGTTGGCCTCTGTCTCTAAAAATTAGATGAATCCACTTATGTGTGTGTGTTGTCGGTTGTGTGTGTCTTACTTGACGAAGGTTTATAAGCGGGTCTTTGACCAAGCACACAAACCTGAATATATATGTCTACCATCCAACCGAATAAATTGTGACGATATAAGGCTAAAAAAGTTATCTGTCTCAAATTCCTTTTTTTTAGCTTCTACACTACGTTTATAACGTAAAAAGTGGAAGGTATTATAATCGTTCAGTCCGTCTGTCTGTCCGTCACCCACTTTCAAACCCCAAACTACAAATGTTACGGACAAGTGTGATACGTCAAAAAATTTAGCGCATCGAAATTAGAATACATTGAAAATTTCAGAAAAGAATTCGAATTCGAAGTACTTCAATTATTTAAAAAACTGCAAGATTTAATGCTCATTTAAAAAGCATAGGAAGCCATTGTTATTGGAATTTAATCACCATTGCCATTCGCAACAATCGCTCGAGAAACTTTGATTCTTTTAGACAATAAATTAAAATAAATTTATTTTTGCGACATCGATCAGTTTGAAATGACGTCAAATTTCACTACGAGATTCTTTGTACGTTGATATGAAATGTTTTAATTCTATTTAAAAGCGAGGACTATTACATATTTATTTTTTGAAATATAAATTAATTTTTGCAAACGATAAGTAATAATTATTAAATTTTCGAAATAAAATAAATGAAACTAGCCAAATTTAGCATGTAAATGTTTAATATAGAATATAAATGTTGTGTTTGTCGCCTTTTTACCTGTTAAACACAACTGATGTGTGGAAGCGGGTTAAGTGACAGATTCTGTTACAAACCTACTTGTTTTAAATCCTAATTACAATCTGCGCTTATGGAGGGATGGGGATCACTTCTTTTGGCTAGCATCGGGAGATCGGGAAGGGTAGTTTATGTAACTTTTTCTTTGTTAAGGTATCGTGGTTATTCTTTGGAGAATTTTCAGGGGAGAAGTTAAAAAAGGGAATTTCGAAAGGGAAATAAAAATAGAATAAATAAATATATATATATAGCGCATATTTCAATTCATTTTATTGTGTTACCTTTAATATAGTAAATGGGTGATTTTGTATTCGGTAAAGTTCTAATCCGTCAATGTCTAATATCTTTTAAGGAGGAATGAAAGCGGTAGCCGGATCTCCAAACCGAAGTCTTATCTCTATGTTAATCAAACGGGAAAAATACTTTTTTAATCGAAATTACTTCGGCTGTATTGGATATTTTTAATAGCGTTTTTTTATTGATAAATGTAGCTGTCTTACAAGGGTTTTAAAACAGGTTCGAATATTTTGTTGTAAAATTGCTTATTGAAATTTTTGAAAAATATTCAAACCAATTTCAATCAGCTACATTTATCATATATAAAAAAAGTTTTTTAAAAAAATCAAATACAGCTGGAGTTATTTGGCATAGAAAATTGTTTTTTCCCTTTGGATTAACACAGAGAGAAGACCCGAGAGATAGAGAGAAGAAGTTAACATAGAGGTTTGAAGACCCATCTACCTTTCCCATTCCCCCTTCAATCGTTTTAACAAATGGATAAAACATAAAAAAAGTTGGGAATATTCATTTTTTTAACCCAACATCAGCTGGTACGATAGGTACATAAAATATATAGAGGAGAAAATTGGATAAGATATAGTGGCGGTTCACCACACACGCAACCTCAATATGCCATCAACAACTAGGTGGCGCTGATTCACCATCTCGTTCCTACCACTATTCTTGATTACAACGTTTATAGTAGTATATAAGCCGAAGTAACTCATCTCCACCTTGAGGATCCTTTTGGTAGACTGTGGGTTACTGAGGCCGCTACAGTAGATTTGTTCTTCATGTCGATAATGCTTTACCGACTATCAACGAATTATAAAAGGTTGATATAAAATTAATTGTCATCTCAATCTTCAAAACCCATTTCAAAACATAACTATTAACATTAAAATATAAAATTACATTTCAACAGAAGAAGAAAGATACATTTTTAAAATTGGTGCAATGGAAATGGCTCCGGTTTGGCTCCTAGATATAGATTTTTCTCTTTGGACGTTCTGCTTGGGTCAATATTCAAAACTCACCCCCCAACTTGCCACCCCTGAATACTAAACACTCAAGGGACTGTTTTGCATTTTACGACTGAATCGCGCGCTATTCATGTTAAGTGGAATCGTTGTTGCCATAGGGCTGCAACAAAGGGACCAGTAGGAAAGTTAGGGGCTTGGAAAGAAAACTTAATAGTTTCCAAGCTGATTATTAAAATAGTTAAAATGCGTCCCAAATTTCGACACATTCCCGTAATGGGAAAGTTTCACGGAGTATCTGACAATAGCACTACGGTTTTGTTTTCATGTCTCTCGAATTACTTTTTTTGTTATTCGAAATTGAGTTTTCTAAGAATAAGTTATTTTAGTTGTTATTTTTTAAAATTAAAACTTCTTGCTGTGCAGTTAGTTGTTTTAATCATTTATCAAGCATTGAAAGAAGTTGGAATTTTAAAAAATTAACAACTAAAATATTCTCTTCGAAAACTCACTCCCGAATACCAAAACAACAGTAATTCGAGAGACATGAAAACAAAACCGCAGAGCTATTGCCAGATCTTCCGTGAAACAACCCCATTGTATTTTAGATTTGTATTTTTAACAACTTAACAGCTTTAAAGGAAAGCCATATAAGATAGGTAGTTTTACAAACGAAATTTTCACTAACAACTTTATATAAGTCTAGCTTAATATATTTCGAGCTGATTATTAAAAAAGTTCAATTGTGTCTCGAATTTCGTTATAATTCCGTAATTGTATTTTATATTTGTATTTTTAACAATTCTTTTTTAAATATATCAATTTACGTTTCATTTATATCTTTCATTTGACTTCCAAACAAAAAGAGTATAAACAATTTTTGCTTATATGCATTGAGCACAATTTCAGATACTATTTAAGTTGTTATTTCTGCTAAGAGTAGTCCTGCAAAACTACTGGAATAAGCAATTTTTTTTATTGCACTGGTGTATGTAAATAATACAGACAACTGTACTCACCAATCCACCAGCTCTGTAAATAAAGGTTAAGTTGTAATTTTAGTTTATGAGAAACTCTCTCTTAACTCTTATATTATAATTATTATGAATCATTACAATATATTTATTTTCCATCAATCAAAGTACGCTTAGCTGGATCTTTTTAGAGTTGACACTACAAGGCAATGGCAGTATTTATTACAAGCTGAGGGCTTGGGGAGCCCAGCCGGTTAAGCATACGCCTAGCATGCGAAAGGTCCCAGGTTTGGGTCCGGGCATCGCCGAAAATAACTGCCGACTTATAAACGGCCTGTGCAGCCAAAAATGTCCGACGAATAATACCCCGTGTATAGAGTGCACGTTAAATATCCTTCAAAGTCCTAACGCTGCGTACGATGTCGCCCTTAACGGTTGCGTTGGGTGCCTACTCAAGTGTCGGCTCGTCACTTGGCTGTGGTTCTAAAATACGACGCCCGTCGCCAATAGCCCTCGTGTAGCTCTAGTGCGACGATAATTCAAACTAATCTAAACTAAACTATTTCAAGCTGAACAATAACTATTAAAAATCTCATATAGTGTGAATCTTGTTTAGAATCCATTTTATGTAAAACTTTTAGTGTATGTCCACCAGAGCTGCAGTAGAATGCCTTTATCTTTTTCAATTTCGATGCGAAGCCCCTTTCCTTATGTTTCTTAAAAAGGTACAACAATAAAATTTATAATGAACGAGTGGAACGGCCACGTCTACAGTGACGTCAAAGCTACATCAAACGTTGTCTTACCCCCCCCCCCCCCAAAAAAAAAAAAAAAAAAAAAAAAAAACTAAACAACGCTGCAACTGCCCGACTTGCGCCCGAGGTATGTTGAAATTCAGATAGGACAAGTACAATTTTCGATTTTTTTTTAAAGAACTAAGCTAACTATTTTTGTAAAACATTTAACTTTGGTAATTGCACTATTTGGAATTAAAATATGACAAATCTGTTGGTTGGTTGGTTGGTTGGTAGACATATATATTCAGGTTTCTGTGCTTGGTCAGCGACCCGCTTATAAACCTTCGTCAAGTAAGACAGACACAACAGACAACACACACATAAGTGGATCCATCTAATTTTTAGAGACAGAGGCCAACTAGAGGATCCCCAGAATTGGCTTGTCACCCCCAGAGGTATTGATTTGGTATGGGAACTTAGAGGATTTTCGGACCCAACAGATTTAACGAGCACGTACTCCGCATATACTCGGTAGGTCTTCAGTGGTACCGGGACTCGATCGCAGGACCTTCCGATCCCGAGACCGAGACGTTGACCACTAGGCTCACTACGGCCCCGACAAATCTGTTAAGTAAGAACATGGATAATGGCAAAGATTTAAGTTTTCTATTTATAAAATAATTTTGGCCATAGAAATTTTTTGGTAGGGCAAGTATTTTTTAACAACTATCCTGACCGGCAAAGTGAAAATTTCCGAATTTCCTAACCCTAGTAGAAAACAACAGAGAAGTAAGGAACCCCCCAGTATGGCCATAGCCTAAGAATTTTCATTACGCCTCCGCTACCAAATGCACCATTAGTGGGCGAAACACAGTCACTGAAGTCAGGCCATTAGCTTAACGAGTTCAGTAAAGGCAATTAAAAGATCAGACTTCTGTAGAATCATTAGTTTTCCAACTTGAACTTCTGTGTAACTGTTGTATGTTGGACGGATTTAGGAAGAAAAAATAGGAAATAATTGTAGCGTTAAGTCTTTTGTTGGAATAAAGGCTTAGAGATGGGCGGTCAATCGAAAACATTGAGCTTTTACGTATAGAACAACTAGAGATAACATTTAAGATTATATAAGAAGATTAATGATTTTCCATCAATTATGTGTTTATATATGTATTACCTGACCGCATGCGAGTAATTAACATGTGTTAAAAAAAAGTTAAGAGAATGAACCGTTGAAATGTAGTGTTTTTATTTATTTACATTGGTCAAAAGTATTGACAATCTTATTCTTAACACTACCGTAATAACTGCTATTTTATGAATAATTGGTATTGAAGTTCTATAATCTTTTAATATCGAACGGAATTCAAGAACTTAAGTTCAATTCACTAAAACAAACACACAAACTAATTTTGAGAAATGGTGGTAAAGTCCTTTGCTAAAGTAAAAGGGAAAAAAATTCAATTATCCACATTAAACAATTTTTTTAACGTTTCTGATCATGCAGAATTGCAGCAGAGATGCAATTAATTATTTTTATGTCTAACAAAAATTTTAAAAAATACTATTTATTTGATTAATTGTAAGTTCTTTAAATTTCAAATAAAAAAATCATTTTCTTTTCTTAAATAAATTTTCAGTTAAAAGGCTTTTTATAATTACCTTAGTTTTGATGCTTCCTTTTCTAATTTTGTTAAGTAATGAATTCAAGTAATGAAAAAGGTAATTTTATCAAGTAAGTAAAACTAAAATTCTCGCAAAAGAAATTTAATTGCTAATATGCTTTATATACGTTTAAACGTTCTTTCCAACTAACTACCTACTTTTTATCTGCTGTAAAACTAGTACTTTCTATCATATAAATCTAACGTATTTTCAAATCTTATCGGAGAAATATTTTTTTCTGATTCTTTTTCTTTTTATTGATATCATGTTGCCTGTTGCCCCACCTAATAATTGTAATTTAAATTGGTTCTGCATGGCTGCTATTATCTAATATTATCCAGTTATTGAGTACGTCTGCGGAAAATGTGTAGGACAATTTGCAGATTTTATTATGGTTTTGATACAAGTTGCTACTCCAGGTCTGGATTTACCAATAGGACCTATAGGCCTGGGCCTAGGGGCGCACCATGATGAGGGGCGCAAAATTATTCCGCATTTTTTTGTCAGAAAATTTCCATAAAATGTTATAGACTACAATACATGTCTACATCTACATGCTCTCCGAATAAAAGTCCCATTCGCCTTCCTCGTATAGGTAACGCTGAACGGGCGAATCTTTCGCTTGGCTGTCAGTGTGTATCTACAGCGCGTTATTTATTTAATTTAATTTGTTATTTATTTATTTTAATTAATTTTACTCCACGATGAATTAGAATAAAATACAAATTATCTTCACAAGGACCTTTCTGAGGTCAAATTACTCCCTCCTTTACGATGGTGTGAAGAAGGGGCGACAAAAAACCACGGGCCTAGGGGCGCATAAAATCTAAATCCGGCCCTGTGCTACTTGGTTAAAGAGAGTAACTGTATACTATAACTGAATTGACGGTTTTATGAAGGGAATTCTTTTCTTTTTTGTCCTTCTTCTAACTGCTGATGCTGGTTTAACCTAAGCTTTTGATATTAAATATTAGTAAGATTTTTTTTCTTCACCATTCACCGCGTTTTTTTCTATTATTTAAGTGCTTTATGTTCCCTTAATATTTCGATTTTTTTCGGACACAATAATTGAAGGTTTGTAACATTTAAATTGTCCTCTTCAGGCTACTCAAATATCTTATTTTAATAATATGAATTGGCAATACGATCGACATTTATAATTATTATTGTAGACAAAACATTGTTTTTTTTTCTATAAATGATTCGCGCTAAGGTATTTACTTGACTTTCAAAAATCAAAAATATAGTGTTCCAAAACTGATAAATATAAATATTCCGACTTCGTCCTACTTAGTAGAAATACATACTGTTAATTCAAAATTTCTAGTTACTAAAATATAACAGTATATTTCTATATTTTTATTATTTAGTACATTAGAATTGAAGGCTGTTAGTAGTGATTTATAAATTCTTTAGTGTTAATTGGTTTGGTATAGAAAAACAAGCTGTATATTTTGCATAAATGATCCATTTTAAAACGTTATTAAAATTATTTTTTAGTAAATGGCATATTATCTTTATTCTAATTACCTAAAGCTAAATGTTAGTTAACTAATAAAAACAAATGTGAACGTGTTATATTCCAAAATTATTTTTAATGTGAACCTTATATGTTTTAAAGTAAAAAATCTAAAAAGAGGCCATGTGGTTCTAAAATACGACGCCCGTCGCCAATAGCCCTCGTGTAGCTCTAGTGCGACGATAATTCAAACTAAACCTAAACCTAAAAAGAAGCCATGAAAATTCAGTTATCTGGTAAAAAAATAAACCTTTTAAAAATTGATTTATTTGCTGTAGATAAGAATTTTAAAATATTTTTAATGCTACTTATAAATAGTCAAACTTACACTCTTAAAACAAACGAGCTGTTTTAACTCAGTCAAAGTTAATTTCCACTCCTTTCCGTGCCGAAAATGCACTTCCCCTATAGGAGTGGATTTCACTCTTTTTGCGGAGTGGGTAAAAGAAATAAAAGAAAACAATCTACGTCCTACACTCTTAAAACGAGCGGTTTTAACTCAGTCTGAGTTAATTTCCACTCCTTTCCGGTGTCGAAAATGCACTTCCCCTATAGGAGCGGTTTTCACTCTTTTGTTTTAAGAGTGTAGGTGTCCACTCTAAAAAAACATCATTTTAGGGACACACATTTAAGTTAATTTCATTGTTTCACTCCCTATCATTGCATTCCACTATTCCAGGGACAAAAATGAACACGTGACTCCCTTCTGACGTCATCATGTTCGGTCACGTGACTGGGATGATTGAGGAAGCAGGATGGGCGGATTGATTCTGATTAAGGTTTTGTGCTTCGTTATCCCTTAGTTCACCATCTCTCTACATTTCAGTTAGGTTTCTGATGGAGAAATGGAATGGACTGCGCATTCAAATAGTTTTACTTGATTTTTTTTTTAAATACAGGGTGATGGTATTTAAACTAATGGTTATACAGGCTTGTCTGTAGAGCAAATAAATGAGAAAAACTGTTTTTAATTTGGTAGTGAGAGCAAGGGAGAGATAATCCTGCAAAAAAAGTCGTTCGAAAAACTTCTTGTTTGTTTCCAAGATCTTTTACGTTAGTGCTTAAGTGTAAGCTTTAGTTACTGTAGGCTAATTCCATTCAAAATTATCCTTTCTGTAGTGTAAGTCACGTGTGTAAAAAGTGCTTATCACTACACTGTTAAAAATTATGCACTTTGTTTCACCAAAAATATGGTTCCTAGTAGCTGCAACGGCTGTGTGGTGAAACGTTAAACCATATTTTGGGTATTCGGTTGAACCATTTCTCATGTTTTTGTTTCCAAATCCAAAATAATGGTTCAACCAAACACCAAAAAAAAGGTGAAACATTTCACCACGCAGCCGCTACATCTACTAGGAACCAATATCATGGTGAAACCAAGCACAAAATTTTTAAAAGTGTACAACTTTAAACATTAAATGGAAAAATAGCGGAATAGCGGATATACACTTATTGCAACTAAATAATGTAACGTGATTTATATAAATTGACTTATTTTTCAAATTTAAAAAGCTTTTTCAAATTGTGACTTACACTACAGTTACATAGAATTAGCTTGTAGTGTTTCCAAGCTTACAATCATTATAAAATTAAACATAATATTTTTTTTTAATTTTTAGCAATATTATTGAATTTAATTTGTGGAATCAGACATAAAATAGCAATTTAAAAATGTGGCATCCAAAGTTTGAGTCTTTGAAGTTTTAAATTAGTTTTCGTATACCGTCTCTTGTAATAACAGCATTTTTGCCAAATACCGGAAGTTTAAAAAAAAACTTTACGGGGTTTTCTCTCCCTTGTCGTCAATATGTTCTCAACCAAATTAATACCGATTCTACTTATTAGTTAGCTTAGCTCTACAGAAAGCTATGAGTGCCATCAGTTAAATTACGAATACAGTAGAGTCACGTTTATCCGAATCCCGGTTATCCTAAATTCGGCTTAACCGAAAGGCTCCAGATTTTTTTCTTCTTTTGCTAAAATATGAAATGCATACGCATAAATAAAGAAATACATAAAAAATAAGTACGTACTTACAAAGTTGGATTTATTTCTCAAAATATGCAGTAATTGTTTTATTTTTTGCTCCTCGATTTTGGCTCATTTTAAAGCAGCCCTGTCCTGCCATCTTTTAAACAAGAGAACGTCTGAATAATTGGCTTAATCTTGCGCTTCCATGAATCTAAGGGCTTGATCTAAGATTTTGTATACGATATGCTGCACTTGCTAGACTTTGAATTAGGAAGCGCTTCATAGGTCCTTTTCGGCCAATAAGAACAAGGCGAACACTCCGACTTCAAATTTTCTCTTCTCCAGCGTTTTTCTAGGTGTGAAGTGGATGATTCCCGATTATCCGAAAATTCCTATGGAATCTCGATTATCCGAAAGTGCTTCGGTCCCGTACCTTTCGGATAAGCGGGACTCTACTGTACCTTGTAATTTTGTTCTGGGAATTGTATTTGAGCTGTTGGGGGTACTGTTTAAATGGTGTAATTGTAACATTTCGGGTTAAACCTAGCATGAAATTTGTAACAGTGAATATCTAGAGTGGCATAATTTCAACCTACCTTTAACTTACTCCCTAAAAGAAGACACATTAACTGTTTCATCATACCACACCTATTGAAGCTTGATAAGATGTTTTACCTAGCATCTAAACTAACATTATTCGTAAGATTATATACGTCATAACTTCATTCATAATTTAATATTCATCAAGTTATATCATAAAACAAAAAAATGTGTCAATTTTGGTATGGCTAATCATAAGCATGAAATATAGGCGAGCAATAAGTTTTTGAATCAATTGAAAGGTTTCCAATAAAATACCTACCCAGAGAGCACGTTTTTGAAATTTTTTACTGGACAAGTATTCTTTCAATTTTGACGCTAGTTATAGTTATCGCGTGCTCAAAAATCTCCTAACTGAACAAATTTATATTAAAACATAATTAAAACAAGTATGTTTGTAACAGAATCTGTCACTTAACCCCTCTTCCCCACAACAGTTGTGTTTAACAGGTAAAAATACGACAAACGCAGCATTAATATTTTATATTAAACATTTACTTGCTAAATTTGGCTAGTTTCATTTATTTTATTTCGAAAATTCAATAATTATTACTTGTCGTTTGCAAAAATTAATATTTCAAAGAATAAATATGTATTATTCCTCGCTTTTAAATAGAATGAAAACATTTCATATCAACATACAAAGAATCTCGTAGTGAAATATATTTGACGTCAGTTCAAACTGATCGATGTCGCAAAAATAAATTTACTTTAATTTATTGTCTAAAAGAATTAAAGTTTCTCGAGCGATTGTTGCGAATGGCAATGGTGATTTAATTCTAATAAAAATGGCTTCCTATGCTTTTTAAATGAGCATTCAATTTTGCAGTTTTTTAAATAATTAAAGTACTTCGATTTCGAATTCTTTTCTGCTAAATTTTTTAACGTATCACACTTGTCCATAGCATTTGTAGTTTGGGCTATGAAAGTGGGTGACGGACAGACAGACAGACGGACTAAACGATTATAATACCTTCCACTTTTTACGTTATAAACGTAGTGTGGAAGCTGAAACTTAAAAACAGTAATTAAAAGCAAATTTTTAAAGTCAATGAAAATTTTTATTTTACGCAGATCTGTAGAAAATTCCTTCGATTTTTATTCGCATATTAGTATCATCACAGTCGTGCTATCACTCTTTCTAAAAGAAATGTATATTTACACTCTTAAAACAAACGAGCGGTTTTAACTCAGTCTGAGTTAATTTCCACTCCTTTCCGTGCCGAAAATGCACTTCTCCTATAGGAGTGGATTTCACTCCTTTGTTTTAAGAGTGTAAATATTTACTGCTCTTTTCACATAAATATACAACTGACTTCTACTTTTAAATTGAATGCATCAAAGGGATTACGCCGATTCCTCAAACCTCTACTTTCACCATGTACTTTTACGTCAACAACTCTACAACAAAGGAATACGTTCAAAGAAAATACAATACCATAAAACAAAACACTCCCAACACCATCATTTCCATTTCTCTTTTCGAATTCACGTTTTCCCCATTTAGAGTTGTCAACCCTTTACGGTGCACCATGATTTAATATGCATAATAAAGTGACCGTGCTCGCTCAATTTCACGGTTCAGCTGAGCCTGATGACCGATATCCGAACCTTTATAGGTAGTTATTGTCTGAGAAACGGCTAGTCTGTGAAGGGGTGAATCGGGCAATGTGGAAAGGGACAATCAGTTCAACCCTCAATTTTTTCTCTCTCGTCTGTTTTGTGACCTTATCAGTATATCGATAGTTTAGTTTGAATTATCGTCGCACAAGAGCTACACGAGGGCTATTGGCGACGGGCGTCGTATTTCAGAACCACAGTCAAGTGACGAGCCGACACCTGAGTAGGCACCCAACGCAACCGTTAAGGGCGACATCGTACGCAGCGTTAGGACTTTGAAGGATATTTAACGTGCACTCCCTCCACTCGGGGTATTATACGTCGGACATTTTTGGCTGCACGCGTTTATAGGTCAGCAGTTAATTTGGCGATGCCCGGACCCTAAATTAGTACATGCTTTTCACAAAATTTAATTTTTTGCACCATTTTAAGACTACCAATTACATAGTTTTAATGACATTTTGCTTGATTATAATGATAAACAATGGATTGCTCTACAGAAATTGTCACTTAGAACCGCTTCCACATGAAATTCATGCGTCTTACAAAAAAAATCGCGAAACACAGCATTTAGATATTAAACTTAGCTGTTTTCATTCAAAGTTTTATAGTTATTCAAATCAAAATTCAATAGTTATTATTATTAATTAACGTAAAACAGCGAAAAAAACTTCATCAAAATGAATAATTTGTAGTAAAACAACATTATTCAATTATATAAACGCTTACATGCAAAGTAATTGGACCGAATTATTTTCGTTTTACAGCTACGGCTATTAGAGACGGGAGTCTTAATTTGAAACTACATAAATATATATATAAAAAATTATGTCTGTTTCATAAAAAAAATCCAACACTTTGCGCGGCTTTCTAAACAAATCATGCTAACCATCCAATATGGCCCCATTGTATACATTATAACGTCGTTCCAAACTGATTTATATTACAGAAATAAATTTTCCTATAAATTTTTATTTTAAATAAATAGTTTATCGTGCATTTATTGAGTGGAAAATGTGATTTATATTAATAATATGGACAATACCCACTTAATGTTATTTAAGTGGGTATTGGGTATTAAATATTTGGGTATTGGACTATAAATAATATAATCTTGGGTATTAAATATTTTAATGTTTGAATTTTAAATATATAATTTGAATTAGAATTTTTTTTGAGAATTTCAATGATTTCTAGTTTGATGTGCTGATTTTTTTTACCTATTACTCTTTTCTGTAGTATTTGGAGTTCGTATTGTGAAAGTAGATGACTGACACAACTTTTATAAATGTTTAAACTTTTTACGTTACAAAACGTATTGGGGAAGACAAAATGATGAACACCATCTGAGAATATCTTGTACTTGCATACTTTTGTAAAAAATATCCGACTGAAGTTATAAAATAAGTCACCAATAAAATAATTTAGGAGAAATAACAATATTATACTTAAAGAATATATTTCGAATCTTTCCAAACTTTTTATAAATCATATTTGTCCTGAAACGAGTAGAATAATTTTTTTAAAGACAACTTAATCTACATTTTCTCAACATTAATGTCATGTGAAAGATTTTAAATCAGATAATTACGTGGGAGTCTTACAATTATATTTAACTAGAGCTGAATGATTGTTACCTAATACTACTTATTCACTTTTACAAAACAATAAAAGAATCACGATTTTGTAATCCACTATCTTGCATAACATTTCAAATTCACAGAAATGTATTAAATGCTTTGTGGAATTGCGAGTATTTCGTTACTTCGTCCACGTTCCCATGACTGATTTCCTACGTTGTGTTTAACGACGGGTATCAATTCAATTGTACTTATCTCACGCATAATATTGTACGTGTTTCGAATTCCTACAAAGTTATGTTTACTTTGGATTGAAGTTATAATGGAAGATAGATTTCGTAGATTATTTAAGAGAAAAAGTAGATTTAATAATTTTCTATTATAATTGTATAATACGAATGCAGCAGGGTTTTCCTAATAGTGCATTTAGATTTATTCAAAGTTTTATACTTAAATTGTCATTATTCTCTATCGTGTTTAAAGGAATTCGATTAAATATCATTTCGATATTTTCTTATCTTTTTTTTCACTATCTTCGATCGTCATTTATAGTATGGTATTTGGTTGTTATCTAACGGTGGCATCTTTCGTTTACCGAAACAAAGCTTTTGTTGACCAAGTTTGGCAAATAAATTTGCCTATTCAGAGAATATCCACAACTTTGCATATGATAAAATTAAGATACATAAATTAAACAACATTGATTCTTCGCGCAAATAGTTATATTGGGTAAAAATCGACATGTTTCGCAGGACAGAGATCCGATTTCATCAGAATAGTACACACATCTGACTGAAAACTAATAAGGCCAAAGAAATACCGAATTTTTAAATATAAGATTTTTTTCATTTACGACAGCGCATGTGTAGCTCTTCATAAGTTGAGATTTCACTTGTATTTTAGTGTTTTATATGAAAGTACACGTAGTCATGTTTGGAATCACGATCCATTTCGATTGGAGCACGTTTCTCGTTCTTGTCCAACCATTTATTTAATTTTCTTTGAAACAACAAAGATATTCATTTATTTAGATTTATTGTTTAATTTTTTGTTCTTGCGAAGCTTTAAAGGCAATGCCAATGTAAAACTAGGGGTGTCAAACGCTATTCCAATTTCCAATTTTCCAATTTTCACTCAATGATTTCCAATTTTCACTCAATGATTTCCAATTTTCACTCAATGATTTCCAATTTTCACTCAATGATAGATTTTTGATGCACTGAAATCAAGTTTAGTTTTCTAAATTTTAACTTATTTTTCTTTGTGACTTAAAATAATTTTTTATGTAATTTATTTCCCCTTACATCATGCGATACAGTATTTTTTTTTTTAAAAAAAGACTAAAATGTATAAATTTCCATCGCAAGTACTTTTTTTTCTACTTTTTATGCATGTAATTTGAATGCAACGTTTTTTTAGGATATTTTCTATAACGAAATTTATATTAATTTGTTTCCTGGATTTATAGTTTTTAAACTTATTATTTTTTATAATTCATTCTTAAGTATATGGGGTTTCAAAAATGAGTATGTGCAATTTTCAAACTTGAATAAAAATTACTCTGAGCCATTTTGACTAAGCGGCGTACTCAGATTTGAGTATTTTCTTTCTTCCTCATATTTTTGAAAATGCCGTTTTTAGAGTGATGGTGTAAACGAAAATGTATATCTAGAAATAAGAGAGGATATGTATTTTTTGTGAACTATGATCATTTATACTTAAAATGTTATTTATTTTAAAGATTTTTTATAGATTATTTTATTAAGTCAACTACTTCAGTATAATTTCATTACATTATAATTTTATTCACGCGCACATCTTTTAAAAAATATCAAATGCAAAATACGTTTGAGGTTATTTTTATCTGAAAATTCCAGGATTCATTATTATAATGGGTAAGATAAACAAAATATTAAAATATTATTTTATGCACGAAATAGATTTCTGCTAGAAAAGAAACATTTTCTCTTAAAAACAAAAAGATTCTATTGTTGACATAGCAATCGAAAGCGATATCATCGAAACTCTTTCATACGTGAAACTCGTTTTCTTTTCTTCACATGGAACACAGCTAGCGAAAATAAGAAAAAGTTCCGAAAAACGATAAAAAGGCGGGAAACATACAAAGACTAGATTGCATTTACTGGTCCGTGACAGTTTCGTTGCCACCTCTTTTCTGTAATGTAATAAAACATTTCGCTCTCCATATGAATCTCATGAGTGATATTTTTGGAATAATAAAGACGATAGAATATACTTCCTACTTCTAAATACATTTTCATAAGAGAATGTGAGTAAAAATCTGCAGAAGAAAATTCTGTGAAGATTTCAGATGATAATAGGATTACGTATTTTGTAGTGTTTGAAGATTACGCGGCGTAAGTACAATTAGTTGAGGTCTAGATGTAGTCTTGGGCCATTATGTTGGAGGTTGTTAGAAGGAGTTGTTTGCTCGGTAATGATGTTTGCCGTAGGAGTTGCTTGCGTTTTACTCTGTTGATGACTTAATCGAAAGCCTTTTCTTTTAGGAAACGCAACTAATGTGTTGACTACGACGCAGAATCGAGTGATTCTAACGCAGTTGCTGAATTTAAGATACATTTTCAACAGTGCTCGATACAATTAACTTTCGCTTTTCTGGCACATTCAGTGCCAAAAACCTGTCGGATACCCGAAAGTGCCGGATTAAACAATGTTGTTGGTCGGATTTGCATTGATTAATAGTAAATTAACAAGGATTGGTGGTTCATTTCTCCCACATCTTTTCATTATCTAGCTTTTAACTTATTAAAATACTTCCATTTACAAGAAACAGAGAAATAATATTATTTCTTCACATTCTTCACATCAGGTGTTAAAATGAAACAATTTCAGTGTCAACAGTCTAGTTTGTAAATTGTTTTTACATGACCTTTGTCTGTGATTATGC
Organism: Oedothorax gibbosus; assembly: GCA_019343175.1. NCBI lineage: Eukaryota > Metazoa > Arthropoda > Arachnida > Araneae > Linyphiidae > Oedothorax > Oedothorax gibbosus. The sequence goes on along the minus strand of CM033277.1, from coordinate 41,450,536 downwards.
AACAAAATTAAAGCACCCTTACAGTGCATAAAATTAAATTGGAAATTGAAGCCTAACTGACGAGCGCCGACGCGAAGCGTCCTTGCACCTTCATCGAAGATGTCCCGAAGAGGGGTTAATTTGGAAGAATAAGGTAGTCACAGGCATGTTCTAAAACCAATTGGAATTTCTCCAATTCAATTGGAGGAATGAATTTCTATTGGTGCCTTGGTGAGAAGGGGTTAATTGTGAGGGTCACTCGTCTCGTGCAAGGGAAAAGGGAAATGAATGTGATCCCTGGGAGGAAATGATGAAGGCCGTCCTCCCACCACTGCTATTGATGAAGATGCACTAATCAGCAACTTCCCTTCTTCAGTCATTACTGTTCTCTGCCCCTGTACATGGAATTACTACTCAGTGAGCTCGATATTTTACATATGCAGGACGATTTTTACTTTCAATTTTTTCTGATACGAAAGATAAGGCAATGAAAGAATTGCGATGGGGTCGAAAATCGGTAATGTAGATTTTCCACACGTTGATTCGTGATTTTCATAGTTTGCTGCTCATTCAATTATCTACCGTTTATTACTGCTGATTATATTACGTTCGCGAAAATCAGAAATGGAGATTTTATGTTTTCTACACAATTGGGAGATTGGTAATTCTGAAAAAAAAGGGGGGATTGAAACATTGGTTCTTCTGTCTGAAAGCACTCTACAGTTCGAACTAAAAGAGCTACAGACTTCGAATTTAGTATGCTAGTTTCTATAACAAGCAAAAAAACTAATTAAAAATATTTTTTTTAAACTGCTAACGTTTGGGCCGACTTCTGAAGCAACTAATGGCTTCAAATGGCAACCCATTATTTTGCACGTGTTTTTAGAAGACGACATCTCTTTCATCCTTTTACCTCTATATAAACAAACGAATAAAGAGCCCGAATATAGAGTAGTTTCCACCGTTTTGGCCAATAAGTCACACTAACTCAGATTTTTCGATATCGCGTGCTGTCACTAGAACTCTCTTTTTTTCGATATACCTAATTGCCCGTTCTTTTGTTCGATTTAGAATGCGTTCTCCTCTGTTGGGGGTGGAATCGAACCGTATCTGGGTGTCATTCGCTGGTGTTTTGTATGTTATTGATTCGTTTTCATTTTGTCATGGTTTAATGTTAGAGATTTCTGCGATAAGAATTCACTTTATTTTTTCTGGTTTCAATACTCCGTTTATTTATTTAGTTTTAAAACTTTATTTATATATTATTGAATGCTAAACTTTGTTTAAATGTACACTCAGAAAAAAACTTGTGTTGAAACAGCATAAGTGAAAAACAAGTATTCTGTAAAATGGCCAATTTACAATATTGTGTTGTTTCAATACAAGAGTTGTAGGGGAGACCGGGGCTAGTTTTCCCATGGGGTAAGTTTTCCAACAGGCCTTATACAAGAAATGAGCCGTTAAGAGGCGCTAAATGGCTGCTTGGTTTATGAAGCAACCCGTTTTATGTCATCCACAAGAATATTTGCTCATTTGGTGTTGTAGTATTGTCGTTAGAGCGGTTTTTGTGATATTTTCAACGTTGAGTGAATTTTCATGCTCACATTCAAACCTAAATCAAACGTACTTTTATTAAACTTATAGTTTTATCATTGCGTATACTAAAAGGTGGTTCTTCTCACTACGTAACTATACATTCGTTAAAACAATTATTTAAAATTCTACTTATCAAGGTACTATTAAAGTTCAAATATGACGGCGGGACATGTTTTCCAAAATTTCACTGGGCAAGATTTCCAACAATGCCTCGTAGAAAAGCGTGCTCCAAACTTTTTAAATGAAACTTAATATTCCCAAAACCAAATTATTTTTATCGTATGCACACGTAATGAAAAAAAAAATACCTAGATTTAAATTGTCTGCATAGTAATGAAAAAGGTAGCTGAATGAATTCGTACTATTCTGAAACAATATATATCACTCTAAAAACTATCAGGAATGGATATAGCAGCCGAAAAGCATCCACAAACTTTGATCTTCCCCATAGATCATGAATAATTACACTGTAAAGTAGTAATGTGTCATGTTGCACCCAAAGTTTTGGGTCAATTGGCTTGTTCAAAATAATAATAATTAAAAAAAGGGGGGGGGGGAGAGGTGAGAAGCAATCACACCAAACTTTAGTCAATCAATTTTTTGTAATCTTTAACACTACTTAGACAACCTCTAGAACAGAGCACCAAAGTATAGTTACACAAAAGGGAAATTTTTTATGCAAGTTCAAAGGAATCTAGATGATAATGTCCTATAATGAATTTGGTTAAAATACAGTTTTTTTTATAATAAACTGGCTTTTAAAAAAAATACCTATATTCTGGGTATATTCTTTTGAGCTATTTTATTTTACAATAAATCTGCGTTAAAAATGTTTAAAAAATTTCAAATGTGTTGAATCTTTTTATAAAATAGTTGGAAAACTTGCCCCGTCACTTTTTGGCAGCGTGGGAAAATTTGCCCCGCATACGGGGCACGTTTTCCAGCTCAACATGCTTGCATTTAACTACTTACTGCCAAAAGGTATATTTACTTTTGGAAAAGTAGTTATGCTTATTTGTAGATAAGCATGTGAGGAAGACAATGACACCTTGTTTACTTCAAAATAAATTAAATTAAAAAATGTAAAATCAAAAAGAAGAAAACATGGAAAACTAGCCCCGGTCTCTCCTATATTATGCAAGAATTGTGACAGCTGAACACAAATTTGTAGAGTTCCAACACAACTGACGGTCGCGGAAGGAGATAATTATTACAACAAAAACCTGTAAACTATAATATTTTCTATAATATGAATAACAAAATTTATAAAACTCATTTTAAAGTACCGTAACATATATTTTTAAAGCTTTAGTGCAGCTATTTATCCGAAGCAATAAAAAGCAGATGCTGAACTACACTCTTAAAACAAACGAGCGGTTTTAACTCAGTCTGAGTTAGTTTCCACTCCTTTCCGTGCCGAAAAAGCACTTCCCCTATAGGAGTGGATTTCACTCTTTTTGCGGAGTGGGTAAAAGAAATAAAAGAAAACAATCTACGTCCTACACTCTTAAAACGAGAGGTTTTAACTCAGTCTGGGTTGACTTCCACTCCTTTCCGGTGTCGAAAATGCACTTCTCCTATAGGAGTGGATTTCACTCTTTTGTTTTAAGAGTGTACATTTCGGAAAAATACATGCCAGCTGCGCCTTGAATACAATTTTTGTGCTCACCATGAATTATCATTGGGTCGAAATGCAATTTTTGTCAATTGTTTCAACGCCAACTTGTAAAATACCTGAGAAAACACAAATTTTTGTAGTAGAAGTCAGAAGAAGTACTTTCGGAGTGCAATTTCACAATATTATTTACTTCTAAAATGTGGAGTACAAATTTTGATTAACCTAATTAGAAAACAATCTACGTGGTATCTTGTACTAAATAATATTTCCAATAGCAAACACCCTAATTTAAAAAAAAAATGTTTTACAATGGTATTTATCCTCAAAATTATATTCTCGAGAAATGCTTTTCAGATTTCTTCCAACCAGAGGAAGACTTATTTTTGTTGCATGTAAATGTTACACTTAAACTGCTAATTCCTATAAAAGAGTGGATAAGAAGTACGAATTTTATGCTACTTTGTCATAGTTGCAGATCGTCAAAATGACAACATTTCGAAGGCAATGTTCATATTTAAGGAATAACTTTTATTGTAAATAATTACAACCCTTCGAACTTCTTCTCAAATTGACATTTGAGTACATCCAAAATATGATTATTTTCCGTTGCCAATTTACTATTTATTTTCTATGAACATAAACACCAAATATGTAGTATGAAGAAAAGTAATGTATATGTTATTTTGGACGTTGAAGTTTGTTCATATTATCTTCACTCCCTATTTTCCATTAAGGGATATTGCTAAATTGAATTAGAATTATGTATGAGTTAATTAACTAAATTAACAGTTAGTTGATTGAAGGATTACAATTTAATGATTATCAGGCTACTCATTTTAATCAATGTAAAGGCATTGCATAAAATATGTATAAACTATAGAAGCATATTTCAAGTACCGAAACTAAATTTAGAAAATCAGCAAATGTTACAATCATCCTATTAGTTAATCATTAAAAATGCATTTCATTTGATTCTGTAAATGGTGATTTAATAGATTATTTCAAACGAAAACCTATTTTGCAGCTAACATTACCTAATAGCATATTTGACGGCGAAAATCGTAGCTAAGGCGCAATTTTAATCTCTTGTCATATTGCACTCCAAATCAACATCCAACGCATTGTTCATATTTAAGAATAAACTTTATAGTTAAGTAATGGACAACGCCTAGCATTCTTTCGAAATGACAAATCTACAAAAACTTTCCGGCACTTTACAGTGGCGATAAAATAGTGGTAGTATGGAGGTAAGAATTAGGATAGCATTGTTGCAAGTCAAAATATAAGTTTCATCATGTATACTATCACTCACCTTTATTAAGTTAAATTCGCCTATTTCGCTTTCAATTCAGCGTGTAAAGGTACATAGGTGATTCTAATATGTGTATCTATTTCAAACAGCAAATATCACCCTATTTTGCAGCTAACCATCTATCTTTCCCCGAAGTGGGAGAATATTGTGACTTGGGCGGCAAATCGTAGCCTACAGGCGGCAAATCTTTAAATCTGGCCCTGATTGCACTCAATCTAACCCAACGTTCTTTTTTGTTGTTATTCTCACATAATCACTCGTCGTATAGTTACGGTCATGGACACGCATAGCATCTTTCGAAAATGAACCCAAAATGTCCAAAACTTTCACGCACTTGTACAGGGTGGCGCATATAAAAGTGGCCCCGTCATGGAGGTAAGAATAGGATAGCATTGTTGCAAAGTCAAAAAAGAACGCAAAATCAGGTTTGCTAGGTGAAGCTATTGATCGCTTCAATATTAAATCCAAACAAACGCTTGACGAATTATTTGCCGGCAACTATGCTACGGTTTGACAAGCTAGTTGGTATGCAATATAAACTGAAGGTTTGTGCATATGTGCAAAAAAAAGTTCCCACTAGTGATTATTTTGGCCGATAATTATCCTAGAGAATCGGATCTTTTTTGTTTTTGTTGATCCAAAACAGTCTAAATTTATTGCAAAACACAAAATTTGCATAAGGGGCCTTCTTCATATAATACGCATTAAGATATGAACTCGAAAGTAGTCCATGAGTAGCTCTAATGTGGTGCTTATCCAATCCAACCAATGCAAAAACAGGTTTGCAAAGTGAAGCTTGCACGCTTTGAATAATTTTTTATTTCGACATGAAGGCTTCAATAGTGTTTCTCGCCAAGCATTTCACTGCATTCCTATCTCTACGCCGGGGCCACTTTTATTTGCACCACCTTGTATAAATGTAACCAATTTGGCAGTAGAAAACCACAAACTTCCCACGCAATTTTTCTTTTCGCTGTCGTTGAACAAAAATCACTTCTAATTCCATCAAAAATCGAACGGATTTATTTTCAAATTTTGGGAATTTCCGGTATACTATTTCGGGAGGCATATGTCATCCCATCACGCATTAAAATGCGGTTGAACGCTGGAGAGCTTTTGAGATCACTGATATGCATTGCTCTTGTTATTTTCTAATTGTAAGTTCATTAAATAGGGGTTGGGTATTCCAGTCGGTAAAGGCTTGCCTTGAATGCGAAAGGTCGCAGGTTCGGGTCCGGACATTGCCAAAATTCGGTGTGTCTATGTGCACGGGCACCGTACACGCATTGCGCGTACGGGTAGTAACTGCGCAGGACCGAGGCTTATTAACAGTTTTAGTTCGATTAATCCTTCACTAACGTAGCTTAGTAGTCGCATAAGAGGTTCGTATTCAATAGGTCTCGGGTTCAAAACACGTTCTCGGCTGAATTACAATTTTTTTTAAAGATTTTTTTTACCCTGAAAGATCATCGTTTCAAATTGTTCTGGAAAAGTTTACTTGCATTTTTTACGTTTTCATGAAGTATTTAAATTTCTAATTTTCTGAACTTTCATTGCAAATGGCTAGAATTGATGTTTCTGGCAAATGGCTAGAATTGATGTAGAGAAAACAAAATTCCCGGAGCCCAAAATAAGCGTAATCTCAACTTTCAAGTATATCATGTCCGTGCACGCAATGCATGCACGGTTCCAGTAAGCCCCGACTTGAGCATGCGCGTTAATACCCTTACACGTAATGCGTGAACGGTGCCCGTGCGCGTAGCCTCTGCCGCCAAAATAACTGTCTTCCTATAAACGGTATGTGCAGTCAAAAAGTCCGACGAATATTAGTAGAGGGAGTACCCGTTAAACAAGTTTCAATGTCCCATGTAAGATGTTTCAAAGTCCCAACGCCGCGTACGCCTGTCGCCCGAGTATTTTGTCGCGGCGACTATTATTTCGAGGTTGTTGGATTTTCCTAAATGAATGTTTGGTTTTTCCAACAATCAAGAAAAAAAAAGTTTTAAAATTCAAGCTAAGAACAAACAAAAAAATTAAAAATGAATAGACACATATTATTCATACACATATTTTTATATGATTTTCAGAGGCAAAAAACGGGCACTTTTTTTCCAGGCAGGTTTCCTTGAAAATTATCCGATCCGTTGTTATATCACATTAATGATCGAAATTTAAACATAATTTATCATTTTCTAAATGAAATTTAAATATTAAGTGTTTTTAAACAAAGGTTTAACAAATATGTGTCTTTCAAATGGTAATTTTGAGCATCATATAAAAATTCACATTAATGATCCTCCTGTGTTAGTAATTCGTATCATTTTGTCATGGTTTAATATAACATGTATTTCTAGATTTGGATAACATGGACATGGATTTCTTCGACAAGAATTTTCTCGAACAAGTGATACGCACTATATAGTTCTTTTCCTAAATTATATCCATAAACTCGTCCGTCCTGACCGGGAGCATATTTTTGTTGACCGCTCTTCTGACCCGGTTCGCCAGCAAACCGTGATACAAGACAATAAACACTGACTTTGGAAAGTAGGGAAACTGATAGGAAAAATGTTTGCGTGGGTAAATGAAAACAACTGTCACTGTGGAATAGAAGTATTTAATTGAACAAGGGCTAAGGAATGTCAGAAAAAAAATACCTACACTGTTAAAAATTATGCACTTTGTTTCTTGCATCAAGAACTATTGTATAATTACAATACTATTACTGCGTAAATGGAATCAACAAAATAAATAAGTTTGAAACTGAAAAAAGGGACTTTCAATTAATGGGTGATTCTGAAAAAAGTGCACAATGACTATGTTCCCTCTGTTTCTAATATTAATATATTTTTAAGTGTTATTTTGTAAATTTGAATATAATTCTCTATGCATACTTTTGAAATAATTGGTCAATTTTTGAAAATTAACCGTTTTACTTAATATGTAGAACTAATTGTTAGTGAAGAAATTTTAAAATTATTGAACATAATTGTTTCAACTTCTGTGAAATTTTGAATTAATTTTCTTATAAATAGATTTCTATTGACCTTTTTGGGAAAAATACTGAAAACACTTTGACATACACAATGAAATTTTGAAAATATTTACAATAAAAGACTAATATCTGTGTGTGATGTAAATATCAAATAGCAACACATAAATACACGGAACTTTCCACTCATCCACTCCAAAAAGCCTAATAAAGGTTTAAAAAAAACCTGCGGTTCACAGGGACGTGTGACAGGGCCCAACCCTCTTATGCAGGTTCTCTCCAAATTTCGGATTTCTCTTGTTTACTTAGGGAGACCGAAAACCTGAGGTTCACCATCACGTCTGACAGGGGCTTTAAACCATATTTTTGGTATTCGGTTGAACCACTTCTCAGGTTTTTGTTTCCAAATCCAGAAAAATGGTTCAACCAAACACCGAAAAAAAGGTGAAACATTTCACCACACAGCCGTTGCAGCTACTAGGAACCAATATCATGGTGAAACCAAGCACAAAATTTTTAACAGTGTATGCAACAAATGCGTAAAGTAAAAGTCTTTTAAAACTGCACTGTTAAAATTTCGACGCAAGATTGCACCGAAATACTGGAACTTTCAATCTGCCACCAATCTGGAACCAAAATTCACCAATTTCGTGGTCAAATCTTAAATTTGATGCGCCGCAAAAGGGTTGGATATACTCTCCAAATAGTGGTGGGAGCTAGAAAGTTCCAATATTCCTGTGCAATCCTGCACCGAACCTTTTAACATTGTAGTGGAATAATGTTTATTTGAAGAGCGTTGAACGAAGCTAGTCAAATTAATTCCATAGGTTTAAAAGTTTCATTGTTTTCATTCGCCCGTGGTTTAGTTACATAATTTTTTTTATAATCACTTACAAAACATATTTTTAACATTTGCATACAATATTTTAACGTTACTTAATAGTTTCGAATTGATTTGCTTCGCAGTAAATAATTTTTGATGTGCCCACAGCTACGACAAGCTTTAATGGATTAAAATGTTTTTTTTTACATAATATTTGAGTTTAATAAATATAAAAACGCTTTAAAAATTTGCGTAATTTTGTGAAATGCACAAAGTGTACTATTTCTTTCTAATTTATTATAAGCTTAACTAAAAATATAGCACGAATTTGTAATTTTTGAATGTGCTCTTATCTACACTTATTTAATATTCTTTGCGTTTTAAATTACACGTAAATATACTTCCTTTCCTTTTAACTTATATAAAATAAACTATACTATTTGAAGTACATTAAACAGGCGTCTGTCTTTTTTGACGTAAAATTCTTCATTTTCGTAAATACTCTTTTACGACAGCTTCCACTAAACGATTGTGGATAAAGTCATTCTAAAAATCCCATTCCAAATCAATTTTCTCTTCTCTGTAATAGTTTAAAGTATGCCATTAAAGCTAGAAAATCCTCTCGGGAGGCTTTGGATGAGACGGATTTATCTTCATTACTTGTCTACAAAAATTTTACTTATGATGTTAATGACAGTGTGTCAATAAACGAGCACTTTCAATTGCTTTTTAAATGGTTTTTGACGAGTTTTTAAAATAAATGTATGTTATCAATTTCTATAAATCAAAAATTTTGTCTCATATAAGTATGAAAATGTGCTTCCAGAACTAATATTTTAAATCCATGAGGATGCGAAGGCTATTTTCCAAGAAATATTTTCCTAGAAATTATTTAGGTTTTTAAAATTTAAAATTAAATTTAATAATTAATATATACAATAAAATTTTGATAATTTGGAGAAGAAATGTAGGTTTAGAGATTTCTAATTTATTCTATATTCACTGGTTGATAGGTATGATCTAAATGGTTTTCCTAAAACTAGGGGGCACGCCCCCTTCTCGCTATCGCTCGCCAACCCCCCGGGAACTGCTTACGCAGTTCCCTTTGGATCGCTTCGCGATCCAGGCTCGCTTCGCTCGCTCACCGTTCATTGAAATATTTTAGTCTAGCCACAAGGCTGAACCTTGAGGAACATGTCCGGCAATTTTTTCGCCAAATATGGTAACCCCGCCAAATCGGTATTATGGCAGCCATTGGCTACGAAAATCGCAACTGATCGTATTTTAAACGAATAATTATCAAATAGTTAAGTTTTTTTTCTATGTATTCTGTTTGTATTAGAGAATTTATTTTGCTACTTTCTTTATAAGTTGATCCTGTTCATTTCTTTCATCGCAAAGAATTCTTAAATCGTATTAATATATTTAAAATAATAAATACTATTAATCATTAATTATTAATAGAACTAATTTCCTAAATTATTTTTTGTGCACATTGTTTTTAACTTGCAGCAAACTGTTGAGTTGTGATTTTCTTATTTTAAAATATCGCTACGATCTACGATCGCAAATGCTACGATAATTTTTAATAAGGAAATCTTTCATATATTCTCAGCAGACATTTTCAGTTTTGAGCAGCATTTTATGTAATTATTTGTTGTCATTTCACAGACTTGGTAAACGCTCGGTTTGTTGTCATTTTGACTTGGCGACATTTTTCGACTGGCGCCAAATCCGGACATGGTCCTTTAGGTTAACTGCCTTTAATATCCTTTTAATATAAAATAATTATAAATTGATGCTTATAAATTAACTTATAAATTAATGGTTATTATTGCGAAAATATTTCGCTGCTCGACTAACATCCATTTGTAAATAAATTGGAAACTGTGGTAGCCATCAACGCTTAGAAACTATACTTAAAAACAATTTGAATTTTTCCTTTTTTTATTAACAATAGTGTTTGGTAGTTCAGTCGATCGAAATTATAATTTAAATTTTCAAACATTAAACGTCCCTAATATTATGCATGTTAAAATTTAAACTTACTGATTCTATCCTAAAGTTGATGGGTTTTTTTAAAAACTAATAACGAATCTTATATAACACTTAAAGTATATCAAAATCAACTTATCTTTACCTTAGGCGGCATAATATTTATAGTTATTTTTCCCTATTTCAAGCCATTTCTGAAGAAACACTTTTTTCTTGTTTTCAGTCGGCCATTTTGAAATTAGTAGTATTTTTGTTCATTTTGATTGTTGCCATTCCAGAGATAGAAATATAAGGAAATTTGGGTGCCGTATAAGAGTATTATATATATAGATTTATATCGAGATAATTACCGAAAAATCTGAAATTAAAATCGTTTGTGGTATTTTTTACTAGTTCGTTTATTTTAAATAATGAGACATTTTAAAAGTAACCAATGCATTCCAATACGACCCTAAGAACTCATGAACGCAGATGTAGTTTCAAAAGTATAATAAAAAAAATATTCCAAATGAAAACTTTCTCCCGTATTCGAACATCATCATTCGATCCTCGTTTCTCCATGAAGTATCATATAAAAGAAATGACCCATTGTGTGCGTTCGATAACTGTAACTGTGCTCCCGACCCGTTGATGGAGGGAAAAGATGGCGGAATGAAACTTGTCTCTTAGAGTCAAAACGGAGCAACTCCCCAAATCATGAGTTTCCAGTTTTTACTTTCAATTTCCCTAATATGATTTCTTAGGTAATGAAAGTATTGCGATGGTCGAATGGATTTGTAGACTTAACAACAGCGGTTAATCATCTGAGTAATTCCACTCTTTCCGTGCGAATGCACTTTATAGAGTGAATTTCACCTTTTCGGAGTGTAAGAAATAAGAACATCTGGTCTCCTTAACGGCGTTACTCAGTCTGAGTTTCCACTCCTTTGTGCCGGAATGCTTTCATAAGAGTGAATTTACCTTTGTTTAGTTGTACTTTGGATGTGTGATTTTAAACGATTTGAGCATTGTCCGTCCCGTCTCTCTAGAACCGTTTTACAGGTCTAATTAAAAAAGCTACGGAATTTAAATTTTGTTACACTAGTTGTTCCTAATACCAGTTGGACGTCATAGTAAGGTTTCGCAAGTCGCGCATGTGCAAAGAGTAGCTGCCATTGAACTTTTTTGTTTTTAAATGTATTGCTTAAAAGAAAAGAGCTACATACTTTAAATTTGGTACACGAGTTCCCAGTACCTGTCGGGCGTCATAATAAGGTTTTCGTATATAGGGTTATGAGCTATAGAGTTACCTCGTAGGGTTATTACCTGTAAATGCATTTGGTAATTAAAAGTCATGTAGTGTTACACTATTCTTGTTTTATGCTGGTAAAGCAGGTTCAGTGCTGATGAAATGCTGGGTGTCCATGAACTTTCGATTCGATAATGCTGTTTCTATATAGCTCATTACGCGGCAACTAAATACCATAGCGAAACGATTGAAGGTGGAGTTGGATTGGACATCTTCTCATTGAATTTTCATAATTGTCGAAATTTTGTTCAAATCTTATTTCTGAGCAGATATTTTCGGAGCTGTTCAGAGTTACTGTAAGAAGTCAATAAGTTAAGTCGTTTTGGTCAATAAGTCACACTATCTCCGATTTTTCGATATCGCGTGCTGTCACTAGCTTCCTTTTTTATATACCTAATTGCCTGTTCTTTTGTTTGATTTCGAATGCGTTCACCTCCGTTGGGGGTGGAATCGAACCGTATCTGGGTGTCATTCGCTGGTGTTTTGTATGTTATTGATTCGTTTTCATTTTGTCATGGTTTAATGGTAGGGATTTTTGCGGCAAGAATTTTTCTTTCTTTTTCTGGTTTCAATGTGCCTTTTATTTATTTCGTTTTTACACTTTATTTATTATCGAATGGTAAACTTTGTTTAAATGTACACTCGGAAAAAGACTTGTGTTGAAACAGCATAAGTGAAAAACAAGTATTGTGTAAAATGGCTACATTACACTATTGTGTTTTTTCAATACACGAATTGTGTTGATGACATACGGACACAAATTTGTAGTGTTCTAATATAATAACTGACGATCGCGAGAGGAGATAACTATTTTATCCATGCGCGATTGACAAAAAACGTAAACTATAGTGTTTTCAATAATATAAATAAAAAAACTATAAAACTTATTTTAAAGTACCGTAATATATATATTTTAAGCTTTAGTATAGCTATTTATCCGAAACATTAAAGAGCGGATGCTGAACTACAGTTAACTACAGTACAAAATACGTGAGAGCTGAGCCTTCAACACAATTTTTGTGCCAACATTATTATTGGGTTGCAATGCAATTTTTGCATTGTTACAACACTTAATATGTAAAATATCTGGGTAAAACACAATTTTTTTTGTATTGAAATTTAGAAGTTTTTTTCGGAGGGCAATTGTATAAAATTAACTACTTCTAGAATTAATTAAATGTAAAAATAAAGTATTTGATATTAATTTTGAGTACTCGTTTAAGAATTTCTGCCTATTTATACCCCCGTCATCTCCATTGTATTGAGTGATTTAGGAAGAACAAAGTTATGGCCACATCATTACAATTTAATGTGCCGTTCCGTACTCCCATAATAATATTTTCAATTACCAAACACCCTTATTATAAAAATTGTTTTATAATGGTATTTAGCTTTAAAATTGTATTTAAATTATTATCCAACGCCAAAATTGGTGTTGGTCTAATTCGAATTTAAAAACTCTGATTATTGATTTTAAAGAAAAGTTCAGATTGAAAATTTAGATCTTCATCCAAAACAGAAAAAAAACTAATGAAAATATCAGCTTATTTATAATTCTCAGAATTTAGACAAGTCAAAAAGGCGTTTTTCGATAATTGTTTTTTAAACCGTTGCATTTAAATTTTTGTAACACATTTCCAGTATCATGATTAAAACAGCAGAAATTTATCCTTTTCTGTTTTTAAACTTCGGTTTCTCACAATTCAAACATAGCCAATTTGTCAAAGCTGTCTGCAAAGTGAAAGCAACAAAACTAAAAGGGTTTTTTTTCAACTGGGCTGCTCTATTGGCGGCTAAGCCTTTTGCAGACTAGGCATATTCCCCTGAACTGAGAGCCATTTTTTTGTGGCACCATCTAGGCGACTCGCAGATTACAAATACAAAAATTGTCGACCACCAACAGGCCAGAGGCCCAGCAAGGTTGGTCCAAAATAAATCTAATACATTACCAGTTTCCAATGACCGTCAAGTTTCTTCTTAAAATCGTCTACTCATAATCTCATCTACGCACAACATAATCTGGTAAAGCATTCCACTCATTGACAACTCTATTGTAAAAATAATGTTTTCTTACTTCCCTTCTAAAGCTTTATTTATTCAATTTCTGATCATGACCTCTGGTCCGGCTATTTAAGGTAAAACCTAAGCCCTCCATGCTAAGCCCTCCATGTCTCCCTGTTTTATGAACTTGAATAACTGTATTAAATAACCCCTAGCTCTCCTGTATTCCAGGGAATACATGTTTAAAGATCTTAATCTGTTATCATAATCGATACCAGATAGACCCTTAATCATTTTTGTAGCCCTATGCTGAACTTTTTCAAGCAACTCTATATCTTTTTACAATGAATCTGAGCGTCAAAACTAAAAGGACATAACATTTTTAAAAAAATAGTTCCCCACTGTAGATAAACAGGATTTTAAAGATAATTTAATAGGATTTTACAGTTGAAGTCTAAAATGTATGTAGTTTTCTTTTGTAGAAAAAATCAAACCGACATTTTCATCTTGATTCTGCTATTATCCTTCTTGTTAAAACATTCTTCTACTTCAAAAAAAAGTTACATGCCTTTAGCTCTGAAGAAGCAAGAAACTAAATTCTTTTTCTTCCATTCGATTGAGTCATGTCGTTTTCTGATGCCCGCCTCAGGGAACATTGAGGAGGAATAGATTAAGGGGACTGTGGCATTTTCTTATCTCTCGGGTCGCGCCTTAAGTTCAAGGTTACGAACTAGTTCTGCTAATACCTTAATTTGGAAACGATAGAATGTCAATCGTTTGAAATGTACCAAATGTCAAACTATCCGAATCAGACTGGATTGTTATTCTTCTGAGCGATACACATCTACAGTAGAACTCTAATTATCCCAAACAATCGGAATCGGTTTCAATTCGAAGATCCCAAAATTAGGATAATCGGATTTTTCCAGAAAATGTGTATATTTCAATTAATTACTGTATGTATGTTAATAATTGTAGAAAAAACTATTTCAAAGAAAAATAGATATTTTAATTAAATGAAAAAGCAACCACGCACAAGTGTAATTCATCCACAACGATCGGTATAAAAAAAATTTGCCCTTCGAAAATAAGCTTTCTGCATAAGTCTTTATCTAAATAAACAAAATATAAGAAAAATTAAGACCGTAGTACCTGAGAATTTATGTAGGAGGAAAAGTAAGTTAAATGAAAATCTAATTATCAAAACTTGACTTGACTTATGACTTTCTTGGTGGGGGGCAAGTTCGCCGAGCACTGCGACCTCAGGTCTATTGTACTCAACCCCAGAAATGACACAGGCACAAGAGACACACAAAGAAAGAGACGACACAAACACCATAGACAAATAACAACATTTATTTACAAACACAAAACATCCATGCCTTACCGGGATTCGAACCCGAACCCAGAAGCTCCAAAGGCTAGCTCCCTAACCGTTGCGCCACCGGGTCGGCTATCAAAACTTAAAGTGAACGTTTTTATTCCGTAAGGAATGTGTTTATGGTATTCACAAACGGGTCGTAAATGAGTTAAGCGTGGATGAAACAGAATGATATCATTATATTTCCGATGATTTTAATTCTATTGTATTTGTCGATGGGTATTGTAGAACTTTTGAACACATAATTTAACACATAATTTATAAAGATTTGAACGCATAATTTATAAAGATATAATTAATTAATTATATTAATTAATTATTATATATTAATTAATTAATTATATATAATTAAATTTTATTATTTTGACATGATAAATATTTTTTTGTATTGAAATCTGGAAATAATTATATATTACATTATGCTACCAAGAGAGGAGATAGGCATTAATCAGGCAGTTAAAGCATTGAAATTTTCTATTATAGTCGAGGTTGTATGCAGTCCCTGGACAAATTATTAGACGCACTGCAAGATTTCATGTATCAATCAATGATGAACAAATAACCTTTAGAAGGACATTTGTGTTCCTAAACTTTAGCTATTGAATAGAAAATACTATCTGCTATACTTAATACATATATCGACATCTTTTTTTAATGATATGGCATTCTTTGGTATGTTTTCATCATTACTAAAAAAAATACAATGCGTCTAATAATTTGTCCAGGGACTATATTTCTGACTAATCCTCCTGAGATCCATTTAAATGGATATCAGGTCATTTTACGTTCTTGTAGAATTTTTGCTAAACTTAAAGAACTGAAATTATTCGAAAAAAAATAGGATATGAAAATCACAACTTTACTTTAAATCCAGCTCTCAGTCGTTTAGTTGTTTAAAAAATTATGTAGAACGAGAGTCAAGCACGATTTGGAGCACGGCCTACTCAACTACTAAGGCCGAAGAAGCTTCCCCAGGACGGAAATTTTGACGTCATAGTTCCGAGTGACGTTTTTCCGAAGATGAAGACAACCTGTCTCGAAACCTGTTTGGAACCACTCGTTCACCGCTGACCACACTTTTAGGGTTCCGAATGCGTCCGAACTAGTTTCTCGATCTTCGGCACTTGGAACAGTGACGTCAAAATTTCCGTCTACGCTCATGTTTGGGAGAGCTTCTCTAGCCTTGTTTTTGAAGTTGGCCGTGTTTGGAGGCATTTTTTCAGCAGTAAATTATAAAAGTATTCTGTATAACAAAACTAGGGGTGTGTAGTCCCAGCTATAGATAGGTTTCTGATTGAGAGACAGAATGACAGATGGACCAATGTTCATTTTATCTTTTTTCGGAAGAAACATCCTCCAAAACATGTAATAAACACAAAATCTCCATTTCGGATTTTCGACTCCAACGTAATACTCTCTTCCATATATTTCCAGATATGTTTATTTTATCCGGAATGAAGTATGGAAGAGAAGTTGTGTATATTACAACTACAGTCGAACCTCGTTAACGCGAACTCGCTTAACACGAAATTTCACTTAAGATGAACTGAAAGCATATCCTCGGCCTATAAAGATTTGAATTAATGCCAAAAGTCAAATAGCTATAAATTTTTATTTTATCCGGAATGAAGTATGGAAGAGAAGTTGTGTATATTACAACTACAGTCGAACCTCGTTAACGCGAACTCGCTTAACACGAAATTTCACTTGAGATGAACTGAAAGCATTTCCTCGGCCTATAAAGATTTGAATTAATGCTAAAAGTCAAATAGCTATAAATTTTTATTTTATCCGGAATGAAGTATGGAAGAGAAGTTGTGTATATTACAACTACAGTCGAACCTCGTTAACGCGAACTCGCTTTACACGAAATTTCACTTAAGATGAACTGAAAGCATTTCCTCGGCCTATAAAGATTTGAATTAATGCTAAAAGTCAAATAGCTATAAATTTTTATTTTATCCGGAATGAAGTATGGAAGAGAAGTTGTGTATATTACAACTACAGTCGAACCTCGTTAACGCGAACTCGCTTAACACGAAATTTCACTTAAGATGAACTGAAAGCATATCCTCGGCCTATAAAGATTTGAATTAATGCTAAAAGTCAAATAGCTATAAATTTTTATTTTATCCGGAATGAAGTATGGAAGAGAAGTTGTGTATATTACAACTACAGTCGAACCTCGTTAACGCGAACTCGCTTAACACGAAATTTCACTTAAGATGAACTGGAAGCATTTCCCCGGCCTATAAAGATTTAAATGAATGCTAAAAATCAAATCGGTTTAGGCGAAATCCCGCTTTACCCGAACAAAAAATTGGGGATTCTACTTCTTTTTTCTTAGTGATTCACAGTTACGAAGAACCAATGAAGCAAAACATTAAAAAAAAAGCGGAAAGTGTACATTATAAGAATAAATTGTCTTCTACTTCTGATAAAATCACAAGATCTAACATAATTCATCAGTCACTGGTTCAACGTAAAAAAAATTCCAGACGGCTAACATGAAATTCGGTTAACGCGAAATGTTTCAGTGTTCCCTTCGAGTTCGCGTTAACGGGGTTCGACTGTATCACCTAAGTTAATTTCTACAATTTCTTTCGACTCCAACGTAATTACTCTCTTCCATTGCCTTATATTTCTCCTTACGTAATTGAAAGTGAAAAAAATAAATAACAGAATGTAATTGAAATAGATATTACCTAGTAATATACAGATTTTTTCTTTTATGGATGGTAATAACAGGTTTTCGTTACAGACCAACACACTGGTATCTTTCTACTTCGCAACATATTTCCTATAATAAAATTTGACAAAAAGGTAGCTTTTCTTTTAGCCATTTTAAGCACAATTTATGTGCGTTTGAAAGCACTAGACTATTTATTTTTCGACACAAGTACTTATTAGACCGAGATTCATTGTTTTTCGAGGCTATTTCACCTAGCCATAAACATTTCTTGCAGAAGTAGTATTCGAACTTACAGACTTTGTTACCGAAGGCAAGAATATGGGTTTGAAAATGAAAATTACAATTGAGGTATATGGCGGCTGAACTAAGGAATTCTTTGTGACTGCCATTATTTCTATAAATAACTACATTTATAACTAGCTTAAATATCCAGTGTTGCTTGAATTCATTTATTATAACATGTAGTTCTATTGGTAACAGACCACAAAAACGATGCAACTTTGTAAAAAGAAGCCACGTATGCGTCATAAGCGCTGGCAACTTAAAAGCTGAAAGTAAACAAATTTGAAAATAAAATATTAACGGGAAATCAAAATAGTTATGATGCAATACATCAAAAAGTTCCGAAAAGAGAATTTTTACTAAGAATTTGTGCTAGATTTTCTTTTACATTTTATTACAAAAAAATAAAATGTATGCATCATATTTGAATGCTAGTTTTTATGTACCATAGTTTAAAGTATTTGGGGGAAAATGGTGATAAAATACGATATTTAATTTTTTCAATTTTTTTTTAAAATCAAATTTAAAAAAAAAACTTTAGATATCTGTAAACTTTATTTTTAATACATTGTTTTCATGTGTAAATTCACATAACAAACCAAGAAACTTTTAATCAAAAGCTATAATTTAAAAAAAAAGTTGGTGTGGTATGTGCGCAGTACCTACCATAGTTTTTAATTTCAGGTATAAAAAACTTGTGAAATTTATTTTTTCAGTCACTTTAAATGTGTGTAAAATTGCTTATAAGGGTTCTAGAATTACAAAAAAAAGTTCAGCAAGGCTCATTTGCAAATTAAAAAAAAAAATAAGGGATGGCATTTTTTTTTAAAAACCGGTATCAAAGAAACCGGTTTAAACTGACCTTACGAAAATAACTAATTTTCAATCAAACCAAAGTCACGAAAAAAACCGGTTAGTCTTCAAACCGGTTTCGGTTTTCCATCCCTCCATGGGGACAGTAAGGAAGGGGACGTAAGGAAATTCATTATGTTTTCTGGTCTTTTTTGTGTTGGAACTAATTCCAGTTTAAAGGAAATGGATTTTTTACTCGTTTTACTCACTTAAAAATATTTATAGAAAACATTCCAATTATCTAGCAAAAATTAACCTTAACCATGGGGGATTGTAAGGAAAGCCACGCAGCTCATTTCAATAAGTTTTTGAACTTTTAGTCTTGTTGGTAAAAAGTCTTGCAAAAACATTTGGCTACTAACTGAAAAGTGAGTTTTCTACAATCTAATTTTCATCATTGAATATTTACTTTAGGTAAATCCAGTGTCTCTCTGGACCGCTTTAGCAATGAGACCAGTCAATGTACCAAAACCCAGGGACAAAGTTAAGATAAGAGAAATCCATATTATAAATAACAAAATCCAAAATTTTATGGAAGAAATTTATTAAGATATGGTATTAGTTCGATTTAAAATTTAAATGAATGTAAATTTTAGGTTAAAAATGTGTTAGTTCTAGCACTAAACTAAAAATTTGACATTCGGGACAGAGGACGGTAAGGAATTTTCGACAATGTTCTGTTTCCTAAAAGTTTTTGTAGTTTCTCTGTTTTAAAATACCGTTCGATAATTATGTAAGGACCAGTCTGTTAGTATAATAACAAAAAATGAAAATGAAATATTAATTTTTCATAAGTTATGCCCAAGAGACATAAAATTAAAAATTATGGTAGAATTGCCCATGCACCGTGTCCCTTTAAGTATTTAGGTTACCTTTAGTTAATTACGCTGGAACTACATTACGCCACATCATAGTACGACGTAGTATATTGGAGGAGTGATCGAATTCCATGATGATGTACTATGAAAAGTAAATCCCCCTCCCCCCTAAAAAAACAATACTCCAGGGATATGATTGGCTATGCCATGCAAGTGTTCATGAAAATCAAACTGTCTATTTAATACAAGTAATACACTAATACGATATATCTATGTAAAATAAGTCGACAGGGAAAATTGGATGTAGTAAAGACTCTTTTATTTAACAGTTAGACATCGGGAGAAGTTTGATTTGTCGTCTGCAGTCGACGAGAGAGTGTGACCGAATCCTCACAAAAATGGCGAAAAATCTCGAGCTCTGCTTCACTGACCAATCAGAGTTATGAGAAAGTTGAAAGATCAACTTAAAAATTTGATGACTAAACAGTTTATGTGGGAACGATTGATCTAGTCGACTGTTTGTCGTCGACAGGGTGTGGTTGAGATGTTACAGTACTAAGTGATATTAAGGATATCTGAAAAAGATAATTTAAGTTATTAAGTTTAATTGGGGTACAAAATATAAGATTTTGAGGGGGTTAAGTTATAATTTGTCATCTATTTTAATTTAGTTAGATTTATAGTATATATTTTATCAATATTTTTTTGTCCCTTAGTACCCCGTAAATTACACTGTAGAGTACTTATCTTAGTAGCCACCTCTTGTTTTCCCCTAAAGCACATATTTGGTAACTTAAAAAAAGTTAGCTCAATATCAATTATGAGTACATGCTGCAGAAAAGATGTAAAGCTTGTTAGTGAAAGACCGTGTTTTTCACAATTAAAACAAAAACTGTTTATCTTATTTACATTACAGACAGCTATATGAATAAGGGCGTAAAAGTTTAAAAATGTTACTACCATAAAAAAAATTAATTTTCGACAAAACTTTCACTTACATTTTTATCAAAAGTCTACGTCCAACCCATCATAGGCCACTCAGTCCTTGACCATTCGCGGGTGGTTTCAGGATCGCTGAACCGAAACTCAGGAACAGCCATAAAGGGTTAATCTTTTGCTGGTGATGGGTATAATCCATGTTGGTTGACCCTTTTTTTAGGTTCAATGTTTCTAGTGTCCTATACCGCGTGTTACAGATTAAGGTTATTTACATTCTGTTGATTGTTGTTTGAGGGATTAATTCTGTAAATGGCTGATACGTTAACTTCTCATTTCCTAATGCAGGGTTGAATGTGCATTTATTTGTTAGAGTAAGTATAGGAGTTTTGACCACTGGTCAATTGTGATTGAGGTGTTTTAAAAGAATTATACTAGTGAGAAAAATTTATATCCTCTCTCTCTCCCCCCAGCTTCCACTGAACTTTTTAAAAAATTTAAGTTTAATAATAATTATGTATTATTTGGTATCCCGAGATTTAAATATTTGTTGTTTATGAAAAAGTCTTTCAAAAAAAATTTCACACTTCACAATGTAAGTAACTATAACACTTTACTTTACAAAAACACTGTAACTGAATATCATCAGATATTGGAGAAAAAATCATGCTGCTAAAAAGTCGTTACAAATTATTTTCTAAAAATATTTAACAGATTTTATTAAAAGATTTATTTAGCTAAATTAAAAGATCGTTGTTTTATGGAGAAACATACATAATAACCGTTACTTATTTGTGACTTTTTTTTTACTTTTATTTATTTTTGCATTTTATTGTTTAAATACCGAAAAAATTTAAACTGAAGCCTTGAACTAAATTTTTTGCATTAAAAGGAGAAGCCCGAATAAAGAAAAATGTTCAGCCTTCTATACTTCTTTTATTCTGCTCATTTTGAATAGGTATTGATAAGTACATTGGGATTACTTCAAGCAGTAAAAGTTTTGACGAAATAGATAACAATTATTTATTTGTTAACGAACGATGCGTAAAACCTTTTTTTGTATTGTTAAGCTCGGTTCTTTTCAGATGACGTATTTCTTTCCAGATTTCATTTCTGTCTTACTTTGATCGCTGCTCCGTTTAGTGCTCTATTCCCACTTAACATTGATTTACAATTACCACTTACCATGTGACATTGATTTACCAATCGAGGGCATGAGAAAGAATTTATATATATATATTTATTCCGCATTTCTGTTGCCCCTCAAGACCTGAAACATGTCTAGTATTTTATAAAGGAAAATATATATTCTTTTCTAAAAACAGTTTCTATAAATTGTTCTTTTTTACGATATGTATTGATTTTTAAACCTGGAGGTTCTGTTGTTTTTTTGGTTTTTATTGTTTTATTGAAAATGGTTCTTAATTTTTTTCCCTCAATCTATGAAACGCAGTATTTTGAGGCCTCGTAATACGTTCTATTCATAGCATAGTTAAAGTATTAGATTGGCAGATCACGTGACCTCCAATGCTAACGACGGGACGCGCATGGAGACCGGAATAAGAGAGCAAATGGGACAGTGTTGCCACCACACATTAAGGAGAAAAATACTACGAAAAAATACCGTTTAATTCTAAAATTACAAAAAAAATATCATAAAAATACTAAAAAAGCGTTTCACGTTTTTTTTTTAAAGTCACTAAAAAGATTCCAAATGCAGCTAGTAGTTTTATGGTATATTTTTGTAATTTTAGAATTAAATGGTATTTTTTCGTAGTATTTTCCTCATTAATGTGGTGGCAACACTGGCCATTTTGCCCTCTTATTTGGCCTCCATGCGCGTCCAGTCGTTAGCATTGGAGGTCACGTGATCTGCCAATCTAATACTTTAACTATGATATCTCTGGGGGCACAACACAATAATTTATTGTTATACAGTGACATTATTGTAGAAACATGTAAATAAATACATAGTTGATTTTGTTTCAATATCATAGTTTCTCTTTTTCATTGTTATGAACGTCCTTGTTTCCGATTACCGTGAAAGAGAAGTCATTTCCTCTTTAACCTCAAAATGTAACCGAGGAGAAAAACGTCCTTGGAAACCGATTACGCATCTTTGAAAGATTCAGTTACTTATTCGATATCCTTTATGGAATCTCAGGAAAACGACGTTTCTGCCATGTTAGCTAAATAGGAATAAGCCCTTTTACTTCTGCTGTAAAAGTATATAGTACTAAATACGATAAAGTAAATTATGCGGGAAGAAAAGAGTGAAATTGATGAGAAATATTTAAAAATGAAAAGGAATTTGAGCTAGGGGGTTTGGATATTTTCCAAAATAAGGGTAATTTTGTGTTGATATATGATTTAATACTAAGCGATTTTAGCCATGGTGAAATTTCAAAAATAGGGTGTTTTTTTTGTTAAACAGAGGTAGACATTAAATATTGTTAGGCTATTTTCAATTGTGGAAATCTTTTAAAACGTAAATGGAGTCTAAATATACCAAAATAGGATTAATGAGTCAAACATAATAAGTATTATTAATTAGTTAAATGAAGGGAATAATTGGCCAATGAAGTAATTAATCGAGAAAGAAGTAGAATAATCAAGCGAATTCAAGTATAATTTGGAAAAGTAATTTCGGTTAATTGGATCTCGTTCCGTATACGTATGGGGACTATTTGTCACAATTTATACCGTTATGCACTATTAAACGAAGAAAATACAAAAGAAATTTATTCTAATTCACACTCAAATGTTTTATAACTCAAATGTTTTATAACACTCCTATTCTCAACGCAGTGTGTAGTGTAAGTGTATTACATTTTAAACTTAACTTAAAACCTTATTTAGGAGTTTCATTGATCAATGATATTTTTTAAGCAAATTATTAATTTTTATAGCAAAGTTAATTTTAAGGAAGTTGACTTTTTTATTGGATTTTGTTTGGCTAAAAGAAATTCTGTACAAAAAAAGGAAATTATTGCAAGATTTATTTTTAAGAGAAATCTTAAGTTCAGACAACGTATTTTATTTAAACCGTCTTATTGACAACAGACAAATTTAAATCCCTATTTTACATATAGTAAAATTATAATATATTTGCTAGAATTGCTTTCTACTAATTAAAAGAAAATAATAATACTAAAAATATTAAAATCGTTTTGTAATTTCTGTTGTATAATTTTTATTACTTTTAGTTTTTTGTAACCACTTTTCAAAAATGTTTTATTCGATAAAAGGTAAGATTGTGGAAAAAATCAGTTCATTTTAGGGAAATTTTATGTTAAACGAGTTTACTATACCCAAGTTTGGTGGGGTCCTGATGTCCGAGTGGTTTGGACCATTACGCTAGCAGTCTGCGCTGCGCGCTGTACCGGGTGCGGGTTCGATCCCCGCCTTTGCCCTGGGTGTAATTTCTTTTATCTGTGACAGTAAAAAAATTGTTTCTGTGTCTGTCTTACTTGACGAAGGCTTATATAAGCGGGGCTCTGATCAAGCACACACGCCGGAATATATATGTACCTAACCCTACCCCCTTAAAACAGTTTATTCGATTAAAGGTAAGATTGTGGGAAAAAATCAGTTTATTTTAGCGAAATTTTATGTTAAACGAGTTTACTTTACCCAAGTTGTATTACTTCGTAAGTGCGAGGTATTTTAATTTAGCAATTCCAATAAACTTGTTTGCGAAGGACGGACACAATGCTGTTGAAAACTATACCGTCTTCACCTACCCAGTTTCAAAACCGTTACCTAACCTCCTTTTGGGTGTCGAATACAATGCCTGCTTACTATCCAGTATTGGGTGTTTTTAACCTTATTGAGAGTGAAGGTAAACTACAAGATAAACCTGAACATTAACCGAAGGTTTTGGTTTCTCTGTAATCTGCATTCATGCATAAAATTGCCATTATCGGCAATTTTTTATTTTATCCGGAATGAAGTATGGAAGGGAAGTTGTGTATATTTCAAATACAGTCGAACCACGTTAACGCGAACTCGCTTAACACGAAATTTCGCTTAAGATGAACTGAAAGCATTTCCCCGGCCTATAAAGATTTGAATTAATGCTAAATATCTCTTAACGCGAAATCGTTTTTTGGCGAAATCCCGCTTTACCGAACAAAAAAAATTGGGGATTCTACTTCTTTTTGCTTAGTGATTCAGAGTTACGAAGAACCAATGAAGCAAAACATTAAAAAAAAGTGAAAAGTGTACATTATAAGAATAAATTGTCTTCTACTTCTGATAAAATCACAAGATCTAACATAATTCGACAGTCACTGGTTCAACGTAAAAAAAATTCCCGACGGCTAACATGAAATTCGGTTAACGCGAAATGTTTCAGTGTTCCCTTCGAGTTCGCGTTCACGGGGTTCGACTGTATCTCCTAAGTTAATTTCTACAATTATTGAAAAATCGATCGATTGATTGTTGTTTAAACGATTGATTTCGTACAATTATTTAAGAATTAGTTTCTTTTTAAAATTATTGTTCGTTAAAAATATTTTAATTTTTTTGTCTAACTTAAAATGGTTAAAAAACGATGAAGTACTTTCAAATAAAAAAAATATCTAAGACCATACAACTAGTGGATCAATTTCAATAATGAGGTGATGTCAAATTGACCAGAACTAACCGATTTTTTTCTTGCTTGTTTTATTGTAAAGATCTCGTCACTGCTGCGTTGCGCAAAAGAAAATAATTTTGTTACCAGAAACAATTTTAAAGGCTTCATTCCCGAATCATACGATATCTTATAAAAAAAAGTAATTTTAACGATTATCAACGTGATTTGAAGCCACTAAACAGACTACACAAAGTGCAGTCCCTGGACAAATTATTGGACGCACTGCAAGATTTCATGTAACATATTAATTACCGGGTGATATTGTACCGTTTTATTATTTTAAATTGATTTGTTTTTTTTTTATTTTTATATTATCCAATCAATTACCAATTTATTTGACATAAATAAAACAGCATTAATTTTAAAAAGATAAGTTAGTTAAGTTTTAAAGAAAAGTGAAATTAATGTTAGTAAAATTCAATATTTAGTTGAGACACCTTTAGCCGCTATCAAAGCTTTAATTCTGCGCGGGATGCTATCAATGCAAGACTGTACTGTCTCCTGCATTTGAGGATGATGATTCCACACATAAATAATCTTATAATAAATAATTAATATAAATTAATCTTAATCATTATTAATCATAATTATCTTAAAATAAATACAAATATGTCGTCTACAGCAATTCTTTTAAATAAAAATCAATAATATTATAGTTTAAATATACCATTTTTGCATAAAAACTCTTAAGAAACATAAAATTACTTAAAAAAATACAGTGCGTCTAATAATTTGTCCATGGACTGTAAATTTGATCAATGAGAAAAAAGAGATTTCATGAATCATAGAAAGAAAATACTCCCATTACCATTAAGAAGTTCAGGTCATTTAATGCAAACCTTATCATTGGATCAATTCAGTAGTTAAAGAATTCTAATGCTATTAAAAGATATAAAAAGCCCCTACTTATAAACATTCATTTACTGCATCATTATTATTGTAACATTAAAAAAAATACGTATAAGGTTTCCCAACAATAGTCTGATGTATATCTAAGAAATAAAATTTGATTTTCCTCACATCAGTTAATTTAAGGACACTAGTAATTTGATAGAAAGTGTTAATAATTATACGAAAAACGTGTTAAATAATTGTAAAGATGAGTTTTATATGCTTTAGTTCATATTGTTGATTTTAGAGACATGAAAATACTTTTTAAGTATAATTACTTTGGTGTTCTTCAATTGGCTTGTTTCACGTGATGTCAATCATTCTTGCTTTTATTCCTTGATTTCATTGGTATGGTTTCGGAGATTAGTGGTTTGACACAGTAAGCTCCATCGGTACTTTATTAGCTTCCACACTACGTTTATAACGTAAAAAGTGGAAGGTATGATAATCATTCAGTCCGTCTGTCTGTCCGTCACCCACTTTCATATCCCAAACTACAAATGCTACGGACAAGTGTGATACGTCAAAAAATTCAGCGCATCGAAATTAGAATACATTGAAAATTTCAGAAAGGAATTCGAAGTACTTCAATTATTTAAAAAACTGCAAAATTTAATGCTCATTTAAAAAGCGTGGGAAGCCCTTTTTATTAGAATTAAATCACCATTGCCATTCGCAACAATCGCCCGAGAAACTTAATTCTTTTAGACAATAAATTAAAATAAATTTATTTTTGCGACATCGATCAGTTTGAAATGACGTCAAATATATTTCACTACGAGTACTTGTATGTTGATATGAAATGTTTTCATTCTATTTAAAAGCGAGGAATTTTACATATTTATTCTTTGGAACATTAATTTTTACAAACGATAAGTAATAATTATTGAATTTTTAGCATGTAAATGTTTAATATAGAATTAATGCTGTGTTTGGCGCCCGTTTTTACCTGTTTAACACGACTGTTGTGTGGAAGCGGGTTAAGTGACAGATTCTGTTACAAACCTACTTGTTTTAATTCGAGTGGAACTGTTACCACTCAAGACGTGAAATATGCCCATTCGATATCGTGTCAACAAATCAAAGCTTTCTTTAACGCCTACCAAGAACCGAATTTCTGTTAGTTTTGATTATGAATTTTCAATTATATTGTGATATTTAATGGTTGAAAACTTAGTAACCGCATAGTTAGTACTTAACAATTCTAGTACGTGCATTACAGAGCATCAGGCCAATCAATGGTAAACCCGTCTAAACATGTTTAGATCTCTTTCTTTTCGTGGCTACGAGGCTGGAAATCGAAAAGCTAATCAAGGGTGAAAGGTGGCCGGAAATTGATTGAAAAAAGTTTTGTTTGCTGCGGGTTGATGAGAATGTAACTTCAAACATCGTTTCTAAAAATAAAATATTTGCCTTTTAAGGGCGAATAAGCAAGATTGACCGCGGGTCTCCAAAACAAAGTGCCTCTGTGTTAATTCAAAAAGGGAAAAAAATATTTTCTAAGCCACATTTCTTCGGCTGTATTGAATATTTATGTAGAAGGGTTTCGTACTTGATAACTGTATCTGTCTTCTCTATGATCCCGCATTTTGAAATGGGTTCGATAATTTTGTGTAAAATTATTTATTGAAAATTAAAAAAATCTGTATTCGAATCCATTTCAAAAAGCGTTATTATAGAGACCTGTATAAGTTAGCTACATTTATGTAAATAAAAAGCCGTTTGTCAAAACATTCAATACATCCGGAGAAATGTGGCTTAGAAAATCATTATTTTCCATTGGATTAACACAGAGGCATTTTGGTTTGGAGATCCGCAGTCGATCGAGCTCATTCGCCCTTAAAGGCCTTTTTTTATAGATTTTCAAATTCTATCAAGTGGAAACTTGATCGTTAATTATATTTTGTACAGAAAGATTCCAACTTTTTCGGTTGGATACATTTTTGATTTTGGATAATTTAGGGTCGTTTAGAAGACGGTCCGTTTCATTTTCTTCTGCTTCACTGATTTTAAGGATTTAATACTTAACCAATTAACAGTGACTGGCAAGAAAATTTGTCACGCGATAAAGAATTTTTCGCTTCAGTTTATCCAAATAAATAAAATGTATGATGAATGAAGATCATAGTCGTGAATAATTTATGTAAGGCAAATTTAGTTACACCAAAAACGGGTTTAAAAAAATATTAACTTCAAGGAATGGGCGCGCTGGACCGCAGGTCTCCAAACTCAAGTGGCTCAGTGTTAATCCAATGGCGAAAAACTATTTTCTCGGCCACATTTCTCCGGCGGTATTGAATATTTTAACAAACGGTTTTTTAAAAAAATAATAAATGTAGATAACTTATCGGGTCTCTATCTTCCCACTTTTTGAAATTGCTTCGAATATTTAGTGTAAAACTATTTATTGAAAATTTAAAAAATATATTCGAACCAATTTCAAAAAGTGGGAAGGCCGGGACCTGTAAGTCAGCTACATATATCACATAAAAAATCCGCATGCAAAAATATTTAATACAGCCGGAGAAATGTGGCAGAGAAAATATTTTTTTCGACATAGGGTTAACACTGATGGACTTTGCTTTGGAGACCCCCGGTCCAGCCCGCCCATTGCCCCTTAACGCTTTTATTGAGAAATGAAGGGGTTATTGGTATTCACGAAGTCGTTGTTAATGGGTTAAGTTGATTTCATTACTTTATTGGTTGGTAATTTTTTATTTGGTGGTTTTTAGCAGTGGTAATTTTAATTAGATAGTCAGAAATTGAGATTTTTTGAAAGAAAAATCATAATTCATAATCCTTTTATTTTCATTCAGAGAAATTTTGAAAAGTCATGTTTACGCATTAGTTAACGATCAGTTAATTTTCTAGGATGTTTTATATTAAACGGGAGATTAAGCGAAGTTTTAAGTAATTTAAAATCTTATATTATTCGAATATGACAGCAATTAATTGATGTTCGGAAGAATTCCATCAAAGGAATAGCATCCTAGACAGCCTTAAGGAAATTAACAACTATATCCTAATCTAAAGTAATAAAAACGTGTTAATTTTTCTAACGAAACGTATAATATTTAGATGCCAAAAATTAGAATGGATTTAGCTAGAATTTTTAGGCATTATTTAGATTTATTTAGATTGGAAATAGATAGGAAAGAGAAATTTATAAAGTTGGATAGGGTAATTTATAAAAAATCAAATTTTCATGACTTAAACCAATAAAGGGTTGAAATGTTTTTCCCATTTTGAAAATGTACGTACCAACTTACCCACTGCAATAAAATTAAAATTTCTCTCTATATTAAAAAAAAATAAGCTCTTTTAAAGTGTTAGCAGCCATAACAGGATGAAATATTGATGTTAAAAGTCCAAAAGTTTTCTGGAAGGTGTGTCTCCCTTATGCCTCGATGCGTTTTTTAAAAAAAATAATGGGTGTGCAATACAAAATTACACAAGTAATAGATAATAAGTTATTATTTTAAATAAAATGTGTTATTATTTTCTTAGGTACATAAATACTTAGCATTAAGTTATCATAATGGTAGGTAAACAGTTATACGGAGAATTCACATACATTTTTTTTCTTCTATAGATCAGTGGGTGCGCTGTGATTGGGGCAATGCTGTGGGTGTTGGCGACCTCTCCAGCCCTAAAAGATTTTTTCTTGGGCACAACGGTGAGTTTGGTTATTCATTGCTTAATTTAAATTTATGTACACTGCTAGAAAATTTTGTCACATTTACGCTTTTAAACCAGCATTCAAACCATCAACTGAGTTTCTAGAAAAAAGTACATACAATATAGACACTTTCTGTATTAAATTAGGTAAATTCCACAAATTTCATGAAGTAATTGCTTTCTCCTGGGGTCAAGCATAAAACTAGAATCCGCAACGTTTAATTACAAGTGTCATATCAACTTGGCCGATAAATCTCTCGACGACGCCGACGTAAAGCCAAAAGTAGAAATCTTGTGGACGTTACATACGATAAAGTAAATTATGCGGTAAAAAAAGAGTGAAATTGATGAGAAATAGTTAAAAATGAAAAGGAATTTGAGCTAGGGGGTTTGGATATTTTCCAAAATAAGGGTAATTTTGTGTTGATAGATAATTAAATACTAAGCGATTTTAGCCATGGTGAAATTTCAAAAATAGTTTTTTTTTGTTAAACAGAGGTAGACATTGAATATTGTTAGGCTATTTTCAATTGTAGAAATCTTCTTTTAAAACGTAAATGGAGTCTAAATATACCAAGATAGGATTAATGAGTCAAACATAATAAGTATTACTAATTACTTAAATGAAGGGAATAATTGGCCAACGAAGTAATTAATCGAGAAAGAAGTGGAATAATCAAGGGAATTCAAGTATAATTTGGAATAGAAGCTCATGTCCTCAAATTGACATCATTGAGAACAAATTTTATAGAAAACGGTTGTAATATGAAAATGAGTTTAAGGAACGATTCACAAGATCCTAAAGTGAGTGAAACTGTTTGAAATCACCAAAAATTCGGTAAATTTTCGCAACCGAAACCCTTTTTTTGGCATCGATGAATATCTTTATAGTATATATAATTCTAATTATAAATGAATTAACAACAACCTATACTTTGGCAATAAATTGTTATGTTTCCTTGTAAACATTAGTGCGTTTGCGTACACATAAATATCCTCTTTTTTTTGGTTTATTGACATATAACATGTAATCTACACTGCGATGTAAAAGTTTAGACAATGACTTCATTTAGCTGTAAAATTTAGAATTGTGATAGTAGAGTTACAAAAACCTCCTAAACATAGTAAAGAATATTTTGAAATGCTATAATTGAAACATAATTGTTTGATTTGCTATAACAAAATTTGCTACGAACTGCAAACTTAGTATGTAGTAATTATGTATTAGAATGTTAATTGTACAATACAATATATGAATAAATTAATAGCCATTTTGTTTATTTGTATAATTGACAATATCGTTTATCATATATTTTTTAATATATATAAAATAAAATATCAATAATAATTAGTTTTATATAATTAGATAATATATGTATTTTATCTATAACTATTGATATACTAATTTATTTTTTATAAAAAAATTATAGAAATCAACAATTATGTTTAAATTATACATATTAAATATATATTTAATATTTAGGATTTATTATATAATTAATTTACAGTAAATAAAGTATTGTCTAATATTATATTATATCTAAACGAAAATTATTTATAACATCATTTATTTATCTTTTATATTTTAAAAATTTTATATATATATTAAATATATATATATAAATAATTTACATTTGTCTAGTAAGCCGTAACAGCAGAGCCTTTCTATTTAAATGTATTTTTAAACTGAAATAAAGCTCCAGTTGGAACATTTGCATATACTTTTGTAGAATAAAAAATGCTTCGAAAGAACGTTTTTTGAAAGAACGAAAAAAAAGAAAATCTCCATTCTTTTGTTCAATATTTGCGTTCTTTCCTTAAAGTACCATCACTGGATTTTAAACGAAGAAATATTACTCTTTTATAAAGTTTCCACTCTGAAAGGCTTTCATTTCGTTTGAGGTATTCTACTTTTTTTTAATCTTTCAAAACGAAAACGTTTCGAATTTGTTTATTTAAGTTATTAATAAAAGACTTTTAGAGTTCAGACGATTTAGCATCATGATTGTTTTTTGAAGAAATTTAAATGCTTTGCTCCAAGTGTGTTGCTATAATAAATTTGCCAGAGTATATCTGCATATATTTCACAGCAATACTTTTTTTTTCCAAATAAAAATACAATAAAAACCTACATTGTTGTTATAATTAAAGTTTTGTCTTAAAATGACTGTCATAGACATTGGATTTCAACGGAGGGAAATGTAACAGAAGCATTTGAGGAGTTGATTCATTTGACTGAAGCAATTGATTTGAGGCAATGGTTTGGTGGAAAGGAAATAAAGAAAAATAATATAAAACTTATAATGCTGGGTAAAAGCAACTCACCATAACCTATTAACGACGATTGGCAAAAAAGTTAATAAACTTTACGGTTAAGTTTTTCTAAATAAACAAAACATAAAATAAATAAATAGTCCTGGGCAATTTATGAAGGACAAATTAAGTTAAACGAAAAACTAATAAAAAAAACTTAAGGGGGAATGGACGCGCTGGACCGGGGGTCTCCAAACCAGAGTGCATCAATGTTAATGCTATGGAGAAAAAAATATTTTCTCTGCCACATTTCTCCGGCTGTATTGAATATTTTTTCAAGCGGATTTTTTGTTTGATAAATGTAGCTGACTTACAGGTCCCGACCTTCCCACTTTTTGAAATTGGTTCGAATATTTTTTTTTAATTTGCAATAAATAATTTACACAAAATATTCGAAGCAATTTCAAAATGTGGGAAGATAGAGACCTGTAAGTTATCTACATTTATTATTTAAAAAAAACCGTTTGTAAAAATATTCAATACAGCCGGAGAAATGTGGCAGAGAAAATAGTTTTTCTCCCCATTGGATTAACACTGAGGCACTTGAGTTTGGAGACCCGCGATCCAGCGCGCCCATTCCCCCTTAAAGGTAATTGAAGCTTCCTTCGATTTTTGCGGTGTAATGTTCCTGAACGATACTCCTTAATCATGGTGGCACCACATTTTTCCAGCTTCCACCTTGTTTGCGGAGTAACGGTGTATGAATTTTTTACAGTGCGTCGACAATAATGTCACCTCAGATTTTCATCTTTATTTCATTTTCTATCGATCCCTTTTACCTTACTCTAAAACATTTTCTACAAAACTATTTTCTTATGCGGGTTTTCTTTTCAATATTTGAATTATCATAGAAACCTAGTACAGTACCAATATGAATTTTCGTGTAACAAAATCGGAAGAATATTAGATATTTTATTGTTAGGGGAAATATCGCTCTTTCAGAACGTCTTGTTAATTTATAAATTACGATCTAACGAGGAAAGTTCTCCTTTTACGAACTATTATTGTTTAATTACCTCTTTTCTATCTCCTTCTTTATATATTATTTCCAAATGATCTCTTTTCTATTAAACTTAAATGTAAGAAAGAAAATTTTTAAGGTGGTAATTTTGTTCCTTGGAAAAATAAAACCAAACTATCTACTCCCCCTTGTGAATAATCGATTGACCCCGTTTCGCAGCGCCCCCAAGTGCTTATTATGCACAATCTTGTAGATAACCCCTCAAATAGAAAAAGTTTCACATAAATTACTCTTCTGCTGATAAATATCGTGTTAAACGTCGGGATTTTAATGCGTTTAGGAGAAATTCGTAACGATGTTGTTGTGCTTAAATGGGTGGTGACATTTATCAGTCAGATCTTTTTTCTTGGAGAAAAATAGATTATAAGTTAAACAATTTAAAGAGAAAACACTTCAAGAAGAGTAACATAATATATACACTGTTAAAAATTAGGCACTTTGTTTCAACAAAAATATGGTTCCTAGTAGCTGCAACGGCTGTGTGGTGAAACGTTAAACCATATTTTCGGTATTCGGTTGAAACATTTCTCAGGTTTTTATTTCCTATCCAGAAAAATGGTTCAAACCAAAAACCGAAAAATAGGTGAAACATTTCACCACACAGCCGTTGCAGCTACTAGGAGCCAATATCATGGTGAAAACCAAGCACAAAATTTTAACAGTGTAGAGGAGATATTGCCAAGGCATTTTTTCGTAGTTTTTTTTTCTCTATCCTACCTTTGCTCGGAATTCTCTTTGCTAAGTGCGAACATGGGTGGGGCCTTATTAAATGTTTTTAATTGTTTCAAGTACATTAAAAAATCGTGCTTCATTTAGTACATTACATTTTTCTACTCAAGTACATTAGAAAAATCTTACTTATCTCCCAAAAAAATATTAATTTTCTTATAATTCTTCTCCTTGTAAGATGAAGGTATTCTTTATTTCTCCTAAATCTTCATCTGTTTCTTTCTTCCATATTTCAATTCATTTTAAAATGGCAAAGCATTCTTTAAAAAAATTAATTAAACTATTGCTAAATTGTTTTAAATATACTAAAAAATCTTACTACTTCAAGTACATTAAAAAATCTTACATATCTACTTCTATATGCGGATATAGATTTTTCAAAACTGCGAGGCCCTGTGCGAAAAATGCTCTTCTAAAGGGGCACAACCATAAGGGCAGTAACCTACTTCCGAAAAAAAATGTTTGGAGCTTATTATTTTCCTAGAGAAACAATAAAATACAAGCAAAATTCGAGCTTTAAAAGGTCAAAAAAATATAAATAATCTCACTAATCCATTCAAATTACTAATGGCAATAACATCCGCGGTTTTCCCTTTCAAAAAATAATAACACACAAGAACATTTCCTCTGTCTTCTGATAACGTTTTGAAGGAGAACAGATTACTTAGAAAGAAATTGCATTCCGCTGTTATTCTTTGGAACAGTTAGTACTAGGTCCGGTTTATTTATTTATATGATAATTGTCTATAAAGCTGTTCCTATATACACATGCTATTATCTGTTTTAAAAACATAAGTAATTGTTAAACATATAATTTTTCGTTTTATTAATGGATGATTAAACTATTTAGTAGGGAAAAGTTACAATTAAAGCCCTTATGAAGGATATAAAATATAAAAATCGTCGATGCATGTTTTCAGTTTTCTGGTAATGAAAGAATTATTTCTATTTTAAAAAGTTCAAGCATAGGTGATTTTTATGTTTTCTTTTAAGGAGAAAACAAAAAACATGTAATGCAGAAATATAATTTATAATACATTTAGGATCTGTTGAAGATTAAAAATAAAATATCGTGCGGTCAAAATAAGTTTATATTATTGCACATTCGCTTATCCAGAGTTGTTTTTAAAATAAAAATATATATATAAGGTATTCAAATGTATTTTTTTACTAAATATATTATACTATTAAGTAATTAATTAACTTTTGACGATACGATTTTTGGCTACAGATTAATTTTTGATAATACGGATAGGAACAGTTTCAAAGAACTCCATGTTTTCTCTTTAAACGGTGATGTTGCAGAGGGCTTTCTTCGAATCTCAACTGATAAAAAAAACAACGCAGTCTGTCAGGAACAGACTATCATTTAAAAAAAAAAAAGCAGTGACAAATATCTTACACGACAGATTCAATTTCCTCTCTTCATTGATTAGCCATGGATATTATTTTTTAAAGTATTATTTGATTACTATCAGATACTAAACGTTGTACAATTTGGTTTCCATGTGTAGTAGAGTTTATTTTCTTTTACAGTAATCCAGTTGAGATTGAAGTCACATTAACGAATTATACATTAGATAACAATATATCTAACTTATAGTTTTTATTGTTGAAGGAAACTGAATACATATCTGTCAACAGATTTTCTATATCGCTGTTTGAGTTAGTGCAACATACTGTACCGTAGAATGACAAATACAAATACAAAAATTGTCGACCAACAACAGGCCAGAGGCCCAGCAAGGTTGGTCCAAAATAAATCTAATACTTTACCAGTTTCCAATGACCATCAAGATTCTTCTTTAAATCTTCTACTCCCTTCGAATGCACAACATAATCTGGTAAAGCATTCCACTCATTGACAACTCTACTGTAAAAATAATGTTTTCTTACCTTCCTTCTAAAGCACGATTTATTCAATTTCTGATCATGTCCTCTGGTCCGGCTATTTACGGTAAAACCTAAGCCCTCCATGTCTCCCTGTTTTATGAACTTGAATAACTGAATTATGAATGACGTAACCTTTGGCCCAAGCTTTTCTTTAAAAAAGGACTTGCATTTTTCAATTAGCAACTCTGCCTTAACCTATGAGTAAAAATGTTCAAAAAGAAAGTCAGTACTAAGGTTTTATTCTTAGGCCAAAGTTACCTTCCATTGCCAAAGTTACCACGTTAACAAATAACGCACAACCTTAACAAATTTTTAAGTTTTAGTGGTTGTGTTAAAGTTTTTAACAGAACCATTTACAAAAAATAGATAGCTACAATTTTTTTGCCAGTTTATTTGCAGAAAACAAATTTAAATGGTATTGCGTCACTTATGCTATTGCCACTTGGCAATATTTATGTAGCTTTTTCGTGCACTAGAAATACGGATATGTCAAATGGTTAAGGAGTCTACTAATTTCATTTTTTTCCCATGTGAACTATTTTAAATCCAGCTTTATTTGCTGTTCATTTTTTTACTATCAAAGCTTTTTCCTGGAATAAAATATTTGTTAAATTGGGCAATGAGAAAATTCATCATCCATCAATATTCATATAAATCTTGTTTTGGAAGAGCGTGATATTTCAATTTAGTGTCTCCATCTATCTTCGAAATGACGCATATCAAATAGAAGCTAGAGCTAAAAAAGAGCAATAACAGAATAATACTACTAACAAATTAATACATAATTTTAACGAAATTATTTTTTTATAATGCATTAACAGAATATATTTATTTATTTTCATTATAATTTTGAATAATTTATTTATTCTTTTATTAAAGATATTTTCCTACGTTGTTATGGGAATCGGTGGCTTGCTGTTTCTTAACGGTAAGTAGCTTCGGATTTTTTTTTTTTTAAATAAAGTTTTGGTCACCATTAACATTATTATTTACATAATATGTGTCTTCATAATTAATAACGTAATTATCTATTTTAATTTATTTTAGCTCTCTGTTTTTCCTAGTGTTTATTATCTATAGTAATCAATAATAGCTACATTTTTATTTAATTATTTTTATTAATTAAATATAAATTACATGAGGCGGTTTTGAAACTATTTTGAACACCCATCCTCTTTGATCAGATTTCGTGAGATTTGGCCGAACCCCTTATCCTTATCTGATAACTACAATGGGCTTGTTTTAACACTTTGTCAGAAAAAACAAAACAACCAATGAAATCGAAGTTCGGAGCGCGTGACGTTATAAAAAACCAATGAGCTTGTTTAAAAATGTTTAGAAAAAACAAAACAACCAATGAGGTCGCAGTTTTGGAAGCGTGACATCATAAGAAATATTCCCATCGAAAAGCTTAGTAGAAGAACGTGCTAAGTGACAAAAAGATGAAAAGGAGAAAATGAACGTTAAAATTTTTCGTTTACACTTAGATACGTTAAAACTTCACTTACAAATTGTAAAAAATGTACTTAACTTAAATATACAAAACTGTACTTAGTTAAAAATGTAAGGGAACCTGGGGACCCTTGGCCATAAGGGAGGATTGGCCTACCTTTAAATTTTAGTATTTAAAAATATTTTAGCATTTTCTCAATAGATGGTACTCAAATCTACTGTTGTCAGCAGATTTTCACATTAGTTTCATTAAGCTACTTCTTAGCATTGAGGAGAAGATAAAAAAAGAAAGTTTCTCATCCCAAAAAGTAAACATTTTAGACATAATTTGTAAGATTTTTTCAGACAAACCAATTCAATAAAGTTTAAGTAAGTGGTATTTTATAAATACTGTTATATTAAGATTTTATTTGAGCTATAAAGTTTGTGCAATGAAGTAGGCTTCAAAGCACCATGTGCCATTCTTTACGAAATGTCTAGGTGGGGAGGCTTGGCCACTCTATGTAAGGGAGGGTTCGCCACTGGATCAAAGCTCCCTAAGTGAACTAGTTATGAAAATCTATAAATAATGTTTATCAAATACACAAACTGAATCAAATATATTTTAACATAAATAAAAAAAAATTACTTGATCCGGACAACTTTAGAATTTGTAATGCAGGTAACACTACACAAATGCATTACTCTAAATATTTATTATGGTAAACATGATTTTTATATGATTTCAGTGTCGAATTATAATATAATTTTTTTTTACATTTAATGCTTACAAAAATAATTTGATTATAATTATTAATGGAGGCTTGGCCCAGGTGTCTATGTTTTAAAAAAACAATAAATTTACAAAAGAAAAAAGGCATTATTTATATTACACTATTATGTCCTTGTTGCCAATAAAATTTCCTCTAATATGTGCTATCGTATGAATGTTTAAGTGCAAAAATAAAAATTTTAAAAATAAAATTCTAAAAACATGGCCAAGGCTCCCCAGGCTCCCTTACTTAGTTTATGAAAAAGGGAGAATCTTTTAATCTTTAAAAGAGGGATAACATGTTCAACGACCACAAAAATCTAAATTTTTTCAAAACTGTTGTTTAGCACGTTCTTCCACTAAGTTCTTCATTTATGTCTACAGTTTATTTACACTGTAGGTTACAGTCAATATACTACCCTAATTTTTATTTGATATACCAATAAAAGCTAATCATTATTATATCATTATATGTTTGATTTAAATATATAATTTTGTGTATTGCAGGCCTCCTCGGCTGGATCGGTTCTTACAGAAGAGGAAGCTGTGTCATGAAACTAGTTAGTTAATATTTCAATTATTATTCATTTTTAGTACAAAACAAAGATGGCGGCATTTTAAGATACGAGGAAATTTCTATCAGAAATGATCAATAGTATTCATAGAAAGAGTAAATTGTTCGCAACTAATCGAGAAAGTTTCATAATATATACAATTTAATGATGTAGTGAGATGAAATCGATTATGATTATAAAGTATGCATAGTTTATTCATATTTTCAAAAAGTCTTCGGTAAATTTACACATGGATTGTTATTAAGAAATTTATAAACTAAAGTCTTCAATTTACAGAAAAAGTCGTTGACCAGTATGACTTGGAATGTATACTCTTAGAGGATTTACTTTTAATTGGACAGAATTCAAAAGCGGAGTACCCCAGGGTTAAGTTTTGGAACCGTAATATATTTTTTGATATCAGTTGGAAAAAATATTAAAATCAAAGTTTGGTGTGTGTTATATATCAAAAACATACAGTAAAAAGTATTTAATATCACAAAGTATAAAAAAAATGAAATATCTTTTAAGTTTTTCGTTTCAATCTCAACTTTTAAGTCAACAATTTTATTATATTTTACAGCGCCTCACTGAGGGAAACTGACTAATAAACCCTTCTCCTGACTGTCACATTTTTCAGCAGCAAACATAATTCTTAATTATTTATAAAATTGTAATTTTATTACATTTCAAAAAAATTTAATTTAAAGCATTCATTTATAATCATCTACTACTGAAATAAATAAAATTTAAAACAATCTAAAGAAATTAAATTTTTAGTTAATATGAATTTAGAATTATAATCTCATGCAGTGAAAACAAGATTACACATCAACCAAATTGCGTATCTCCCAGTGGGTTATATGCATAGATATCATACTTAAAGTATTAGATTGGCAGATCACGTGACCTCCCATGCGACGGGACGCGCATGGAGACCAGAATAAGAGGGCAATGAGTCCAGTGTTGCCACCAGTTTTAGGAGAAAAACACTACGGAAAAATACCATTTAATTCTAAAATTACAAAAACGTACCATAAAAATACTAGCAAAGCGTTTTACGTTTTTTTTAAGTCGCTAAAAAGATTCCAAAATGCAGCTAAAATATTTATGGTATTGTTTTGTAATTTTAGAAGTAAATGGTATTTTTTCGTAGTGTTTTTCTCCTAAAACTGGTGACAACACTGGCCTCATTGCCCTCTTATTCTGGTCTCCATGCGCGTCCCGTCGTTAGCATTGGAGGTCACGTGATCTGCCAATCTAATACTTTAACTATGATATCTATGGTTATATGCGTGGTCTTTTTTAAAGGATACTTTCGTAAAGTTTTCGAAATTCTTTTCTTTTTCAGTTTTTGCTTGTGGCTGTTCTGACTGTGGCAGCAGAAGTTGGTGGAATCGTGGCATTCAACATCTTAAACCTGAAGGTAAACTTAATCTATTCAACTTAATTGTAATAATATTTTTAATCCATAAAATAACAATTAATAAGTAATTAAAGGAGTACTTCTCAAAAAATAGTTCTACAATGTGTTTGGAAAAACGTTAATTAATTTGTTTATTTACGGGTATAATGTAAATATGGTTATTTTTTTAAATGTAAGGGTGTAATATATAGTAATTACCGAGTGTGTTTAATGCATTTAATCTTTTATCAGATGACAGATGTTCTTGAAAATGGCTGGAAAGAAGTCAACGAGAACACAAAAAATATTGTTCAAGATCAGGTAAAAATAGTTTTTAAAAATAGTAACAATTAGCATTACGCAGTAAAATAAAGTTAGTTTTCAACCAGAACACTAGTAAGTGCTATCTGAAAATCACGACCTCATTAGGTCATCAACTCAACAAATATTCTCAAATGAAAATGTATTTGAACCATAGATATCGTAGTTAAAGTATTAGATTGGCAGATCATGTGACCTCCAATGCTAACGACAGGACGCGCATGAAGGCCAAATAAGGGGGCAAAATGGCCAGTGTTGCTGCCACTTTAAGGAGAAAAATACTACGAAAAAATAGCATTTAATTCTAAAATTACAAAAAAATACTATAAAAGGATTTAAAGTCACTAAAAAGATTCCAAAATGCAGCTAGTATTTTTACGATATTTTTTTTTGTAATTTTAGAATTAGATGGTATTTTTTCGTAGTATTTTTCTCCTTAAAGTGGCAGCAACACTGGCCATTTTGCCCTCTTATTTGGCCTCCATGTGCGTCCCGTCGTTAGCATTGGAGGCCACGTGATCTGCCAATCTAATACTTTAACTATGATATCTATGAATAGAACATTCCTATTAATGAGTTCCATAACAAAAGCCAATAGCTGTCTTGGCCCCGGGACATTTGAAGCTGATTTCAAAGGAATGCGAAACGCTGAATTTGAATATGACGTTAGTTTTTGTCAAGGATCTTAAATTTTTTTAAGATATAATATTGTATTGACAAGCTATCCATTGTTTTTGTTCTCAACCTGCAACATTGGTTCAGGAATACGTGGCGTTTCTTTCTGGTCTTTCCCTGAAAAAAATTTTCCCTGGCAAATTATTTATACATACAATATATAAATTGTTACTTTATAGAAAATATAAATCATAAATGTTCCAAATAATTAAGAAGTTTACGAATTGGAGTTTAGCAAGCTTACTCAAAAATTGTTGCAACATTATCTTCAAAATGATGGTAAAGTTACTGATTAAACCAATTTTTGACAGTGATTATGCAAATTTTTATGCACCCACTCACACGCCTAGTAAAACGGATTGGTATTGCAACAAAAAACTGCATCCAAGCCATTATAAACTATTAATGCGTGTGTTTGTGTGCAGCTGAACTGCTGCGGGTTCCTGGGCCCGGAGGAATTCACCGTGAACACGGAGCCCATCCACGAGAGCTGCTACACGAAGCTCACGCCCGGCAGCTCCAACGCCACCACGCTCACCGAGGTCAGGAAGCTCAACAGGGTGAGCACTACAGTTCGAGTACTTTAACCCATGAAAGACAGTTGTGGCGCCGACCTGGCGGCGCACAACTTGTGCGCCGCCCGGTCGCGGTCTTCAGGCTTTGTGACCAAGCACAAAAGCCTGAAAATATATGTCTACCAACCAAACAACCAGTTGTGGCAAGAAAGTTTGCCACCCGAAAATAAGGTTTCTGTTTAATTTGATCTAAAATAAACAAATTTCAAGACAAGTGATAGCCACAGTGCTGAACAATTTATGTAGGAGAATTTAAGTTATAGGAAGAACGAATTTTTAAAACCTAAAGGTCGCGTTATTAGGTGAGAAAGGCTTGAATGGTATTCACAAATGGGTCTTTAATGGGTTAAAACACCGAAGGGCGGTCCTCGATTTTAATCGGGGAAATAGATGCAAAAAAAAAAAACTGTTTTGGATTGCAAAGTCCGGTGTCGCTAAAAAAATTAAATTTTATAATTTTTTTTTTACATTTAAGTATGGAGCAGTCATTTATAATAATCTTCTAAAGAAATAAAATTTAAAACAATTTAAAGGATTTAAATTTTCAATTAAAATGTTGAATGTGTTAAATGCGATGTAAACAAAATTACACTTCAACCAACGCAACGGTTAGGGCGCTAGCCTTTGGAGCCTCTGGGTTCGGGTTCGAATCCCGGTAAGGCATGGATGTTTGTGTTTGTCGAGTATATGCGGAGTACGTGCTCGTTAAACGTATCGTGCTCGTACGTGCTCGTTTGGGTCCGAAAGTCCTCCAAGTTCCCATACCAAATCAATACCTCTGGGGGTGACAAGCCAATTCTGGGGATTCTCTAGTTGGCCTCTGTCTCTAAAAATTAGATGGATCCACTTATGTGTGTGTGTTGTCTGTTGTGTCTGTCTTACTTGACGAAGGTTTATAAGCGGGTCTCTGACCAAGCACACAAACCTGAATATATATGTCTACCAACCAACCAACTTCAACCAAATTGTGTTTTTCTCAGATGGTTTAAAGCCGTAAACTACATGAAATTCATCCTTTTTTAGCTATTCCCTTGGTTGATACTATTCTTTCATTTATACACAGAAAAAAATGTTTTGTTGGGAGAACCAAATTTTTTTTGTTGACGTGTTTTGTTGACTTAACAATATTACTTGTCCCAAAAAGCGAGTATTTCACCAAACAAAACCCGTTTGGTTGAGGTAAGCTCGGCCTCTATTGGCTGTTTCTAACTGTGACGTCATGGCCCTGTTCATCAACGGCAAATCGAAGAAAATTAAGGGCGCTA
The DNA here is from genome assembly GCA_019343175.1 of Oedothorax gibbosus. NCBI lineage: Eukaryota > Metazoa > Arthropoda > Arachnida > Araneae > Linyphiidae > Oedothorax > Oedothorax gibbosus. The sequence goes on along the minus strand of CM033277.1, from coordinate 41,407,809 downwards.
TTCGACCATTATCCTCGCAGAAGGATTTGATTGCTATATTTCAAAGTAACTTGCAGCCGTAGTGAGCCTAGTGGTCAGCGTCTCGGTCTCGAGATCGGAAGGTCCCGCGATCGAGTCCGGTACACTGAAGACCTACGGAGTACGTGCTCGTTAAATCTGTTGGTCCGAAAGTCCTGTGTCGGTCATTGTGCATTTTCGGTTTGGCACATTTTTGGTTGAATCAACAAAACCATTTGGTTGAATCAACAAAATAATTTTAACAAAATAATTTGTTACTGACAACAAAAATGTTGTTGGCGCTATATTGACCAAAAAATTTTGTTGAAACAACAGAATTTTTGTTCTTTCAACAAAATATTTTTTTCTGTGTACTTTGAATTGATACTGTTTCCTTCTTTTACTGAAAAAGTTTTTCAGAGAATTTTTTTTTCGTAGGTCGGCTGCAAGGAGAAACTTCTGGAGTGGCTATACATAAACAGATTCGCATGGATCGGCAGCTTAGGGGGCGTGCTTTTGTTTCAAGTAAGAACTCTACAAATAAATACTTTACTAAAAAGCAAATAAAAAAGTGACTTAATGGGTAATAAGAACGTACTCATTTCAAGAAGGAATCTTAATAATTATATTTTAGTAATGGTTAAATAGTATTAAATAATAAAGTTAAATAGTATTAAATAATAAAGTTAAATAGTTAATAAAGTATTTCAATGAAAATGGTTAACATGAAATTAAAATTTTATCACATTTGAAACAAACTCAATTGCAAGCATTTATAATAATTTATATACGTTTACATAATGTTAAAACGTATAGTTTTTTTTAGAAATATTTTAAAGTAAAAGGTATTTTTTCATACCTGTATGACAGATTATAACTTAACCCTCTCTCTCCTTAATTTTATATATTTTAAATTTAATAACTTAAATTATCTTTTTCATATATCCTTAATATCACTTAGTACTTTAACATCCCAATCACACCCTGTCTGCGACAAACAGTCGCCTAGATCAATCGTTCCCACAGAAACTGTTTAGTCATCACATTTTACAGTTGATCTTTCAAACTTTCTCATAACTCTGATTGGTCAATGGGGGCTCGAGAATTTTCGCCATTTTTGTTGGCATTCGGTCACACTCTCTCGTCGACTGCAGTCTACAAATCAACCTTCTCCTGATGAATAGCTCTTAAATAAAAGATCTTTAATTACTCCGAAGTTTCCCTGTCGACTTATTTTACATGTATTATCTTTATATTTTACTGGAATAAAATAAATTGAGCTTTCTTAAGGTTAAGACTAAGCTTAGCAATAAAGCTTTGAAGGGTGTATGTAGTCCCTAGTAGCATGTTTCTCGAAATTTGCTCGATCGATCATCGATCGTTCATCGGATTCAGCGAAAACTCACCGGTGATCGCATCCGTAATCCGAAAGTGCACGAGGCGACATCGGAAATCGGTGAACGAAATTCTATCGATAAAAGTCATCGATTCGATATCGGTCAAAAGTGAAAATTCAATCAATGTACGTTTCATCGGAAAACTATGACGGATCGATATCGCAACGATAAGAAACCGAAAAATGTGGCTTTTTTTGTTTTAGTACATACAAATTGCGTTAAATTATTTCGAAAACTTCATATCCGAAAACTATTATATTTAAACTGGTAATAGTTATTTTTTATTTACTTACACGCAAAATTTTTAATTACGTGCGAAGAGAAATATTTTGACTGTGTGATAACTAATTTCTTTTATTTACTTGGAAATTAATTTTTTACTTTTTGGCCATGATTAATTTTTGAAAAACTTAACTTAAAGAAAATAGATTTTTGAATAAATATTATGAACCAAACAACTTTTCAATACGTAAGTTACCAAGAGTTATTTTTAAATTTAAGATATTTCTATTAGTACTGTTAACTTAAAATAATATTTAAAAGGAAAAATCAAAATTAAAATGTCTTAATCAATAATATAAAACTTCTTTAACGATCAACCTTTTGACCTCTTTTATTTAAACTCAAATATAGTGCAAGTGTCGATAGCCGTGAGGTCTAACGCACGGTTCCAGTTGCAAGTCAAGAGTGCGGAGCCCGAGGTTGGGGGTTCTGTCCCCCAGCTGAATTCGAAACGAGTTGAATTCTACCTGACTAACAGAAAAAATAGTGTCGCCATCTCGTTTAAAACTTTTGTACTAACATGTCGTAAACTGTTCGGAATTTTATCGCAAAGTGTTCGAAATTCCATCGGCCGATGAGATTTCGATTACTACTCATCGGATTCTTATCGATTTCTTCTTGACACTTGATCGGAATCTCATCGGAAAAACTCATCCTAGGCTGCTCGATCGAGCGGACATAACCGAGCAGTTATCGAGCAATCGGGCAATTTTCAGCGAAAATCCGATATTCGAATTCTCATCGGCTCACCGGTGAACGATGAAAATTCGATTATCGGTCGATGAAAAGTTGCTACTAGGGGTTGCAAAACTCACATTGTACAAAGTATAACTAATATATGGGGTCCGGTCCATTCATTGGTGACTTTTGACAAATGAAGAGTACAAGGGAAAAACCGCTTTATTTCGTAGAAAACTTTCCTGATCAGGCCTCTTTGGCATTGAAAGCGAGTCATCGCCTAAACTGGTGTGAGGAAATCGGTTACTCACTTTGTTTTTCTCTCGCGGCAACCCTGATTTACGCCAGAGATCAGCGGACACGAGTCACACATTTGTACCGCGAAAGAAGAACCGAAAGGAAAACCGGTTTTATGTCGCCAATGTCCGCCAAGCAGATACAATTACGGCACTACTCCTAATAAATAAATCGGTTCTCCCCTGTACTCTTCAAATGTTTGTTCGATTGGAAAAAATCACAGATGAAAGAACCGTACCCTTTATCTTAGTTGTACTTTGAATAATATGAGTTTTTTGCACTATCCAAAAACACACAGGTAATAAATGTTGTGGAAATATCTTTATGCAGAATATACTTCATGATTAGCAAACATCTATAGTTAATTTGCATAAGATACGAATTATAATTCCAGTATTATTATTCATATCCAATTCTCTCTCACAGGTGGCCAGCGTTCTATTCGCTGTCTTCCTCATCAACCAATTGGGTCGCTCCAGACGATCTTCATCTGATTCTTTGGAAGTGGACATAGATCCCATGCACCACCACCCTCAACCCTACTTTTGACTAGACCCCCAGTACCAGGACCCACAATACCAATATCGGTACAAGTACTGAGACAATGGACCTAATCATTCTCGTACCAGTCCTCCTCTACTCTTTTTTTCCCACTGATTTACAAAGTGGACCGTTAGCCAATGGCTGCTGCTATCTTGTACCACCTTATAATCATCTGAAAGTGCATTTAGACCGAGATGGAATTCACATAAAATTTTGATTAGGCTAGTTTCACACATGAGTGAAATATTGGAATGTTAACCTGAAAGGAGTAATTTGCAATGGAATAGGTCTTTGTGTTGCAAGTGAGAAAAATTGCTAAGTTATAGCTTTAAAAAGAGCTTTAGCTGTAGCATTTTGTGAAAGGAAGTGTTTAAAAAATCCTAAGGAAAAAAATCGATACATCGATGTCCATTAAAATTATAGTTGAAATGGAGTCTGATCATTTCAATTATTGTTATGTTTAAAATTGTTGGGTGGTAAACAATTTTTAACACCATTCATTAGAATGGAAGCTGAATAATACTCATTCCATATTTGAAAAGAATGGACTATCTCCCTCGGAAAAGCATTTATAGGACAAACAACCTATAAAAACATCATTCCAACTATCTTCGTAAACAGTATTATCATAACTAAGCTCAATCCATATTTTCAACCACCCATTGTAGACTTCAACGGCTTCAAACTGAATTTAATTCTAGCGTACCAAAGTTCTAACGCTGCTTTTACACTGTTCAACATGACTATATTTGAGGGCTTTATCTGTAAAATCCACATTCTCCAATGTACAGCTATTATGTAGGGGCTGGTCCGTTGATTGGCAGTTTTTGAAAATTGTAAAAATAAAGTCTAATGAAATATAATGCAATATAACTCTAAAATTATATTGTAGTTTAACTGTTTATCAAATTAATATTTTTTTTACTTGGCAACTAAACTAATTGAGGCCTAATAAAGTCTAATGAAATATAATGCAATATAACTCTAAAATTATAGTAGAGTTGAAATGTTTATCAAATTCATACGTTTTTTTTTCTTGGCAACTGAACTAATTGAGACCAAACTCTATATAACAGACTACTTAGAAAATGTGAGTTTTGCGGGTAGTTAGAGTCTTCACTTGAACGACGCATCTAAGCTAGGAACTCCAAAGACTTATACCTTGTGAACTCTTTGTTTTTCTGTCTTTTATGTAGACAATCCATGCATTCCGCTTGTATTTCAAGTTATGATCAAGATTAAAGCATCATGGAACACTTTAAATTCCCTGTTAGTACGTAATGGAAGTTTCATTTTACGAGTGAGTCTTCAAAATATTCAACATATTTAGAAGCGTTTTGGTGTTCGGAGCGATTTTCTCAAGAAATTTCATTTCTGATTGGACTTGCAAACAAACTGAACAATTAGTAGCTTTTGATGAAATTTCTTGTCAACACATTAAACGACAAATCTCCCATTTTGGGAACCATCAATTAATATTTGTTTTGTCTTTTAAAAAATCATATTTTAAACTATTTTTTTGTAATCATATATTTTAGTTGGTCACATTTTTAAAAAGTATATTGAATAATTTAATTTGTAATTAATGATATTTACTATTCATACTGTAAAACATATTGTACAAACACAAAAATCATCAATTGCAATTAAATAGTATTTATAAATCATTCTTTTTCTGAACTTTTACGCAAAAGTTTTATAGTTTTGTCATCAAATGTAATGCATAAAAAAGTACATATGTAAACTAATAAAAAGTATTTTAAAGTTTCCAAACATAGGTAAATTATTAATAGCACATGAAAAATGTTTAAAACTGTTGTTGGAATTTCAATAAAATAAATGCTTACAAAATTGACAAATTTTATATTATCTTATACTATTACTTAGAAATAGGTTTTTTTATTCCCTTTAACTAATGTAATTGAAAGTAAAGTTTAGAATTCAATGACAAGTTAATATATTTTCAAAAACGCTTACAAAATCTTTCAATGAAAACGGTGTAAATACTATAGTAGTTTTTAAATGTGCTTAGTGGTTAAAAATATTTTTAATTTTAAATACCTATAAGTATCTAATATTAATTAGTCATATACAAACATATTTAAAATTATTACTAAAACTGTTTCCTAATAAGATAAGTTTATATATATTGCATAATATAAGGAATTTCAATATAAATTGTTACTAAAATATATAATAAAGTTTTGAATGTTAAAATAATGAACATAACTTTTAACCTTTGGAAATTAAAACATATTTTAGTAAAACATGCATTTCTGAAAACAGTTATAAAGTTGAGGATGGAGATATTTATCACTATCTATATTAGTTTTAAAGTAAAGCATGCCAATCCTATGTGGTTTTAACTATAGAATTCTAATCTTATAGGATCTAACTACACTAGGTTTTTACTAGAATTTTCTAGTTTACAGTTTTCACCATTACAGTTAAATAACAGCAAAAAGTACTTTAAAAATTAATGAACTATAATGTCTAGGTTCAGTGTTCATAGATCAGAAATAGCTTTAGATCATAAGCAAAGACAATGTTACCTTAAGGTAGTTAAACATTTTATATAAATGTAAATACCTCTTATGATATGCACACAAGTTGATTATTTTTAAACTATTTTAGGAAATAAATTATTAAAATGTTGCATTTAAAAACAAGCATTTAAAAGCAAATATAACTTTTGATTGCTGGAATCAATATATTTTGTATATAAAATATTACGTAAAGAAAGTAAAGAACATTCTTAATTATATGTTGTCAATTGTTATAACTCATTTTCGATCAAATTTGTATTTTTCCGTCTTTTAAATTGTTTATTTTCAAACTATAGAAGTTATTAAGTTCTTATTTTTAATATCATTCTTAAATAAAATAATTTCTTGCATTTCATAAAAAAAACTTTTATTTATTTGTCACTATGTAATTAAATTTTGCAGTAATTTTAAAACAATATTTTTTTCACAGTTTTCGCATGAATTTTAGGATATAATCAATTTTAACTGTAGAATTCGTTTGCTTTTTTTTCCTTAGAAAACTTTGCTTCAAATTCACTTTGAACAATTTTATTCAAATATCTTAATGTAAAAACGGGGTCATTCCAACAAGGAGGGTTTCCATATGCTCTTCTTCTTTCATTAAAATGTTAAGAGAGAAGATTACTTATGGAAGTTCTTCTAAATAAATTGACTCCATTTAGATTAAGAAATTCATTTACGATGATCAAATGCACAAATCGTTAGTGCCTTTAAATTATTTTGTGGCAGTTAGAAATAATTATATTTAATGTATTTAAATGTAAATGTCTGATCATCACAATGTGTATATATTTTCCTTTGATGTGCAATATTTATATAATAAATTAATTGAATGAATATTTTGTGTCTTTTAATATCGAAAAAATACGCTTACACAAATTTTGACATACTAATACCGACCAAAAGATAAACAAAATGGAAATTAACATGTATTTGTTGTAAAATATTTCAATTAATTTAAACTTAAAAGTTCCAGAATTTAATGTTACTAGTTTACAATTTGCAGTACTTACTAGTTTGCAATTTCGCAATAATTTTCCAAATGCCATCCGTTTATATCATCAATATTACAATTAAATTTATATTAAATGTATAATTACAGTCAAATTTTGTGATGCATAATAATTATCGTTACTATTTTTACTTTTGATTTATGAAAATTACACAGTTTAGCAAATATACTGAATAATGAAAAAATACCAATTTTACAAGCATTTGTTTTCCAAAACTTAAATGTATATTTATCAAAATAACTTAATAATAAAATAACTCTTAATTCCTCGTAAAAGCAGCACTTGTTTAGACACTCAAATGACTCTTATGGACTTTAAATGTTAAACAAGAAGTTCTTAAAGAACTAAAATAGCCTACTTTCCTGTTACTTAAATACTTACTGAAATTCTAATCGGGAAACAACTAGGTTCATTACAGTAAATATCATCAACAATCGTTTCTACACTAGATTTACACACAAAATCGAAAAAAAGCGCTAAACACAGCATCCAGCTATAATTTAAACTTCTAAAAGCCAAAATCAACTATTTTTCTTAATATTTGTTCACAAATAACTTAATATTATTTATCGTCTGCTCGATTTATTTGTAGTTCGAAGAATAATTAAATATTTATTAATAATAAAAATAATGAAACTACCGCAAACTGCATTAAAAAAAATAAATGTAAATTAAAACTAAGCAGAATTGTATGCAAAAAATATGCCTTGCCGCTTTTTTGGTAAACAATTAATGAACAATCAAAGAATCACATTGTGGTACATTTTATGACGTAATTCCAAAATGATTCATGAAAAAATTATTTTGCTTAAAATATTTTTAAATAAAGTTTCTCATACCATTGTTGATTTAGCAACAGTGATTTAAATGACTCAAAATTGAATTTCAATGCTAATTCAATGGGAAATTCGCCAACAGATAGTAGATTTATGTCCGTCCGGACGTACAGACAGGTGGACAAAAAGTATGAAAGTTGGGTCTCTGAGGTCATAGCTTTCTAATAAAAAAAGAATTTTTAAGATACGAATGATAGAACCGATTTTGGAAGGGGGGTACGGACAGACAGACGGACATCGACCGCATGTCAATACCTACTTTTTCATTTTTTTTTAATTCTTTCGAATTAAGAAAAAAAGAAAAGTAGGCTAAAAATCAGTTATGGCTAAACACCAGAAAAGTTATTCAAAATGCGTTCTGTAAAACTGTTTTTTCCTTTCGTGTTTGCTTGAAGCAGGAAAAATTTCACGTGTCACAGTCCATTTGATGCTTTTTCACATGTTTTTAAATATTACTATATGAAAGTCATTCTCATGAGAGAAACATTTCTTAACGCAAAACACTTGACAGTTGAACACAGTACTGCTTTTACTTTGTTTTAATCATATATTGTTTTATATTTTGAAAAATTCTTTACTAATTTCTTCTAAATTTACTCTAAATCATATCATCAATCGGTTGTAAATTGCACATTGAATAAATTCGCAAACACCAAAAAAAAAAAATAGAAGAAGCCATTCTGTGAGCTACAGGGCTTTAAATTTAAATAATGTTTTTGAAAAATTATCTACCAATAAATGTAACAGGGTATTTTTTTTCCAAAAAAAGTTACGAGTATAGCTTCTTAATTTTGTTAATGATGATGTTTGTGGTAATTTAGTCACATAATTGGTGTTTGGGTTGCTTAGATAAAAATAAATAATGCCCTAGCAACTTTTTTATACTTAATTCCATCACTTTATCACATTTCCACTTTGTCTTTGAAAATTATTTATTTTTATAGTTTAAAAGAAAATGAAACCAAAATTCCCTTTTGGTAATGGGGAAAAGAAGCCATGCTGAACATTTATGTTTAATCAAAATGTATTTTTGTTATAGCTACTGTTATTTATCATTAAATTATAAAATTTGCAAAAAGTGGATGTTAAGTACAAACCGTTTGTTAAATTCCTACGAATGAAAATGTCCTTTAGTCGAAGATATTTGCATGTTGTATACTCTTACTGCAAGATATTATGTATCCTGCATCTTATAGCTATGAGAAAAAAATTATCGAAAAAAAGATTGTTTTAAAGTCTAAATATTTGTCAAATAATTATTTCTCAGTGGAAAACGACGGATCTGTTTAATGTAGCATAATGATTGAGCCGTGATGGCCATAAGAAATTGTGTTTGGTAGATCTTGAAATTTTGTATATTCTAATAATTTTAACTCATAAAATTAATTTTTAAGTCTAGAATGCATCAAACAGAATAAAAATTAAATAAAAAAATAGTTCGTTGAAATTTGTAGAGATAACTAAAATAAAAGATTGCCACAGATAAAGATAATTTGAATTTTAATTTAACCAGTCTGTAAGAAATATTTAAATCAGAACTAAGTTTAAACTAAACGTGAATATTCGATACTGCAATCCTTAATAACATATAAAGCAAAAAAATAAGTTAGAACTAATGAAGAAATTGGCAACATGTTTTTAAGCACATTGTATCGTTTGCACCGTATCGTGTGACGGATCGTTACGAATCTGCGAGGAGACAGAATGGCGTTCCATTTTTCGAACTGCAGGAATGGTGGGCACAAATTCTAGGAGGATTCCAAATCAGTTCATTTTAAATAACATTATCTTACTCTCGAGGATATTTTCGTGATATATATTTGTGAGAACTTCATACCTTTGACTTATATTGACAGTATAGTTTTTTTTGTTATTATAGTTGTAAAGATTATTAAAAAAATGTTTTTTAATCTAAAAAAATGTTTTTTATCTATGCTTAATAAATCTTTTTTTATAATTTGAAATATAATTGTAAAAACAAACATAAAATTCTGTTTGATAAACCATAAGAATTTGATTCAATTTAACTAAATGTCTTACTGCAAAAAGTTACAGATAAATATTATGTTTATAAAGTAAACAGATATTTAAAAAATATCGAAAAAAGTTTTTTTTTAAAGTAAAAAATTATGTGATTTTAATTATTGATTAACCTTTAACTAAAACAAAATTAGTATCATAGTGTTGAAGACCATTTTTTAAGTTATACCATTTATTTTATTTTATATTTAATCCTTTCAGTCCCAATGACAATTTGGCATCATCATTTTAGAAAACATTTTCTGATCGTTATAGCCATTTATGATATCAAAAAGCATATCATTAGATTATATATTTTTTATTAATCCTAATAGATCCTATTATTTTTTTAAAATTATGATCAGAAAAACGATGATGCCAAATGGCATCACTGGGACTGAAAGGGTTAATAACAGATATAAATAACAAAACGTAGTTTAGCTTCACATCCCCAGCACATGCGCAGACGCCCTTTTCCGGGGCATCCCCCGGATCGGTTTCTGGCGCATGCGCACTCCCGCTTCTTCCGCATCGGAATCCCGAATGTATTGGCGAGGGGTGTTCGGAGGACCATCCCGAAGTACCCGGATGAGGTGTGTACAGGAACAGTGATGGCGGACCATGGGAGGTAAGGGCAAACAATTCGAAATATTTCATAGAGCGAAAGTTCAAAATCTTACAAATAAGAAAGATGTTATAGTTAAAATGAAAATAAATATTTGTGGATAAAAGACTAAATTCTAAGAATAATCTGCATTAATTAGCTCATAGTTTATAGAAATATTTGGGGATTTTCAATTGTTAAGAATGATAATATTTATACCTTTCAATTTTTATTAATAAAAGTTATCAAATGACCTTATAGAATTTTAATACAACTTAAAAAAATAATTTGCAAATAATGATATTCGAATGCACTAATAAGTTATGTGCAATCATCATTGAACAATAAATTACATCACGTATGATGAATCTATAGTAGCTTTAGAATATATTTGATGCGTCAAAATGTTATGATATGTAATTTGATCGCAAAACAAAAATTTTTAACGAACGGTAGTCGAAGCCTGAAGCGAAATGTGAAAGGTCACCTTTAAGAAGTGCTGCACACATTTTACGCAGTTTTAAACCAATAATTACAAATATACTTAATGTTTTGCAAATAAGATTTTGGAACGATAAATAAAAGTTTTGTAATGTAGAGCCAATGCATTTACTAATTATGTTACTCGAACTCATACTGAATTTTCTTCTTAGTTACAAAAACAAACCATCAATCTAATCTAAAATATTGATAAAAAGGTTTTTTTTTTAAAGATAAAGTTCATAGAACTTAACATTAAATTAAGCGGATTAAAGACTCAATTTTGCAAATATTAGACATAGAGATTTAGAAACTATTAACTTTTCATCTTCATGTATTGCGTTTCAAGCTTAATTTTTTTAAACTACGAAATTTACAAGAAATTTTATTGTTTAAATTAGTAAAAAACTGGACATCTTATAAAAAAGGCACCTGCAACTTAGTTCTTATTTAAGTTTTTCAATTTAAATTATTAAAAAAGTCGTAATTAAAGGCTTCGATGTCTTTTTGAGCTATTTTTACTTATAAAAATTCAATTTAGTATACAAAATGATTGTACAACAAGTTAAAAATCACAAGTCCTACCTAAGTCTTCCTAACTAATAGAAGACTTGATCCCCATCTAATAAATACATGGATTCCACTCGATAATGGATTTATTAATGATATTGTAAAATTGAGTAATTATGTGTTAACCTTGTTGTATCAACAAAACCTTCATCGAGAAAACGTCAAGCAACTATATACTATAAAAATGTGCTTTTAAATGTCAATATGAAAAGTTCATAAAAGGAAATCAACCAAATTGTGTGTTTTTAATAACGCTGAATACTTATAAATAAAAGTTTTAGGTATGTTATTTATTAAATATGAAATATGCCAATTTTTTAAAACTTGAAATATGTTATTTAAAGTAAACTCAGTAGTAATATTTCATACTTTTAGAAATCGGCTGCTAAATTTTTTATTTATTATTTTTTTTTATTTTAAGTTTTTTTATTATAAAGAAAACAACAAGTACAAAATAAACACTCTGGGGATTTAGAATCCCATACGAGTGAAAAGAAATTCAAGACATTTTTTTTATATAAAACAATACAGGGTAGATATGACAATGAAATTTGGCAAAGTCGTCGGTGCTATTTAAAAATAAACAATAGAGAACCCAAAATTGAATTAAATTGAATCAAATTAAATTATCAACTGAAAGTTATGTTTTTAACTAGGAATTTCAGATAATTATTGGTTAAGGCCCTGTTTCTTGAATTAAATTAGATTCACAATATAGTCTAAAAGACACATGAATATAAATTTTTTTTCAATATAAATGGCTAATCAATATAATATTTGAGGCCCAGTGGCGCAGTGGTAGTGTTTGCATTGCCGTGCCACATGTCCGGGTTCGATTCCTGGATTGGGCGAGGTTGACTCAGCTTTTCATCTCTTAATTGGGCATGCTTGGGAACTAAACACTGGGGGCCCGCGTAAGGTTGACCACCTAACCGAGACATATGCCTTGCACCCCAGAGCTCTTGGTCACGAAAGCTGAATTGGGCACGGCAGGCCTTGGCCCACTAGTGGGCTGTTGCTCCGAGGAGTTTAGTTTAGTTTAGTTTTCAAAATAAATTACATTTCTATTTATTTCCCTTTAATATATTTTACCTACATCACATAGTTATTAAATATATTATATTTCTTAGCTACATAATATTTATTCTATCAAAAAAAGTTTTTTGTTAATCTGCATGTCTTAAAAACCTAAGGAAAATACAGAAACGGAGAAATCTGAAAAGAAACTGTGTTTGTACGTTCAAATGTCTTATACAACCAAACATAAAGTTAATAATATTTAATGTACATTAAAATAAAAGTAAATATTTGTTATAATGATATATTGTTGTCTTAATAAAACTTATTGCACTCTTAAAACAAAAGAGTGAAATCCACTCCTATAGGGGAAGTGCATTTTCGGCACGGAAAGGAGTGGAAATTAACTCAGACTGAGTTAAAACCGCTCATTTGATTTAAGAGTGTGCTTAACGTTGGTTATTTTATGCCACAGTCATGCCAAGTTATTAAGATAAACTGTTCCCAGGTATGAACAGTTTATCTTAAAACATGTGAAGTATTTAAATTTATTTATCAAAAAAATAAACAGCATACGAGTTATTCTGGGTCTTGTTTTAAGTAAAAACTTAATTTTCTGACAGAAGTTGTTCATTTTACGTACTGAATTTGTATTGTAACTTGCTAATAAATTTATTTTTCCTTTCAGATATACTCTAAAAAAGGGCTATAAAACAGTATCTTCTAATTAACCAATATGTCTGCCTTTAAAATGTTCCAAGTTTTGTCTTCCAATATACTTGAAATGACTTTACATCAAAGAAATTTTCAAATAAAAATTAAATATATAAGGTTTTAGCATAAACACATACCTAAAAAAATAAGTATTTGTATTCTGGAGTACTTAAAGTTAATAATTGTGATAAATTTCTTATTGATAAGCTTCTTTGGTCAAATTAAGTTCAGATAATCGGTTATATATTGATGTAATGAATTGAAATTTGAAATATATCAAAAGTTTACTTAAAGCAAACTTTTTGAAAGCCATTCATGTGAAATGAAGCTATTTTTATAGAAATGACTAATTTTGCAAAATAACTATAGTCATCGTCTTCCGATAATGTTCTAATAAATATTCTATATGTCTTCCATTTATAAATAACAACTAAGTCTAAGAGTTGTGTGTATTGGAATCTGTATGTCTTAGATTGCAGTGAATAGAATTTCACATTATATTATTAAAAAATATATTTTGAACATATACAAGTAAAGAAAGAAGAACTTTCACCAATGGTAACCATTAACAAGAAAATCAAGATACACGGGAAAAAATTAACATTTACAAAGAAATATCGTTCATTTTATCAATTAATGCTCATAAGTGGTGGAGCTCTAATGTTTGTTTATATAATTGTCGTCCTAAATTGGCAACTGAATAGACAGTAATACTTACCAGTATTAAAAATATTACACTGAATATTTTGAAATACTTGGATAACAGAACTTATTGCATCAAGCAATAAAATTGATTGAAAATTCTGAATGCTTAAAAAAGTTTTATACATTGAAGCTTAAAGCTATTATTTCTGCCAATACCTGTCTTCCATTTACAAGTATATTGTCAGAAAACAAATACATATTGATAAAAAAAGCATTGTCTTCCATTTATTCAATGTATCAAACTATTCCAATATAAAATGCAATTGGAATTTTCAATATTCGAAAACCAAATGTCTTCCAGCACGATTTATGAATATATCGATTAATCTTTATCAACTCTATTGAGAGTATAGATTGCCTTTCAGTAAGATTAAATATTTTGTCGGATTATGAAAAAGGATACAATTAAGTCCAAATACAACTTCCGCAACTCTTATACACCAGCAATCTTTACAGAAAACTCTGTTGAATATCTGACTACAGTACATCGATGAACAGCAACCCATACGTGAATCTGGGACTTAATAACCAAAACTTTATCTTTCTATAAATAACCCTCTGCCTTAAAGTACTTCAACATCTTTAACGAACATCACTAGAAACACTTAAAGAAACTCGACTGCACCTTGGACATCACCTGCAACATTAACAGCAACTAAGCTACACCTTAGAATCAGCAGCAACCTAAACCCAACTCAAATTGAGTCTAGGCATCACCAGCAACTATCTAAGGCAACTCAGCTACACCTTGGACATCAACAGCAAATTCGAAATAAACTCCTCGCCACTATAAACATCACCAGCAACATTTAACAGTCACCAACCTTTAACTGTTAACAGACGTCACCGGCAACCTTTAAAGATGGCCCACAAATTCCTCGGCATTTTGCAGCAAGCCAAGAGCTACTTGCCAGGCTCTTGTGGCGACAGATCAGAGAGCGACCACTTCGCCAAGCATGGAGTGGGAAAGACGGACACGGAAATGGCGTCCTACAAGCACACGGAAGGGGACGGAGAAGGAATGGACGGAGTGCCACATAGAATCGCTGGGACAGAGGACTATCCGTCGGACGGGCCCGTCTACAAGTCCACGGGCGGAGGAGAGTTCGAGGGGGAGTTCGGTCCAAGTGGGGAGAAGATCGACGAGTGGCAGGCAGGGTGGAATGTCACCAATGCCATTCAGGTAAGAACTATTGCGCGTCATAGAAATAAATATTTTGCAGGGTTTTTTTTGTGGTTGCTACAAGTTGATGTGAAAAAGTATCTCCGATTTCAAAAATCAATATCTGGAAAATGGTTAGTTATGTAAAACAAAATTCTCAGCGTTGTATTTGTGGGACAGCATTTTTCTTTTTTGAAGACTATGAAAATATTTCACTAGAATTTCAATTTTTAAAAGGACTATGAATAGATTTACCTATTTTGTCTAAAGAGGGTTTTGCACTCGCAACATGAGTTAGCCATCAGCGGCAAAAATATTTAAGCGTCATTAGTAATTAGAACAAATTCCTAGTCTTAAAAAATGTAATCGCTGCACAGAAATATGCCACAACAATTTCGTATTGAGAGAGATCTCTAACGAGAGAGATCTAGAGATCTCTATTTTCCACATTTTCATATCGGAAATTCTTTTTCAGGACAACCTCTATTTACACCTTAAACATGATTTCGACTTTTATTTTTATTATGAGTTTTAAAAAGGTACCCCCCCCCCCCTTTGAAAATATGACACTGTAATTTTTTCGAAAATTAGGGGAATAACTGGATACGGTTGAGATTTATTATGCTAAATTCATAGTCCCCAAAACTAGCTCTACATATTTTAAAACTATTCATTTTTAGTCATAAGGGGATCTAAAATTTCATGCATAATTTCGATATATTTGAATTTAGAACTATTCAAAAACATGCTAGTATTAGTTTTTATAGTATTACGCATTTGTTCTTCAAAATTTTTTCGCCTAATGTTTTTGAAAATAAACTATCTGGGAATGTACTTGAATTTTATGAACACAAATATTAACTATAAATTAATATAGTTATTTGAAAACAGTAATAAAAAAGAGACTAGCTATATGAGCATTTTAGATATTGCTATCGTAATCGATAATAATCCCGAATAGAAACTCCTATTGTCAAGAGATTTTAAAAAATTAGCGAAATCAATCCAATTAGCCAAATTAGCCCAAAATAAAAGTTTCCTAAAATTTTTCATAAACACAAATAATTTACTAGCTTATTAACATAACGCGCTATTTATAAGAGCTTGAAATCGATTGACTTAATTGGGAGTAATTACTTTCATGTTGCAAAGTTTTTCCTTTTTTTTAACAAAGTATAAATCAATGAATATTAATCTTATAAAAGCTTAACTGTAATTTTTAAACGCGTAATTGAAGACTAGAAAATGAGTTAAATAATGAGTTTTTAAAGATTGGCTTAGATAAAAACACTTTTTTAGACATCAACTAAAAGTTGACAGTTTCAGGCTGTTTAATATTTTAAACTTCGGAAATTTTGGTGCATGATTGATTGTGCATAGGAAAATTATCAATCATTTTCTTCCTGAGGCATTCAATTCATTTGCCGAAAATTAAGACACGAAAGTAGCATGATGCTAATAATTTTATTATTGAGCACTATAAAAGCTACAAGGAGCAAAACAGTTGTTGTAATTAAGTTTCTTTAAGTTCATAGTGCCTAACTTAGATGTAGCTTTAATTGAATGAAAACCAAGCTTTAAATTTCCTGAGGAAACTAGTATGAAAATGACAAGCTTCCTTATCCCAAACCATCTTTAAACGCTTTTCAAAACAAGGCAGCAGGGCAGGAAAAAGCTTAAGATATGACCAAACAAGACGTGTTTATTTTGCAGTTTTGTTTATGAAACCGACGAAAGGTGGTTTTTGAATAGAAAAGATAGATAATTTTTTTTCTATTGCTGCTCCTTCAACTTCCTAAAATGAGGCCTCACTTGTCATAAGAAGTTCCCTTAAACACATTTCATTCACAGCAAGAAATTATTTGATTTTTTTTTTATTTTATTTTTTATGAACAATTGAAAAACAATAAACTAAAAGAGTTTAATAGTAAATGTTTTAAAATGAGGCACCAGCTTTCCGAACCATCTGAAGCGTTATTTGAATGTTAGCATCACATACTGTATATGAAAACTTTGTATCCCTCTTACAGGGCATGTTCATTGTGAGCCTACCGTACGCCGTGCTATACGGCGGATACTGGGCCGTCTTCTCTCTGGCCTTCGTGGCCTACATTTGCTGCCACACGGGCAAGATCTTGGTTGCATGTCTTTACGAGTTCAACGCCACGACAGGACAGCTCGAAAGGGTGAGAGACTCCTACGTCGACATCGCAGAGGCCTGCTTAGGGGAAAACTACGGGGGAAAGATGGTCAACTGCGCACAGATCATAGAGCTGCTCATGACATGCATCTTGTACGTCGTTCTTTGTGGGGATCTGATGATCGGGTCTTTCCCGGAAGGACCCATCGACCAGAGATCGTGGATGATGATATCCACCATGATGCTGCTGCCGTGTGCTTTCCTGAAGAAGTTGACGGCCGTGTCGCACCTCAGTTTCTGGTGCAGCATGGCCCATGTTCTCATCAACGTCATCATCCTCGGGTTCTGCCTCATCAAGGCGCCCGAGTGGCAGTGGTCCAAGGTGACCTTCACCTTCGACGGGAGCATGTTCCCAGTCACCCTGGGGATCGTTGTGTTCAGCTACACCTCGCAGATCTTCCTGCCCACCCTGGAGGGCAACATGAAGGACAGGAGCAAGTTCCACTGCATGCTCGACTGGAGCCACATCGCGGCCGCGGCCTTCAAGGCCGGGTTCGCCTGGATGGCCTTCCTCACCTTCGGGGAGGAGACCCAGGAGGTCATCACCAACAACCTGCCCACCAAAGGATTCAAGGTCATCGTCAACCTGATCTTGGTCGTGAAAGCTCTCCTGTCCTATCCGCTTCCGTACTTCGCAGCTGCCAACCTCATCGAAGCCGCGCTGTTCCAAGGCCAGCCCAAGACCAAGTTCCCTTCCTGCCTTGCCCAAGATGGCGAGTTGCGCATCTGGGCCGTGGCCCTCAGGGTCCTGCTGGTCATCGTCACCATGCTGCTGGCCATCACCATCCCGCACTTCGCGCTGCTGATGGGCCTCATCGGCAGCTTCACCGGCACCATGCTGTCCTTCGTGTGGCCATGCTACTTCCACATGAAGCTCAAGCGCAACGACATGACCCGGCCCCAAGTGGTCTGGGAAGTGTTCATCATCTGCATCGGGGTCTTCTGCGGAATCATCGGGATCTACTCGTCGGCCAAAGCGCTGGTGGCAGCGTACCACATCCCGCTACCGTATCCTCAAATACGACCGACCTGAGAAATATCCAAGGTTTAGTGCTAACAAATTTATTCTTTATTTAAAATTAGATTTATATATGAATGTTTAGAATGATTTGGATAAGTACAAGTCCTCTGAATGTAATTGTCAGCTAAAACACCGTTGTGGGTGCTTACCATATACGGCTTCCATATCAACACCAAGGACAGACCTGAGGATAAATATAATGTTATATGGTATCAAATTTGCAATTTATCGACCCTAGAAGTACATGAGTGTTTGGATTGTCTTTAGGCAACCGGAAATTAAAATGTGTCGGAATGAATTGATTGAATTATCTTTCAATACTTTTTACAAGTGATACTATTTCGTTCCATGTTCCAGATACACAAAGTTGGTCAACTTGAGATACATGAGATAAATTCAGTGGTAAGTGATACATGAATAAATTGTTCGGTAAAATCATGAATTAAATGAAGATTCAAAATGCCTTTTGGAGAACCAACAATTATTCACATTTCTCTAAAAGATATCGGCCAAATCGTATTTCAACAGTTACGCTTCTATGTCAGGTTATATTTATATATAGCACAAGTAGACAATAGAGGCTGAGTAATTTGTTTCCATTGGTTATTCATACCTTATAAACTGCATATCTTTCTAGTCAGAAATGTGACTGGTGCTACACAGAATATTAATTCTGAGCCATTAAAATCTAATGAAAAATGATGAATTCTTCTTCCAAATGATTCCTCATCGCCAGTCTTCCAAAAGACTTTATAACTTCTTGATACATTTATTTGCAGACGAAATGTGATACAAATATTAATTCAAGAAAAAAAATGTTAAAAATTGGAAATTTAAGAAAACTGATAGGAAAATCCGTGAACATATAAATTTGTTGCTGTCATTGGAAAACTTTAGCTTAAGTTAAAGACATAGATTAGTTGTTAAATTATTCTTTTTTGAATAATGTTTAAAAATTTAATATTTTATAAATGGCTTAACTGAACTTGTATAATGAAAAATGTGAAAGAACATTCTTTAGAAAAGATATCTAATGGGAAAATTTCGTTTTTATTCATTAATTGTTGTGATAAATTGTTGGTATGCGAAAAATATGTTCTTCCAGCTTATAATGCGATTCTTTGAAATTTTGAGTTTTTGTTGCCATTATATAAAAAGAATTTACAATATATATTAGATAAATTTTTGAAAGCTATATATCCACAACGTCTTGCAAAAGCACTGAAAAATACAATGTCTTCCATGTAAAACAATTATTGTATAATTCTATTGTGCTTCCACCTACATAACCTAAAACAGATTGTCTTCCATATTTCAATCAATGTATGACTCTAAAGTAACGTTGTTTGTGACATGCTTCCATTTTTGAAGTTATAGTTAGACTAGTAACAAAATGTTATCATGACAGAGATTTCCTGTGCCTATATCTGAAATACAGGATAAATTTCATAGCTCAAAGAGTTCCAAGATCCACTGCTTGTGAATGTCAAGAGAAGTTTCTTGGATATCATGAACTATGCACATATCTATAAAGAAACTTCTGAAAAAGTGTAAGAAACTGGTGATTATATTTACATTGTCTGATATTTATTTTCGAATGCTAAATTTATTTATTTTATTTATTTAATTTTTTAATTGAATTTTTTTATAATGTCCTTTAAACTAATTCATTATTTATGTCCACCAGTAGTCCTCCATTTATAAAAAAAACAACAGCTATGGTCTTCCATTTATAAGGGAAAAAACAATGGCCATAAACGGTTCTATGAATTCATTTGAATTCATAAATTTAATTTTAAGTACACAAAAAATTTTACATTAATGTAGTTATTTAAATAATAATTAATTATTTATAAAATACAATTAAGTTTTAAACAACAATTATTTGAATTTTATACTCATATAAAAAAAATTTGCAAAAAAACTATGCAATTGCTATGTGTTAAAAAAAATACTGTATTATAATACACCTTCAGAGCTGCTAAAATTAAAACAGCAATAAAGATTAATCGTAAGTAGTTGTAATTATACTCCAACTAATTATTGTGATCAATGTTATAAAAAGTGAACAGTACCAATCGGAGGTATTTCTCCAAATAAGCATGTTAGAGCTAGACCTAGAGTTAAACGTGTAAATGGCAATACCTGTATACATAAAAAAAATTTAGTAATGTGTACTTTCGTAAGTAAATGGAATCTGAATATGTGATGTTATTCATTGAAACTGGTTTTCTACTTATAAATAAATCAGTATTCGAAGACTGTTTGAACAGTCGTTGTAGGTAGTTAGTATTTCTGCGCATTTAAATGTTTAGATGTGAATTTAATGTCGTTGCATTTCTGTGGACTCAATTTTTACTGTGGTTTTTCTCGATGTCGTTGTGTAAAGGTTGTGAAATTATTGTTATTGTGAATGTTTGATATTTATTTCAATTATTTTTCTGAAAAATTCTTAACTCTAAAAGATAAACGGTTTTTTGTTACTAAGAAAATATGTCCTTTTAGACTATTAGGAATGGAATAATGTTTTGAAATTACAGGCCAACTTATGGAAAAGTTTATCGTTTGATTATGTTTTTTTTTATTTATCTATTAGTGTATTAAAATTATTAAGTAATAATTTCTATAAAGAATGATATAAATGCTCATTTATTTCATACCGGATGTAATAAAGGATTCTAAAGTAGTCCATGTATTTTTTTTATTAAAAAATGTATTCAATATTTTTTTCAACAATTTTTAGATATAAACATATATTTAGTATTTATTAATATTAAATATGTACATGTGACTTATTAAGAACAAAAAAAAAAGATTTTTTTCCCCATAACGGTGCATTTCAAGTATAAGTTAGTACCAGAAATTAATGAGAATTAATTACAATATTTTTTTTCATAAATACGATTTGTAATAATAAAACAAATTATTAACTTCTTTCGGGACAATTCAGTTTTATTTTGTATACAAAACTTTATAAGAATAAATTTAGTGTATTTAGTGTACTTAAGATTACACTAATCAATAAATGGAGATAAGATATTATGTCTGAACTCTTCTAAAATCTTAATTAATTAATAAATACAAATATTTTTCAATTTGTTATTATAAATAATATCGTTTTGAAAATTTTCGAAAAACTGCATAGCCCATACAACTGAATATTAATATTTATATATAATTCAAACTTTTGCTATTTATGAAATTATACACGTATCAGTGTCTTCCATGATGAGGTATAAAATGTACACTCTTAAAACAAACGAGCGGTTTTAACTCAGTCTGAGTTAATTTCCACTCCTTTCCGTGCCGAAAATGCACTTCTCCTATATGAGTGAATCACTCTTTTCGAACTGGTAAGACATAAAAGAAACAATCTGCGTTCTACACTATTAAACGGCGTTTTAACTCAGTTTGAGTTAATTTCCACTCGTTTCCGGTGCGAATGCACTTCTCCATAGGAGTGAATTTCCTCTTGTATTAAGAGTGTATATTGTTGAGAAATTCTTCTGTTGACATAATTATCTTCGTATGTTTACCTTAGAACTAAATAAAATTGTAAATTTCAATGTTTCAAGTTTAGAATATAAATTGATTAGAAATCGAATATTGCTTGGGAAAAGCTAATAGATGAATTTAATTGCAAAAATATTAATTTCATGTGTACTTACATTGCAAATACCAGTGCCCCAAACTATTAATTATAACTGTAAAAACTGGAGTACACAGATTAAAAAAATTAAACGTTTGGAATTGTGTTTGTCATGTCTAGTCTACACTGTTAAAAATTTGGTGCTAGGTTTCACCATATTGGTTGGTTTCACCATGATATTGGTTGGTTTCACCATGATATTGGTTCCTAGTAGCTGCAACGGCAGAGTGGTGAAATGTTTCACCTTTTTTTCGGTGTTTGGTTGAACCATTTTTCTGGATTTGGAAACAAAAACCAGAGAAATGGTTCACCCGAATACCAAAAATATGGTGGAACGTTTCACCATTCAGCCGTTGGAGCTACTAGGAACCAATATCATGGTGAAACCAAGCACAAAATTTTTAACAGTGTAGTTATACATTTTGTAAGATTTTATTAATCTATATTGGTGTTCAAGCTATAAAATTAAAGGAAAAATATTTAAGCGTAAATCTTCAAATAGAGTCATATATTTAGCACCTTTGAATATTTGTTGTGAAATTAAGTGACAAACGCGTCAATTTTGTAATTAATAACCAGACAGTTTTAATTTTAACAATTCATTCATAAAGATTTAAGTTAACACTTCCTTCACATTTACCTCAACATTTAGTTCCTTGGTGGCCTTTTTCAAACATAATAAAACATCAGCAATTTTTCTAACAAAGCAAAAATATAAACTGGACAAAGAATGGTTTATAAGTTTTTTGAAAAATGTAGGTATTTTGTATAGGGTTTCTTCAGTTTAAATAGGTATGGCCAAGCGAATCTGTATGGAAATATATAGAAAGTTTCTTTTATTAACTATAACAAGTAAGATATCAAAAACATTAATGTTTCAGGTTAATATAGAATTTTTTTAAAGATTATTTTATTATTAATAAAATCTAATCAGAATTTAATTTCTCATACAAATTGTACTATAATGTGTAAAAGTGTGTTCCGAAATATATGTTATTTTTTTCATTTTACAGAATAAAGAATAAATATTGTGTGAAACGGTGTAATTTTTTTACTGTCTCATATTTAAAAATTCAAAACACTTATTGAAAGAGAAACACTGGTCTAAGTATCCGAATAAAAGGCTTCGGGTTTAAAAGGCATGCATAAGAAATATGGATGCCAATATATAGGAATAATATTGAGTATAATCGATTTCCTTAAAACATTTTCACAATTAGTATTTAAACAAACTAATCAGTATTGAACTAAACTATTGACTATACAATTTGGAATGCATAAAAAAATCCATTGCAATCTCTCTGAAATACAGAAAACAGGAGAATTTAAAGATGCAGGAATACCGATGATAGAATTAGCTAAAAAAAGGTTAAAATATATACATGTCTTGTTTGATATTTATTGTTTCTCATAGACATGCTCTTACTGAGACGTTATCCCAAGTCTGCCATGTAAAAAAAATTGAAGAACATTATTGGGAAAATTTTGGGCAGCTGCCCAATTTTACCAGTAAGGGTTTTTTTTTACATGTAAGAATATATTAGTACTTCTCTAAAAATTTAGAAACGAGCTCATATGAAGCCAGCAACTTTCCTGTAAGTGTAAAAAATATCTATTTGGAAGTATATGCTGCTTGAAGTGGTATATGATAGATTCCACCCAGGGCCGGATTAGCAGTGTAGGGGCCTGTAGGCAGTTGATTTTGACGGGGCCCCCTTGGCTCCCCCCCCCCCCGCTCTCTTTACGACATGGAAAAATGCTACACTTTTTTTCAGTGTATATCAGAACTCACATAAATAAAATCAATAGAATCCAAATTTTTAAATTGTGGAATAACTGTGTAGGAATTAGTTTATCAATACCAATAAATCTAAATTCTGACAGATATACGTAATTGATCAAAAATTTAAACAATTACTCACGAAACACTATGTCCATAAAAATATAAAAATAGTGCATATTAAAGCGAAATTTATATTTTTTACGAAAGCTTAACTATATTAAGTTTTGTGACATTAAAAATGAAATTAAATTTTTATTAATATCTTACCTTTAAATAGGCCTTTAGCCACTTATGAATGACAAAAAAACTCGATCCAGACAGAGAAAAAATAATCAACGATTCCACACAGAGTTAAATACTAAACTGCCCAACGCCAAAGAGATTCGGAGACTATAAGGATTGAATTGAACTTACAGCCTTTAGTGACACACCAGCAATAAATTTAGTGTCTTATCTATTTTTTTGTCCATTGGCCAGTCCAGGAAATCGGTCGAAGATCTGGTAAGTACTGAGAAAACGTACTAGTGCCTGTGCCTCTGAAGAAAAAAAAATCGAAACTGTGTGAGGCCATAAATAATTGTCTCGAGTTTCAAACAAAATCCCTGCTCCGGTATCCACGACACAGCCTTTCTTCTTTGGTCATAAAACCCAAAAGGTTTCATCGCCTGCTTTGATAAAAATCGGATAATTTTTGCAGAAACTGGCAGTGAATCTTTTAAGAATTTTTCACTGGGCGACATTGCATGTAAAAAGTTTTTGTGTGTGTGGGGGGGGGGGGGGGGGGGGGCCCATCGTTGCGTAATAGGAAAAGGGGGTCGTCATTTCAAGATAAACCCCTAGTGCAACTTGAAAATTTCATTGATTGCGAGACAATCTTTTATCCTTTGTAATCAACTAATTTGGTAAAATAGAAAAAAAATAGAAATTGCATAAGATTTAACTACAATCAAAGCATTATTTAAACTACCAATAACTAAAGAAATAAATAGTTTGTATAAATGAGAAAATGTATTAACTAAATATTTATTGCGTAACTATCTATACCGGCAATGATTCAGAATTTATTTACTTCTAAAAAAACTAAATTTCTAATGAAAGGAAAATTTAAAATGTATTTAATAACTTTCGATTTATAGCTGTTTTTTTATTGACCCTATCTTTCTCTTCACACTAATGTATTACAAATAATTTTTAATGAATATTATTCTCCGATACATAAGAGTCAATTCATATCAAATCAGCTAATAGTTTAAACGTTGGCATTTAATTTTTTTTGTTACATTGGTATTTTCTAGTTAAATCAAAATACAAATAATATCAATTAAAACGATTTAGCAATCACTTTTTAAGTAATTGACTTTCAAAATTAAAATTAAAAGGACCACTTTGGTAAAAATTTGATGCATTAAAGCAGCTGTAGAAACTAAAAAAAAATGTAGCCGAGATCCGCGTACATAGGTCCACCCACCATGTACCTAGATTCAAATCCCATAAATCAAAATATATATATGGTTCTAAGCATTGTTACTTATATATCTAAATGCCAACTCCAATTGCCTTTATTTAAACTAGTTTTAAGTAATGAATAAAAAGCCTGGGGCAAATTAACTGCGAAGAAAGGTTTTTGGTGGACCAGAGTAAAATTTTAATTGACCTTTTTATTTATTTATTATTTTTAAAAGTAAGTTTGATATTTTAAATTAATTCATTTGAAAAATTATGCAACAAAATTGATTTTTTTTAAATCTACGGATGATGTACTTATATACAGTAGATGGCATTAGTGAATCTACAGAAGTGTAATGTTTAGTTTTTACATAATGGTTACTTTTTAAAAAATATCTATATTTTGATGTTGCAATAAGAACAGATGTAAATGAAGTGCTACATAACTATCTTACTAACAATATTTTTCCCAAAAGAAATATGTTTACAAAAAAGGGTGGTTATTTAAGTAAATAATAAATAAAATTTCATTTAAAATACCTAAACTAAGATTTTTTTTGTGTTAATTTAGCGGAACAATATATGTTCAGATTTAAGGCAATGATCTCTGAAAATGTTGATTCCGTATTATTTATAAATTAATTTTTTTTTAATATTTCGTTACTTATGAGTTAATAATAGTTAGAGTACGAAACTAGGGTTATTTTTGATTTTTTAAAAGTCTTATTTCCCCATATTTGTTTTTTAAGCATATAAATAGTTTCAATAGGAACTAATTGGTCTTATGATACCTGTCGTTACAAACTCTATATCAGCTCAGTCGTAGATTTATGGGCATTTGAAACAATCCGACCCTAGGTACACATATCGTAACTATATTTATTATACATATTTCAATTGACTATGCATATTTTAAACCATATAAAGGAATAAAAACGAATTCATATGGCAATAAATTATTTGTGGAATAATATCTTAAATAAAATGCTGGGTATAATTTTTTAAAGAATTAAAATATTTGGATGAAATAGGAAGTTAGGGTCGTGAAACACTAATAAATATTTTTGTAGAAACTACAAAAAATTCACATATCTTCCCCTTCTTAATCCTCAAACGTTTATGCCACTTTTAAACACCAAAATTGGAAAAAAAAAATACATAGATAAAATAAATACATAAACAGCATAAAAACGTACCTCAAAACAAAAATATCCAACATAAGACGAAAGGCTAAATTTAAGTGAGAATAAGATCAGAGCAAAATTTTGTGTGTTTACTTTAGAAGCCAATATGTTGTACAATGACATCTAAGATCTACTGACCACCCGGCACCCACCCTCATCAGTTGGCCATTTCCAAGTTCCCAAGCTATTCGAGTGATTTTTACGATGTTTTCTGAGATCAGAAACTTTTACCAAAGATTGTAACTACTATCGCTTTCCGAGAAAATCCCATTTGCTTTTGTACCAAGCCAATTAAAAAAGCAAGGTAAAAACGGCGATGAAAATACGAAGCTTGTTTACTACAAATACTTTCCCACTAACCCACTTTCAGTCTCAGATAAGTTAAACTGATTGGAAAAAACGAAGACATCAATGTGTGATACAGAAAAAATACTGAGAATCGACACGGGATAATTGCCTGTCTTTTGACCACCTTCCTAACCCCTAGCTTCTTCGAGTAAAGCCCTTATCTTATAACGCAATAAATTCTCCTCTATCAGGGGGCATGTCCGGGGCCTGTCACATGAACCATGAGAGCGCCCAGGCTGAAAGGGTAGGGAAAAAAAAGTTTTGTAGGGGGGAAACCATCTTGGTTGCTGAAAAGTTTTTGTGTTTAGTCACTCACAGGGCTGTAATGAATGAGCAATATCTGATAAACAACAACTGCCTACAACTTGCCCATTTTTTTTTTCAAATGCTTTTTTAAATATAATTTATGATATATATGTAGATTTTATATGGATGATACATATGGGATTTTTGAGAAAATACGGTTTCCTTCAATGTCGCCCAGTGATTTGATTTTCATATTACTAGGCGACATTTTTCTTTCACTGGGCGACATTAGTGTCGCCCAGTCACTATGTTAAAAGATTCTCTGGAAACTGGACAGTAGGGATTCGGATTTTGTTTTTGGAAAGTGGAGGTGACTATCTCCAACCATCCCTACTCACGGAAAGTATTTTTTTCGACAGCCTATACCCCTCCCCTCCACACACACACCACATTATAAATATTATCTTGTGTTTTGCGGTGTTAAATTACTTTCGGCTGATTTTTTTTTGAGAAATAAAATTTATTATAAAAACTATATTATTTTACTGTTTACCTATGTACCTTATAAAATATGATTTTTTATAAAACTAAATGTACATTTTTTTTTAATATGATTTTGTCACATTTTGGGGAAAAAAGCAGTTTTTATGCACACTGTATGTGGTATGTGATAGATTTCATGTAGATATTTTAATATTTGTCTTAACGTATTAACTTTTCAATATTTTATTTTCGTCGAATACGTATATGTATCTTTTACTACTTCATATTTAAAATTAAATGCTTTGCAAATTTTTCACTGATATTTGATACACTTTAAGGCTTGATTCTACTGTCTCTGTCCGCGTGAACATTGATGTCCTTCGTACAGACATACAGGAGAAAAGATTAGTCCTTGTTGTCATACCTTTCAAATGAAAAAAATATATATATATATATTTTTTAATATCGTAAATTAGAACGGAATTTGAAAGAAAGATACAGACAAATGGTCGGAAATCTCTGCAATATTAATACCAAATTTCTTTAATTATTTGGAATAAAAAAAAGGAAAGTTTGCAAAATAATAATTTTTATTTGTTTTTGGAGCAAAAATTATAAATGTGTTGAAATTCAGTTAAAAACAGGTATTTTTAAAATTCTCAAAAACCATCTTATAAATTAGGCGTATTTATGGGTATTTTTTTTTTAAATCCTAATGAACTTTTTTATTTGACAAACCTAAACGTTAGTAAATCGTAACCAAAGTACCTACTTCCTACTAGAACCTCGAAACAAAAATTCGATCATCGATTCAAAATTACTTCTAGTGGACCCAAACTTGGCCAAAAAAAACCCATCAAAGATATCTTGATGTGACCAGTTTAGAGCTAAGTTAGGTGCTATTTATCTATAGCTTTTGTATTTATTACAACCCTGTAGGAGAGGGGTGTGAAAGCTTCAAAAATAGCCCCTTATAACGTATTTCGCAGAAGACACAGTGGTAATTGTATCCGACCATTTTTATTGCCTCAGATAACGTTAACTTCTCTTGTGCCATTACCACGTGTTGTGAGGTGGATGTGAGTCTGGGGCCCCTTTTAGTGTTTGTGTTGAAATTCCCAACTTCCAAAAAAAAATATATATATTTTCGGGAGCAAAAACGTAAATTCTGAGGGTCCCCTTTTGACTTGGAAGTTGCGGGGCCCCTAAAATGTACGGGGCCTGTAGGCAACTGCCTACCTTGCCTAATTGGTAATCCGTACCTTGCCTAATTGGTAATCCGGCCCTGATTCCACCCTACCAACCCCCGGACCCACTTGTTAAAACACATCATAACTGCGCGCCACGCGTTGCTTGTTGACAACGATGCATTAGAGTGAATATTCCGATGGTATGTATGTTAAATGATTTACCTTCTGTTTCGGGGGATTATCTAAAAATCCGAAAAAGCGGTATATAAACTTGAAAAGGCCACGAACGATTCTATTTTTTTTACAGTGTAAGGCAAGTTCGATCACAGAAAGCATCTGACTTTGCGTCAAAAGCAAAAAGATATTCAATGACACATTTTCAATGTACGCAAAGGTTGGGGGTATACAAGAAAAAAACGTCCACAATCGGTGTATTGTGATTTTGAACTAAGCAATCCCCCGCCAAGTGTGATCATTTATACCAAATTTTGTTAATTGATTTGGGTTAACTAAACGTCACATTAGTGCTACGCGAGAGCTATTGGCGACGGGTATAATAATTTTGGACATCCATAGACAACTAGCTTTATAAACCCGGCGTTGGACGGGTGTATACCCTTAATAACGGTGTGTTTTTTTATGTAAAAATATATTTTACACCAATTGATCCCTTCTCCACTGGTCAGCACTCCATCGGTATATTATAATTTACTACCATTCTAATATCAGCGTTAATTTTAAAAAAGAAATCCGGTTGCATCCAGGCCCTTCTAGAAGTTAGAGGGCTTTCCCATAGGCCCTGTTTAAATTGCTAGAATAGCTGTAATATAATGGCCAATTTCTACCTGCCCCCTACACCCGAAAATGCCCAAAATGTGGTAAACATTCCACTCCATATTCGACCACTCGACAGGGCTGGAGAACCCAGTCGGTAAAGGCGTTTGCCTCGCATGCGATAGGTCCCAGATTCGGGTCCGGGCAACGTCAGAATAACTACCGACCTATAAACGGCAAATGCAGCCAAAAATGTCCGACGAATAATACCCCACGTAGTGGGAGTACACGTTAAATACTTTTCGAAGTCCCGACGCTGCGTACGATGTAAAAGTTGTACTGGGTGCCTACTCAGTTGTCGGCTCGTCACATGACTGTGGTTTTAAATTAAGACGTCCGTGGCTAATATCCCTATTGTATAGCTCTAGTGTGACGATCTAATTCAAACTAAACCTAAGCCGTACAACTGGATACGAATAGCTACCATACGTTAAATTTTTAACTTCGCCTAAAGCCGTCAATGCCAAAATTCAATAGGCCATTATATCATCTCTACCAAATTTCCAGTTTCATGAACATAAAATACATACGCTATACGTAGAGAGAATCGACATTTCTTCGAAGTATTCATTATATGATATTCTAGAATAGTTATCGCCTTTACTGTCATCAGACATTGTAGTAATTAATATCTTCATTTCTTACCATTTGTAAACATCAATTAAATTAAATTCGGTAACAAAAAAATCAAAAGATTTAAATTCTATAAATAAAATAAAATAATGATATTCAAATAACAATCCTACAAATTAAACTCACGTGCTCTGACGTGTTTATGCTTAATTTTCGTTCACGCTGAACGCGCTGAAATTTCTTTTAAATTTAAATAAAAAGTATAAATTCTAATCTTACAATGCTATTCCTATGGAGTAATCGGCTCACGTTTTGCCCTCTTACATCCATTTACGTTCGAAGTTCGAAAAATCGCTTCTTAAATGATGCCTACGATATAAAAAGAATTTTTTCCTTTAATTTAGTAGCTGTACCTTCAGTACTTTGGGCTGGGCGTTGATACGTGAGTGAGTGAATGAATGAGTCAGTCAGGACTTTGCCTTTTATATATATAGATTTGTTTAGATTATAATATAACTGAAGGAATATATAAAAGCGTACGTGAAATAGGTAAAACTTGTTTCATACTTGTATGATGAGGTTAAACATAAAATATAATAGTCTTCTTCATTTATAATGTCACACATATGGGTTTTTTTTAATTTTATACAGAATACAGTAATTTGGGGGAAAAAATCATGCCCAGCAATTTGATAACTATAAGACTCCTTCAGGCAGCATAATTTTTTTTCTTTGTATCGGTTCGTGTATGAAGTCTGTTTCGTATGTAGTATTCCAGTTTTGCATATTCCTACAGCGCTTTACAAGAGGCACTGAAAAAAAAGTATAAACTAGTCTTATTATTTAATTTAAATTTGATATACTTGCAGCAAAGGGAAGCACAGCGCTCTGGCTCCCTAAAACTTTAAAGAAAAAAATCCTCACCGGCGCCAATTGATGTCAACAATTCTTCTGGGTCCCCCTTCTTTCTTTCGCCTCTCACACCAATGCAACAGCAACTTTTCTCTGCCAAGAATGAACCTTTGGAAAAGTAAAAAACATTTTGTTAGAGCAAGAAATACCAACACAATATATGATCAAAATGACCACGACGAAATCGAAACACATACTGTTTTAAGTAACGTTACTCCATAAAGCTGGTAGTAGCCTAGTTGCCTCCAGCTTTCTGGAGTTTCGTTACACAATTAGGAGTAACGTTAGACGAACAGAAAAAAAGCTGATATGCCTACTAGTATTTAGTATCGCAACGTTACTCCTTAAAGCTGGAGACAACTAAACTGCCAATATTTTTATGGGGTAACATCACACCAAGTTTTTTACACTGTACAAATTAAAGAATAACAAAAAAGAATTTTTAATCAAATTTAGCTATTTTTACCATCTGAAACAGTAAGAAATATACCAATGAAGGTAAAACTCAATTGAATTTGAGTCTCGAGGCGATATAAGTGATAACCTTAGGAGAACATATCGCAGTGTACGCGGAAAAGTGGCCTATCGCACAAATATGACTTTTCGAGTTGTAAATGCTATAATATTCAAAATTTAAATATCTAGCGATTAAAGCAAAAATTAAATCATGGTAGAATAGTTGGAATGCAGTAAGCGAAACGTTATTTTATCTATAATGCAATGCAATGGAATAATAAACTTCAGACGATTTTTCTGAAAGACTAGTATTTTTGCGATAGGTCTCTTTTTCGCGTACAGTGCGATATATAAACACTGCAATGAAAATATTTCTGATCTGAATACAAAAAATAAGCTGTACTTCCATAGTCTTACCACCGGTAAAAGTTGCATTTCTTCTGCCGTCGTAGTCATACTGATTAGTTGACACAAGGTGTTTTGATCTGTCACTAGTGTAAGCTGAAGAAATGGGTCCCTGCAACACATATACTTTAATAATAAAACAATGAAAAAATTCAAGGGCGCGACAGCCCATAGTGCACCTACAGTCCCTGGACAAATCATTAGACGCACTGTATTTTTTTAGTAATTTTACGTTTCTTAAGAGTTTTTATGCAATAATGGTATATTTAAACTACAATATTATTGATTTTTATTTTAAAGAATTGTTGTAGACATCATATTTGTATTTATTTTTAACATATGGCAGCACTGTGTTGACAAAGTGATACATGAACGTAAACAAGTACAAACCTGTATCAGCTCCTAGAAAAGATTATTTATTTGTGGAATCATCATCTTCAAATGCAGGAGACAGTACAGTCTTGCATTGATAGCATGCAGCGCAGAATTAAAGCTTTGATAGCGGCTAAAGGTGGCTCAACTAAATATTGACTTTTACTAACATTAATTTCACTTTTCTTTAAAACTTAATAAACCTATGCTTTTCTAAATGAATGCTGTTTTATTTATGTCAAATAAATCGGTAATTGATTGGATAATATAAAAATAAAAAACAAATCCATTTAAAATAATAAAACGGTACAATATCACCCGGTAATTAATATTTTACACGAAATCTTGCAGTGCGTCTAATAATTTGTCCAGGGACTGTAGGCTTGATGTGCTCATTTCAGCCCTCATGATTAAGAACACTCGGGTGAGAAACTTATGTCCAGTCAAATAGTCAACCTCATTCGGAAATTCCCAGGGTTTAGTTCGAAAGAATGATTCAGTCGTTAGTCAGTTCAGTCTTATTTAGAGCTAATGCGTTAATTTTGAAATCCAAACCTGTTCGAAAGTATTGCTTTGCTATGTATGCATTATTTTACCAGGACTGAGAATAATCACAACAGAGAAAAAATTCGGATAAAATAGGATGAATGAACAAAATAGGATCCGGTTATTTAAAAATAAAAGTTAATTGATAAAGTTTGACAATAGTGATTACCATCTTCAAGACATTTTCCTTTTCAAGGCTTCCATGGCAAAGCAATGCTTTCGCAGTATAGTTGCGAATTGCGATTTTAAAACTAATCCATTAGCTCTATGGGACAGGGATGAAAGGCTAAGTGAACCTTGGACTAATCTAAAAAGGGTCAAACGTATGATAGTTGAAGATTAGTTATTTTTCAACGAAAGTGCAAAATTGTTAACTATATTATGCTTACACATTTATAATAATTATAAACTAAATTTAGTGCATTAAGCTTACTTTGTTATGTATGGAAAGGTTTTTCTGGAAGTCAGTTTTAGGTTCATAGTGATTTTGGTATGTAGAATCTCTGTGGCTCATATACTTTTCTGGACCTGGTAGGAACCCGATATATTGAGAATCTTTACCACTAAACAAAATATTAAAAATAAGAAAAGAATGTTATTTTTAAGTAAAACTGTTGAAGCATCATTAGCATAGAAATGCAAATCTTATTCCCGTAAGGCTAACAAAGACTAACTAGCATATACAGTCAAATCCATAATTACTTAGGAATTGGATTGAAATTGGACTTGGAAAATTTGACGAGAAATTCGTGTTAAAGTACCTATATATCGCATTCGTCATTTTACCTGTTATTAGCTGCTGATAGAAAATAATTCCAGCCATATTCAATTTGGTAGGAAGTTGAAAATCTATTTGACGTTGACATATTTAAAAGCTCACAAAACAATTATCCAGGCAATCACAAGTTTAAAAAAATAACTTTCTCTATTTTATCGTACGCGCTAGAAAATATTTTTGTGAGGTTGGATTTTAAAAATATATAAACGACTTTTACTTATGTCCAGTGAATGATAATGAGTGAATTTCAAAGAATAAATATGTAATATTCCATCGCTTTTAAATAGAATGAAAACATTTATTTAAAAGCGAGGAAGACATGCATAAATACATATCAACATACAAAGAATCTCGTAGTGAAATATAATTGACGTCATTTCAAACTGATCGATGTCGCAAAAATAAATTTATTTTAATTGATTGTCTAAAAGAATTAAAGTTTATCGAGCGATTGTTGCAAATGGCAATGGTGATTTAATTCTAATAAAAATGGCCTCCTATGCTTTTTAAATGAGCATTAAATTTTGCATGTTTTTTTTTAAATAATTGAAGACATCGAATTCTTTTCTGAAATTTTCAATGTATTCTAATTTCGATGCGCTGAATTTTTTGACGTATCACACTTGTCCGTAACATTTGTAGTTTGGGCTATGAAAATGGGTGACGGACAGACAGACTGAACGATTATAATAATACCTTCCACTTTTTACGTTATAAACGTAGTGTGGAAGCTAAAATACAATAAATGAATACTTAATTAAGTACGTCCACTATGCAAGTCGGGGGTCAATAACTCCGAACACTTTTCTCCGTTAAGACACCGGTTGTAGGATGCATAGTGACGCTTCATTTAAAAGGGAATACCAGAATGTTATACGAATACGTTCAGAGATGAAGCAATATTGATTATTGAACTCAATACTTAACTTTGCCTTGAAATTGAAAGAAATTTTAAATATTTATATGTTTGAGAGGGATGGTCTACTACGTCTACGGCCTACTAAAATTTTAAGGTCGAAGATGCTCTCCGTGACCGTCACGCCTGTTCGGAGTGTCGGTGGTTCCGAAGAAGAAAACGGAACCCGAAAATTATACTCGGCCGTGTGCAAGCAGGTTTCTTTTTCTTCGAAACAACCGATACTTCAAACATTGTGGCTAGCGTGACGATAGCTTATCTGGCCTTTCAATTTGAGTAGGTAGTGGATGGTCAGTTCCATAGATTAGTTTTGAAATCCTAATTTCTGTGAAAGTATTGCTTTACTATGTAAGCATTTTTCACCAGGTATGAGAATCGTCATAACAGCAAATGAAACAAATTTGAGGGGAAACTATCATCTGGTTATTTATTAGTTGATTAAGTTTAAAAGTAGCATTGACATCTGTCATTAACTATGACTGACAATTCTTCCAAAGAAGATTTGACGAAAAAAGAAACCGGGAAGTTTCAGATAAGGAAAATTTATTTCATACACATGCAGTACAACAGTTTATAAATAAAAATATTTCTGCAATTATAAACAATCGTCAACATTCTACATCGAAGAAATACATTGAACAGTATTATATATCCAACTCTCGGCCTGCCAACACAAATATCTGCATATTCTAACCACGCAATTGGGGAAATAAAACAAAGTCTTCCAGGACTAGACGACCAGTACCGACCCAACAAATGCTTAGTGCATCTGGGGAAATATAATATAAAAATCATCACTTATATATATATAAATTAACTTATCTATTAACCCTTTCAGTTCCTAACTTCATTTTTAATTTTGTCTTTTGAATTCGATCACATTTTGCTTGAAATGGTTTATAACATGTTTTTTTAGAATTTTCATATCGTAAATTGTGATTTGTCGATAGACGACAGTGTTAACTTATACAACAGGATACTTGTCCCATTAGGGCCATAAGTGTTTTGTAGCGAAAAGCAGCAACTTTCGCTCTATTTTTTTGTAAGATAGAAATAAAAAGAAATGAGAACAAATGGATTTAAATATATTAGTTTTGACTAACACGCAAACTTTAGTTTCGTAGAAGGTTTGGATTTTTGAGAGAATAATCATAATGTCACACTAGAGCTACACGATGGCTACTAGCGACAGTCTCGTAATTTGAAGCCGCGGTCAAGTGACAAGGCTGACAGGTAAAAAAATATCCAGAAACAGGTAAACTTATCTTGCTATAGAATTAAAGTGTGTAAATATATACATAAAAAAATTAGCTCTTTATTTGATATAGAATTGGAAATAAGTCGGATCCGAAAGGGCTAACTTTCAGAGAAAGAAAAAAAAAGTTCAAGAACAATTTAAGATGAACCATAGAATTAGTGACAATAATTCATTTACATACATTCCATTGGAAGTCTGTACTAAAAGTTAAAAGGGGGAAAAAAATATCACTTAAAATGTTATATTTCACTTTTAACTTTGTTTTAAAGGTGACAGAAGACAGAAAAAAATACTTATATATGGTAGACTAAATAATAAGTTAATTTTTGGAGCTGTAGTGCATTGAAAGATATTTTTTAATTATATGTTTACTTTTTCTCTGCTTTTTTTTAAAGGAGGAAAGATGTAATAAATTAATCATTGGGCAACTTTGTGGACAGTTTAAGTTTTTTAAAAGGAAATAAAAGAGAAGACATATGCTACAATAATATTCCCCCAACATCTTTTTATGCAAAACTATTTTGATAAGTTTTGATTACAGTCGAAATAACGATACTATAAATTAAAATATGAATTAGCTTCTGAAGAATCATAATTAAAAATAAAATTAACTGTATTTAAAACGCAAGATATTTCTATTTAAATTGGTAAAAATATAGTTACAAAAAAAACATTAACTAGCATTTAAATAAAGAATGCTTTCTATATCCATTTTGTTTGCCCTTCCATTTGCAATGCTCATAGCACATTACTCTCTTCCAAAAATGAAAAAGTTACGACAACAAAAACTAAACTGAATTTTTTAACACCAATTACATAAAATATGTAAATTTTATAATACCTTTTTCAAAACAATCTGTAATAATTTCATACAGATTGACAAGTTTAAATGCAATGTTTTACAACATACTTTTTTAAGAGATAAATTAAATCACTGCACACAATTTGAGAGTCAATGAAGTTTCCAAAAAATACAAACTTTTAACAAATTATTTAAAAAACTCATTTTCTGAAATCTTTAAATGTTGCTACAATGCTACATGTGTATGGCTATTGCCAAAAAAATGTCTAACAAACTTCGAAACAAATTCATTTGATAAAATAAATGCATTTTGTGAAATATTTTAAGGCAAAACTGTTTATATATTTTGAAATTCAAAATTCTATTTCCTATACATTTATTTTACATTGATAAACACTCTTACTTATTCTTCTGTAGTGGTGTACTACATATTTTTAACCCAATGGCATACACACATACTTCGTGTTAAACGAGAAGTATTAAACCACTTATAATTTTGAACAGTGATATCTTGCAATATTGCATTGCACAATTCATATATATCAAAATAACAAATTACGATTTTTAAACCTCTAAATTTGCGATTATAAAGTTGAGTGCAACTTTAAAGCAATGAACAATGTTCATTTTTAAAAGTATATATGAAATAATTTGGATATTTACTAGATCGGCAACTTTTTTTAATCCTTTTTAAGACATTGTGAACTTGAGGAAACTTACTTCCCATAGTCTTATTAAAACGTTTAAAAAAACTTTTTTGACATACAATTAAGTTATTTAATAAATATACTAATAAGCACTATGTGAGGTTACAGAACTAGTTATTTTACAAATTATTGATACATTGAATAACAAAATGATAGTTAATGTAAATATTATATACAAATTTTCACCATTTCATAGTTATAAGACATTTTACGATATGACCAAAAAAGCAGAAAGCTGAATACAAGGTTCTACATTCTATCAGAAGCAGTTATTTCAGTATAAAAGAACAGCATTAAGCTAGTTTTACACACAAAGCTTCCGGTAATATTTGCTGTATTTACGGTAACGAATTACAGTGACAAAGTTAAGTCAACTATATCTTTTACATACGACGGAAGCGAATACCGTACTTACAAGTTTCAACCAAGTAGGACGATGTTAAAAGTGGCAATGTAGGTAGCAAAGTTTTCCCATACGTTCCGAATTCATTTGACAATGCCACTACTTGATTGAAAAGTGCGGGTAAAAGCGCAAGTGTGGTTTTCGCTTCCATTACATGGTAACGATAAAATTGACTTAAACATACTGCAATTACAGCTAACCGTACTGTAAGTACAGATATCCGGATTTGTTGGGTGTCAAACGAATATTAAAGTCTTTGAAAAGTTCAATGAGTACAGATAAATGCAGTTTGCATATTTTGACAGTACCATCCCAAGGCATTTTTGAAGTACCAGTTGAAAGAGACTATCGCTTCAATGCATTTAACCTAACCTTATTGTTGGTGAATTTTGTTTTAACTCTTCGATAGATAATTATTCAAACAATAAAATAAAAGGCCATTTTCAAAACTTCAAACAAAATCAATGGCTTTTTTAAGTAAATACAGTATATTAGAGCAGTAATTTTTTTTTAAAGGAAGCTGTTAAAATAATTCTGTACACAGGTAATTAACCAGATCAAAATAGAGTTCCAAATTGTCTTTAATAATAGCAAGTTTTTTTTAAACTATAGGTCTAACAAATACAAATATATTAAAGTTTACAAAACAAATTTTATAAACTTTAATAAAATTACATAAACATTTTGTGCAACAACATGTTTTGTACTAATATTGACCGGTGATTTATTGACTGTCTGAACCTTTTTTTTATATTTCTACAATTAGTTTTTAATAATGAAAAGAAATTCAAGAATACTCAACAAACAATTGAAATAAAATATCCATAAGCTACAGCTACACTATGTAAATATAATAACTACAGTAATAGTACAAAGACATATTTTTAACTTTGCAAATGTGCTTAAAATTGAAATAAAAAATTTACACTAAAACAAAAAATGGCAAAACAAATTAATCACAAGACAAGTTATCGATTTTTAAGATCATATCATACAGCTGTCAAATACAAAATAATTATGTATGGAGTTCAATAAATCCAAACTAAATAATTGCATATTTGCCAAATGCTAAGGCAACAAAAATGAGTCAATAATTTGGTGTATATAACTTATAAGCCCATTAGGTCAACCAAACATAAATAAAATTTATGCAATACTAATAAACACATCACAGGAAAAAAAATCTAAAATATAAAGGTAAAAAGTAGATAACAATACAGCAGCCTTACCATTCAACTTTTTCTAAAAACAATAAACAACCCTTTTCATACACCAATACAATATCTTTGTTAAATAAGAAAACAAAATTATTGCTTGTTAAATATATAACATATTTAAAGTTTTAAATAATTATAATTTAGTAAAATAATTAGTTTAGGACAAAAAAAATAATAACATTTAAAATTCCGGCAACACAAACTACCTTGTACCAATAAATTGCACAATATATCTTAAACTCAACTACCACATTCAACAGAACATTAAAAAAAACTATATAAAAAAATACTAAGATCAGAATCCAGCTGATCTATTCAGTAAAAAACATACAATAAAATAATCCTAGCAAAGGAAATTAAGATAACAAATAATGTAAAACAAATACATCTGTATGGCAGAACCAAAACACATGCAATTCCAAAAACATAGATTTTTAGTCATTTTTTTAACTTTAAGGGTGTGTGTTTAACGTGTACAAATTAAAACACAGTAGGCACTTCTTAACTGGACCAATGGATGTTTAATCAAATCATCGCTTTAACCAGCTGAATTTTGTAATCCTTTAGAGATTAAAAAAAAGCTAAAGAGACTATTTTTTTTGTTATTGCTCGATGTCACGCTGAAAAAAAAAATGACGAAACTTAACTATGAAGCACGTTGCCAAACTTTTAATTCTTCAACGAAAAAAGTGTTACTGAATTTTTGAATGGTATGTAATTTGTAATGCTTTAAAACATTGAATAAAATTATGCAGTATTTCAATCGTATTATTTATGGCAAATATCTTGAGTGTACTGTGCAACACAAAAGTACATTCGAACCTTCTCGAAACTTCTCTTATTTCACTTCTCCAGTTAAACAAAATTTTATAAGTAGTTATATATTCGTCAAACCCATGAAAATATTGCTAAGGGAAAGAGTGATTAAAAATCCGATCCCAATGAAACTGCACTGAAGGATATTTTCTGCAAATTTTAGACCTTAACAGGACATTACTAATGGACATATCTGCAGTATTGGCATCAAAGATAGCCCTGCCTGTCCCTTGTGTTCGAGTGGAGAAAACATTACTTTTATTCATTTTACGACTTGTGCTTCCGTAAATTCCCCACAACAATTTTTCTTCAAAGGCTAATCTTCATTGGACTGCACGCAAAGGAAATAGTCTCTCCGACTGACTCCTCAACGCAGTTAAAAAAAACCAGATTTTCACTCAACTGGCTTACGCTCTGTCCAGTTAAGAAGGTGTCTACTGTACTGTTTTTTTAATGAAGAAAAAGCATCTCACCGTTTTTATGCTCTCCCATAGAGTTAGAAAAAAAGAATTAAAGTTGTATGATTATGTATACAGACATTTAATTATCACTTTTAAAAGGCAGAGTAAATGCATACATTTCAGCTTTCACAAACTATTTGAAACAGATATTATGACAGTTAACTTAAGATAATAAGAATAGATACCCCAAACAGATTAGCGAGACTCGAAACAAAACTAGCTTTAAATGCTTATAAACTCAGCCGTAAGAAAAATTATTGGTAGCTTTTTGGCAGAAAAATCAAATAAAGCATAATTTGAAGATTTTATAAAAAAGATAAGACAAAAGAAAACTGCTAAACTTTAATAAAGAATTTATAATAACGACTCGTAGCACCTTCTACTCTATAAAATCCTGAAAACATAGGTAGCATCACCAAGATCCCTAAACCCATTTCTTCCAAATTCATGAATCTGTTTACACCTTAAAATAATAATTATCCTTACTAACCTTTATCATATAGTTAGTTAAAATTTGAGGTGCGAGCCATTTTGACAGCCTTTTAAAGCAATAATCTGCAAAATTTATTAGAGTTAGTATTGATGGATGAGACTGAGCATTATAGCGATGGAAAATAGTAAATTAAATATATGCCAAATAGATTAAAGTTTTTACCAAAACGAAGGGAATCTCAAAGCCTAATAAAGCACCTTATTATTTTTAAGCATTCCAAATAAAAAAATAAATAATAATAATGCAGAGGTGGCAATTTCTAAAAAAAAAAAATTAATAAAGATTGTGTTTTGATAACAAACTAAACTGAGAATATTTAATAACAAAATAAACTTAAAATTGCTACCTTGTATGATATATATGGATAAAAGTAAACATCTCATAGAATTCCCATAATTGTTAGTGATCAAATATAGAAACAAGGATCAATTGAACAAGAGCTGGGTCAGACATGGTGTTTTCATGTTTCTAATTCAAAACCAGCTTCCTCCAAACTACATGAACAAGTTCTTGTTTCTGTAGTGACTTCACAAACTGCACATTATTTTATTTTAAAATTAATCAAGCGAATAATGGTTTTGACTAAATGAAAAAAGCAGTCAAACAGATCCATGTTTCACTGAATGCACGATGGTGCAAATTTGTTACAAACACATCTTTAATTGAGACTCATGACTCTACATTGAGATAGGAGGAAGCTACAGGGCATACCTGCCAACAGTAACCAAGGCAGTGTCAGTAGCTGTGTGGAATTATCAGTGCGAAATTGGGAATATGGAATATTTTGGGCATTATGTTAGAATAAATTTGAATAATTTTTAAAGTGCATATTCCTCAAATAGAGATCTACTAGGATAAAATTTCATTATAAATGTAAAATAATGAAATTTATATTCCTAAATAATCCTAAAACCAGAGACTAAGAAAATATATAGAGAAATTTGACACAAAAAAAGGACTAGAAATACATCATAAAAAGTTCTAGAGAAAAAAAGTTATTAGAATTGCAAATAAAAAATTTTTAAGCTGCACTTTTATGTTTACAAACACATTTTAGACTAAACATAATCAAAAAGTTTTATGAAGAACTTCATATATTTGAAATGGTAAAAGAATAAATAACTAGAAATTCCAAAAAAGAAATACCATCACCATACCCTATCTCAACAAGAAAAAGTGCTGTAATCCAATATGAAAACATTGGACAACAGCCCTTTTATCTAATAAAGACATCTGTTCCCAATAAACCACAATAACTACTGACACCCCCACTAAGTTGTTACCAGATATGCGTTTAGATGGGGGCGCTGCTCTACATGAGCGAGCCCCCTTGCCCAGTCATGTAGGTGACTGTCTGGCCACTTTTGAGTCCGGTCATCTCGGTGACGCTCTCGCCTGCCACCGGGGGCGCCGGCATCGCCATGGCTGGCTGACTGGGCTGGGAGGAGCTCTGGGGCTGGGTACGGATGGGGGAGGAGGGGTTGCTGCCCCCGCTCTCGTTCCCGTACTCCTCCTGGAGGGAAAAGAACCAGAATAGTGTTAGTTACTGTTGACTATATTAAAAGTCAAAAACTGACATTTAGAGTGGGGGCTTTGTGATCCTAGCACTGCGACCAGAGATCTATTGTACTTTCCCCTGGAAATAAAAATAAACCTGCCTCTTAATGAAAAGAGACCTGTTGGTGAAGCAAAATTCAGCTAAGACCGAATTTGAATATCTTGAAGCTTCCAGGGTTCAAGTTGATGTTGCCCGAGGCATTCGAATCTGTAGAAAAGGTCTCACACCCGCAGCAAATATGAGCTGCAGAGAGATTCGTCTATGAATCTGCATCCCCTGCATAAAGGATCATCAAAACCCCTCATAATGGAAAGATGCCTCCCGAGAGTACAGTGGCCGGTAAGTAAGCTGATAGCTTTATGAATGCTGTTACGATAAAGCCTGAGAAGCTCTTTATGACGAGAGCTAGGACAGCCTGAGCCTTTGCCTGTCTGGTCAGTCGAGTTGAACAATTCATTAAACTTTTGGTCCTTTGCATGGTAATTATCAGAGATTGGAGTAATGCGTTACTTGTAACAGTTACTTTTTTTTTTAGGTAACACCAAGTAATGTTGTAAGATAATTCAAAAAGTAATTTAACTTTTAGAGGTAACAAAGAAACGAAAAACCTCATCACTTTTTCGTTACATTCACACTCTTTCTACCAATTAGCGGAAGGCTGTCGGATGCCAAATTTGAAATTCAATGCCTTTTAAAATGAAATAGAATTTTTTAATTATTTTTAATTGCAGTGTTCTGTTTGGGCTTATGTTTCTTTAATCTTGGTTCTCTTTGAAAAACGGTAGGATGGTTAAATTGCAATTTTTCTGAAAACTAGAAACATCTTATAACGAAGAATTTCTAAAAGTAACTGTAACTCTAGTTACTTTTCATATTAAGTAACCATAACAGAGTTAGTTTTTAAAAGTAAACTTTCCAATCCGGGGTCATTATTAATATTAGAGCGCCATGGTGCGAATGGACTGAC
Source organism: Oedothorax gibbosus (assembly GCA_019343175.1). Lineage (NCBI taxonomy): Eukaryota > Metazoa > Arthropoda > Arachnida > Araneae > Linyphiidae > Oedothorax > Oedothorax gibbosus. Next base: position 41,364,925 of record CM033277.1, on the reverse strand, counting down.
ATTTTATTCCAAAGTGGAGATGACAAATCAATAATGTACACGAATGTGGAAAAAATAAGCTTCACACATTTTACAAAACTTAATTTAAGGTGGAGTTGCCATGTTTTGTCAACAAGTTTTCATTGTATCAACTTGTATTTCAGAACATGAAAAAATCACGGATTTTCCTCCATACTAGTGATATTGAAAACTCAAGGTATTTAAGTAAAGGTAGCGTTTAAAGAAATAAAGCTAGATTTTTAAGAAATGGAATTCTACAACACTTGGCAATAATACTTATATAATAAGGCAATTAGTGACTTACTTTTAGGTTACAGTAGTCTCCAGTGTCCTCGGGTGCCCTGGGCTTGCACTTGCCGCAACAGAAATTGCAACAGCAGCAGAAACAGCAACACAAGTAACATCCAGTGACAATACCACAGAAGACAAATAGTGCCTGCACATGGAACACAACAAAAAATATCATTAATTTTTGCTGATTTGATTCCAAGCTTCTTGACAAAGATAATCTTCATTAATTCACAGAAATCTTAAATTTTTTTAATATTTTAAGGTAGCCTTAACAATGACCATTTAAAAAATTTTGTGGATACATATATGGACTCATGGACCAGATCGAGCTGTTGTTAGGTCAGGAAGGTTTAGTAACAGAAACAACAACATTTTTGTGTAGCAATACTCCATAAAACTGGTTAGGGTAGCCAGATATACAGCATTTCGGTACAGTTTAGTTTGTTATTCAACTACCTGGCTAGAAAAATGGTGCAAATAATTGTCTGTTTTCTTCATGTTATAGTGATTTCAAATAAAAAAATTAAAATAAAATATGAATTATTAAAATTTAACCCTTTCAGTCCCAATGACAATTTGGCATCAACATTTTAGAATTTTTTCTGTTCGTCTATAGCCATTTATGATATCAAAATCAACATGAGTCGATTCTTCAAACTTTTTTCTATTAGAAAATATTTTTTATTAATCCCAATAGATGTCAGCCCTATTATTTTTTTTAAAATTATGATCAGAAACATGATGATGCCAAATGGCATCACTGGGACTGAAAGGGTTAATGATGATTTCATTGTCAAAAAGTTAATCACCGAATCAAATCTGGTCAGGCTAAAAACTGGTGGAAACTATCTTTATGGAAATAATATCGACAATTTCTTTGTTGCATGAGGAAAGGATGAATTAAAAAAGCTGTTTCACTATTGGGTTCGAAGTGCTCACATAACATTAACTGCCTAAAATATTTTATTGTAAGGTTCCTTAATACACACAGTAAAACTTAGGTGGATCATTAAATAAAACTTTTAGTAGCATGCCCTGTCTCCAGCTCTATGGGGCAATTTTACAGCAAATTTATGGTGTAACATTACACCTCAAAATAGGAATAGACTTGAAGCTTTTTTTATAATAACAACACAACACATGCTGACATGTTTTATGGACTACCGTTATGATAAATGTTTACAGTGATGGACAGAAAAGTAATCAATGACTTAAAGAAATTAAAGGTCACAAACTGAAAATTATCACAAAGAAAAAGAAGAAAATCTTGATTTTAAGTTTTCGTTGACCAGGTAAAATTAAAAATGTTCCTAGAGAAAAGAATTCAGATTCGTTACTGAACAGTTACTTTTAAAGACGCTCTTTTTCTTTAAGACATTATATTGGGGAAGTTTTTTTTTTTTTACTATTTTAAAATTGCTTCACAAAGTTTATATTCTATAATATTGAAAACTACAAGCAAATTGAAATGGCAAATAACCTATACTTGTAGTTAGGTTTCAGTCATTAGCTTTGCTTTGGCAGAAAAACTCACAGAAAAACTCTTAAGCTATTTCAAGACATAGTTAAATACATTAGGGTTCAAAGGATCCTCATAATTAAGATTTTATAAATAAGTGACACAGTAAATAAAACTGAATTTTAAACAGTAAAAATAAGAGAATATTTCTTTAAACTATAGAGCTTGTGTTAATCAGTAAATTTTCTTCACAAACATGAAAATAAAATTACTCAATTTTAAGAAAACCCTAAGAAAAAGTCAGAACTAAAATTCAAAAGTTAGTTTTGCTTAGGCAACACTTTAACTAAAATCAGATGACTACACTTTTTCTGTTTTCTAATTTTTTTTAATCCTTTTAATCGAGGAGTTATTAAGTTGAAAAATTATGCCATATTTAAACAAGCTATGAGCAATCAAAAGAACAAAACCTGAACAATATTATAAACGATTTGCAATTGCAACCAAGGTTGCTGCAACCTATTTTTATCTATATGATAGGAACCCACCTTGCACCACCCACTTGTAAGCACAAAGTAGGTGTTAACATTTTCCTCCCCAAATTGTTCCGCAATGTAAAGCCCCAGCGATCCATAATTGTCATAAATGTTTCTCTTCGTCAGGTCGCTCAGTATGCTGTGAGCCCGGTTGATGTCCTTGAACTGAAAATTAAGAAAACACTTTGTAACTTTTGCAAGAAAATTTACGCATGACAAAAGTACAAATCTCTAAAAGTTTACATGCCCAAAACTAACAAATTATAAAGAGTTAAAAATCTTTAACCATCAATAAATATTTCTAGAATTTGTGCATGCATAAATAAATCTTTCTGATATCTATGGGTTTTGTTATATAAAATAAATAATAATTCCCTTAAATACCAATAATTAGTGAATATGCAGCTGTATATATATTTTAGAGTCTAGGCCTTATATAATACGCAAGGAACAACAGGTAAGGTTTTATATAAAATAAAAAAATACCAACAAAAACTGCTCCTACCTATGTGTTAGAAGGCCTATAGACTCTAAACTATATTTTTCTGTATTTTCACTAATTAGGTAACTTAAGGCATTTATGAGCAATTTAAAAGTGTACAAACTGCCATAAGACAGTACCTTTTCTGATGCACTAGGGTCATTAGGATTTTTATCCGGATGATACTTCAAGGCAAGCTAAAAATGCAAAGGAAATAGTATAAAAACTTTTGCATTGAAAATCATTTAAAAATTACAAACAATGCAGGTAAACTTAATTAGGTTAAGTACAATTTCACTAGAATTAAAATATAAAATGAATTAAATCTTGTGAAATATTCAAACACATATATTCTGTTATAAAAGTAAAATTATGTACAAATATTCTATTATAAAAATAAAATCACAAATACTGACATTACATTACAATAACTAAAAACATAGTAAAGTAAGTTCAATGGTGTATTTCACTACCCATTATCAAAGAAAATCATCCCTACCCTTTGATCAAACAATGTATCTTTTTAATAGGTAGCTATTGCTCTTATTAAGATTCAATTTTAAAAAATCTATATTTTAAAATGTAGATTATTAAAGTTGAACCCAGATCGAGATATTTATAATTCTCCAATTAAAAACTATTATAAGATATAAATATAGCTAAAACTAAAAGCTAGAAATCTGCCAACCTACAATTCACTAAGACCTGAAATGTACCCAGAATTACAGTTGTAACAATATGAAAAGTATTGGTTAATTTGGTAGCAAACTGCAAAAGCCTCCATGATAACAAAATTATTAAGAACTACACAGAGCCTTCTACCACATCTGCGCTTATTTTTTTAGCTTCCAATATAGTTGTCTTAAATACACCTTTTAAAAAATTGTACTGACAAACTATGCTTTGTTTCCAATTAAATTAAAGCCCCAAAAGAGCAAAATTATTTAAAGAGTTTACAGCTTGTGAGGTTATTGCCGCACTTAAGAGCTACACGAGAGCTATTGGCGCTGGACATCGTAATTTAAAACCAGACTAACAGCCTTTTTAGGAATTTGATAGTTGGAAAAAATCACAGAAAATTAATAGTGTGTGTAATTAAAAAAGATTTTATTACCTTTCTATAGGTCTTTTTAATATCATCAGGTGTGGCAGTTTTTGGTAAGCCTAATGTAATGTATAAAGAATCCCCCGAAGTTCTATAATAAAGGCAAATATAGTTTTAAAAAAACATGTTATATTTTCGTAATTTAACAGATACAGTAATAGAACATACAAAAGAAAATTGTTTCTTAATAGTTTGGGCATTTAAAATTTAAACTCATATTCAGTTCATTTGACAAAATTCCAGTAAATTTTGCACAGAAATGTTATTTTGACAAAATAAAAAGAAGCAGCAAACAATATCAATAGTTCAAATTAACTTTAGTAACTCAGCAAATCTACTCGCAGAACAAATAAACTCTACGAACCATATCCTTGTGTCGGATTATTATTAACCTCAGATTCTTTATTGACTAAATAACAAGAAATTTGATTTTTTTATAGCATATGTGTGAAATATCTTTCACAATAAGGAAGTTGCATTAATTTCTAATTCATTGGCAGACAATAGCCCTTTTAAAAACACATCGAATGCTACTTTTCACACTAGTAAAAATATTATTAAATTAGTCAGTAATTGAGTTTTAAGTAGGGGATAAGTCACTTCCGGTAAAAACACTCACAATCCTCTTGCAGTGCGTAATGACGTCAGACTTGGCTTTTTTGTCCATTGGCGTGCAATTTCTAACCAACTTCTGTGCGATACAGCTTTATTGACAAAAAAAACATACAAAATGTATTTTGAATGATCCCATATAGGAATAGGATTATTGAGAATAAGTGGTTTTTATAAGTTCCAGTTATTCTCATCAGACTTGGTAGATCTCCTACGAAGATTTCGATTGATCCAACAATTGACTAGGTCTGTTAAGTGTCAACAGCGCGCTCTTGTACGATTTTAAATTCAACGACTAAGCAAGAAACAAGCTGTTCTAATTCATTATCAAAAGCTGGTTTAAGTGAGCAGTCTGTTCTTTTAAATATAACGTTTTGAAAAAACGTTTCATGTTTATTTTAATTATGAACATGCTAACCGTAGCACCATTTTTAGAAAAAAAAATCGCCAAATGGTGTGTTGTTACGTCAGACACCGTTTTCGGACACGCGAGTTTCGTGGAATTTTAATAGGCATATTTCGAGTAAAACTAATAATTTTTGATGATTTTTAAGCCGATATTTAGAATCTGTAGCTTCTAATATTCCAGAAAATGGTATAAGTACGTCATTTTGGGTAGGATGCAAGTTCCTCATTCTCCTTTAGTCCTTTTCCAATTGGACTAAAAATATCGCATAGGTCTTTTTTTTTTAAATTTACATTTGGTTTCATGTAATGCAAATCTTAAGGAAATAACTTAAACCAGACTTTGGTTTAACATGAGAAAATATGATGTGTATATTATAAGGTGCAAACTTTGTCAATCAATATTCCGATACAGCTAGGATACGACCAGTCCGTTCATTAGCGGTTTTCAGTGAGCTTCAAAATTTAACGTAGGGTTGATATACCTATCAAGTTGTAGGAAATATGGAATGGAATGTCTTTAAAACATTTGGGAACTTTCACTGCTTGACAATGTAATCCAAATCGCCAAGTCGAGACCGGCCATTATATCATAGCTGTTCCAAAATTCCTCTTACTAATATTAAAATGGCTTGAATTCTTTTTGATTCTTCACAATAACATTTTTCAAAGTCTTTCGAAACAATTTGTTTGAAAATTTTTATTTTAATCATTTGGTACCAAAGAATGCAGGGTAGCTTATTAAGTTAAAATATTGAAATTTACCCGCAGCCACAATTCTTATCGAAAGCTGATTCAACTACACAAAATTATTTGGATTTGGGGAATTAAAAATAACTTTTCACTAACAATCTGTAATGTAAGAACATTATCGAAAATAATGATAATAAATTAATAATGGAAGAGTTATAGTGAGCTATATATTCATTCGGTAAACAAAATATTTGTTTTGAACAATGAACATAATATATATATATAAGAATTTTTTACTAACTTTCCGATAAAAAGCAAGATAATATAATTCGATACACAAATGAAACTTTTTAAGCCGAAACATACAAATATTATATTCTTTAGTTAAGGTTTTGCCAACAACAATAATAGTAAATATGCTCAACTCCAACTCAAAACCAGAACTAAACCCAGTTTGCTGCATGCGATGATTTCTTCTGTCGATTTTTACTATTGAAACAATCAGAAGTGGATTATTATTCAATTTGCTTAAAAATTAATAAAAAATAAAGTTTATTTAATCTCAGTTTAACGTGAATATACAAGAAATATATTAAACAATTTTTTTCAAACAACTTACGAGAGTTTACGCGCAGATGCAGCCATATTTCTAGGATTTTAAACAACCGGCACAAAAGTTATTTTCCTATGTTGAGAATTTACCATGAAGGATTTAAATGTTGGTAAATAAAATGTTGATATAAACATTTATCTGTCAAAATAAGTCGAAATTATGAACAAGTTGCCGATATATGCTTGACGTCATTGAAGCTTTAGAGGCAAGTAACAAGTGTTGCCACCTTTTGTTCAAAACACACAAAATTCCTTAAATTTTATTTCATTGGTTGTTAAGAATTCTTACACTAAAGCAGGAAAGAGCCATTTTACAGTTTTCGGCTTCTATTATATACAAAGAACACAACAACAGTGTCTTATGATATTTAAAATCATCTACGTATACAAACGTAATCCATATAAGAGTTTACTCCAACTTATAAACTGCAGCAAGATTTGAGAATGGTTGCTTTGTTGGTTTGGATGAATTGCGACTTTTTTTAGCGTTTAACTGCTGAATGGAGTTCGGAATATATAACAATGGGACAACGTTGGAAAATTAATTTTTAAATTAAATAGTTCAAGAATAAAAAGAGCATAGTTAAAATAGATAACATTATCAGTTTCATAAAGATAGAAAAATTATGATGACGTACTTAAAGTTTATTTAATGGGAATGTTTCAGCAATGAAACTCTTTTGTTTTCAATTTTCCGTGTCCTGTGATTTCATTGGTTGTTTCAGTTTTCCTCTTAAAATGACCGTTCTGGATATAAAGAAACTTTTCATTCTATACAAGCTGTCTTTAACAAAATGATTTAAACAACCAACAGCACAGCAAGAAGTTGGCATTTTAAAAATTTAATGAGTAAAATATTCTTAGAAAACTCATTTTCGAATACCAAGACAAAATAATTTCCAGACAAAAAATGAAAACAAGACTTATGGAGCTGTTGCCATTCACAAAGTGAAACCACCACATTAGTCTGCGGTTAAAATAAGTTTTACAAATATTATACACATTAGCGGTTTTTTTAATCTATTCATTTCCTTTTTTTTAAATCAAGTTTTACAAAAATCAATTTTTTCATTCGCGCGACCCCAATCGACAAGTTTCAGTTGACGTAGTTCCTTCCAGCGACCAGCCTTCATTCCTGTTGTTACGCGATCTGTATTCCGATTGGTGCTCTGTTCCCACGTTATATTGATTCACCAATCGAGGCGCTGAGAAAAAGAATTTATATAATTTACTTCCACATTTCTGTTACTATTCAAGACCCGAAACATGCCCAGAGGCGTAGTGATATAAATAGGGTACTTGACTAAAAAAATTTTATTGGCTTAAAATATTCTTATGCCAAAAATATTAGACCCGTATTTTTTCTTTTTTTCAAATACCCCATAAAAAGGCAGAAAAATGAATTTTAAAATTAGGACGAAAAATCACTCCCGAAAACGCTTCCTGGCTGTCACGTGGTATCTGGGATGTCACTAGTGACTATAAACAAACTTTGAAACACCACATTGGAATCGAATTTAGGCAAATTTGAAATATCCGCTTCTGTAAAAAGCCTTACATTATCTCAATATTTATTATTTCAAGAGTAAATTAGATTAAATCAAGTTTAATCAGAAAACAAAAAACATCACGCCGGTTTGTTTATAGTTACTAGTGACGTCAGCTAAACCGTTGTGTTTGTGATCACGTGATGATCACGTGAAAAAAATGCCTTTTTAAAATGATTTTTTTAATGATTTAAAGATTTATTTCGCAAAAAAATTATATGCATTTGTTATTTTTGACTTTCAACTATAATTTAAATAATATTGGAAGGTATTTTGGCGATGCAGTCAAGTACCCTATTCCGTGGCATGTTAAGCGCATAGACACGCGCTATTTTTAAAGGTTTAAATACATTGAGTAGTAGAGTTTATGAGAAAACGTAAAAATGGCTAATAGTCACAAGTTTAAAAACTAAAAAGTTTTTACTTTAATTTTTTACAAAAAAACAATTACTTCAGTGAAAAACCCATCGAACGTCTAATACGTGTTTTGGGCGTTTTGTGTACGGATAAGATATTTAAACTGGAAATTTTTTCTAGGCATATTATAAATGTAATTGGGGGTTTTCCGTGTAAAAGTTGTTTCCTTCTTAGTATATTGGTAAAATAATATGATTTTGCAATGTTTTTGTTGTTGATTTTTTTTTAATTCACTGAATTTGAGCACTTAATTATGAAAGTTTTTTATTCATTGTTACTTGATATTTGTTAATTTTTAATTTTGAGTGCCGGGTTAAAAGCTATTTCACTATTTTTTTAATTTGGTATCCGCTTGCTCAGTGTTCAGTGTTAACTTTGAAAAAGTCGTTCCCATTAGAGTAATACACCTTATTTGAAATTGTCCAAAAATCTTTTCAAGCTGGCATTTGCATTTTTAAATTGAAAAAATTATATTAATTAATTCTGCGTTTGTATTTCAAAGAGTTTTGTTAAAAAGCACAATTTCAAATTTGTCATTGGTTCTAATATTATGTTAGACCACACTCTAAGCATATACTATTTCTAATTTACAATGGATATCAAAAATATATTTTTCTTATAACTATACAGAACAAAAAGGTTTTTTTTTCTACAGTATTCAGAGTATAGTTAACTCCGTTTATTTTATAGTTGGAATATGATAACTTTGTTTCCCATTTTTTTTTTAATTTTGAAATAGTTTTTTTCTTATTAGTTATTGTATCTTAACATTTTACTAAGGAACACAAATTCAATACATATAAGATTTTAGAATTTTACTTTTCATACAAGTTTATTTGAGAAATAATTGTTACCTTTCGTGTTGGCTTAGGTGACGCCCCTTGCAGATGGTTAATATTGCTATGGGTTAGTTAAAATGCAAAATGATGAAATGTGCAGCAAAGTTATTAAATTCACTATTATTATGTTGTATATGTTATTACTATGTAAGATGAATGATACTTTCTATGGTAAATGAATGTTTTTTTGCCTTTAAAATAAAGTTTATAATGTGTATATAGTACTAGCAAATTTATACCCGTTCTTCGCACGGAGTAAAAAAAAAATATCAAATAGATTCCAAATATGTGTACCATATAACCTGTTATAGGATCATAAACTTATTATTGTTTCCGCTCGTTATAAATTATAAAATCCCGTTTCATTGCCTTAAAATTCCAAAATGAAAAAATACGCTATAAAATGCACTCATAAATGTCATCACAATTCCCTCATAAATACATAAAACCTTTTAGCTCATTTGGCGCGTTTTGGGAAATAATTTGGCGAGAAAATAGATATAGCTACCCACACCCATTATACAGCTCTAACACAATGACCTTCGAACAACCGACCAGCTTATAAATTATTTATAAAAAAAATTGCCTATTTGGCGAATTTTAGTTAATAATTTGGCGAGTTTGGCAACGTATTTGGCGAAAAAATAAAGACATAAAACACTAAGAGCTCTAGTGCGATGGCCTTTATTAACCATCATAGTTCAGTAATAGCTTAACTATACATTTATTGCTTAAATATGCATACATGCAGTCAGCAGAAAAATCAATGAAAAAATCATCAAATAAACCGACAATAAAATCCGGGAATGGAGACTGGCGGAATTACGTCACTTGAAACATGTCAATTATTTTTTAAATAATGAATTTAGTTTCTGAAGGTAATGGCAAAAAAATAAAATAAACATTTTGAATTTTAAATGTTTTCGTTAAAAGTTTTTTAATTTTTTCAAGGCCAATGGCATCAGGAAAGAGAAAAAATGATCGGATTTGAGCGAAAGTGGTGTATTTTTTTCAGAAAATTCGAATTTTCTCTAAAAATGGAACAAATATGAAAAAACTAAGCCTCAGGTGCACACGTTGATATTAAAGGGAATCTATCTTAAAAATTTCGAATTTCTGAGGGCAGTATAAGTAGGTCTTTTACGATCCGAAGACAAAACACACACACACAGACTCTTTCTTTTATTATTATAGATATACTGGGATATTCACCTTGTATAACTTATGTTTAGTTGTATATGTACACAGCAACAAGAGCATTCCAAGGCCGCCAAAAGTACAAAAGGCCATGTTCTGACTTGAAATATTTTTTAGTAAGTGTAATAAGAAAAAGAAGACTTGAAAAAACCTCTTAGTTTGATGATAAATCATAATTTTATGTGTTGCCCATTGATTTGGTAATTCTTATGAGAGATAAAAAGGAAAGATAAATATCTTGGAACGTTTATCATTTACCCCCTGAAGGATACAGACGTATAAATACGTCACCTTACAGTTCATCTTTCCAGCAACACATACACACTTTTGAAGAAATTATAAATTTTAAAATATCACTCAATTTTAAAATTTGGAGTATGAATGACATTTATAATCTTTTGCTACAGAAATATAATTTTAAAAATTAAATTAATTTTAAATTAAAAATTACAATTTTATTTTCCTGCAGTGATAGCAATTTCTCACTTCTGCCAATTTTCTTCAACGAATTTTTCTTTCGACGACAGTGCTAAGCCACACGATAGGCCTGCGTTACTGAAAAACTCACAGGTGCTTGTAAAAATTAATAAATTAATAAGGTATAATCAATTTCTTTTGTGTTCCCCCAGGGCTTCGCACCTTCTATGAAGCGTGCTTACACAATACTTAATAGTTAAAAACATTATTTTGATAGTTAAACGCGCATGCATGTTTTCGAATTGTTGCATCTTTATTGTTATAAAATTCCGGAAGTTTTTGGTATAAAGCAAACAGCTGTGAAACACACCATACCAATGCTAACACAGTAAAAAGGTGCAAATCTAATACATTCCTCTGAATTACCACACACAAGTACCTTACAAAATACTTTTAAAATAACCATGGGCTCGAATTACGTTGTTGGACAAAAAAGGTCAGGTCAGCCGCATCCCCAACAAACACAGAGAAACACATGCCTCAATTACTTCCCATTATGTCCATTTTCACATATTTGTCCGGCGAACAAGAATCGGTAGCAACATGAATTTTATACGAGTGGTTTGTCCGACCCAGCTTTGTTATCTTTTGTTAAGGCGAGTTTAAATGGGATGGTGTCCCTTTTATTCCAGCGGGGCCAGTATGTGGGCCTGTGTGCTTCCGTCAGTTTGATGTGTGATATCATAAAATGTAAAATTATATAGGGATACGGAAAATGTTAAGTTAAATAACGTTGATATATGTTTGTTGTTACATTTTAAATGACAATTCAAATGATTAGAAACAAATATTTTCATACAATGGCCTCCTGATTCCACATATTTGTTAAAAAAAACTATGAAGAGGGGGGGGGGGGACTTTTGACATTCTGTCTGATTTTGTTTACAATTCAAATGTTTAAAGTTGTATTCTGTTACTTACTTCCGTAAGCTTCGGGACATATGTTGTGGTACTTGAGGAGGTGATGTTTTATTTCGAAAAAAATTAAGGTTAATATTTTCAAGCATCAATTCCCCCTCAATTAGAGATAATTTGGGGGAATGATGAGGGGATGTCTTTTGAAAAACAATTATTGAATTAGTGAAAAACAATTTGTTTTTATTTCAAAAGTACTTTTTATAAACTTTAAAAAAATACTACAGCAAAAAATACATTAGAGACTTAACAATGCCTTATTCTTAATAATTTTTTACTAAATAAAAGAACTGAAAGAGAGTTAAGTCACCCTTTTAAACCCAAACTTTGATATAGTTCTTTGCAATTTGCGATTCGAACTAAAAATGCTTAGGGCAACCGCCTTGAACTGTTTTCTGTAGACATGCCACAGGAGACCTACAGCTAGTACAAAACACCTATTTTCTTAAACAGTTCAGCAAATTATTATGTATAAAGTTTACTTTTTCGTAAAATATCTTACATTTTGCGAGCCTTTTTGTAATCTACTTTCTTTTTTAATTTCGAAAGAATTAAAAGCCTGATTATTGGTATGGTGAAGATTTCCGTTTGTCAGCATTTACCCCCTTTCACGAATTCCCTTAAAACCAGTCGATTAAAAAAATAATTTTGTTTGAAAGTTATTACATCAAACTTTCTGTAGTCTGTCTGTACGCGAGTCTGTTTCTCTGTTTAGCCCCCTGTCCATATCTATTCCGGTTTAAATTCTAACCGTCCGATTATTAAAAGTGTTTTTTTGTGTTTCAATGGTAGGCATATTTAGCATTTTTTTAAATACTTTTGTCCCTCAGTCAGCACGTCCGTCTAACCGTACCTCCTTTCTGAGCCTTGCATTTTCAAAATTAGTTGAATTTTTAAAAGATATTATATCAGAAACATATCTTATACTTTGACTGTCCGTACAATAAGCATTTCTGTGTGTATTAGTAGAAGGAATATAAGTTAATTTAGTTAACTTATAGTTTAACTAGCTTTATAAACCCGGTGTTGCACGGGTGTACCCTTAATAACAGTGATTGTTTCTTTTATGTAAACATTTATGTCATACCAATTGATCCCTTCTCCACTGGTCAGCACTCCATCGGTATATTATAATTTCCTCCCATTCTAATATCAGCATTAATTTTTTAAAATAGAAGTCCGATTGTATCCAGGCCCTTCTAGAAGTTTGTGGGCTTTCCCATAGGCCGTGTTAAAATTGTCAAAATAGCTATGATATAATGGCCAGTTTCTATTTGCCCTCTTACACCCGAAAATGCCCAAAATGTGGTAAACATTCCACTCCCAAACTACCTTCCATTCCATTCCTCTTCAAACGTTCCCCTCATATGATATTCCAACCCATGACGCAATAACGTAAAGTTCGCTTACATCTCAAAATCCTAAACAATTTGGTAAAAGTAGTTCACTTATTGTTGGAAGCATATAAACAAACTACATCTCTCACATACATCCCATGGAATCAAACGATACAATTCGTTGTTCTGTAAAACATTCATTTTAATGAACAATATATCTCTGTTTTCGTTTTTTCCTCTGAGGGAGGAGTTTTCTTTGGACTTCTGAAGTTCCCACAAAGTAAAAAAAAAATAGTGTTAATGGCTTTCGGGTGTAGAGTTACACCAACTATGGGATAAGCTGACTGAAGCAAAAAAAATGGCGGAACCTTGCACAAAACCCTGTGTAACTTTCCACCACTTTTTCACAGACCACTTTTCCATAATCACAAATATCGTAAAATAAAAAAGATTATGAAATAATTGAATTTTCTGTCTAATCGGCTTTGGATAATTGGTAAAGATACATTCTTCTAATAGTAGAATAGCAAGATAAAATCTTTCCTTAGAAAGAAGTTTAACTTAGGTATTTCACAACAAAAATATTGGTTCAAAATTTTTTCTGAGTACTTAATGTTAGACTGTATTAAAATCTATAAACTTCCACCGGAAATACGAAGCAGCAATGCTGTCATTCAATTTTTACTCCGCTTTTGTGGTGAACATTACTCTAATTTAGTGGTGTAACATTACTCTTTTTTAGTGGTGTAAGGTTACTTCGATTTAGTATAAGTTTACTCGGCTTTATGCTGTAGCGTCGGGCGGTAGAATTACCACCTTTCGAATAGTCCGCAATTGTCATGTCGTCGTGTTTCAATGTCTTTTTTTATCTCAAAAATCTTTACCCTTGTCCCCTGATCAGTGTTCAAAATTTTTTAGCTTAAATTGGATGTTCTAAAACTCGGTAAATTTTCAAAACAAGTGAAAAGTGACTTATTAGTGTTATATTCTTTCATATCCACTGTCGCGTGAGGTGTGGCATGGTCAGACCGATCCATTGAAGTTCCGAAAACGCCTTCATAACGATGGGCCGCATGTGTTTCGCGTGAAGGTCCACCGCAGGATATCATGACTGAATTCATATGGTCCTTCTGCTTTTGTGTATCTGACCCATTTCCTCTGCTTTGGGTCAGTCACAATCGAAAATTTTTGTTTGCGAGGTTGCGACTGTAAAAGTGACGCCTGAAATGTGGCTCAAAATTATGATGCGTTGTTTATGGGTTTTGCCATTTTTTGTTCTGATAAATAAACAGCTCAAATATCTTTTTAGAGTGAAAGCCGGACTTCTTCGAGAGAGATACAGGCTTTATCCGGGATTCGAGCCCGGACCAATTCAACGACCAGTTAACCATTTATACAAGGAAATAAAATATTGATGCTAGAAAGATATCCGAAGAGTAATTGAATAATTTATTCTAACTCCACACAAAAGACCTTTCAGGTGTTGAAGTCGTCACTTGACTGATATTCTAAATTACGAAGCGTGTATTGAATGCGTGAGAGTCAATATAATTACGAAGGATACTGAAAAAAATTCTACTCGGATGATGACGCGTCTCTAGGAAAGCAATAAGTCTGATAATAAACTAAAAATAAACAATTTACGATGGGCCTGTTTAATATCTTGAGTGGCAACAGTTCCACGAGAATGAATATTAGTTCTCAGAGCTTACAGTCTCAAACCACCAATCTTTGAAATCACCAATGAAATCCTGGAGTGAAAACAGAAATGATTTACTTCACGTGAAACAAGCCAATTGAATTTTATATAAGTGGCAGTGATAAAATTCTGTATAGAAGCTCAATATACAGCTGGAATAGCTCAACTCTACTCAATGGACAACTGGAACGCCACGCCTACGATGACGTCGCAGCGACTTCAACGTTGTCTTATACCTCGCAAACAAACCAACTGACAACTAATTCGTCCAAATTAGAATGGCCACGCCTATGGTGACGTAACAACTACGACATACATTATCTTCTACCCCACAAACAAATCATACTCCGCTTTGTTTCAATTATCCATAAAAGTCAATAAAGATTATTGCGTACTAGTCGTTGGTAGTACTTTTTGCTTCCACACTACGTTTATAACGTAAAAAGTGGAAGGTATTATAATCGTTCAGTCCGTCCGTCTGTCACCCACTTTCACAGAAAGAACCACAAGTCCCGCAGACAAGTGGGATTCGTCATTTTGAAGCGTTTTAGTTTGAATTATCGTCGCACTAGAGCTACGCGAGGGCCATTGGCGACGGGCGTCGTATTTTAGAACCACAGTCAAGTGACGGCAAAAAATCAGATTAGGCTACATTCCAAATTTCATTAAAAAATTTAATTAGAAGTTTATTTAAAATTTAAATAAATAAAAATTTAATCTAGGGTCAAGTGGGGTAAGTGTGATAGGGTTTCTGCATTTTTCCTTTAAAAAAGTAGTTCTCTGCTTCAAGTAAATTCCAAATCCTAAAATTGGTAGTGAATTATTATAAGAAACATACCTATGTAGGAAAAAATTTATATGTTTGAATTCCAAATTTAAGTGAATAAAATTTGCATTTCAAAATCCATTGCTGTTTTATCACACTTACCCCACATAGGGGTAAGTGTGATTTTGATGTGGGTAAGTGTGATTTCAGTTGCAATAAGTGTTTTCAAGCCATATAAAGTACCTATCATACATTTTTCTTAACAATTTAATATAAACATAAATTTATTAGCATTTTAAATCTTATTAGAAATATACGGATAAGAAAAATCAAAAATATTGAGAATTTTCATTTTTGGTTCATGTTGTGATATAATAAACTTAAGTCAGGATGTAAAAGAAACAAACAATTTTAAAGTCAAAATACCTATGGTGCTATTCAATTTTTATTATTAGTTAGACTGCTTTTTTTTACAGATTGTAATTTTCAAAATCTTGCGAAAAATACAGACTTTCTCTTAGGTCCATATTTGGACATGGGAGGTTCAAAACAATATCGTCCTCATCAATTATACAGACGTCATCTATATTTGACCACGAAAATGTCTTTGTTATGCTGTCATTTTTAAGAAATTTTACAGTAATCCCTTCTCGATTCACCTCATTTTCAGACTGAACTTTTCCCAAAAAGTGCTTTACCGTGAGTTTTTTTTAAGGCAACAAGAATGTAGCATCCAGCAGAAAGGTCAGTTTTTGGTATTTCTAATTCAAAATCCTCTGGCATATTATGAAATGAAATGCCATTTTCTTTTATTAATTTTTTTGAATAATTTATAATTTAATAATATTTTTTTTTTATTTATGTATGTTTTGCACAAGGTAAATGGGTTTTTTTTGTATTATCACACTTACCCCATGTCACTTATCACAGTTACCCACAACTGATATTTTGAGGGGTAACTGTGATTGTACTTCCATACTTCACACATGTGAAATAATAAACCAAAACAGTTTTATATCTTTACCTTTATTCTTTTTACTAACAGAGAAAGAAAAAACAACATGATTTTTATAAAATATGACATTATGGAATTTGGAAGAAAACCTTTCGAATTGAAAAAAACCAGACAGTTGCACTAAATCAAAAAGCTCAAAACTATCTTTAAACTATTATTTAAAGTCAATATTTCTTTTTTGTTTAATTATAAGTGGTCTAATGTTAAAAATTGCAAACTTTCAGATTTTTAGAATGATTCCCAAAGTTGCAAGAGGTGTTTATCACACTTACCCCCTATCACACTTACCCCACTTGACCCTACATTGAAATAACATGCAAATTCCATTTTTATTCAATATTTTCATTGTTGTCATTTCGTTAAACGTACGAGAAACTTTATTTAAAATAAAAATAAAAACTTTTGAAAGAATATTTATTTATGCGATATAATTCAGTTTGGATTGTTGTAATATTACAATAGAGTTCTTTTGATGGTTCATTATATATGGATGAAGAAAGATGCATAGAGAATTCTAAGTTGGCATAAAAACTATGCAAAGTTTCGCTTTTATTTTTAAAGCATCAATTGCACTAATTATATATTTTTCGAACTGTAAATTAATTTAACGAACGATAAATAACTGAATTTTCGAAATAAATGTAAATGGGAAATTGTGGTGACACAAAGATATTTATTAAAAAGATTCCATCATTATCCTTCGAACTTCCAACAAATTTAGCGAACGATAAAGTCTAATTATTAAATCTGAGAAAGAAGATTAATGAAAATAGTTAATTTTATCGTTTAAATTTTTAATTACAACTAGATAAAGGCTCTGTTTGGCGAATTTCTTTCTGAGGTGTATAAATAGTTTGTTTCCTGTTGAGCACAAATGTTGTGTGGAAGCGGTTTAAGTGACAGATTCTGTAACAAACCTACTTGTTTATTTTTATTTTTCACCACCTTCAGTTTTTTCAATACGGTACGTAATAAATCATGCTTTTTAGACTAATTTGTTACCAGAGCGTACAGATATATAAACTGTTAATGAACCTAATGTATCAGATATTGTTCAGGCTTCTACTCACAAAGTAGTGACTCATCATTGGGAATTTATCAATGAAACATAAATATTCTAAAAGGAGGGGCATTCCTAAAAATGCAGGCCACCTGCCAGCCTGTGTGCAATGTAAATATTCTATATGATATCGCGTGTAATAAAGAATGAAGGTTATAAATTACAATATGACTGAATGGAGTTATAGATGCGCATTATACAGTATTTTGGAAACTATGAAAAACGCACCTGTTATAACCATACACCACTAAGGGCATTTCGAACAAGAAGGGCGACTAACATATTTGTGGTGTCAGATTCACTACTGATGAACAACAGAATTCCAGCTGGATAAGAATCTATAATCGAGTACACAAAGTGTAGAATGACAAAAATACTTGGCCGTAGTTGAGCCTAGTGGTCAGCGTCTCGGTCTCGGGATCGGAAGGTCCTGCGATGAGCCCCGGTACCACTGAGACTACCGAGTATATGCGAGTACGTGCCGTTAAATCTGTTGGTCCGAAAGTCCTCTAAGTTCCCATACAAATCAATACCTTGGGGGTGACAAGCCAATTCTGGGGATCTCTAGTTGGCCTCTGTCTCTAAAAATTAGAGGATCCACTTATTTGTTGTGTCTGTACTCTGGTTTTCGGGTCGACTGAACATGAATTATACATCACCAACCACAACCAAATATTAATTCATAAGCCGAATATTCGTTATTGGTGTGAAACATGAAACACAGCAAAAAATTAATATAATTAAATCCTAGAAAATAATACAATAACATAATTGATAATTGTTAATCCTATAAATTTTAAATATTCTCTTCTCTGCTATTTTCCGATGTGTTTCGACCGACCCAGAGTGCCATGAAACCGTGGCCAGACTGCTGAAGTAACTACGGCTTTTTTTTTGTTGTTACTCAAACATTATTCGAATTCTAAAATGTTTTGATTCTATATTAATCTTGACGATAATAATAGGAAGGGTTTTTTTTGTTAACTTGTTTGTTAATTATAGCACTAAATTCGAGCAGAAAAATCCTTATCATAAATATTTTTTAAAACATTCAAAATACAGTTTTTCCTACATCAATCTACTAGTTTATCTGGTTCAGAAATCCTCGTAATTTTCTCAAAACCGATTTTTCTTTCTTTTTTACAATTTCCAATAACCTTGAACGCTTATAATACAACGTAACATTTGGGACGTTTCTGTAGAAGCTGTTTCTCCTTTGATGGATTCTTGAAGCAGAAAAAACAACATGTTTCGCCGGCGTCATGCTAACTTGCTCAGAATTACTTGAAGACTGTGAATAAAATTCTTATGTCTCAATCTCACTTAAAATAGCTAAAAAGAGATCAACTAAGATTTTGATTTGAAATAAAATTGTTTTAGAATTATGTGTCAACTAGCTAGGCAGGTTGTTGTGTGGAAAAAATGCAACGATGGTAGAAACTACAGTCCCTGGACAAATTATTAATCGCACTGCAAGATTTCATGTAAAATATTAATTACCGGGTGATATTGTACCTACATATTTGTATAAATCCAAATATGTAGTCTACAACAATTCTTTTAAATAAAAATCAATAATATTGTAGTTTAAATATACCATTATTGCATAAAAACTCTTAAGAAACATAAAATTACCAAAAAATACAGTGCGTCTAATAATTTGTCCAGGGTCTGTAGACAAAAATTTAACAATAAATGCTCGAAACTTTTATGGTTAGAATATAATTGTTACGCCACATACGTAGTTAACTGGCCAATATTGCTTAATAACGCGTCAAAAGGCCTAAATGTGGTTTCTTTCTTAAAATTGAACCTCAAATACATGTCCCGTGTAAATGACGAGTATCAAACTGCTAGTAAGTGCATAAGTCATAGAAAAAGAAAGATAATTTCTGATCACATTACTTCTTTTTCTATCAAGGAAACCATTTTTTTTGTAAAAATTCATTGTTGTCATACCTTAGAAAGCATTGTTGTTACGTTCTTCGAGAGAACGTTTTTGAAGAAGTTGGAACTGTCCTTTCATCCAACAAATACGGCAATTTGTATTAATCAATCAATTTCAAGTCTTTTCTTGTGATCGAAAAACATTAACAAGCAGTGTTGGGCTATTTGATCACTTATAGTCATAGTTGCTCTATTACTTGAAGAAGAATTAAGGCGGTTTAGAAAAAGGAAATAGATTTCTATCATTGGGGTTCATTTTGCGTTGCTCATTACTAATCCCAGAATAATTTTTCATTATATCTGGAATTAACTTAAAGTCAACCAGGAGAAGTAGTTGTATATTTATGTTAATGAAGGGGTATATCTTTAAATTGGAGAAGAATTTTAATCTAAAAATATCCTCCTACGTCTGCATCATTATAACCACCATCCTACTTTTATAGGTTATTCATTATGTTGTTGACTTTAACTTGCCCCCAAAAGTCATGTCATTTAGTACATATTTTAAGGAAATGGTTTTATACCGTAAAAGAGTTTAAGAAAGTGATTAATGTGACCGTAATGTAAAGGATTTTAAACCGTGTCGAAAGTACGTACCTAGAAAAATTTATTTAGCATAAAATAAGTTAATGAAAAATGAATTTTAAAAGCTTAAAGTTTACGTTTTTATTCAGTAAGGAAGGCGTGTTAATGGTATTCACAGGTATGTTTTGATGGTTTAATTCGGAAATGGATGCAAATGTATATTTTTGTGTCCGTTTGAAGGTTAAGTAAAGTATAGTTTGCATTTGTTACAATTATCCAGTTGAAGTTGCATTCGTGTGATGAACCAACACATTACCCAACCGTCACCTGCCTTTCCAATTCACACCAAAAGTCACACCTATAATAACAAATGGCGCCTGTGATTACTCTTTTGCATACCTTTCCTGTCTTTTGTGGCCATTTTCTCCGAAAAACCCTCGCCAAGTCCCAAACACCACCCCTTCGCCAACCTTCAGCGAGGCGTTCAATGGTCGAAGGTTACGGACCATACAGAGTTTATTACGACAAAAATATGATCTCCTTTTTACCATCGACCAGCCATTTGTCTCGCTTTCCATTAATGTGTGTTTTTTTGTTGTCCGGGCAGGATATGGGTAAATGGGCTAATTGGTATGCATCCTGGACCTGCCCTTGTTCGACTCATTTATGCCGAAGATCAATGTCGCTGCTAACGAAGCATAATCGCCCCTCGTTAAACAAAAGGGTCTGCGACCTTTAGGGCGCCAAGGGGTTGAAGGATCGGGAGGTAAATGATGAATTATGTGTGCCGACTATTTGGTGGGAGGAAGTATAGGGATGGGGAAGAGAAGAACGCGGGGTTGTTTTTTCATATAATTTTGGCTGGCTGGTAGACATATATATTCAGGTTTTGTGTGCTTGGTCAGCGACCCGCTTATAAACCTTCGTCAAGTAAGACAGACACAACAGACAACACACACACATAAGTGGATCCATCTAATTTTTAGAGACAGAGGGCAACTAGTGGATCCCCAGAATTGGCTTGTCACCCCCAGAGGTATTGATTTGGTATGGGAACTTGGAGGACTTTCGGACCCAACAGATTTAACGAGCACGTACTCCGCATATACTCGGTAGGTCTTCAGTGGTACCGGGACTCGATTGCAAGACCTTTCGATCCCGAGACCGAGACGCTGACCACTAGGCTCACTACGGCCCTATATAATTTTTATCCATTTTACGCGTTCGTTTGGGACAGTTTTTTTAAGCCTCGTAATACACACCATGAGGCTCAGTGGTAGTGCTTCGCATTGCCACGCCATTGGTCCGGGGATCGAATCCCGGATTGGGCGAGGTTTACCCATCCTTTCATCCCTGGATTGGGTCGATAAAATGTGTACCAAGTATGCTTGGGAACTAAACACTGGGGGGTTCCGCGTGAGGCTGACCACCTAACCGGGACATATGCCTAGCACCCCAGAGCCCTAGGTCACGAAAGCTGAAATGGGCACGGCAGGGCCCAGTAATGGGCTGTTGCGCCGAGGAGTTTAATACACACCATAGAAATTGAATTATCGAATAAGTATGAGCGCCAGCAACAGAAAATACTACAAAAATGCTATTGGAAGTAAAGCTCAGGCTGACAAAAATTATTGGTAGATGCAAAGAATCGTCATTGAATTGAATGAGTGGTTTTAACAATTGGGAAGATGACAGCCAATGGAGGTAAAATTGTTGATACTTTCAAGGATATTAATATCCATAAAAGGGTCCTTTAGCGTATGGTATTGGGGAGAGAAGAACTGTCTTTCTGATTTTTCGTCTTCAATTATTTAACTTGTTCGTTGGAGAAGGCTTTTTATACCAAGTAATACATTATAGAAAGGGATTATTATGGGGATGTGGGACACAAAAATCTTACATTTTTAAACTTCTTGATGTATACATAGTTTTGAGGGGAGGTATCGTCATATGTAGGTGAGTGTCCAGCTTGTTCTGTGACTTTTTATTGCTCGTAGGAAATCCGTTTAACTGTATTCAAGATGAATTTCGAGACTGCACCAAAGATTTCTTATTATTTTAGATGAGAAATTAATAATATTTTTTCAACCGTGTCAAATTTTTTGTCATTGCCGAAGCTTTACAGATTATTATCTATAATAATAAAAGAAATAGTCTGTCGGTGTGTCTGTATGTCTGTAGATCGTAAAAGACCTACTTATACTGCCCTCAGAAATTCGAAATTTTTAAGATAGATTCCTTTTAATACCAACGTGTGCACCTGTGGCTTAGTTTTTTCATATTTGTTCCATTTTTAGAGAAAATTCTAATTTTCTGAAAAAAATACACCACTTTCGCTCAAATCCGATCATTTTTCCCTTTCGTGTTGCCATTCGACAGAAGAAATTAAAATGAACGCAAAAAATAATTAAAATTGAAATTGCTTTTATTACTTTTAGGTTTTGACGTGAAATAACATTGTTATACAATTATGGTTAATTTTGAATTTATCAGGAAAATTGCGATGACAATAAGTTCATATTGAGAAAGATTTTGTGATATGAGGATGTGCATTTTATTTTGGAATTTTAAAGCAATATAAGTAACGGGATTTTATTCTTTATAATGAACGGGAACAAAGGCAAAGCTTATTATCCTATAGCAAATTAAATGACACATATACTTGGATAGATTTGATATTCTTTTAGTCCGTGCGAAGAACGGGTATTTATTTGCTAGTATTATATGTAGTTTTTAGTAGTGCAATAGCTATAACATATCTGTTGTATTTAAATTCAGACATTTTCTAACCTTTTTACTTACCTATGCTCATTCAAAAAATATTGAGTTGAAAAGGACTGTTATATAAAAACAACCAAAATTTAGACGCAGGAAAATCATAATCGCTTCAATAGATATGAATGAACGTAAGGTAAGATTCATTTGAAAATGGCGCATGTAGGGTTTTCGTTTGGGAGTTTCATAGAATACACCTGAATTAGTTATGGAAAGGTTGATATGACTGATATGCAAATGAACTCGCGTGGTGAATTTAATTATTTGGTATGAAAGTATGTTTTTAATTGATGAGATAAGTTACTAGGCTATTATTTAGAAAATCGACAACTGTTGATATAATAACTTAATTTCAAATGTTTACATAATAAGTCAGTTTTGTTTAGTTTAGTTTGAATTATCGTCGCACTAGAGCTACACGAGGGCTATTGGCGACGGGCGTCGTATTTTAGAGCCACAGTCAAGTGACGAGCCGACATCTGAGTAGGCACCCAACGCAACCGTTAAGGGCGACATCGTACGCAGCGTTAGGACTTTGAAGGATATTTAACGTGCACTCCCTCTATACACGGGGTATTATTCGTCGGACATTTTTTGGCTGCACGGGCCGTTTATAGGACGGCAGTTATTTTGGCGATGCCCGGTCCCGAACCTGGGACCTTTCGAATGCTAGGCGAATGCCTAACCGACTGGGCTCCCCAGCCCTAGTAAGTTTTGTTTAAGTGAGCTTTGAAAATTAGTTGCGATACTCTGAATGTTGACATCTATTATTGATAGCAAAATAAGGTTAAATATTTTGAGCTGGAGTCGTTTAGTTTAGTTTGAATTATCATCGCACTAGAGCTACACGAGGGCATTTAGCCACGGGTTTCGTAATTTAGAACTCCAGTCTGGTGACGAGCCGGCACCTGTTGGCTGGTAAGGTAGGTAAGGTAAGGTAATCGTTTCCGGCTGCCTATTTCTAGCCTCCTCCAGGAGCTTTAACACAGCCAATAACGCCTCGTATTTTAGAACCCTGGTCAAGTGACGAGGTCGACACCTGAGCGGGCACCCAACGGAACTTCGAGCGACATCGTACGCTAACGCCGTCGGGACTTTGGACTCCACAGATTTAACGAGCACGTCTGTCCCTGTGTACTCGGGCCCATCCGTGATGAGGATTTTTCTACTATTTCCAGCACAGATCCGATTTATAGGATGACTGGCAGTAAGTGGGATTCGAACCCCCGCACTCCTGAGAAGGTCGAATCTCTAGGCTGATGCCTTAACCACTCGGCCACGGACGGGCCCTGTTGGCTGGAGTCACATTTACTCATCAAGACTTCAGTTTTTGCATTTTCCTGTTTATTTCAACCATTGAGATGCTTATCTAGCCAACAAAACAGTTTATATTAGCATGAAAAGTTTTAAAAACCATAATTAAAAAAAGTTAAAACTTTTAGTCACATCTTCAAAAAAACACAATTAGAAAAAACTAACATATTTTTTATTTACTACTTCTAAATACTACAAATAATTTTTTTTAAACAAATACCTGGTGATTAATTGTAAAAACTTTACAAATGAAAAACAACAATGAAATGGCAACGAAAGCATAGAAAATTTAAGAAACTTAAATAATTTAATAATTGCGCTAAAGATTGAAATAATCTATATCCATAAAAGATGAAGTCCTGGCTGACTGACGCCCATCCAAAACTATTACGCTATCAAACTCTTTCACAATGCTTCGTAATTTAATGCGTTTTTAAAATGAAAAGTAATCTTCCGTTTCGAACTTGTTTATTCATAATTGGGGGAGAGTGAAGCACATTGCTTTTGTATTTTTAGTTAATTTTTATAATCCTTCTTTTTGTACCTGTAAAATATTTAAGTTAAAAACGTGGTCATAAAAAACAGAAATAGAACTCAAAGACCATAGAGAAAATAAAACAAAACCGCAGTGAAAGAGTAGCAAAAATATTGTACAACAATGGGATCGCTGTTATAACTTTGGTATGTTCGAGTCTATTCCCTCTGTATTAATCCGATGGAAAAAAAATATTTTTTAATCCACACTTCTACGGCTGTATTGAATATTTTTATAAACGGTTTTAGTTATATGATAAATGTAGCTGACTTACAGGTCTCATTAATCTCACTTTTTGAAATGGGAATATTTCTTATGATGTCACGCTCTCCGAAATGCGATTTCATTGGTTGTTTTCTTTTCTTTGACAAAGTGTTGAAACAAGCCCATTGGTTTGAATATTTTGCTTAAAATTATTTTGTTGAAATTACAAAAAAATATTCGAACCTATTTCAAAACATGGGATTACAGAGACTTGAAAGTCAGCTACATTCATCATACAAAAACAACCATTAGTAAAAATATTCAATACAGCCAAAGAAATGTGGCTTAGAAAATAATTTTTCCATTGGATAAACAGAGGGGCACTTTCGTTTGTAGACCGTGGTCATTCGAGCCCATTCGCCTTTAAAGCCAATGATGTATTGTAAAGATTTAGACAATATTGGAATTACAAAATCTGACAGGATTATGACCATAGATATCATAGTTAAAGTATTAGATTGGTAGATCACGTGACCTCCAATGCTAACGACGGGATGCGCATGGAGACCAGAATCAGAGGGCAATGGGGCCAGGGTTGTCACCGGTTTTAGGAGAAAACACTACGAAAAAATACCATTTAATTCTAAAATTACAAAAAAAGACCATAAAAATTTTAGCTGCATTTTGGAATCTTTTTAGTGACTTTAAAAAAAAAACGTGATACTCTTTGCTAGTATTTTTATGGTATGTTTTTGTAATATTTAAGAATTAAATGGTATTTTTTCGTAGTGTTTTTCTCCTAAAACTGGTGGCAACACTGTCCCCATTGCCCTCTTATTCTGGTCTCCATGCGTCCCGTCGTTAGTATTGGAGGTCACGTGATCTGCCAATCTAATACTTTAACTATGATATCTATGATTATGACTAATCTGTATTTCAGATGTATGGGTTATAAACCGTCGGGATTACAGTTTATCGTGTGTCCCCCACTCTCACTCTTAAATATATCACACCAATGAATTATAGAACTTTGGTATATCAATTTATAATAATTGTTTTTCGTTAGAATGGTATGGTGGAACTTCAATAGGGATTTTGATTGTTGGGATAATAGTAAAAATGGTTAAAGTTGTCGACTTTCCCACTTCTATGTAGATACATAAAATTGTTAAATGAAGTTAATTGTGAGGTGGAGAGACTGATGAAAACTAAGTGTGTAGTAGGTGGATAAGCCACCTACTAAGTAGGCGAATAACCAGTTACTAGTTTTTAAATCTAGCATAGATTTGTGGCTGCTGTTTGATATGCTCTAACGCTAAAAATGGGAGAGATGACAATTGATTGCGAAGTTGCAAAATGTAGGGAAAATCAGGAATTAAAAAAAAATATTATTTACACTTATTTTCAAATTTTATAGGTAATTATACGATTATCTTGTTCAAGAAATTTGTCTGAGTCAAATAGTATACATTTTGCTAGATTCAAAAACTAACGTCCATTCATACCAATAGAATGCTGCGTGTTTGTAATTAATTCT
Source organism: Oedothorax gibbosus (assembly GCA_019343175.1). Taxonomy (NCBI): domain Eukaryota; kingdom Metazoa; phylum Arthropoda; class Arachnida; order Araneae; family Linyphiidae; genus Oedothorax; species Oedothorax gibbosus. The sequence goes on along the minus strand of CM033277.1, from coordinate 41,338,625 downwards.
AAGACATCAAGCAATAGCCAAAGATAGATAAGATTTAGTTGGCAATCCGATAGGTTTATTTTACATTCCCCTCACTTAAATCTCACCATTTACTTTCATCAGTCCCAACAGTCATTGAATACCAAACAACAACCCAAGGTCCAAACCACCATTTTAATCATGACTGTATATCAAACAGTAGCCACCACAGATCTACGCAAATGATTTATATTCTAATGTCCACCGGAGTTGATGGGCGGACCCATCATTTTGCGCCTCATTTTCGTACAGATGTCATCAAAAGCCCCTGATTCCACGGAGGAACGCCCCGTGCCATCATCTGCCTTTTGACTGACCCAGTGGAACGATTGCCCGCTTATAGAAAAAGAACAAAACGTTCGACTTTCACCGTGTTCCGTCGCAGGATGCTTGTTTTGGGGGGGAGGGAGGGTGACATCTTTGAAAATGTAAAGGGGGAGATGTCAACTGTCCACACCCAATATGTGTTGAGTCTAAATGTAGAAGAATATAAAAAGAGGATAAACTGATTGTGTCAGCCATTTTTGGTCAGTGAAATGACGTAATTATCGCTCAGAAATTATGTGTTTTAGACATTGTAATGCTTTTGAAATTTAAATTTTGTTTTTTTAATAATTAAATGTTAGAACAATACAAACTACCTATGACATAAAAGAAGTGGAGACCAATATATTTTTTTGTATCTTTTTCATATGAATATCATAATTGAAGAGCTTAGTGGAAGAACGTGCTAAGTGACATTTTTGAAAAAGTTGAGATTTTTGTGTCAATGTGAACATGTTACTGACTTCTTTAACGATAACGAGTTTCTTCTTTTTTATAAACTTAAAGTTTAGTATATTTTTTACGGTTTGCAAGTACCGTTTTTAACAGATCTGAGAGCAAACTGACATTTTTAAAGCTCCCTTTTCCCGTTTTCATCTTTTTGTCACTTAACACGTTCTTCCACTTAGCTCTTCAATTATATAACTCAATAAACAAAAAATCATAGTATACACAACACAGAATAGCGGATGCTGTACGCAAATGCTGACGCGTTCTACTGTACAACATGTTATTTAAAAAGCTGTAAATTATTTTCCTTTGAAAGTGGAAGCCTATAAGCTATGACGTTTTAATTCCACGATACGCAAAAGAATATCTAATTATGTTATAGAACAATTTGAATTTCTTTGCATGTTTAAAGTACATGGAAAGATGTTCACACTCTTTGAAAAAAGAATCTCCACCCAAATTGTATCTGAGATATGCATGAGACGTGAAACATGCCAACTAACCATATACTCTCGAATGGTATTATTTACAATGCAACTTAAACAGAGAATACAGAGGGATTTCTTCCACGGGACGTACCTTTTTCTTCACCTTGATTGGTTCCCAACGTTACCGGGATGTGAGCGCCAATTATACGAAGAGAGGGCCCGTCCGAGTGGTTAAGGCATCAGCCTAGAGGTTCAACCTTCTCAGGAGTGCGGGGGTTCGAATCCCACTTACTGCCAGTCATCCTATAAATCGGATCTGTGCTGGAAATAGTAGAAAATCCTCATCACGGATGGGCCCGAGTACACAGGGACAGACGTGCTCGTTAAATCTGTGGAGTCCAAAGTCCCGACGACGTTAGCGTACGATGTCGCTCGAAGTTCCGTTGGGTGCCCGCTCAGGTGTCGACCTCGTCACTTGACCAGGATTCTAAAATACGAGGCGTTATTGGCTGTGTTAAAGCTCCTAAAGGAGGCTAGAAATAGGCAGCCGGAAACGATTACCTTACCTTACGAAGAGAGAAAATAAAAGGTATATCATTCGGACTCAGTCCCTCCGTGTGTGCCCACCTTTCTTCTAAGAAGTTATTTTGAGTTGGTGTCGTATGTCCTTGTCAATAAGAATGAGCAATAAGACAGTACAATTGTATAACATATACAAGGCAGTGCATTGATTAGCAAAACATAACTTCCAACAGAAAAGGGGATGAGATAAGAAGCAATTAAAAACATGTGATATTTGCCAAGATTGGTTTTGAAGGAACCCTAAAAAAAGCCAACACCCAGACCGTTCTGTCACACGTGTTCTTTTTGGATTGGGTTGACGTCGCACCATGCTAGAACTACTGTGAAACTCATTCATAATAATTAAAAGTCAATGAAATGTATAAAGAATAAGTATTTTAAACATCATTTTAAAAAAGTTTGATTCATATTTCAAAATATTGATTCATTGTTTTATGGAAAGTGAAGTTAGGGTATAAACATTAATTGTTCCATAGAAACTAGACAATAGACAACAGAACAGAAATTAGATGGCTTGCCATTTTAGCGAGAACAGTTTAAGAGAGAGAGAGAGAAGACTGGATCTCAGATTGGTCGCAAATGGACTATAGATTCCAACAGATTTATTGTACCTGAAACCACTCGATGACAAGTGAGGGTTATAACCAACATGCCAGCTGAAAGGCGGAAAAAATCATAAAAATATTTTGTGTATGCCCGTATATGTTTTACAGTATTTTTTTAATGTATACAATGCAGTTTGTGAGAAAACATTTTGAACACGTTTTGCTTCAGTGCCAAATATAAGTTAAATTTCCCTATTAAGTTTCTCCCTTGGGCATTACCTCACTACTCTACTTCAAAGTGTCTACGACAGAGCATGTGGTGATGTTACAATAACTAATAATGGTATGCAAAAGAACTGAAGATCCCTGGGTTAAAACTAAAGCTATAGTGTACCAAATAACTATTCGAATAATGCATGAAATTTGTGGATTTTCGAGTTAACACTCTGACAGCTCAAACGACATAAAAAAAATCCTAAATAATGTGTCCCAAAATGGCGTGGGGTGTCACCCAGTATTCCCACCCCCCAGTTGGGTGTTACTCGGTTCTAAGTTCATCAGCAATCGACTCATTTCCTCCCCAAATGGGTGCTGCCATTCTGGAATTTATGAACTCTCAAAGGCCTGCCGGTAGCTCACCTCTCTGCCATCCCGGATGTCCATTGACTCCTTGCCGGATGGACTGACATTGGCCCTATGACGTCACCCGTCCGATATTAGTGCTCCCTGCCCAGTGGTCAAGTGTCATTCAATACTCCTTTATATCGCTCAGTGGTCGCGGCTTTGGATTCAGTGCGGACATTGGTGGAATGAGCTTCAATCTGGTTGGGAAGTTTTAGCTAAACATGAGACTTTTTTCCACCGCCATGATACCATTGGTTTCTTTTCTGGCCGCTCTGCGCCTGCTCACAGACGGTAAGTTTTTTTATTTTGATATTTTCTAATTTTTGATTCAATTTTAAAGTTTAAAATTTCGAAATGTCTTTTTCATTTAAATATGCGAGAAAAATTAATAATGTTTTTATTTTCGATATAAAGAAAAATATATTGGTTTATTTTCTGGCTACTCTGTACGTCTGGTCACAGACGGTAAGGGTTTCATGTTTGAAAATATTTTATAACTTTTGATTTGTTTTTGAAGTTAAAATTTTTTTAAAATCCTTTTCCGTTTCCCATTCCAAATGGATATGGGCAAAGTTAAGTAGCTGAGAATCTATGGGATTGTCGATAGGGGATATTGGACTATATGTATAGGATCTATACGAATCCTATGATAAGGAATCCTAAAATAATGAATCCTAGTATAGAAATCCTATGATAAATAAATATCAGTAGGGAGATAGTGGGCTATATGTAGAATCGATAGGAATCCCATGATAATCCCATAACCCTATGACTGTAATTTAAAAATTAACGGAACTCTTTGGTTTTCAAGATTTTGTGACATAAAAGCAATCAATCATTTTCAATCATTGCGACGCAAGCCCATTTTCAAAGAATTAAATAATCTTATCGAGTTATATATTTTTTATTTTTTGAATGTTATTATGTAAGCATATATCAGTGGTGATGAGTTTTGAAATAATGATGTTTTCTTGTAAAGTTGTATGATGTTCCTTTTACTCATGTTTTCGGCTGTACACAAATAATTAGCAACAAGAAAAAGGGTTGATGACGTAACATTTTTATCGAAGTTTAATGTCTTAGTTGAATAAATATTATTTCATATTCTTTTGACAACAATACTATATTCTAGAAAAACTCTTTATTATTAAAACTTTGCACAAAAATATTGGGCAGTTGAATTTGTTTGTGCTTGAATAATTATTTTGGCTAAACTGTAAATATTTTGTGAAAACGCTTCGAAAGCTTATCAGTCTAATTAATGCTGTTTTTGACCGAACCGTCATTTCGAAGATTAGGAAAATGTTTTTTTGTTTATATTCTTACTAGAAGCTATGTATTTCAAGAAAATTTTATATTTCAGCGAATCCTTCTAAAATTTTTAAATCTTTAGAAGCATTTAAAAGCAATTATAATTTGAAGACTTAAAATTTTTTTATTAAATTTTAATAATTTAATTAAATTATTTTTATTCACAAGCACTGAAATATTTTTTAAGTTTAAAGCTTTTGTCGGTGTACTTGCATTCATTTTACTTTCAAATGTACTCTCAATCATATATTAAATTTATTATCTTTTTTTCTAAAATATATATTATTTTATAAAGTACATTTAGTGTGGTAAAAAAATTTCTTAAGTGAATGAAATTCGCTTTTTACAATTACTAAGTCTTTTTAGTACGATTATATGACATTTTTTAACTTAAAACTATCATTATTCAAAACATAAATTTAAAATAAAGTAGAAATTTCAAAAATTTACTCCAATTTAGAAATATATATATTTCAACTATTCAATATATAATTTAGAAAATTCACATTTATTCCATCGCAAAATATTTAGGGCATCACTTATGTGTACCGCATGAAAATTCCACTAAAAAAACCTTGTTTTCGACTGTTTCGCTTCCATAACGCACAATGCTCTTATCGAAACAACGATCAACCTTGCTGAATTGAATAAAAAGTGATAAAAGAGGCAGATTGTCAGCCAAAATACCGAAAAAAAATCCTTCTTTTATACAGGAAATATTAAGCAAATCCGGTTTTCATTTAACGCGAGATACTTTCAAAATGTAAAAAATATATATACTACCACATCAATTGTCCTAGTTTCCATTAGAAAAAGATTGAACATTTGATGTTCTCTGCATAACAGTTTACGTATAAATAGTAAAATATTACTGAAAATATTTTGCGGATCCAATGTATTTTCATATTTTAAATTATGTGAATTATGAAAAAAATTAACAATTTGTAAACTAAAATATTAAATTGAGAATTTGGTAATGAGAAATTCAATATAGTTTAGCCTTCTAACTTTCAATGCAGTTATTTAAGATTTAAAAATAATTTCTAGATATTATAATTATGTCTAGTTATTGTTTCTTAGACACATTTTTATCATTGATCACAATATTTTAAAAAAATCTCAAAATGGTTCAATATTAGTTTTACATTAAAAAATATAATTAAATAAATTAATAGTTTAATTATATGTGTTTATTTACTGCAATTCAACAATAAAACTAATAAAAAGTTTAATTTTTTTCAACTTCTAAAAAATGATAAAAATTTTATAAAACTTTTTTTTGTAAAAACTCATGATATCGTGTCAACGAATCAGTTTATTTCCATGTTTCATATCAGCTTTAACGTATATTAATAGCACAAAACGTTTTGAGGCGTTTCTGTAAAAGTCGTTTATCCTTGCATAAACCATTTAAGCAGTAAAATCACCAAGCAGTAACGTTTAGTACTCAGATTTTCGGCGTTTTGCTATATACCGTGCACATACATAATTTACGAAATTCTTTTAAATTCGGTTTTCAATACTAATCAGCAGCTAATAATTTTAGAGAAAAGACATCAAGGTACATTTGTTCGAATGAATCGTTCCTCTAGATTTTAATATCAACTTGAAAAATTTAACAAAAAAAAAAAGACCAGAGCCGTATCCGTAAAAATTGTTTCTCCTTTGATAATTTCTTAAAGCAGAAAAAACAACATGCGGTAAAGCAATCGTTTTTTTTTTTAAGTTTTTTCCATTTTTAAAGTATTTGTTAACATACAAAATTCCTCTGTATAACTTTAATTAAGCTGCTTTTTCAATGAATGTCGATATATTAACCGATATTTTTGGTCTTGAATATCTCCTATCATCTTCAACCCATCATCTAACAAAAGATACTTTTCTATACAAGTTGCTTCTATTTTAGGGAATACGTTCTCTGTTTTCGTGACTTTTTGAAAAAATTTATGCTAAGTTGCATAATTGTATCTTAAGTAGAAAATGTGAAAAAAAGCATTTCCTTGGTTATCTTTAAGCGTTTTGGTGGAAAAATGAAAACTTTAACTTCAATTATGTAAGTTTCAATGCTTCCAGTTTCTGCGTTGCTTAAATCCCTAAGGCTTTTAGAAAGAATAAACCAGAGATCTGATTTGACACATCTAAATTCCAAAATACTGTGAATGAAATAAGGTTAACTGTGCTTACTTTTAATATATATAAAAAAATTCATAGTTGAAAAAATTCACATTTTTGTATGACATTTTTACATATGAATAACTCATTTTGTTTTTTTATAATATATTAATATCCATTTGCTATTAAGAAAATTCATTATGTATAGCAAATAATTTTTCTAATATTTTTTAATTAATTAGAGCACCCACAATACACTGGTGTGCAAAAATTAAGGACAAGACGGTTTTTTCAATATAACTTTGTACAAAAGCTTTCCAAATCAACACATTTAATACCGTAAGATCCCAATAAGTAAGGACATGAGTAATGTAAGCAACACTTACTAAAAGAGAAATCAGAGGGATAAAAAGAAGCTTTATTGGAAAAGTAGCATGGAGCGCAATGCGACTGAAGGCCGAAACACCCCTGTGATGGGTGTCCAGCAAGAAACATCAGGTCTAGTAGGGGATATGATCTCCCTGACTGCTAGGCAGATTCCACAGCGTCTGCCCATGCTGAGAATGAGGGTGTCAATAAGTTGTTGAGGCATTGCTGCCCATTCGTCTTGCAGCGCCAATCGAAGCTCCAGAATTGGTACTGGTGGTAAGGTACGAGCTGCCAAAGTCTGCCTAGAAAATCCCATACATGTTCGATGGGATTGAGATCCGGAGATCGTGCCGGCCAATCCATACGTTCAATATCCTCACTCTCTAAGAGCTGTTCGGCAGCTACTGTGCGATGACATGGTGCATTGTCGTCCATGAAAAGGAACTGCGGACCCATAGCGCCTCTAAAAAGACGCACATATGGAAGAAGAATCTCGTTACAATAACGGGTCCCGTTGACTGTACCTGCGTCGAAGATGTGAAGGTCTGTACGACTACCAAGCATGATGCCTCCCCAAACGAGAACACCGCCACCTCCATACCTGTCCCTTTCAATGATGTTCGAGGGATGATTGCGGCTTCCCCTCTCTCTCCAGATGAGTATGCGATGAGAATCGCTACTCACACTGAATCTGCTCTCATCTGTAAAAAGTACTTGTCCCCATTCATTGTCTCTCCAATTCCGGCTTTTCGACTTCGTCCTTAATTTTTGCACACCAGTGTATAATGTGACATATTATTTAAAATGTTTGCATATTATTCTGATTTGCACAATATCGAAATTTTAACTCATTCGATTTATTTAACTTTTAACTTTTCGATTTATTACTGTGTAAAAATTTAAACTTTTCTTAAGTTACTTTGCGATTCGCCAAGCCAAAATTTGTTCGGGGAAACTCTCATACTCATTCATGATTAATTTGTAATTGTAATTTGTTAATTTATAAATTTCGTTCTTACACACAGCTCAATCTTGCAATAATGGCTTGGGTAAATTTGCCTTCGAACTTGTGATGAACTATCGTATGGGAGGAAATATTGGATTTGGTGTATCGAAGGGTGAAGTGGTGAGTATTAGTTTGCTAAGCTTTCTTATTTATTTCTTTATTATTTAATTAGTTAAGTAAGTTTTTTTAAAGCTAAAATTGTGAAGTTAAAATGTTTTACAAAACTTGTTCTAATCAATTATATAATATCACATTGCAACTAAAAACTTTCAAAAGTAGTTACTACTGAAACTATTTTCTAGTTTTAATAGTTAGTTTCTACTATTGGTGATTCTCTCTGACGTATTCTTTTCAATGAAATTTTTTACACTAAACGTCAATTAATTAATTCAAAGATATTCATGGTCGCATTTGAGGAGCTTGGCGGAAGAACGTGCTATTCGACAAAAAGTTTAAAACGAGAAAATAGGTTTTAAAGTTTTTTGTTTGCATTTAGTTCCGTTAAAAACTGAACTTGTAAATTGTAAAAATTTACTTAATTTGATGTTTATTTAAAAGGGGAAACTTGTTACCTTTAAACAAGAGAATGATGCGCTAATTAACATGAACATCACAATTTTTTAAGTATGTGACATAGCACGTTCTTTCACTAAGCTCTTCAATTACCTCTTGGTAGTTCATAATTACCCAACTAACCATAACCCTCCAAATCCCAGGTGACTCTGGTAGACAGCCCACTCCGCGTTCTCCAGACCTGCAAGCAGCGATGCGAAGACGACCCAAAGTGTCTGTCTTTTGACTTTACACCAGGACAGCGAGTACCGGACTCACAACAGCCGGACAGTGTCGGACACCAGGACATGCTTCGGAATACCGGACACATGCTCGGGTCCAACCAGCAACATGTGGAACCCGAGTACAAGGAGTCGGTGTGCCACATGTACCACGACAGGGCTTCGCCTGATGGGGGAGATGTGCTGGTCAGGCAGATCAACACGTTTCATTTCAACAAGATCTGTTTTTCGTGTGAGTACACTTCTTGTTTTTAAAAGTCTGGAAAAGTTTGGTTTAGGAACTTAAATGAACGGCAAAAAGTGCTAATAAAAAAACATTAAATTTATATGTATTCCAATTATATGACAAGTAAACTGTTTTGTACTCTTATTTACTAATACACTAGTTTCTTATGCTAGTCTTTATTGAACCATCTGTTTTTAACGTGTTTTGTTAGTTTCTTGTGTAAAACATACTTATAATTACTTAATTTAATAAATTAACATTTCGGAAAGTAATATAATTAAAGATATTGAACAATACTAAAATTAAAAAATCTTGATCAACCTTAATAGTTAACACAAATCAATCTATTGCAGCCACTCGGATGTCTATGGACTGTCCCAAACGCCTGTACGTGATCAAGCGAACCCCGGGCCACTGCTTTGAGAGCTTGACCGACCAGGAGATCTTCGCCACAAACAGGACAGAGTGCGAAGACAAGTGCATCGAGGACACCGAGTGTCTGTCCGCCTGTTTTGACCGAGGAGGACAGAAGTGCAGACTTAGCAGAAACACGAAGGCCATGAATCCGACAGGGTTCATCAGCGATTCCAACAGCGATTATGTGGAGAACATGTGTCTGTCAGGTACTTGGAATTTTCATTTGGTTGGACTTTGTGGTTTTTTTAAGATTGTCTGGTGTCTATTATATTTTTGAAGTTGTGATTATTAGGTTTAAGTAAGTTAAATTTAATTACATAATATTGGTTAAAGTTTAAATTTCGGACTTCTGAATCAAATGCACTAATCCCTCCTCTATATTTAAAAAGAGCATTCCTAAGAATATTCTTTGAGATAACTAAAGCGCTCCAAATTATTCATGATGGAACCTTCTTTTGTCATCATTGAGACATCCAAAAACGAAGTTACTTTGCCATGCTTTAGTGAACATCAAACATTAAATCTCCAAAAATAAAAAATAAAAGCAAAATGACTACATTGCCACAGTCCACACAGCCTCTCACCCTAAAAAAAATTTCAAAATTGAGTGCACACGGTTGTCTTGATCTTGATGTATGCTTTTGTGATCAGCCTCGTAGTAAGCTTATATGGCTGTCTTCTTGGCAATTTTAAGGTACAATACTAAAGTGCTTTTGGCATTCCCAAGCCATTTAAACAGTCATATTAAAACTATTAACCACGTTTTCCAAATTCTTCAAGAGTTTAAAATTAAAATACTTTATATTTTACACCATCTACCTATTCCTCCAGAGACTCAAGCCTGCCCGAACCGAGCCCACATCATGGAATCAGGCAAGAGGCCAAGTGGTGCCATGGAACTTGAAACCATCTACACTCAGCATTTTCAGAGCTGTTCAGACATCTGTTCCCAGAGTTTGGAGACCCGCGGGTACCTGTGTACCGCTTTTTACCACGAGGAGGATTCTTGGTTATGTACCACTTACATGTACTACCCGGATGCTGCCGACGCAAATGAGATGGCCTTGGCACATGAAACTTCGCCAAGTCTTGTGCCAAGTAAAGGAGACTTTTACAGGATTTTGTGTGGAAATGCCGATAGAGGTAAGAATTCTCTTCGGTTGATAAGGGGATGGTTTCACGGCGACGACTTTTAAAATTTAAAACGTCATTTTGTCCGGGAACAAAACCTTTGTGAACACAACAAAACGTGTTACAATCAATTTTTACTACTAGAATTTAGATTTTATTGTTGTATTAACTAAAAACTAAAAGCTCTATTGGCTTCAACGAAAACCGTTTACCTGAAAAAAGGCTAAGCTTAGTTTTTGAGTATCGACCTTCATCAGTAGAGGCAGGCCATTTACTTTAAAAAAAATAACTATTTACGATTCTTGTGATGCATATTCAGCTTATTTCAAGGTTCTGGTGTCAATTAATTTATTATAAATAAAGCATTTCAAACACAAAATTTAATTATTTTAAAAAGAGCCCTAAGGGGTTTATAATGAAAGACAGTTTTGGTTCCATAAAAACTTCATTAAAAAACTTCAATGAACAAAAAAACAGTAGTTCATAAAAATAGAGTTAAAAAGTTTCAAATTTGGTGACCCATCGTCGAATTTCTGCTTTCTTCGCCAGACGCTTACATCAACAATGCCACTGTCGAATGCTTCCGAAGAAAGCGATTGGACGTTGCCCACCAAGTCGAAGTTAAAGTATATTCCTTCCAAGAATGTCTCGACGAATGCATGAGACGCTATAACCGTGACTGCCAGTCTGTCGAATACAGTTCCCGGTTCCAGTCCTGCCGATTCAGCAGCCAATCCACTGGACCAAACAAACCAAACTTGGTGGATGACGAGTCATATGACTACTATGAGTTCAAATGGAGTAAGTAGTGAACACAGTCGGTGGTGGAACCAAATCTTTATCTGTTCAAGCTGAATGGTGGACTGGAATGAGATAGCTTCAATTCTAGTATTGAAAATACATTGAAACTACTGCAAAAGATTCCAATTATCGAACGAAAGTCTTTAAATCGTCATTAGCTTAAACAGATAAAGCAACAATTGGGACAAGTTGGGTTTATAATTTTGAATTATATATTTGGTGGTGGTGTAAAAACGATATTTAGTAAAATAATGGCACTAATATATAATTAAAGTTTAAGTAAATATTTATGGTGAAGGTTTTATGCTTGCTTTTCTACTTGGTGAAGGTCGGTTACTTTAAAAGGCAAAAACACACCCGCTTGTAACTCAACACTTTTTATGTCATGTATGCAATTAACTATATAGCCTCCTACAATAAGATGCTTCTCTGTTCCTAATTTATTTAATTTCAACATTACATATTTATTCCAAACTAACTGCTGTATTTTCTTGTTCTACCAGTCCGAGGCAACGGAAACCGCGGCCACAGCTTCATCCACAGACCAGGTTACGGTCAACCACCGGCAGGGGGCGCAGGCGGATACGGTGGTCCTTCCAGATGGGGACTTGGTGGTCCAGTTGTCGGTGGACCCGGAGTTTCCAACCCGTCCATTTCTCAGGCCTGGCCTTCTGGACCATGGGGTGGACAAGGATGGTCCAACACACCCAACCAGGGGTCCGTCAACTACCCAGCTTACCCGCCGGCTATGCCCCCAGTGGCACAACCTTGGGGATCTGGAAATGCCCATTCCTGGAGCCAAGCTGGAGGTTTGTGGAAGCTTTTAATGGTTTTAAGATAACTTTAATATAATATCTTAGCAACGTTATTAACTTTTACGACAGATTATGTTGGAGATTTAGGGCTAGAATATATACTTTATGGAATGATTGAATTTTCTTGTTGCAAAAATGCTAAGATGAAAATGATACGCTTCTACAAATGTCGATAAATTTAAATCTAATTATTCGATTGATTTTCAAAAATAACTATATTTAAACAGGCGAAAGCAAATTCATTTTAGTTTCTACCTGTAACGCCGTCCTGATGGATTCTTTCTTCAAATAACTTCGCATTTTTAAAGCTTACATGAAGTAGTTAAGGCGACCATAGATATTTAATTTGTGTGCAGAGTTTGAATGGACTCACCTATTGTCTAACTACATACAGAACTTGAGGTATTTGGTGATTTCGGGAATTGAACCGACTAAACCGTCTGCACTAAAACGGTTTCTCAAATACTAGGGCAAGTATTGGGCATTAAATTTTTATGGTCTTTTACTTAGTGGTAACTCTGTATGGACATATAAATACAAAACTTGTGAAATTGAAATTTTGTAACAAAGTTTTATGTTTGTACCCAAGTTGATGGCTATTGTCTACGGCATACAAAATTAGGAATTTATGCAATGAAATCATCAACTTATTCTAAACTCCTTCCAGGTTATCCCCCAGTAGCACCACCAGCCCTCACCCCCCACCAAGGTCCCTCAGGTTTCCCCGGTGGCTTCCCAGGGGGCTACCCACAGTCCAATCCCTTCAGTGGAAATGGACTCTTCCCTCCAGCAGGCATGCCCCAGCAACCCTTTCCCAACAACAACTACGAGCTATGCAAGCCTGGGGGCGGGGCCATATTCCAAGGAGGCGTGTTCCGGAGGGTGGGGTTTGGAACTCGCTTGAGGAGTTTCTACGTGAGGAGGGTGGTGAGGACCGAGAGGGAGGAGGAGTGCGAGAAGGCGTGTCTCGAGGAGAGGGAGTTCGTGTGTCTGTCCTTCAATTTCAGGTATGATTCCATGCTGATAGCTCTTGTTGAGAAGGTTAATAAGTTACAAACGTAGTAACATCTGTCTATTCCAATTTTAAAGACAAACAAAATCCAGATGACAATATTGTGAAATGTGACAAAGAATAGTCATGAGATAAAAATTTAACATGCATTCTTTAGAAGGTAATTGATGCAGCCGATTCAAATTTCACGGTAATAAATGGATATGCGAAGGTTGCAAGATACACATTTTCCAGGTTATTTATAACCAAACTAGGTTCAATGAACTCAAAAATCATCAGCCGAAATGCTAGGTTTTATTTAGGAATAAACTGTTGTATTTTTCCTTCAGACATATTCATAATTTTATTTTATCTTGATCAAACCTCAAAAGATAGAAATGTTAACACTAAACAAACACTTTATTAACACAAAAACAAACATTACAGAATAATTTTTGTTCGTCATAAGGGGGTTAAAAAAACCAGCATATGTGACTAAATAATCATAATTATAATTGATGACACAATAATAAGACACATTATAAGTTGTGTCCTTTATGTAAGCTCCCCTTTATTTTTATAAGGTCCTCCCCTTATGTTAACTTCCTATTGTATAATGCTACACCTCTCCCCTTTATGTTTTACTCCTAAATTGAATCGAAGTAAATACATGCAATAACGACTTATTATTCGTATTAAGTAAGGACTAACTCATAAAAAATGGTCTATTTTTATCTGAAATACAAATTAAAAATGATACTTACAGAAATGTGATCCCCGACAACTGCGAACTGAGTGACCAGGACACCAGACACCTGCAACTAAACAATCCAGGACATTTTGAGCAGGACTCCCAGTTTGATTTCTATGAAAGAGACTCCCAAGCAGCAAATGGAATTCCTGGAGCCAGTGCTCCAAATTGCATAGATGGTAAGCACATCAAAAAAAAAATGGCTAACAGCAATTTTAATGTAAATTCATCTAGTAAATGTATCAATATGAGACCTTTTACGGTTGAACGTCCCTCCTGAGTCTCCTTTAAAAAACCGAAACGAACCGCCATTTTTAGTATTTTTCAGTAATTGTCTCGATAAAAAACGTAGTTTATTTAATTTTTATAATAAAATCGTACTTCAGATTAGAGTAACGGCTTCATTTTTAGTAACAATTATGGATCCGACAGTTAAATGTTTGTTTCCATCTTCAACTTGTAAGATACACAAGATATTATAATCCTCATCCCAAATATATAACAAGTTTGTTACCTTAGAACTTTGCTCCACCCCACACCCTTCAGCGAATACTTCAGACAATCTCTTCCAACAAAGGTATACGTATACGTAAAATTAAACGAGTAAATGCGCAGTATTCTGAGAAGGGAAATTATACAATTTCATAGCGAGGATCACCAAAATAGATTACGCTTCTTTATTAACTTAACCCTTTCACTACCAGGACATAAGCAGCGTATGTCCTCTCAATTCGATCATCAACGACAAGGACGTACACTGCGTACGTTGTTAAATCTGTAGTTAACATTGCAGCCTTAACAACAGCTTTACTAGCCTGGTCCATGGGCTCTTACTCGATACATTAAGCCTGGGAGTGAAGGGATTAATCTCTCAAACCAGGACGATAATCTGTGTATGTTTATTTCTTCAGTAAGCCAGTCCTGCAGCCCAGATGGCATCGAGTTCACTATGAAGACCCCGGAAGGCTTCTACGGCCGCATCTACACGTACGGTTTCTACGACTCGTGCTTCTACGATGGCAACGGAGGCACCACCAGCGTGCTTAGGATATCGAGAGGGAACGGTTTCCCGAGATGCGGAACCCAGCAGGTGAGTGAAAATACCAATACCTCTTGAATTAGCGAAGGCCTCTCTACTTGAATACCGACCTGATAAAGTCATGATACTAAGGCTGAAATTTAACTGAACCGCTTCGAATTTGCGCACGATTGGCCTGCGATACGATCGGTTTAAGCTCCGCCCTGCTAACGCTCTCGAAAAACCGTATTTAACTTCAAAAACCACGCGAATTCGTGCACAAGGGTGTGCCATTCGAGCATTCGACAAGAATACTACGCCTGCCTCTTTTTACGTATGAAACCAATGAAACCAATGAAATCTTTTGACCAATGAACTAATTCGGAAATCACTGGACATATAAAGATGGGCTAATCCCGTTCCGTTAAAAATTCATCCAAAGCGTTTAAGTTCTTTTTAATGAATGGTTCAAAAAAACGAATCTTTTGATTCGTTTTTTTTTTTTTTTTTTTTTTTTTGCCAAGCGAGTTGGAACGATTCTTTATTCAAACTATACTTGCTAATAAACTTCTTATCAAACAAATCTATTGGGTTTCCCCGCACAGCTGTTAAAGTTTCCGGTCGGGGTGTCCTTTTTTCTTGTAAAAACAATATGGGGGGTATTTGACATTTTTCCCCGATATTGAGTGCCAAAACAGTAAACAAACAGTTCACACGTGATCGCTCGAATGGCCTGAGACCTGAAACAAATCGTGGCGGGACGACATTCGCGCGCGAATGATTTGTTTCAGTTTAATTAGGAAACGAGCAAAATCCTCGAATCACCACCCATTCGCAGGCGAATCGTTCGCGTTGCGTTTCAGTTAAATTTCGGCCTTACGTACATTTATCGCTTGCATTTGAAAACGATTGGTCATAAGTCTCACTACGTCAAATGTTAAAAGGTAACTCTCACAAAGGCCTTCTCTAGAGAGAAGGTGCTAAATACACACACTCTGAGACGCATTAAAAGTACCGCGGGGATATTTAAATGTTTTAGACCATACTGTAAAGGGATAACAACTTTATATTCCTAACTTGTATAAAAACAAAAATATTTTATAAAATAAATTCAAAATAAATAAATTAACCACAAAGCATGCTGATTAAATGAGAAAAAATACGGAAGTAACCTAGTGTTATATCAGAACCTTGAAAGTTCTAACGCAAAAAAAAATCAAATGGTCACATGGGAAATAATATGAACATAAAATAAAATAGAGAGAGTTAAGTTAGGAACAACATTCATTGAAAAAGCAGTCACTTTTTATCAAGTGACTTCTATGAAATACACTTTTCAAACTGTTTTTCTAAACACAGAAACCTTAGTAAGCCTCCTAATCATTTTTAATCGGGTTCTCATTCTATTGAAAGAACGATCAGAATTTACTGAAATGAATGAAAGCAAAATTAGATTCTTTTATTCCATTTTAAATGTTAATCAGCTTATGGTAAACAGAATCATTTGCTGATTTACTTAGAAATGTAATGGGATTATCTTCGAATGACTGGGCAAATACTCTTTAATGCTTACATAAACAGAAAAACTTTCCAAAATCATTTTGATTTTATTTTCAAAATATCAAATCCCTCAAAATTTAATTCATAAGAATATTTTCAATAAAAAGACCACTCAATCGGAAGCTACAAAAGTGCAACAAATGTATGCGGAAGCCGTAAGTTCACGCGGTGATGCAAAAAAAAACACATTTAATAAAAGAACACCATTTTGGAAATGGAAAGTTTTCCTATGTGGAAGTTAGGCTTAACGAGTCATGAAAATCCTCGCTGATGAGTGTATGAACAATTAGTTGCCAATTTGTGAAGGTTAAATATTGGGACTAGTGTTCGCTCAACTGTGGCAAGGTCAGTAGCAAGTTTTCAACGATTATTTTTTGTTGTTCTCTTTTGTTTGGAATATTTACATTGACAGCATTTTCCGGAACTCGGGGTTGTGCTTCGAATTTATTCAATGGCACAACATGAACGTTTAATAATTCTTAGTACATACTGTAAAAGTCGTACTCAGAATGTGAGATACAAAGCTTAAAAGTAGAGTGTTTAAGAGTTGTTAGAATGGACAACTGGAACGATCATGCTTGCCGTGAAGTCACAACTATGTCGAACGTTGTCTTAAAACTCAGAAATAAACCACCCGGCAGCTAATACAAATACAAATGCAAAAATTGTCGACCAACAACAGACCAGAGGCCCAGCAAGGTTGGTCCAAAATAAATCTAATACATTACCAGTTTCCAATGACTGTCAAGTTTCTTCTTAAAATCTTCTACTCTCTTCGAATGCACAACATAATCTGGTAAAGCATTCCACTCATTGACAACTCTATTTTAAAAATAATGTTTTCTTACCTCCCTTCTAATGCACGATTTATTCAATTTCTGATCATGTCCTCTGGTCCGGCTATTTAAGATAAAACCTAAGCCCTCCATGTCTGTTTTAAGAACTTGAATAACTGTATTAAATCACCCCTAGCTCTCCTCTTTTCCAGGGAATACATGTTTAAAGATCTTAATCTGTTATCATAATCAATACCAGATAGACCCTTAATCATTTTTGTAGCCCTATGCTGAACTTTTTCAAGCAACTCTGTTCTCCATCTAAACTATAACTGACACGCTTATGGTAGCGTCACAGCTACGTCAAACATTGTCTTATATCCCGCAAAGAAACCACGTTCCACCTCGTTCAATCCAGAGCCGGATTAAACAGTGTTGGGCCTGTAGGCAGTTGATTTTTTCGGGGCCCATTGGCTCTTCCCATTTATTTAGTATATGAAAAAGATAAAACTAATAATAATGGATTCATAAAAAAAGGAAAGAAAAGGCAGCACCCTGCGGTTACTTATTTTTTTAATCCTGTGCTCAACCACTGGCTCAATATTTCTATGTTATTGAGCCGAAATTGCGGTGTTATTTTTTACAAAAATTATAATTTTTGAGCTAAAAGAGTTGTGAATATTAAGGATTTCCAAAAATAAACTGGAAGTTTAAATATTTAAAAAGTTGGTTGCAAGGGGCCCCTTGGAAGGTGCGGGGCCCTTGAAATGGACGGGGCCTGTAGGCGAGTGCCTACTTTGCCTAATTGGTAATCCGGCCCTGTTCAAATCGCTCATGATTGTATGGAAGTTGTTAAGTAATATTTTGAAGACTCTGTGCTAGGTATATCAATCGAAGCAAAATTCCAGTAAATCAATCTTAAGGTGCTAGAAATAAATCAGTTATCACAATAACGCATCCTACATCAATAAATGGCACTTATAGATTTATTTGAGATCGCTGTTTTTTTAAACTATACCAATTAAAGCTAATCACCCATACCGAAAAAACTATTGAACTCATAGATTTTAGTACTGAAGAATAAGATGCTTTATTCTTACCCCTTTAATCATCATAAACTATGGTTTAAGATAGTTATTCAAAGAAAAATTTGCCCAGGCTGTCCTACAAATTTTATAAAAATTAACTGTAACCTGTTTTCAGCCAGTTTATTACGCACCAAAAAAATCAATCAATAGATCTCATAAATTTACTTATCATTGACCTTAACTAAAACTTTATTTTTTCCACTTTACCACTTCCCTTTATTATGATTGGGTCGATGACTGGAATGCTTTTTTAAGCAAAATTTTAAAACTTTCATTTCTTGCATGAAATATGGGCAATGTTATTACTTTAGATGAAAAATGCAGATTTATATAATAATCAATACTTTCATAGTCAAAATATGGATTTTTGCATCCCGGCTTCTTGTTTAAGTTTTGTTCTTTTCACATTTTCCCCACAGCTTATTCAATGAAGAGCCAAATGCTAATAAGAACAATTTATTTAGAAAATAGTGTAAACCTTCATACAATGTATGATGCAATATAAATAAATGTTCTCAAAATATGCGATACAAATTATAATGGACTTTCTATTTTTATTTGTATTTTTCTTGCATGTAAAGGAAATTCACAAAAAATAAAAAAAACAAGAAGTTCTTAAAGAACTAAAATAGCCTACTTTCCTGTTACTTGAATACTTACTGAAATTCTAATCGGGAAACAACTAGGTTCATAACAGTAAATATCATCAACAATCGTTTCTACACTAGATTTACACACATTAGAAAAAAATCGCTAAACACAGCATCCAGCTATAATTTAAACTTCTAAAAGCCAAAATAAACTATTTTCCTTAATATTCTTTCACAAATAACTTAATATTATTTATCGTCTGCTCTATTTATTTGTAGTTCGAAGAATAATTAAATATTTATTAATAACAAAAATAATGAAACTACTCCAAACTGCATTAAAAAAATAAATGTAAATTAAAACTAAGCAGAATTGTCTATTCTCATCCCATTGTTGATTTAGCAACAGTGATTTAAATGACTCAAAATTGAATTTCAATGCTAATTCAATGGGAAATTCGCCGACAGATAGTAGATTTATGCCCGTCCGGACATACAGACAGGCGGACAAAGAGTATGAAAGTTGGGTCTCTGAGGTCATAACTTTCTAACAAAAAAAGAATTTTTAAGATTCGAATGATAGAACCGATTTTGGAAGGGGGGTACGGACGGACAGACAGACGGACATCGACCGCATGTCAATACCTACTCTTTCATTTTTTTTAATTCTTTTGAATTAAAAAAAAGTAGGCCAATAAACATATCTAAAAGAACTCTTCAAAACGACGAGTCATGCATGACATCCATTAAAAAAATTTCATTCATCTATCTCATGGGAGACATCTTTCAGTTCAGTTTAAATTTCTTTGCGCATACGCGATTTCTCGAAACCTTATTATGACGTCCGGCAGGTACTGGGAACTCGTGTTTCAAATTTGAAGGCTGTAGATCTTTTACTTTGAGCTTTAGAATTGATTGAGACGGTCTGTCTGACAGACAGAACGATGTTCAAAAACTGCTTTACCAAAGGCAATTAAAAGTACAATTATATATCACTACACATACACAAGACGTGCGTTACTTGCGAACAAATACGTGCTTTGTAATTGTCAATTTTTGTGTTTTTAGTCTATAAAACATTAAATATCACATTTAGATTGAGCAACATTTATGAACACATTTAGATTTAGATTGAGATATTTGTAAATTTCATACACTTGATTATTTAAGTTTTTAAAAAATATTATCCCAACGAAGATCAAGGTATTTCATGCCATTCTTTCCTATCTGTTATTTTTTATGCGCAAATTTAGATAATCGACTATTACCATTTCGCGTTCTATTCGCAGACGACCAACGACTTTACTTTGAAAATCTGGGAACACCGACACATCGAGGTCATAACATGGACACATAAAAACTTTCTTTTATTGGTCTCTTTTTTCACACCGATGCCAGATCCAAACGATATGATTATCATTATTGAACGAGATGCGTGAATTACAGAGCCCCTGAACTCCTGACTCTTAGCCCTTTGTGGCCAGTTTCCGCTGGTATTACATTCCAGCCACTGGCAACAGCCGGAAAGTTACAAGGTAAAGGGACGGACTTTTCAATGGCTGCCTTTGTTGGAATGTTTGAATAACATAGAATTTCCGTTTTCCGGTGGGCTTTCGCTAGGGGTGTTTTTTTTTTGCCTTCGAATTTCTAAAAAGAGTTGCTGTTGTTGTTTTTATTTTTTAATAATAATAGTCTGAATTCTGTGATTTAATTATGTGTCTTTGACGCTTTGTGTCAAAGATGAGTCATGTATTGTTTCGGCAGTTCAGAGGACTACTGTTGAGTTAGTGAATATCAGAGAAAAATAAGAATTTTTATGAATTCGATTGTTCGCATCTTTCTAATAGTTTAGAATTGTTCCTATTTTAGTTGAATGCGGTTAAAATCTCTTAAGCATTCTTCTGGGTCTTTCCCATGGGATTGGCCTTAAACTATTTTTAATAAGCCAAACTACAACATGAGGGAGGGGATTTAAATTAAAACCAATTTACCCAGTCAAAAATTAAGTTTACTTTACATTTGCAATATTTATAGTTTTGAACTTTAAAATGTATAGCTCTGAGGAGCATTAAAATATTATCATTTTTCATCAGGCAGTACTTGTCTTCCCCGTACGGTTTCACCGAAATTCTGGTTCCTAGTAGCAATAACGGCAAGTTGATAAAATGCGTTTTGGTTTTTGCAACGTTTTTGAGGTTTTAGTTTCTAAAACCTCAAAACAGTTGCAATCAAAAACCAAAACATTGGTAAAACATTTCACCAACATCACTAGCAACTACTGACAACCAGAGTTTCGTTTCTAGGAACTGAATACTGACTTCAATCATGGCGGTCTAACACAGAACCAACTTTAAACAATTCGATCTTAAACACCCCTAGCTTCAAAAAAGACGTTGTAATTAATGCAGAACCGACTGCAAGCAATACGGTTTCTTCAGAGAAGTAGTACCGGCTGGATAGCGGAAGAAAAATTCAGTACTGGCTTCTTCAAAGAAGACAGCCTAAAACAATAGAGTTGTACCAGACTTCTGATATTTACCGGCATTCACCGCTTCCTTGAAGGGTGCTACGTCATGTGGTACAGCTCAATATGGTTGTCTTTATAAGATATTAGAAGCCGGTTCTTTTTAGTAAGGTTTTTCTTCATTTCAGTACGGAGACGTGATGACCAACATTGTTGTGGTGCAGTTCAACGACAATGTGCAGACCTCACGCGACAAGAAGTACAACCTCACCTGCTACATGTCCGGACCCGGGGAGACGGTTGTCACCTCTTCATACATGGACACAAGGACAGACGGGTGAGTGGACCGTTACAATAGGGGCTGTAATTATTCCCCTTGTACTTCAAGATCCTATAAAATCCTTCTTGGGTCCCCCATTTCCTCTAATTGCCTGGAAATATGTTTACAATCAATAATGGTCTGCTAACGCTCGCCAAACTCAGTCGCCATTGACGTGAGACTGTTACTAGCTTTTACAACCCATTGTCGGACAAAAAAGATCCACAAGTTAGTGATGGGTTGCTTCAGCTTTTTATACTACTGTATTAGTTGTTAACTTGAATTACTGGTAGGTATTTGCAGCGCCATCTACTGGCAGACTTTCTGTAGGCTTCCTACTAGCCAGTCCAAATACGGAGTTAACTCTGGTAGCCTTCATGGTCGGCGGTTAAGTACCGCGGGAAACATCTAGAGGTATTTGAATAGGCGCGAGTTAGCCACCTATTCTTGATTGTGGACATATTGCCAGAAAATAAGGCCCTTTCGGATATGAATAACTCATATGATACATGTGTGAGATCATCGATTTATATCTTTAAACTATATTTGGACGGATTGCCTCTAGTAGAGAGAAATTCTATTGATGAAAGTGAAGCTGCTATTTACCTAATTTAATATCTTTAATATTTTGGTTCTTTGATAAGAAATAATATGCAATTTTCTTAAACAAATTTTTTTGTGTACGACCCTTCCTTAGTTTATGAAGAGGATTTTCCTGAAATGATCTAAAACCTTTTCAAACCTTTTTTTAAAAATATAATATGTATTGATAACTATTTCAACATACATTTAATTACACCTAATGGAATTTAAATTCTTAATATACTTATAAGACACAATCCATTTATATTCAACTTTAAAAAAATAATGAAACTGCTGTAGGTTAGAAAAAAGTTGACTTAGGTTAACTAACAATAAAAATCACATTTTCAAATTCTAGCTAGACCTTACAATCGTTTTAAACAATAATAGGGGCTGAGAAGCCCAGTCGGTTAGGCATTCGCCTAGCATGCGGAAGGTCCCAGGTTCGGGTCCGGACATCGCCAAAATAACTGCCGACCTATAAACGGCCCGGGCAGCCAAAATGTCCGACAAATAATACCCCGTGTGGAGGAAGTGCACGTTAAATATCCTTCAAAGTCCCAACGCTGCGTACGATGTCGCCCTTAACGGTTGCGTTGGGTGCCTATTCAGGTGTCGGCTCGTCACTAGACTGTGGTTCCAAAATACGGCGCCCGTCGCCAATAGCCCTCTAGTGCGACGATAATTGAAACTAAACTAAACAATAAAAAAAAATAACAATGTCAACCAGATCACCCCACTAAGAGAATATCTTTCAGACGATATCCTACCCAGATCGAGCACCTGCCCGCCCAGAACATGTTGACTTCGAACATCGTGCTGAGAGTGCTGTACAGAGGCGCGCCCACCAACACCATTGCTGTAGGAGACTTGCTCACATTCCGTCTGGAGGCGAGAGGACACTGTGAGTTGGACAGCAGTTTTGTTTCAGTGATTAAGGGTCTTGTATGGTAACAGATCTCCATATATATATAAGGAAAATCAAATATGTCCAAACTTCCAACTGTTTTTATCCAAATTTTATTAATATTTTTTTTAACTTGTATAAAACTTCTTTTAAATTAGTTAGAAAGTTAGAATTACAAATCAATAAGAAAACAAATATTTGTAATAAAAATTTTAGTTTCAACCATTTTCGTTATAAATAAAATATATCAAATGTTCCCTTATAAATAAAAAGTTCAGCTTGAAAATCAATGAAAAAAATATTATTTGAATTAACTCTTTTAGTTTCAATAATTTTCCGTTGTAAATAGAAATGTTTCTTTCCAAAGATCACTACGAGTACTTCAGTGACATTTTTGCAACGAATGTCATCGCGAAGGATCCCTACTCCGGAAGACAAGTGCACCTCATCGACAACAGAGGGTAAGGATGGTTCATTCAAATCTATAGTATAAAAACACCTTTCCAAAGTAAAAAATAACTTTCCATAGTATAGAAACAAATTTCCATAGCATATAAACACCACACCTATTTAGTAAATTCTGATAAAAACTCTTTTGTAGTATAAATACTTCCTAGTTCAAACAACTTTGAATACAAACAACTTCAGTAAACTCTTATTAAACATTTCGAAGTACTAAAAAACTTCTAAACATAAATCATCCAATAAAAGAAAACTTCTTAACTTCATAATTCAACTTTGTCACAACATACAACACTCTTCGTAGTAAAATACTTCTTATAGCAAAACATTTCCATTTCCTTTTGTAAAAATGTACTTAAAATAACTTTCTATAACATAAAATCATCTATCCAAATTATACAAAAAAAACCTTTCATTAACTGTCGTAATTTTCTTTTTATGGATCTTGTTAATACTCCTAAAAGTTCTAAAATACAATATTTGAGCTGGTTATTCATTCGCTTTTCAATGCTAATGTTCTATAAGAAACACTTTTGTAGTCAAAACTACTTCCATGTGTAAAACACTTTCATTATGTAAATCACCTCTACAGTATTAAAACTACAAAACTGTGATGTTCAATGATCTAAATCTCAAAAATAGAATAGTTTAATGTACAATCGTTTGCTTGATTCCCCTTTTAAAAAATCTCTTTAAAAAATCACGATTTTTCCTTATTCTTCTCCTTGAGCTCGATTTATCTCCAGGAATGCCATAAGTGAAAATATTTTGTGTGACCAACAATGTCAAAAGTCAAAGCCAGCTCAATTACGCTAATTTTGTTATCGACAATTAATCGTCATATATAAATTGAAGAATCTATTTCTAATAATCTTCTACTGCTACCATAAATTAATTTGATTTTATGTGGGTTTTAGATGCCCAGTTGACCTGTACGTTTTCCCCGAACTACAAAAGACCCCAGATGGTGCTCTGCAAGCCGACTTCTATGCTTTCAAAATCCCAGACTCAAACCTGCTGGTATTCCAAGCTACTGTGAGGACATGCAGAGGACCTTGTGAACCGGTAAACACGTGAAATAATTGTTCGTAATGTTTTGTAATACTTAACTCTGTTGATGGCGGGGGAAGCTATCGGGTAAGGAATTAGGTTTTCCGTGTTTAAAACAGATGGCGCCACTACAATTCGAATGAAGTAAGCGAAGAGAAGTTTTTGATAGGTATTTTGCAGGGATTGGAGTAACGCGTTACTTGTAACAGTTACTTTTTTTAGGTAACGTCGGGTAACGCCGTTACATTTTTCAGAAAGTAACTGTAACTTAACTTAGTTACTTTAAGCGGTAACGAAGTAACGAAAAATTGCGTTACTTTCCGAAGAAGCTGTCTGATGCTTATTTATAAATTCCACTCTAAGAGAGAAGGGAACATTTCGCATACCCGAAATCTGAGCTTTTCTTGGGAGGGAAAAAGCAAACTAGCATTGTCCACTTTGGCTGCTAACTGCAGCCAGAGTTGTGAAATTGTTTCGTTAATAATGATTTTCTTTGAAAAATGGTAAGATGGCTAAATTACAATTTTTCTCGTAACTTGAAATTTAAAAAAGTAACTGTGAATCGGTACTTTTCGTACTAAGTAACTGTAACGTGTTACTTTTCATATTAAGTAACTGTAACGGTAACAGAGTTACTTTTTTTATTAAGTAACTGTAACTGTAACAGAGTTACTTTTTTAAAGTAACTTTCCAATCCCTGGTATTTTGATATGAAGTTTAACTTCTGCACTATAATTAATCTTATAATTGTAACACTAAGAAGTATATTAAAATATGGATAACAGGAAAGTTTTTGAAATTAACAAGAATGTATTAAAGAATGAATAGCAAGAAATTTATTGTAGAACGTACGTACGTTCGTACAAACAGTATAGAGAATATACAATACAAACGTAGAACAGTCAGCCATTTATAGCAGATTGAATCGATAAAAAGTCTCAAATTCATAACTTTTTATACTTTTGTGATAATAAACAATTGAAGAGCTTAGTGGAAGAACGTGCTAAGTGACAAAAACTTAAAAACGAGGAAACGAGCTTTAACGTGTTTAGTTTACACTTAGATAGGTACGTTAAAAAAATGCTCGCAAATGATAAAAAATTTACTTAACTTTAAGTTTATGAAAAAGAGGAAACTTGCTATTTTTAAAGGAGGTAATAATGAGGTTTTAAAGGAAGTTCATTGACACAAAAATCTCAATTTTTTCAAAAATTAGTTCTTCCACTAAGCTCCTCAATTCCCCCTATAGTGTATTTCTCATATACGCGCTCCCAACCAATAGTTAATCCAACCCACAGGGGCTGGGGAGCCCAGTCGGTTAGGCGTTTGCCTTGCATTCGGAAGGTCCCACTTTCGGGTCCGGGCATCGCCAAAATAACTGCTAACCTATAAACGGCCCGTGCAGCCAAAAATGTCCGACGAATAATACCCCGCGTAGAGGGAGTGCACGTTAAATATGCTCCAAAGTCCCGACGCTGCGTACGATGTCGCACTTAACGGTTGCGTTGGGTGCCTGTTCAGATGTCGGCTCGTCACGTGACTGTGGTTCTAAATTATGACGCCCGTCACCAATGGCCCTCGTGCAGCAGTAGTGCGACGATAATTCAAACTAAACTGAACCTCATTCCCCCGTTTTGCGTTCCTCTAGGTGATCTGCAGCGACCGCGGGCGACCCGGTTCCTTCCCTTCGTGGGGCCGCAAGAAGCGCTTCGCCCCCAACGAAACAGCAGCCCTGTATGCCGACGAGGATGAGTCGGTGAGCGTGGTCGGTAATTCCACCGACGAGCAGGAAGTCGTGCACGATCTGCTCAAGGTGTACCTCTCCCGATCCGACATGCCACCAGAGGCAGCGGCAGGTAAGGATAAGCACGCACAATGGACTCTTTTTTTAAAGTTTTTTTTTAAATTTAAAGCATTTATAAACATACAAAGGTTGGTTGGTAGACATATATTTTCAGGCTTGTGTGCTTGGTCCACAAAAGACCCGCTTATAAACCTTCGCCAAGAAGGACGGACACGACATACACACACACATACAAGACATTTGCTGCCATCTATCGCCACCTCCACAATTTAGATATATCCCTGAAGGGGAGGGAAATAGTCTCCAGGGACCTATCCGTGGTAAACTGCGCAATGACTGACCACAGGACTTTCGGACCCAACAGATTTAACGAGCACGTACTCCGCATATACTCGGTGGGTCTTCAGAGGTGTCGAGACTCGATCGCGGGACCTTCCGATCCCGAGACCGAGATCTTAACCACTAGGCTCCCCATTTTTTAAAGTTTTTCTAAATTTAAAGCATTTATAAACATACAAAGTTTCTTGAATATAACTTCAACTAAAGCTAGGCATGCACGGAGGGACATGACTTGTGAACCAAATGAAAGCTAGAGGTACACGGAGAGACAGGACATGTGAAACTTCACCAAATATCGCCTCTTTCTCTAAGTGTTGTGTTGGG
Organism: Oedothorax gibbosus; assembly: GCA_019343175.1. Taxonomy (NCBI): domain Eukaryota; kingdom Metazoa; phylum Arthropoda; class Arachnida; order Araneae; family Linyphiidae; genus Oedothorax; species Oedothorax gibbosus. Next base: position 41,311,647 of record CM033277.1, on the reverse strand, counting down.
TGCCTACTCAGGTGTCGGCTGGTCATTTAATTTCTAAATTACGAAACCTGAATTGCCCTCGTGTAGCTCTAGTGCGACTATAATTCAAAAACTAAGCCTCTTCCTCTAAGACGTTCGCATTTTCACACGGCAGTGATAGGTTTTATGTATCCACGTAACATGGCAAACCAATCACTAAGGAGAAAAAATGCTTTCGGTAACATCTTTTAGGAAGAATGGTGGTATTCAGTAAAGGTTCTCTCTGAGAATTTAAAAAATGTGTTTTGAAACTGATTCACGATAGTGTATATCATCTGTAATTTGAACTATTATTATTTGCTTCCGTTTGCCATTTGAATTCTCGATGTGTGCTAATAAAAATCCATAAATTTATATTATTTAAATTCGCAATATGTGCTAATAAAATAAGTGTGTTCGAATTGCGTCAAAAGTAATTATACAACACTAGCAAATAAATACCCGTTCTTCGCACGGACTAAAAGAATATCAAATCAATCCAAGTATATGTCATTTAATTTGCTAGAGGATAATAAGCTTTCCCTCTGTTCCCGTTCATTATAAAGAATAAAATCTCGTTACTTATAATGCTTTAAAATTCAAAATAAAAATAAATCACTATAAAATGCACATCCTCTTATCATCGCAATTTTCCTGATAAAGTCAAAATTAACCATAATTGTATAATAATGTTATTTCACGTCAAAACCTCCATTCTGAGTTTTTTTTTTAAAAAAAAACATTTAGCTCATTGGCACGTTCAATTATTTTTCAAATCATAAATTTAGTTTCTGAAGGTAATGGAAAGAAAATAAATCAATTTCAGTTTTAATTAATTTTTGTGTTCATTTTAATTTCTTCTGTCGAATAGCAACACGAAAGGGAAAAAATGATAGGATTTGAGCGAAAGTGGTGTATTTTTTTTCAGAAAATTAGTATTTTCTCTAAAAAGGGAACAAATATGAAAAAACTAAGTCTCAGGTGCACACGTTGGTATTAAAGGGAATCTATCTTAAAAATTTCGAATTTCTGAGGGCAGTATAAGTAGGTCTTTTACGATCCACATACATACAGATGCACAGACAGACTCTTTCTTTTATTATTATAGATTAAGTAATACTACATCGTGCTTCATTAAAGGTAATCTCATGAACATATTTATCAAAACCTTAAATTTTACAATATTTGAATTATCAATGTGTGTGCTAATAAAATAAATCTGTCTCAATTGCATTAATGGTAATATATTTCTCGATTTTCCAGTCACAAGGAAAAGCACAGTATGCGTAGCCCAAGCTGGATACTACACTTTGGTCATCCTATCCATAGTGCTGGTGGCCGCCATTGTAGTTGTTGCCGCAGTAGCCATGTATTTCTTCAAGAAAGCGAAGCTAGCAGTAAGTAATTGAGTGTGCTTTATCATCAAATATACTGCTAAATATTTTGTGCTTGGTTTCACCATATCAGTGGTTCCTAGTAGCTGAAATGGATGTGTGGTGAAATGTTTCACCATATTTTTGGTGTTAGGTTGAACCATTTTTAGTTTTGGAAAAAAACTAAGAAATGGCTCAATCGAATACCAAAAATAAGGTGAAACATTTCTCCACATAGCCGTTCAGCTACTAGGAACCATATTTTTGGAGAAAACAAGCGCAAAATAAATTTTTTACAATGCAATTAGTCCTGAAAATTATCATTGAAATCGATACTGAAACGATGGGCACTAAGCATTGATATTTACAGCTGAAATTTTCATTGAAAGCACTATAATTTGCAAGATATTTTTGGTGAAATTAACTTGAAATGTAATGTTATTTAAATGCGATAAGAAAACCAAAATATATTTTTTAAATATATTTAAAGTAATCGATTTGAATAATGGTGAAAAGGCATTTTTCATTAATTACTTATCGATACTACTTATTATTCCTCAATTGCTAGATATTAAAACTGAAATATTAAAGTTTCTTCTCCTATCCCGTAATGGGGTTAGGTGTTGCCACCGTTTATGTACCGTAAGGTTACTTTATACAATAAATATTTTCAAATTTCATTTTTTTTTTAAATCTACACTCTTAAAACAAAAGAGTGAAATTCACTCCTATAGGAGAAGTGCATTTTCGGCACCGGAAAGGAGTGAAAATTAACTCAGACTGAGTTAAAACCGCTCGTTTTAAGAGTGTAGGACGCAGATTGTTTTCTTTTATTTCTTTTACCCACTCCGAAAAAGAGTGAAATTCACTCCTATAGGAGAAGTGCATTTTCGGCACGGAAAGGAGTGGAAATTAACTCAGACTGAGTTAAAACCGCTCGTTTGTTTTAAGAGTGCAGTATTTAGATAATACTTTTCATACAAACTCTGAATCTATTTATTTTCCAATTATAGAATTTTATTTAATCATTCAAAAGGAAAGCATACATTCATTGTAGACTGGTAAATAAACAGTAAAATTGAGTACAATGACAGGGCCTTTAACTAATGGACCAACCTCACTGGGACTTTGCCTAATGGACCAACCATGTTCCTTTGACCTGTTTTTAGGTATAAAGTTTATATTTGAATTAGTTATAATGTCCTTTTAAGGCAAAAGCCGCCGGAATGAACGTAGGCCCACCACCTGGCCTAGCCAACCTCTACATTGCTAACCAGTTCCCAGGGCCCAAGATGGAAGACCCCAGCGAGCCCATCTACACTGACCCCTCCCTCTTTGAACAGCGAGCCCGAAGCAACAGGAACGTCTCCAACTTGGGCAAGACCCTCTGCAACGAATTCAACTGATGTGATTGTGGAACTTTGAACAGTCCAATGTTCAACTGAAAAAATGTTTGAGATTGTGGAACTCGGACTGGCTTTCAATTTTTAATGGAAGAAGGTATGCTTTTGTGGAACTTGGACTGCTTTCAATGTTCAACTGAAAGAAGGTTTGTGATTGTAGAACTTGGACTGCTTTCAATGTTCTACTGAAAAGAAGGCTTAGGATTGCGGAACTTTGTACTGTCCAATGTTCAACTGAAAGAAGGTTTGCGATTGTGAAACTTGGACTGCTTTATTAATTGTTAATTGAAAGAAAGCCTGCTGTGATTGTGGAACTTGAACTGTTCAAAGTGCATCCGACGAAAACTCTTATTCCTGATTTCTTCGTGTCAAAGTTTGTTCAATTAGGGGGACACAAATGCAAGTTACAGTGTTGCCAGTAACTTGAAAAAAAAGTTATATTCTAACTTCATTTGAAGTTAGCATTAACTTTATTATTACGACGGATATTCAAATTTTAACTAACGTAAAAAATGATAATCTTTTAAAATTAAATTAAAAATTACCTACAACAAAATTTTATTACACATAATTCTATAATGTAAACTATTCCAACTAAGAATTTTTTTTTCCTTTTTTCTGAAAATTCAAACTAATACCTACTAAATATGAGAAATCGCCTCTCAAGTTTAAAATATACAGAAGCAGAGTAAGAAAAATTCTTAACTAAAAATTATTTAATAAACACTAAAAATAGTGTATGGCAACTCTGTGATAATGAAGCTGGATTCCCACTGCGATATAAAACGTCAAGTGTGAATGCAGTTTTTGGTATTTTCTCCTTCTCTTTGCTTGGCAAGGTCAAATTGTATTTTCAATTGAAATGAACTTTTTTACATTTTCAAGTGGGATTTAAGGTGTAACTATAGCTTTTTACTGTGGCTTGGATGTACATAGTTTTAATGTGAACACGTTAAACAATTTAATGCATGATTAAATCTAAATGGAAATATTACTAACAAAATATTTAAATGATGAAGGTCAGGTTTTGAAAAAAAGAAATTGAACTTGAATTTTTAAAAACATGCATGCAAAAAAATAATGCATCAAATTAAACTAAATAGTTTTTTTTAAGAAATCTGTAGCACAAATAATATACTTGAAATAGAAACTGATGAAAAAAAAACGTAAGAAACATGCATAACTTTATTCAAATGATTTTATACATGTTTCTATTAAAAATGCATGGATTATTTTTTTCAGGAAAGTAAAATTTAAATCAAAATAATTATAATTACATTAATAATGAAAATTGCAATATCGAAAAACAAAATTTAATTATTTCGAACCATAATTAAAATCGAAAACAAACTGCCTACTCTCTATGATACAGTAGTTTGAATTGTTTTTAAAATAAATAGCGATAGAAAAATTTTGAGAGAAATATACACTGATGGAAATTAACCTATATTTTATACACTTTTATTTGAGAGAATTGTATATATAGTTTTGCAGTCCTATTTATTATCTTTCTGGTTATATGTTATACTTTTCTCCTTTGCTGTTTTTCTTAAGTGATAATAAAGGAATTCTTATATAAAGGGTTAGATTTCTTGTTACATTGTTAATTACAAACACACTAGTACACTAAAAGAGCTGCTATAGCAAATCTGTTATTTTCAAAAACTATTCCAACTAACTCTAAAAACTAAAAATGGAATATTTCGTCACTGCTTAAAAATAAGGTCATTCTAATATGTTTATAAATATTTAATGTGCGTAGATTAAAAAATAATTAAAAAATAATTATCAGATATACTTTAATTGTAAAGTTTTACAACAAACAATGAAATGCTTCAACCTAAGTTTTGTGTAGGACGTGCAGCATTTTGTAAACTTTTTTTAACTATAGGAGTTGGATTGGTATCTATAATAATAAAAGAAAGAGTGTATGTGTCTGTGTGTGTGTCTGTTTGTCTTCGGATCGTAAAAGACCTACTTATACTGCCCTCAGAAATTCGAAATTTTTAAGATAGATTCCCTTTAATACCAACGTGTGCACCTGAGACTTAGTTTTTTCATATTTGTTCCATTTTTAGAGAAAATTCGAATTTTCTGAAAAAAATGCACCACTTTCGCTCAAATCCGATCATTTTTTCTCTTTCCTGATGCCATCGGCTGAAAAAATTAAATAAAACTTTTAACGAAAACATTTAACATTCAAAATGTTTATTTTATTCTTTTGCCATTACTTTCAGAAACTAAATTCATTATTTGAAAAATAATTAACATGTTTCAAGTGACGTAATTCCGCCAGTCTTCATTCCCGGATTTTATTGTCGGTTTATTTGATGATTTTTTCATTGATTTTTCTGTTGACTGCATGTATGCATATTTAAGCTATAAATGTATAGTTAAGCTATTACTGAACTATGATGGTTAATAAAGGCCATCACACTAGAGCTATTAGTGTTTTATGTCTTTATTTTTTCGCCAAATACGTTGCCAAACTCGCCCAATTATTAACTAAAATTCGCCAAATACGCAATTTCTTTTATAAATAATTTATAAGCTGGTCGGTTGTTCGAAGGTCATTGTGTTAGAGCTGTAAAATGGGTGTGGGTAGCTATATCTATTTTCTCGCCAAATTATTTCCCAGAACGCGCCAAATGAGCTAAAAGGTTTTATGTATTTATGAGGGAATTGTGATGACATTTATGAGTGCATTTTATAGCGTATTTTTCATTTTGGAATTTTAAGGCAATGAAACGGGATTTTATAATTTATAACGAGCGGAAACAATAATAAGTTTATGATCCTATAACAGGGTATATGGTACACATATTTGGAATCTATTTAATATTTATTTTATTCCGTGCGAAGAACGGGTATAAATTTGCTAGTATCTTTATATTTTAAACAAACAATCTAAAATCAAATTATGTAAAAAGAGCAATCTAAACAAGGAAAACGTTTATGAAGACTAAAATGTTTTTAACATCCCCAAACTACAAAAAAATTATAAATATTTTTACTCTATATAGAGAAATTTAAATAATAATACACTCAAAGAAATTCATTAAACTTTCTTATAACTATATAGTTTTATGAAATTTTTACAATACCTCCAAAACACTAACATAAACTAATATTATCTAAGACTTTCAATAGATGTCGCTACCAGAAACAACTCCCCGTGAACAATACAATTTATATCTTTTTTCTCCGAATTTTAATACATTTACAATGGGCTTGTTTCAACACTTTGCCACAAAAACAAAGCAACCAATGGCTTCGCAGTTTAGATCGCGTGAGCTTTTTAAACCAATGAGTTGTTTCGACGCTTTGTCAAAGAAAACCAAACAACCAATGAAATCGCAGTTTAGAGAGCTGACGTCTGAAGAAATATTCCCATTGGGTTGTTTCAGGTGACAAAATTCCTTCCAGCTTTCATTCTTTGACTCTTTCTCGGGCACGGTGGATGATCACGTGGAACACGGATGGATGGATGATCACACGGATCACGTGGGAACAGAGGACCAGTCGGTGTTCCGATTGGTCCTCTGTTCCCACGTGACATGGATTCACCAATCGTGCCCGAGAAAGAGTTTATTTTCATTTAACATTTCTATTGCCACTCAAGACCTGAAACATGCCCATACTACTTTAACCTTTTTTTATAGACATAATTAAAAATCGCACGTATTTCGATAGAAATAAGCAATCTTGTGTTTACAAATTTCACAGAAAATTAAGTATTTAGCTTTTACCAATGCAAATTTCCAACACAATGTATTTCTTAACCCATTAAGGACTGAGTTATTCTTTTACAATGAATTCTTAAACTCTTGCACAAACACAAAAAAATGGGATATTAGCAACTGTAGGTAGTTAAACATTACCAAGCTACGTCAAAATAGAACTGATTTAGACTGTGTGACAATACTATTTTTGTCGCAGCAAAATATTTTTTGCTGTGACCATATACCCATATAGTAACAGTACGTTTTAATAGTTTAAAAAAATTGCACCTTTGTGCTACTATTTTTCTGTAAACGTGTTGAAACGAAAACAATGTTCCGTAGGTTACATTTAATAAATACATTTTAACGCTATTTCACCGTTACAAATTTAAAATTGAATGCTCAATTTGCATTATTTTAAACAGTACGCATTTTCTTAATTGAAAATAAATGATTTTTAGGTTGAATTTGAAAAAAAATTACGTTTTGTTAGTTGTTAACTTCCTTTATCCAAAGAAATAAAAAAAAAATATGAAAAAACTACTTTTTAAAAAAAACTTTTTTTATCCTACTATTTTTTTTTAAAAAAAGAAAGTAACTTTTGACTAGTGAGTTCTTTCTAAATAGTCATAGGCTAACCCAAATGTACCATAACAACATAACTTTTACCCTGTCCTCAACCACAATAGTCTTCTTCAAATACAAGGCCCCCCCCCCCGGTGGCCGAGAGGTGTAAGCGACGAGCCTCCCGAGAAGGTCTAGTGCTCTATCCTGTCCTAGCATACTATAACGTATCGTGGTCGATGGAAAAAAATCTCTAAACACGGAGTGCCGAGTACCTGCGAGATATTCCTCGTTAAATCTAAATGTCGACGGCGTTAGCGTAGATGTCGCTCTTCTGAAGTCGTGGTGCCCGTCAGTGTCGCTCTTCTTACTGACAGGTTAGAGCGAGTAATTGCTGGTGAAAGATCATGGAGCCTAGAAATAAGTGCACCAAACACATTACAACAATATAATGCTATATTGCAAACAAACCAAATGGAATCTTATATGTATTTTGGGTATTGATTAAGCGCGTACACATCCCTGAATGGATTATACAGCAAATATTTCGAGAAATTGAATACAAGTATTAAAAAAATATTCCGATTATGCAAAAACGTTTTGTTTTTATTTTAAAATGTTTCTCCTACAATAATTTCCTGATGTTTTTAATCTGTGTAGCTATTATTTTTGCTATCAATATTTTATCTAAAAAAAATTCTTTATTCAAGTATTGTATACAATTTGAGAATTGAGTTGCGTTAGTTTTAAGAAATATGATTAGATGAATATTTGCCAACGTCTCATAATTTGATACTTTTTTGAAGATAACTTGATAAAAAAAACATTGCCACTTCGGAAAGAAATACGTTGATATTAACACGTCTTTGAACTGTATCGTTAAAATAACATTTCATCATGGGAAATAAATTATCCTTAAACGAAAAGGCGGTAAACACTACACGACTTTCAATCACCACTCAATAAATCCAATACATTTAAAAGTAATTATATAAACTGTCATGTAATTTCAATAACTTTAAAATCTAAAAAGTTCTATGGCAGTGCGTTTTCCTAAAAAAAAAACCTTATTATGACGTCCTACAAGTAGGAACTCGTGTATAGAATTTAAAGTCTGCATCTCCTTTCGTTTTTCAGCTTTACCTCTGTAGAGGCCTCAGTAACCTATAGTCTACCAAAAGGATCCTCAAGGTGGAGATGAGTTACCTCAGCTTATATGCTACTATTAACGTTGCAATCTGGAATAGTGGTAGGAACGTGGCTGTAAATCAGCGCCACCTAGTTTTTGATGGCATATTGAGGTTGCGTGTGTGGTGAACAGCCACACCACTCCCCTCCTAGAAACAACGAGGTAAGGAACCGTGCGCGGGTTGCTTCGCTGTGCGTTGAGCGCGGTTGAGTTGCGTGTCAGCCGTTGAGTTGAGTTGTGTGCAGCGTTGAGTGCATTAGCAGCAAGTAGCAACCGTGGTTGAGCGCATCGTAGCAGGAGCATCGTTGGAGTGGGTGTGACGATCACGTCCTCGGGTTACCACTGTAGCGCCTCAGTAACCCATAGTCTACCAAAAGGATCCTCAAGGTGGAGATGAGTTACCTCGGCTTATATACTACTATTAACGTTGCAATCTGGAATAGTGGTATGAACGGGGCTGTAAATCAGCGCCACCTAGTTGGGCATATTGAGGTTGCGTGTGTGGTGAACCCCACCCTTAAACCAAAAACGTTCTCTGGCAGCTATACTTTGAGCATGCGCTATTTTCTCGAAAACCTTATTATGACGTTGATTCCACCGCAATACTTTCATTACCTTCAGATTACATATTAGGTAATTGAAAGTGAAAATATCTATGTTTGTGACAACTCGACACTTAGTTTGTTGTGCGATGCTTCATGCTAATGAGATTTGGGATATTCAGGTTTCAGGGTACACACCAGGAGCCAAGTTATTTGTCAACTAACTTTTAATGACAGAAAAATATGTACAACTATTTACAGTTTGAATTTTGCCATCTATCGGTAGGAACAGAAACAATCACGTGACTGGCCAGATATAATTGCCTGGTATTACTGCACACTAATTTTAGCCGATAATATGTGAGACAGTAAATTTAATTTAAAACCACCTCCACGCAAAATTTCAAAAGATTGAATAAAACATAAAGAAAAAAAACCGTATAATTTTAAAGGATTGATTCAACGGCCCGTCACGCACTTTCATGAAGATTGATTGTTATTTAATTTATTAAGGTGAATGGGCAGCTGGACCGCGGGTCTCCAAACTCAAGTGCCTCATGTTAATCCAATGACGAAAAACTATTTTCTCTGCCACATTTCTCCGGCTGTATTGAATATTTTTACAAATGGGTTTTTTTAATAATAACTGTAGGTAACTTACAGGTCTCTATCTTCCCACTTTTGAAATTGCTTCGAATATTTGTGTAAATTATTTAGAAAATAAAAAATATTCGAACAATTTAAAAATGGGAAGGTGGGACCTGTAAGTCAGCTACATTATCACATAAAAAAACAGTGACACGTTCTGCGATAATTCCCGAATTTTGAGTACACTGAGATGTGAGACCTCACCTTCCCCCTTAAGAGGGATGTACAGTCGTTGGTCAGTACCTTAAATGAGAATAACTGCGGGTCTCCAAACCGAAGTGCCTCTGTGTTAACCCAGAGTGCGGAAAAAAAATTCAAAGCCACATTTCCCCGGCTGTATTGAATTTTTTTAAAAACGTTTATTTTTTTATGTAATATAAATGTAGCTGAGATAGTCTAGGCAACGAAGAGTTATAGGGGGAAATGTTTGGAACACAATTTTTGACTTCTTAACTTTGTTTGGACTAGTTAGGAGGTAAACATATCAAAAGTACCCGCCCCTACCCCCTGAGCCGAAGGCGAGGGGGAGGGAGGGGTTGAAAGTCCCATTTTTCGGTTTTTCGCCTATATCTCGAAAACTATGCGTTTTATCGATATACTTGAAATACACAAAATGAAAGCGGATTAAATTTGTTACAAGTTTCACTCCTCAAGTGTTTTAATATCTTGTATAGTTCTCGAGATATCCGCTCTTGAAAGCCTGAATTTTGGAGAAAACAATTTTTTTCACATTTTCCTCTTGTTTTGACCGGTTAACTCTTCAATGATGCTCCGAAAAACTAAATGTTGATCCTAGAGTGGAAGAGAATTTAATTATTTTTGTAATAATGTATATCAGTTTACTATTTTATCTATTTTCCTTCAAATTTTAAAACAGTTTCAGTACTGAGCAAAGAAGGACTGTTAGTCCCATAAAAATAATGCATTAGTTTTGAAATCACAAATTTTGCAAAAGAATTACTTTGCCATGTTATCCCATTTTCACCAGGTATGAGAATCATCATAATAACAATTTAAAACAAAATGGAAAAGAAAATAATATCCGGTTGTTTAATTATTAATGGATAAAGTTTTAAAATAGTGTCGCCATCTGCTGTGTATTTTTGGCATTTTAAACTTCAAAATATATAATTAAATAAGTAGATAACATTTTCATTTCAAATTTGTTTCATTTCGATGTTATGTTGTTTCCCGTAGCTGGGGGAAAAGGGCTAACATGGCAAAGCAATACTTTTGAGGGAGTTTTGATTTCAAAACTAATGCATTAGCTCTATGGGAATGACAATCCCTTTTAAGTACCCCTATTCTGTACTGAACGTCAAAATAACACAGATGCTCATTTTGTAAGCACGCTGTTACTTTAATATTTTATCTATTTTCATATTCTATTTTATCTATTTCATTTCATTCGTCGGACCCCAGTAGGAAAACGGTCAGATGATCCTTCTGTTCTTCTTCACCTTCGGAGTCAACTTGAGAGACCCCATTGAGGCAAGTCCCCTGGCAATTTTGGCATGCTGAGGAACATTTGATACTTGCATTCTTGCAGCTACACTTTGAATTGCCACAGTCTTTCATGCATCGGCAGAAAATTATTTTCAGAATATCGTCAAGTGCTACTTCTAACTCACTGTGCACTGAGACCAGGTAGTTGTTCTCATTCTTTCACCCATACGTCTGAGGAGGCAGGTCATTTCCCAGCCACAGCTGAATTTGGCGGAATGTTAGGAGGGAATGCTGTTTCACTGCTCCCTCGGTGCTTGAGAGAGATATCAAGCTTGATGGGGGCCAATGATTTCAAGAATGACTTATACCTGTAGGCATTAAGGGAGGCATCTTTCGTTGAATCCCCATACCACCTCAGGTATTTGCCTGCCTTTTGTACCTGATCGGTGGTTAAGGAAGGGTCTGAAAAGACAGCTGCTGCTTTCTGGACATCTGGCGACTTCATATACAACTTCGCAAATGCGACATTACTTTTTTAAAAGGCGGAAGATGTTATGTCGCATCCAGTTAATGTGTGCAAAAATAGCACGTCCTCTAAACCCAGTTGCTGAAGCTCTTGGGACAAGAATAAAGAATCCTTTGTTGTCCCACGTCCAGGCTTTATGAAAGTAATGTCCTTATGTGCTTTTGCCATCACAATTACTATGAGGTCGACATAAAATATTAAAGTAACAGCGTGCCTACAAAATGAGTATCTGTGTTGTTTTCGACACTACCACAGCCGTATCCACAATCAGAACGCCCGCATCACTTTCTGAGTTAGCAGCAGCACCTGACGATATTCTGAAAATAATTTTCTGCCGATGTATGAAAGACTGTGCCATCTCAAAGTGTAACTGCCAAACAAAAAGCAAGTTTCAAATTTTCCAGAGCATGCCCAAATTGCCATTGGAAATGCCTCAATGGGGTCCCTCAAGTTGACTCCGAAGATGAAGAAGAAAAGGAGGATCATCGGACCGTATTCCTACGGGGATCCGACGAATAAAATGAAATAGATAAAAAAGAATATGAGAATAGATAAAATATTAAAGTAATAGAGTGCCTACAAAATGAGTATCTGTGTTATTCAGACGTTCAATACAGAATAAGTGTACATAAAAGATATTATTATTTCCATAGAGCTAATGCATTAGTTTTGGAATCACAACTTCCGCAGATGTATTGCTTTGCCATGTTCGCCCCTTTTCCCCAGGTACGGGATTCAACATAACATCGAAATGAAACAAATTTGAAACAAAAATGTTATCTAGTTATTTAAATATATATTTTTGAAGTTTTAAAATGCCAAAAATATACAGCAGCTGGCGACACTATTTTAAAACGTTATCAATTTATAATTAAATAACCGGATGTTATTTTCTTTACAATTGTGTTTTAAATTGATATTATGATGATTCTCATACCTGGTGAAAATGAGATAACATGGCAAAGTAATTCTCTTGCAAAAGTTGTGATTTCAAAACTAATGCATTAGCTCTATGGGACTGACAGTACCTTTTAGCGCAACACTGAAACTGCTTTAAGATTTGGAGGAAAATAGATAAAACAGTAAAGTAAGATACATTACTGAAAATAATTAAATTCTTTACCACTCTTAGAGTCAACATTTAGTTTCTCGGAGCATCATTGAAGAGTTATCCAGTGAAAAAAGAGGAAAAATGTGAAAAAAAATTGTTTTCTCCAAAATTACAGACTTTCCTAGAGCGGATATCTAGAAAACTATACAAGATATTAAAACACTTGAGGGGTGAAACTTGTAGCAAATTTATCGGTAGGACGCATAGTTTTCGAGATATAATCAAAAAACAAAGAAAAAATTTGACCCTCAACCCCCTCCCCCTTTGGCTCAGGGGCTAAGGGCGGGGATATGATTGTGATATGTTCACCTACAGGTCTCGATAATCCCTCTTTTCGAAATTGGTTCGAATATTTTGTGTAAAATTGCTTATTGAAAATTTGAAAAAAATATTCGAACCAATTTCAAAATCTGGGGTTACAGAGATATGTAATTCAACTACATTTATCATATAAAAAGAACCGTTAAACAAAATATTCAAAACAGCCTGAGAAATGTGGCTTGGAAAACATCCCCCCCCCCCTTTGGGTTAACACAGAGGCACTTAGGTTTGGAGACCCGCGGTCATTCGGGCTGAGTGAATAATAAATTTTGAACTCACTCGAATACTCGAATTTTTACTTTTCTCAGATTTTTTACAGATTTACAATGGAAGAGCTTAGTGGAATTAGTTTAAAGTCAATGTATTAGTTTTGAAAACACAACCTCTGCTAAAGTATTACTTCGCCATTTAAGCATTTTTTCACCATTTATGAACAATAATAATAAGGAGTGAACAACGTGGATACAATGCTCATGCATTGTTGTTCTTTGAAGTGTACTTAAAAAAAAAACGAACAGCTGATGTTTTAGATATAAGTTATATTTTTCTAATCGCTACAGTGTGTTTTTCTCTTCTTTTTTTATATTGAAGTCTAGACATCTTCTCTTTATCTATATACTAAACGTTTTTATTCTTCATTCATATAGGTACTTTTAGTTTAGTTGCTTAATATAGCTACATTTCATAAAAAGGATAACTCAATGAAATCTGCCTTTTGTTTATAACTTAATTAAAATGAAAATTTAAATAATTAATCCAACAGTAAATGCATTTTAAAGGTCTCGGGTTAAGTGTGAACAATGCAAAAGTTTTTTTTCTTAAAATTTTTTTACGAATATGCGGGAAGATTCAATAACGTTGTTCTTTACCGAATATGACGTTTTCAGCCCGAAACTCTTTTCGAAAGTTGATGTTACCGATCTCTTACAAAAATTAATGTAAAAGGCAAGGGCTCAGAAAAATTCTGATTTTAAAAATTATAACTTTTTCTAATTTTTTTAAATATAGATAAGAAAAACATTTGACATTAGTTTTATAATTGCATTAAGAATATAGCTTTAAGGAGAAAACATCTTATTTTTAACAACCGCGTCCACAGAATATGACAAATTATGTTCGTTATAAGTCTCCATAATTATGTCTCACCCTCATGTCCGTGGAGTTTTTTTTGGAAAATAAAACCCAGTTATATTCCAATTTTTTTTAATGAATGTTGTCTTTTATAAATAATTTATAAGCTGGTCGGTTGTTCAAAGGTCATTGTGTTAGAGCTGTATAATGGGTGGGTTTGTAGCTATATCTATTTTCTCGCCAAATTATTTCCCAAAACGCGCCAAATGAGCTAAAAGGTTTTATGTATTTATGAGGGAATTGTGATGACATTTATAAGTGCATTTTATAACGTATTTTTCATTTTGGAATTTTAAGGCAATGAAACGGGATTTTATACTTTATAATAAGCGGGAACAATAACATAAGCTTATGATCCTGTAACAGGTTATATGGTACACATACTTGGATCGATTTGATATTTTTTTAATCCGTGCGAAGAACGGGTATTCATTTGCTAGTAGAAAATAATTTTGAAATATGCAAAAAGATATTTGTTAAATCGTAAAATGTAGTGTAAGTCACGCTTGGAATTGCCCTATAAATAACAAATTTTGTGTTTTTGTGAGATCTGAAAAGTCTAAACTCTAAAATGTAAGGTCTATCCTAAACAACCATCCCACAAAATTCATCTTTATAAACACGATCCCACTACTAAGGCAAAACAATCACCATACTAGCATTAAAAATACTGCACAAAATTTTGTATTGCAGCCATTTTTTGAAAAATATTCAGTGCATTTTTGCACATTCAAGTAGCTAAGTATTCTAGTAGTTTTGCAAGTGCAAGTATTTTAACAAGTTATGTATATTTAATACACATTGTGCTGCATTTTTTTTGCAGCGCATTTTAAAAAAAAATAATAATTAAAAAACTGCGGAATTGAATTACCTTATTTTGTTTTAAACTTTCACAAAATAATAAATGATACGTTTTGTTTGTTATCAGGATTATGGTTCTATTGTTTACCATAGTGGGATAGAATTTCTATTAAGTAAATCAAATCGATAGAATAGCAATTCCAATTTTATCTTTATTTTTTTCCTTTTCTCATAATTGAATACAATTTTCTTTTGGATTGAGTCGCATTTTTTATTTTAAATATCTGATTAAACGAATATTTGCCGACGTCTCACAATTTGATATATCATAAAAGATAACCTGATAAAAAAACGATGCAATTTGGAAAGGAGATACGTTAATGTACGAAAGAAGAAGAAGAACATTTTGCAATTAAAAAATATAGATCGGTATCTCTATACATTGCACAAATATAAGAGAAACATAAGTTTTTTAATCCGAAAAATACATAAATGCATATTTTTAATATCGAATTTTACGTCTGTTTTAATTGACTTGTTTTAAAATCAAAGGTCTAGATAGCACATAACTTGAAGAGAACACTCAAAATGTAATTTCAACTATGTGAACACAGTGCTTATCTGTCGTTTTTTAAAGAGTACTTGTAAAGCAACAAACAGCTGATGTTTCAGATAACTTATTAATCGTTTCTTATCGTTAGTGCGAAGTTTTCCCCCACCTTTTAGCTTCCACGCTACTTTTACAATGTAAATAGTGGAAGCTCTTATAAAGGAATTGATATGATAACATTAAATTATATGATAACATGGACTATATGAAAATTACATAAAGGACTATATGAAAGGATTATGTGACCATCACCCACTTTCACAGCCCAAACTAAAATTGCTACAAAAAAGTGTGATGTGTAAAAAAATTAACGAATTATTCCTAGTAATCATCATCGACATAAATAGATAATCGACAATGTCTCTGGTAATCATTGAAAATCTCAGGAAAAAAAATCGAAATTAGAAAGTAAAAAAAACGAATTCGTAAGGCTTTGCCTATTATATGAAATCCTGCAAAATTGATAACCCATTGTAATATTATATCAAATCTATTTTTTATGGAATTGAATCCGTATTTCCCACTATCCTGTTTTACATGAAATCTTTCTAGAACAGATTGGGAAATATTATACTGCGAACAGTATTGTAAAAAAGATCTATAATTTAAACTATTATAGATCAGCTCAAAAATATTAGCCAGATAGAACATTCCAGGCATAGTAAATGCAGGCATAGTTTCGTGGTAATTTAAAAATACCAGGAAATAATTTTTTTCAATCCTTAGGGGGAGGTAGCTTTTAAAAGGTTGAGAACCACTGATTTAAACTATTATAATCAAGTCAAAAATTATCCGATAATTCCCATAGTAATGAAATTTCTGAAAACAGGAAATATTTTATCCAGGGGGATTTAAAAGTTAAAATTTAAACTATTATAGATCAGCTCAAAAATATTAGCCAGATAGAACATTCCAGGCATAGTAAATGCAGGCATAGTTTCGTGGTAATTTAAAAATACCAGGAAATAATTTTTTTCAATCCTTAAATATAGAACAATCGCATGAGAAATTTATTTATGTTGAATTAAAAATGAAACGACAATTTGTTTTTCTGATCAGTTTGGAATGACATCCTAATAGTATATCGATTGAATGTACAGTTAAGATTGTTGTATGTTGATGAAAATGGTTTTGCTTTATTATAAGGGTGAACAATATAATATAGTTATTCTTCAAGATACAAATAAATTTAGCAAACGATAAAAAAATAATTATTAAATTTTTGAAAAAGTTAATAAAGGCATTAAATATATAGACAGTGCGCAAAATCGATTGAACTGAACCATGTTTGGGAGCTTTTTTAAGCGAATGGGGGTAGTCTTTTGTGGAAGCGGTTCTCTGTGACTGTTTCTGTTACATATCTACTGTTCATTTAGACCACGTTTCTGTTCATATCTGTTTCATTTAGACCACGCCATCTTATCTTCATTTCTATTTTAAACGTTTCTAATTCTCTTTATGTATTTTATCAAGTTTATTTGCTTGCAAAAGTTTCAATTTGTGAAAATGATAATTTGATGAAATATACCTTTAGCTTATATACAACTTAAAAATTAATCTGGAAATTTTAATAATCAATGCAAGAAATGCCTAGTTTTCAGGTCGCTGTGCAGAATATAAACAATGCAACTATATTTTATAATATTGGCATGTATATCGCCATGTCTTTTACAGAAATTGACATGCAAAATGAAATGTACAAAGAAAAAATTTACAAAAATTGTACTTTTTAAAATTTTATATTTTATAAACTTTTTCTAATTTTTATAAAATATAGATATGAAAAACATTTTAGGTTCGTTTTCTCCCTTATGGCTGCTTTATTGGCGGTCAGGCCTTTGCAGACTCGGCATATTCCCCAGAACTGAGAGCCATTTTTTTTGTGGCACCAGGCAGCTCTGACAACCAATTTTCACGCTCAGGTTACAATGAATCTGAGCTCTATGTTGATGTTAAAGTATACCGAGATTTAATTTTGCAGAGAGAACCTAAGCCAAATGGGTACTCAAGGGGTCTTTTTCATGCCACATAACCATATGACAAGCTTGCCCACGATTTTCCCATCCAGAAAATCTGACGACTCAGCCGGGGATCGACCCCGTAAACTTAGGCCTATGAGGCAGACACGTAATACCTCTCAGCCACTGAGCCGCTTGTGTTCGTTTTATGATCGCATAAAGAATATAGCTTTGAGGAGAAATCACATTTTATTTTTAACTACTACATCTTTGCTACATTAAAGGTAAATAGCACTTTAAGTTTAGTTTAGTTTAGTTTGAATTATCGTCGCACTAGAGCTACGTCGTATTTTAGAACCACAGTCAAAAGTGACGAGCCGACACCTGAGTAGGCACCCAACGCAACCGTTAAGGGCGACATCGTACGCGGCGTTAGGACTTTGAAGGATATTTAACGTGCACTCCCGTCACACGGGGTATTATTCGTCGGACATTTTTGGCTGCACGGGCCGTTTATAGGTCGGCAGTTATTTTGGCGATGCCCGGACCCGAACCTAGGACCTTCCGCATGCTAGGCGAATGCCTAACCGACTGGGCTCCCCAGCCCAATAGCACTTTAAGATAATATCAGATGATCACATGTTGGTTGGTAGACATATATATTCAGGTTTGTGTGCTTGGTCAGCGACCCGCTTATAAACCTTCGTCAAGTAAGACAGACACAACAGACAACACACACACATAAGTGGATCCATCTAATTTTTAGAGACAGAGGCCAACTAGAGGATCCCCAGAATTGGCTTGTCACCCCCAGAGGTATTGATTTGAGGTGATCACATAAACTATAGTGCTTTTTTCAGGTGCATGCAAACAATATCTTTATCTTGTAAATGTAAAAAAAGAACAACTGCAACTATAAGTTAATGCATCTCAACGTGACTGTGTGCATTTTGTCTGACGCAACTTTTCGAGTTATTGCATGGTATATAGACAAATACAGCTGGCTCTAGGAATCATATAGAGAACTGCGCATTTGAAAGATTTTCTCGATGTTAGCATAGCTGCTTGGAATGAATCATGATACTTCTGTATGATTTATTCTCGGAATGTCATTGCATTCGTATATAATTATTTTGTGTCTTTTATGTTCAAAACTCATACTTTCATTTTAGAGTATTACGATGCTCTTTTTAAAAATGACCAATATGTAGTTCCAGTGTGAGGTTGATCCAACCAACCAAATATATTTTATAAAAGTCTCAACCCTCTTTTGGGGGCTGGGGGGCCCAGTCGGTTAGGCATTCGCCTGGCATGCGGAAGGTCCCAGGTTCGGCCGGTTCGGGTCCAGGCATCGCCAAAATAACTGCCGACCTATAAACAGCCCGTGCAGCCAAAAATATCCGACGAATAATACCCCGTGTGGAGGGAGTGCACGTTAAATATCCTTCAAAGTCCTAACGCTGCGTACGATGTCGCCCTTAACGGTTGCGTTGGGTGCCTACTCAGGTGTCGGCTCGTCCCTTGACTGTGGTTCTAAATTACGACGCCCTTCGCCAATAGCCCTCGTGTAGCTCTAGTGCGACGATAATTCAAACTGAACTAAACCCTCTTTTGCTACAATACTGTATTATCTGAATATTAAATATGCACAAAGTGGGTATCCATGAACAGACAGGTCTTGTAAATTGATATAAAAACACAGATTGGCATTTGGAAATTAATTGAATCCTTTGAAGGCTAAATAATTAGGGAGAAGTGTCAACTTGTTTTCACTGCATTAGGTTTTAATTTGAATTTCAATACTTTAGTAATAAATTTACTATAATAATTAAACTACTTTATTAATTAAACTACTTTAACAATTGAACTACTTTAATAATTGAACTACTTTAATAATTAAACTACTTTATTAATTGAACTACTTAAATAATTGAGCTACTATAATAATTTAACTACTTCAATAATTAGACTACTTTAATAATTAAAAGTATTGTAATATTCAAAATATATTTAAAAATAAAATCATTTTAAATTATTTATATAATTTTAAATAATTTTTTAATTATTTTTAGTAATTAATCTTATTAAAAATTATTGCAATTATTTTTAGTAATTAATCTCATTTAAAATAATTAAAATTGGTTAAAATAATTACAGACATATTTAACAATTTCCACCTTTTAAACTCGTTTTAAATTTCAAATTACTAACGAAAGAATATTTAAATTATTAATTTCAAATATGAATTTCAACTATTTAAATTATTAATTTCAAATATGAATTTCAACTATTTAAATTATTAATTTCAAATATGAATTTCAACTATTTAAATCATTAATTTTAACTATTCAATATATTTAAGATTATACAGAATTGGGAATTTTTTAATATTTTATTGAAGACAATCTTTGTGGTAAAATTTATAAGCTATTTTTTACTTTCAATAGCCTAATAGGAAATCTAGTGTAATGAAAGTATTGCTTTTTGGGGTCGAAAATCCGTAATGGAGATTTTGGGTTTTCTACAGGTTTGGAGGGGGATGATTCTAAAAAGTTATTTTCAAAACATGGGTCCGAAATTATTGGTCATTGCCATAGAACTTTTTTGGTTATTTAGATATTCTGAAAAACAAAAGGAGAAACAGACTTCAAGTCTGGTGAGTATTTTGTAGTACCTGATGGGCGTCATTATAAGGCTTCAAGAAAATCGCGCATTCGCAAAAGGATAGCTGCCATAGAACTTGTTAGGTTTTATATCTATTGAAATTACCTTTGAAGGTATTGATTTATTGAGCGGTAATTGAAAGTAAAATTACACACCCTTCGTTTCTTTTTCGAAAGCAATCAAATTTTGCATTATCAGAACTGTTATGTAAGAGCACAACAAAACACAAGTTGAGCGTAAACACAAAACCAAACACCGATTACAAATGAGTCGGTATAAGGGTCAAGTCCGCAGAAAAATTCCCCTACACGCTACTTCTTTCCTTAAAATTTTGAAAGGAATAAGCGTAGTGGGAAATTGTCCTACGGACTTATCCCCCTCTTTACAATTAGCGATTGCAAATGGGAAACGGCTGTTGACTATGCACCTGAATTCGTAATCACACATAAAAGTTGTTTTTCCAGTTCGTTTCGAAACTCTAGCATCTGTTTTGGAACATAGAGTTAGGATTAAGAACATGCTGCCGGGCAAAAACCAATACAAATACCGGTTTCCCGAGTGAAGCCATCGATCGCCTTTCAGTAAGCCCAAACAAACGGTCTTGGCGAGATATTTGGCGCTGTTCTAAAGTCGAGTTTGTGTGACTTGCAAAATCGACTTGGCGAAAATGTTCAACACTCTAATAATAATTACAACGTCTTTTTCTTACCTGAAAAAAGATTTACTACATCTATTGTAAATTCCGATTTTGTGCTACAGCCTACAACTGCCCAAACAGTCATTTTTCAATTTTTAAACAACGTATTTTAAAGAATAAAAGTATGCATTTTACATCAAACTAACGTTGGTTTTGGCTTACTAGGGTTGCTTGGCGACTTTCTGACAGCTTCACTTTTTTTTCTCGCCAAGCATCTCCATCTTCTTCTTATCTCTATGGTTTTGGAAGCTCCACCTTTACAGGAGCGAGTTGGTTTTGCTGCAGCTGTTCCGTGCATATGACATAAACAAACAACGCACCTTTGAAATCGGGATGTGAGGTATAGGAACACCCTGTTTTTTGCTCTTCGTTTGTTTTTAGCAAAGTAAAATCGCAATATGAAGCCTTGAACACTGAACAGATTTAATAATCGATAGAAATACAATTTCATTTTAATTGAATTAATAAGTCGAACAATTTCTTAATAGGCTGTTTTTACTGCAGTCACAAAATATTTTTAAAATTTTGTAATAAATTTATTAAAAAATGTAATTGAAAGAAAGTTATTTTAAAAAAAAGGATTAAATTTAACATTAAAAATTTAGTTGATTTCGTTTTAAAATATCGGTCTGGGTTCTTTTTTTAATCTACTTTCCTTTTTTTTTTTTAATTCGAAAGATTTTTTAAGAAAAACAGTAAACAGTAGGTATTTTCGTCTGTGAGTCCTTACCAACATTCGGTTCTATCCATTCGATTTTAAAAAACCCTTTTTTGTCAGGAAGGTGTGATATCAGTGAACTATATTTTATACTTTTTGTTCGTTTGTCTGTACGTCTGAACGAACGTATGCCTACCTGTTTGCCGATAACCCATTTAAATTACTTTGACTTAATTTTTATTCATTCAAATCGCTGTTTCTATATAAAGTTAGTGCAGTTAAAGTCATGTAGTTATTTTAGAACTTCTTGTTTTAAACACATGCATTGGACTTGTTTAAACAATTTAATCAATATAATATAAGAAAATAAGCAGAAATATACAGTTGCAAATTTTTTAGCAAAAAGAATAACATAACATCCAATACAAAAGAAAAGTAATAGAAAAAAAAGATTTTAAAACGAAATTAAATAAAGTTACTTTTTTTAATTAACAAAAAGTAGTGCACTACTCTTAGAACTTTTAAACCCACCTTTTAAATTTTAATCACACTTTTATAAGAATAAAATCATTTTTGAACAAACATTTTTTGGGAATACTTGGATTATTAATAACACTTGAAAATTCTTGTCGAAAACAAAACACCTGTTTAAAAATTAATAACGAAACATAAAACCACTCTTCTTTTCGTAAACTACTTGTTTCTCCACCATCAACACGCTTGAAGGGCATCGTCACCAAACTTGAGATAAGCCATTTTACTTTTAAATATCGAATATCACTCTGGAACACTGCCAGGTAAATCGAAGCATGTACTCATGTAGCAAGATACCGTTATAATAGGTGATTACTTAATACTTAACCACAGAGTTTCGCAGAATCCATAACATATGTTATTGGGTTTAATGATTGGGTAATACGGTTTCTGGAAAACTAAAATAATACATTTCTTGCTAACCAAGCATTGGAAGTAAATATTTCTTTTCGGGTAGGGAAAGGAAAAGTTGGATATTGTTTTTGATAAAATTGACATGTATCAGGTCTTGAGTGGCAACACATATGCTGAATGAAAATATTTTTTTATTTTATTTCGGGTGGTGAATCAATGTCACTTGGGAACAGAGCACCGATCGTAGTAGTAAGTTCAGACTTCAGTAATGAAAGCTGCAAGGAACTACGTCACTTGAAAAAGCCAAATAACGTTTAAAAATATGTATTACAGAAAATATGCTATTTAAAAAAAATCAAAAAGCTATTCAAAATTGTAGGCAATAAAGAGACTTCATTCGATTTAACGAATTAATTTTTCGTTCATCATCATCAATTTTATCGTTTTCAAATTCAACTATGTGTTTAAGGAAATAATGTCAGACTGACCACTGCTCAAAAACCACTCTTTCGGAATCAGCACGTGCTGAAAACGTGCGTGAAACCAAATCAACGTGCAAAAAACACAAAATATCCATGTTGTATTTTCGACCCATCGCAATACTTTCAATACCTTATATTTCATTTTAGGTAAATCAAAGTAATAAACATTTTAATATTTTTATAGAACGAAAGATCTTTTTAATTTATTTTAGTTCACTTTCTTTAGTTTAAATAAAACAATGTAATAATTATAATTTTTTTAATTCCTTATCATTTCTTTAAAATCGTTTTATTTTTAATTTTTTAACAGTATGTATGTTATTAGAATTTTTTAAATTAATAATTTGTAATTATAATTTTTGGTGTTATTTAAATACAACGTATAGGAGCATGCAAATAATTTTATGAATCATAGCCTTATACATTTTTCGAATCGTGCAAAATAAAATAATTTTGCACATAAAAGTGAAAATGATTACTTAAAGATAAAAAAAAACCTTTAATTAAAAAAAAAACATTAAAATTATTTGTGCGATTTTTATCTAGAAAATATTTCTACCATCGAACAAAAACATACCTTAATGAACGAAACCTTGAAATTGGATGCAATAAAATTGTGACCTTAGCTATCAATTATCATATGAAATTCCTAAATACCACAAATATTTTGGGCATATTTGTTTTAATACAATACGGATTGTCTTATTTAAAACACTGAACACACTATAAGAGAAAATACACTTTTAGATAATGTGTAATGTTGGTTAAGTTACAGAAATAATTTAAAAGCGAAGAGGAAAAAAACGGATATTCATTTTTTTTTACATACATAATGTAATTTGAAAATGATTTTTCAAAAACTTTCGAAAGCTTTTTATGACACATTTTAAACAAAATCTTAATTCATATTATATTTTTTAATACATAAATTTTAAACTAACCCATTAAACCATCAACATAAAAATTTTTGATGTTACGTATATTTTTTTAATGAATTAAATGTAAAAACAAAAATTTATTAAAGGATTAAATCGATCAATATTTATTCCTTAGATTTAAATTGTGCAACGATAAAATTGGTAAATAGGAATATAGTTGGGTGGAGGGGGGGGAGGAATTAAACTCAATAAACAGACAAACCATAGACAATGAAATTAAATAGATTCAGGGAATTTTTAAATTTCATTAAGAAATAAGTTCATTTTTTAATTAAAACTACTACCCACTCATTTCTTTTAATGTGCACGTTGAACTTAATTCACGTCCTACTATTTTAGCCAAGGTTTTTATTTGCATATCAAATTTTACGAGGCTCTACGAAGTTGAAAAAACTCTTTTATAAGGTTACGCTTTGCCAACAACGGATGTCCAAAGAACTGGTTTTGTGGAGAAAAATAAAAATTACCCTTTTCGGGTAGAAAATAAAATAAAAACAAAATTAAAAGGTGGAATACTCGTCTCTCCATCTATAATGTTAATCTTCATTTTAAAATCAGTGTCAGTGATATTTGGAATTCACCACTTTACATTTCTCATTTGCAGTTTACATTTCATTTTTTTTTTTTTCATATTTACCAGTTGCAGTTCATAAACAAAATGTCAAGAGTTTTCTTTTTCAGACATATTTCATCATAGAACTAGTTTAATAACAATAGTCCATTCAATTGTAGAAAAATATTCCCTCAAGGCAAAATTGTAAGATTTAGTTTCTCAACGGGGCTCTCAGGAAGTCGGGGCCCTGGGCATGTGCCTCGTTTGCCCTGCTGGAAATCAGGCTCGTAAGACACGTTAATAATAATTAATGTCCTAGCAGTGAAGGTTTAGGTTAGATTGAATTGTAGTCTGTTTAGAGCTACACGGGGGCAATTGGCGACGGGCGTCATAATTTAGAACCACGCCACAGCCAAGCGTGTGTGTGACATTTCAACTCCCAACGCAACTTTAAGGGCGACATCTCACTCGGGGAAATTAGAGCATATTTAACGTGCACTTTCTCAAAATGAGGTATTATTTGTCGGACTTTTTGCTTGTACAGACTTTTTATGGGTCGGCAGTTAAATTTCTGGCAATTTCCGACCCCGCATGTAAGGCAAGCGCTTTACCAACTGAAATCCCGAGCAATTTATTTTTGCGTCTGATGATGGTTAAAGAACGTCGCACTAGAGTTATTCAAGGGATATTAGCGGTGATGTTAGCGTTACAACAGGAGAGATTTAGATCAAGACCTACTGTTTAACACGTTGGCTGCCACTGACGCGCCAGCGCGTCGCTTGGTTCCGATTCACCGATAACAGTATATTCTGATGAAATTCATAGTACCATTTCGCCAACCGTTCTTATGAGTTCAAGTTCATTTGAAAACTTGATAAACATGATGGTTAGTGGTGTAACAAATATCTTTCATTTTGTGTGCTGTCAGTCGATTATAAACTTCGTCCCGTAAGACAGACAAAGACAAACTTATCCATACAAGCATTTCAAATGCACATATAATGCAATTCTTTGCAATTATGCAACGCAATAGTGTGAATCGTTTCGTCCCAGACGAAATATACTCACACGCCATAAATTTCATGTTCAGGCATCGCTTCATCACCTGAAATTTATTTCGAACTTCATTAATAAGATCAATCCGCATATGCACGTTAAATTAACCTTAATGTGACGAGGTTATTATTTTTGCAAGCAAGAAAGTTGGGATTTTAATTTAGACAACCGATCCTGCTGTGCTTGGAATAATACTTGATGATTTGAGAGTATATTCTATTTCAAATTACGAGGAAATTAAATCTTTCGTCTCAAGTGTAGGGCAACCAGACATACTGCATTTCGCAGTGCAGTTTAGTTTGTTATTGAACTATCTAGCTATAAAAAAATTACAGTCTGTTTTAATTTTTTGTATTTTTTTTCAAATAAAAACATCCCAAAAAAATATGAATTATGAAAATTTAGTGATGATTTCATAGTCGAAAAGTTAATAACTGAAACAAATCTGGTGATTGGCTTCAATTCAATAATTGGTGACAGATGATGAGTTATCCGGTCGGAAAAGGCCAAGAATATTTCCTCGTATTTTTACGACCAGCTATCGTGCCTTGTAATTTTACGACCTCGAACTAAGATTTTTACTTTTTTGAAAATGAAGAAGATTTAGTTATTTAGTTCATTTCCATTGTAACGAACTGGTTTAAAAAACAGGATGTTCTTCTACTTCACATCAGCCTCTATCGATGAAAAATTTCCATCGCTATAGTGGCAGCGAATGTGTTAAAAGCAGATACCGAAAGGCCATGAACTCTATTGGAGATTGGTTGAAGTAACGTCGCCCTGGAACTACCTATACAAGGACTATTAGCGACGTGCCTCGTAAATTTTATCCACGGTCAAGTGACGATGCCGACATACCTGAGTCGGCACCCAAAATACAACCTTATAGCGATATCTATGTAGGAACAATTGTGTGACTAGAATGTGGTGCATGAAATTATATTGTCGTTGTATGCATTCTAATTCTAATAATTGAATTAGGCTTTATTGTAGACATTGAGTTAGTTCAATAGATAATGCTTTTTAAGTCTGAGTTTTATTATCGAATTAACAAAATAATGCATAAAAGCAATGTTTTTAATTTAAAAAAAAACAGCCCGCACTCAAAAATAGAGCTGCAAGAGAAACCAACTTTTAGGTCAAGTCCACCTATACGTGTTTGGCCTTGTGATTTACTTTTAGATAACCTTCACTGAAGAAACAGGTTTGAAATTATTAAAGCAGAACTCTTTCTACCGTTTTTCTTTTGTTTTTGAAAGTGAAACCACTGTTTGGATTTAATTCTACAGTTTTAAAAGCTAGGATGGAACTTAATAATAAAACTATCATTTCCCTTTCACAATGGGGAAGTTGCATGAATCTGAAATTCATTTGAAAATAATAGTCATTTCAAATACTCGTCGAATGGTGGTATCATGTATCATTCGCGCTAAGAAATATAGTCGATAATTTATTTAAAAGTAAGCTATATACAGCTATATACAGTTATTTAAAAGTAAGCTATATACAGCTATATACAGTTATTGACTATATTTATTAGCGCGAATGATACCACCATTCGACGTGTATTTGAAATGACTATTATTTTCAAATGAATTTCAGATTCATGCAACTTCCCCATTGTGAAAGGGAAATGATAGTGTATAATATACAACAACGTACAACAACATGTATATAATATACTTACAATAAAAACACTCACAATCCTCTGGCTATAGATTAAGACAGCGGGCTTGGCTCCAGGGCCGGATTTCTAAATAGGCTGTAGCCTATAGCGGTGAATTTTTTGGGGCGGCAAATTTTACGACCAATTGAAGCAGCATTCGGCATAAAAATATTATTATAAAGATACGAATATTTTTAAGAAAGAAAACAAATAATTTACATTAATGCGTAAACCGTAAATGTATATATACTAATATTTCGTAGCAAACGGTATTTGGGAGGACAATTGCACCCCTCCTCCCGGATTTCGAAGTTGAAAGAAAAATAGTCGAACAGTTTTTAAAAAATTCGTCTATATTTCGCTTTTGATTTAGCGTGTAAAGGTACATAGATGATTCTAATGTGTGTATCTATTTTAAAAAGCACATAACACCCTATTTTGCAACTAACCAGCTACCTTTCCCCGAAGGGGGAGAGTATTGTGACAGGGGCGGCAAATCAATCGTAGCCTACAAGCAGCAAATCTTTAAATCCGGCCCTGCTTGGCTCCCTTTATATTGGCGTGCTATTTCTTAGCAACTTCTATACGATATAGCTGTCGAAATTACAAAGTATGTTCTGAATGATCTTCAACCGGAAATTTTTTAGCAAACGCGAGTATTCTAATTTCAAGTTATTTTTATTAAACTTAGTAGATTTCCTACGACGATTTCGATTGATCCAATAGTTGACTAGGTCCGAAATAACTACGGCGCGCTCT
Organism: Oedothorax gibbosus; assembly: GCA_019343175.1. Lineage (NCBI taxonomy): Eukaryota > Metazoa > Arthropoda > Arachnida > Araneae > Linyphiidae > Oedothorax > Oedothorax gibbosus. The sequence continues at coordinate 41,283,944 of CM033277.1, read as the reverse complement.
AGTACAATTATTACTAAACAACCAACACCAGGAAAAGCTGAAACTAATTTCCAAAACAAAAACTGGTTGAAGTTAGCAGTTAGTTCTCCTCAGCCGAACGTTTTGCTAATTCATGGAATTTTAATGTGTATATTTCAGGTAAGGAAAAATTAATCATTTAAAAAAAGTTTAGCTGATATTCGGCTTCTAATGTACTAGAAAAAGGCATAGTAGTTATTTCGCGGGGTATGATGCAATTTCCCATTATTATTTAACTTTTTTTTTGTAGGAATATATATATTCAAATTTTTATTCCTGGAAAAGAAGGTAAAAATTAAGAACTATAACATGCCTGACACAAAAATTTTGTGATTTATACCATAAAAATTATTTTTAAAAAGTTTGAAAAAATTGAGTAATAAATGATTTTAATAATAAATAGTTTAAGGATTGTTACTGCTTTTCAAAATTATTTAATAGTAGGTAATCTATTAAAATTATTTTTATATGACAAATTTCAATTTTAAATAAATGTACAAATGAATATATTGAGAAACAAGACAGAAAATTACAATTTATTATTTCCAAGTAAAAAAAAAACCCTTTAATTCTGAAAGTTTTACATCAAAACATATTTGCCCATGACTTTCGGCAACAGTGTTTTTACAAATTAAAAATTGGTCTTAAAAACAAGCAACACATTAAAGTACGATGGTCCAAATAAACCACAACATGAAGATTTGCAGAAGATTGTGTACAATCGTCCTTTTCAGTTCCAGAAGAAAAACCCTTGAATGTTTCCGGACATGTTTGTAACTCAGAAATCAAAAGCAATCCATATGCATCAAAGATAAACCTGAAACTAAACAATTACATTTTGAGTTGAAAATAAGAAATCTAATTTCTAGTTAAATCTGAAACAAGGATCTTTCTATAAACCTTTTTCCATTCAAACACCTATTTTCCAGTGATAACACATATTTCTTAAAATTTTAATTACATCTTGTGAAACAAAATTAAAAACCATAGTATATGTTAACATTATCAATTGGTTATTATTGATAGCAATGATTATATCAATAAGAAGTCATTATAATAACTCAGCCATTATTATTATAATCTAGTAAATAATAAGTTAAAAACTATTAATAGCAATCCAGTTTATCCCGCAAACCCTCACATAAACACAACATCACACTACTACTTTGGGAAGCTTACTTTCACTATAAAACATTTAACATCTGTTATGGTAATAGCTCTTAAACACATTACTTATCACTTCTTACAGTTTATACATTTAAGAGATTAAAAAATGAACATGAACTGCACAGCTATCTTTCTGAAAAGTTCTTTTAGCAATAAAATTTATTTCTAAACTTACCTTATTCATCCACAGGGTTGTTAAAAACCCGTTTTTTTCATGAAAAACCCAACCCACATAGGGTTTTTGGGTTGTTTTATGGGTTTTTTCAGGGTTTTATGGGTTTTTTCAGTATTTTGGATGGGTTTTTCAGGATTTTTTGATTTATTGAGGGAAGTTTAAACTATTTATCTATACATTACAATTTTTAAAACTAACATAACATCTTGAGAGAGATAATCAGGAATACAGGAATGATGTAATTTAAATTAGAACAATTAAAAAATAATTGCATATAGATACATAAATGTATATTTAAATTTATAAATGTATTGTCTAGAACCAAGTATTGTTTGTGTATGTGTAAAATTATATAATCCGGAATATTGTAACGATAGAAATTTAAAATAGAATTTTTTTTTAAATTTATATTTAATTGTTAAATAATTAGTATAAATTTAAATTTGTAAATGCATTTTAAATATTGAAGGTACAAAAATGTAAAAATATATTAAGAATAATACTAAAATATTAATTAAAAATGATATGAAATTTATATTTTTTGGATGTATAAAAAGTTTACTTTTTTTAATTTTCAGTGAAGGCAATTTTAAGTTCATTGTCCACTTGGGTTTTTTGATGGGTTTTTTCAAGTGGGTATTTTTTTTTAAAAACCCACCCGGGTTTTTTCGGGTCGGGTAAAATCATAACAACCCTGTCCATCCACAATCCTACACCTTGAATGGATGTCAAGCTTGTAAACTAATGATTAAACTGGAGCAGAATATTTTTTATTTCAATAGATTTTTGTAAACACAGTATAATCAGCTCTACCTCTATTTCTATCATATGTAAAATTTCAACAAATAGTTTTAATAAACATATATTAAACTAGCAGTATGGTCCCGCCTTGCTGGGAACTCGTTAACTTAATATAAATTTGTCGTAACTAAAGAATATTGGAATGGGGTTCTCTGTTTCAATAAGATTGATTACCTAAGATTTACATAAAACAGAGGTTGTCATAATCAAAAAGTTTCGAACGTTAATGTAGAAGAACTTCCGGATACACAATGTTTGCACTCCTTCCGTTTGGAGCCAAAATATATGAAGAATTCCAGATTTACCTACTCTAGAACATCAAACATACAGCTAACCATAGGAAAAACCATGGGTTCATTCAAACCATGGGATAAAAAGCACCATATATATAACATCTAAAATTCATGGCTCGTACAGTGACAATATTTCTTTTGGTACAAACTACGATTTTTAAGGACCTTACTTGAAAGACTACAATTAAAAAAATTACTTATTACAATTATTTAAGATTTTTGGGTTTTACACACTACTATACAATAAACTATAGAATTATAGGGTCTAATAATGCAAGACACCAAAAATAAATTTGCAAAATAATTTAAAATTATAAAGATATATGTCTTCATAGGGATAAAATAGGTAATACATAAACTAAAAGCAACAGCTTTTTTTTACATATTTAAGTCCAATAATGATTTATGCTGTTAAAAAGTATTTTAAAAACTTAAAATACTCATTTTTAAAAAGAAGATTCTATGGCTTTTGAAGACTTCAAATCCACAGAATAATTTAGTTCCGTGAACATAACTTAAGAAATAAATGGAAGTCAAGTTTTTATGACTTGTACTTTTGTTTATGATCTTACTATTAACGTAATATCAAGACAAAATAAAGAACATTTCACTTAACGTAGGACTTGCAGATTGTACCAATTTTACATAAAATACTTAAAAACAGGCCATTGGCAAGTAGTAGATGTTTCAATCGAAGTTTCTGGAATATTGAACTTGCTTTGATTTTAGTGTTATTATACTTAATTTAAAAAAAATATATGCTTACATACCTCAGAAGTATTCTAGTTGCTGTTATTCAGGTTTTGTACCATTCGCTTCAGCTTTCTTTTTATTAGCTTCTGTGTTTTGCATTTTTGTTACTAATTTCCGCACATGACCACAAGGATCGTGTTTGTTTGTATGTTCGCTAACTTCTTTCTTTGTTCTATATTTACTATTTCCAGTCAAATATTTATCCTCTTCGTAGTTGTAATGCTCGTATTCGTCAACATGCTCTTCAGACATTATTACTTTGTATTAAGTTTACTATTTATTGGCGAAAATAGCCTCAAAAATACCTGACGGGATCTGAATCTCAAACACGTCTGCTCAAGAAGAAAGCGGAAGAAAATATGTTTATGTTTGTTTGTGTTTGATTGGCCGTGTCCTGACTACGACAACAACACTCAAAACATCGACAACAAAAACAAATGCAACAACCGTAATTTGTACATGCATGCGTCAACGAAAACATTGCGCACGGTTACTGCACCTCAACTGCACGGTGTTTTAGCTTATTAACGCATGCCTCAAATGTGTACGAGAATACTCTGATTCGGTGTATCTTGCGCTGTGATAACTTGAGAGAGAAAAACTGAATTTATCATTTGCAACTTTTCAAATAACCAAATTTAAGCCAAAAAAGCAATTAAAAATTCCGCTCTCGTCAAGAAACCGTGAAAAAAGTTGCAAGTAAAGAATCTAAGATATATTTGCTATTTAAAGCCATGTCTTCTAGCTCAATGATGTTAACTTGTTGTAGGGTTGCTATTGTCAATAGGTTGTGTCCTGACTACGAAATCATTTGAATTGGAAATGTTTTGAGATTTTTTAATTCATTTTTTATATTTTTTCATACTAATTAAAGTTTGCCCAAACCTAATAGCCATTGTGCTTACACGAGCGATATTGATTTTCCATGCCAAGTGACTAGTTCGACAATGGACCTTCAGTTGACTTTCCAATCAATCAAGCTTAGTACTCATTGTGCAGAAGGTGGTCGAATGAAGAGCTGAGTATATTTATGACCTACCGGACCCATATACGAACCCGGATCTACGGAATACATTGAGCTAGAAGGGAAACTGGAGTGAGGTATCAGCGAGCCGAAAACCCACTCACACCCTTTTGAGCGAACAAGGCAGAAAAGGACTATTTTCCCTACATTTGTATGCAATGCTTGTCCTTGTATGCGAGCATATTGACTTGGGCTCCTAAACGTATTTTAACATTTTTAGTTCGAAAGAAATTAACCTTCTTTAACTTTAAATTCCAACTTTTTAAAGAGATAACCATGTGGATCACTAACCCAGCGAAGACGAACCCAATAGCGAAGTAGGCAAGTTTCTAGGTTTTCTGCCCGGTTCGTTTCTGCTGCAGTGCCGTGTATTCCTATGCGTTTCGTTATTGAACCGGCTCGTTTGCTGCACTGTTCAGTGAATCACACACCTCACTCCACGTTTCTTCTACTAGATCAGTGACGGAATAAGAGCAAGAAGCGCTGACCACTACGCCAGAGTGATTGCGCATAATATTTTTATATTAAGGGTAAAATAACAAATTAAAATTTTCCTTAATATATATAAAAAAAGCTTTATAATAAAAATAACGTATTACAGCTAGCCTCAAAATAGCCTTATAAATGATAATTTAATAAATAAAAATAAATAATCTTTACTAGTAAATAAGTTTATTAATAATTTATACCAATAATAGTTCATTATTATATTAGTGTGTATTAAATTGATTTCTAAAAATGTACTTAAGTACCCCTACTCCATTGTTTGAATAAATTAATTGCAATAAAAGTGTTTCTTAGTCATAAAAATATTAATGCTAATAAAATGAAACCTAATCTCCATATATTAAAAAAAATATCATCAATAAATGTTTCAAAATCTAAATTTGTCCACCTAATTTGAAATATTATTTTAAAACTCTGCTGCAACATTGTAACCGCTTGGAAATCGCTGATTTTGTAAACATTATAGAAAATTAATATAAGTGGTGATATAATGCCAAATCTAGTGCACCAGTTTGTCCAGTTTCTAAATCTACGACAGTCGGGACCGATATGATTGGTTGCTATTTTCCCTACAGGCGGATGGTTAGCAACGGCCTTATCTTTATTTGTCCTTTTTGTTATCTGTTTGTTATCGCAATCGCATGCTGCGTAATTTGCATTTTGGTTTGTTGCCGTGCGGCCTTGAACTCACCGAATATTCTTTTTTTTAAATATAAATTTAACTAATTTTATCAATATTTTAAATATATAAAATATCTGTCAGTATGTCCGTTCTTTGCACTTCGACTAGAACTTAAAATCTATGTGATAAAAAATGAAAAGCGAAGTTAGGATGAGTTTTTGTTTGAATTTCTTCTAATTCTAAAATATTTTTAGTAACTACATATTTACTTTTCATGTTCATACCTTTTTGTTGTTGTTGTATCTTTTGCTTTGTATTGCATTATTTATAGTTATTTATGCAATTAGTGTGAAAAGTCAGGCTTTTTTAAACGAGTTGAATAAATTATTTCACGAGGGAGTGAAATAAATTCACGTGTTTTAAAAAGGTTATTTTCAACGTGTTGTCATACACTATTTTTTATAATAACTTGCAAAAAAACTATTTATTGACATTTATTGATTGGCTTATTAATTTATTGTCACGTTCAAATAATTTGAATGTGATTATTTTTATTAATGATTATTTTAAAATCACGTGCAAAGAGTATTTCTTAGATTGGCATTGGAAATAAGACGCCAAATAAAGAATCATGTTCAAATAAAGAATTTTACACCAATCAGATGCTCTTATTTACTTTGTTGCACTAGTACGTAAAAGTATCTTTGAAACACGATTTCATTAAAAGCATCACTTTTGCCACGATTATTGATTTGAAAAAGTTAGTTTTTATAATATCGTGCAAAAAAACTAACTTTTTCAAATCAATAATTGTGGCAAAAGTGATGCTTTTAACGAAATCGTGTTACAAAGTTACTTTTACGCACTAGTGCGACAAAGTAAATAAGAGCATCTGATTGGTGTAAAATTCTGTATTTGAGCGTGATATATTTTATTCGGCGGCTTTGTGATTGGTGTAAAATTCTTTATTTGAATGTGATTCTTTATTCGGAGTGTCTACGTACACGGGCACCGTACAAGCATTGCGCGCACAGGTAGTAACTGCGCAGGAGCGAGGCTTATTAACAGTTTTAGTTTGATTCGTCATTGACCACCGTAGCTTAGTGGTAGCATAAAAGGTTCGTATTCTAAAGGTCTCGGGTTCAAAACACGCTTTATTATAGATTATTTTATAAGATTTTTTTCAACCTGGAAGATCATCGTTTCAAATTTGTCCTGGAAAAGTTTACTTGCATTTTTTACGTTTTCATGAAGTATTTAAATTTCTATTTTTTTAAAAAAACTTTCATTGCAAATGGCTAGAATTGATGTTTTTTTTAGAGAAAACAAAATTTCCGGGGCCCCAAACGGGTGTTTAGGCTTTCAATGCACCCTACAATACTGCCCATATTGGATAGTGATGTTTTTATAGAGAAAACAAAATTGCCCGGTGCCCAAAAAAGAGTAATCTCAACTTTCAAGTATATCATGCATGTCCGTGCAAGCAATGTAAGCACGGTTCCAGTAAGCCCCGACTTGAGCATGCGCGTTAATACCCGTACACGTAATGCGTGAACGGTGCCCGTGCGCGTAGCCTCTGCCTTCTTTATTTGGCGTCTGATTTCCAATGCCAATCTAAGAAATACTTTTTGCATGTGATTTTAAAATAATCATTAATATAAATAATCACTTTCAAATCATTTGAACATGATAATAAAATCATTAATAAGCCAATCAATAAATGCCAATTTAATAAATACTTTTTTGTACGTTATTATAAAAATAGTGTATGACAACACGTTGAAAATAGCCTTTTTCAAACGCGTCAATTTCACTCGCTCGTACCTCGTTCGTGAAATAATTTATTCAACTTGTTTAAAAAAGCCTTACTTTTCACACTAGTTGCATAAAGAGCTATTTTTTGCACGACATTATAAAAATAATTTTTTAATATTGTGTATATAATATTTTTATAATATCGTGCAAAAAACTAACTTTTTCAAATTAATAATCGTGGCAAAAGTGATGCTTTTAACGAAATTGTGTTTCAAAGTTACTTTTACGTACTAGTGCGACAAAGTAAATAAGAGCATCTGATTGGTGTAAAATTCTTTATTTGAGGTTGATATTTTATTCGGCGGCTTTGTGATTGGTGTAAAATTCTTTATTTGAACGTGATTCTTTATTTGGCGTCTTATTTCCAATGCCAATCTAAGAAATACTTTTTGCATGTGATTTTAAAATCGCGTTCAAATCACTGAACGTGATAATAAAATAATTAATAAGCAGCCTTATCATCTGGAAGTTCATATTTATCGCATAACATTTCTAATTGTAAATCCATATTTAACAGCGCCAAAGTTTTTGTTTTTTTCTTCAAAAGAGAATTTACTTTTTGCCTTTAGAATTTAATTTTCAATGACAATTTAATAAATGCTTTTTAGCACATTATTATAAAAAATCGTGTATGACAACACGTCATAAATAGCCCTTTTTAAACTTATGAATTTATTTCACTCGCTTGTGAAATAATTTCTTCAACTCGTTTAAAAAAAGCCTTACTTTTCACACTAATTACATAAATAACTTTTATGTAAACATTTTTTAAAATTATTCGGGATTCTTTTCTATTCCGAAACTTGCTACTGATAAAATTATCTCTGAAATCTGGACAGTCAACTTATATTATCTGATAAGCATTTTCTATTGCAGTGATAGAATTGAAGCATTGTTTTTCTTGCCCCTTGTTTTGTATTTAAAAAAAAGTTGCAAAATACTGCAACTTGTCGAAAGACATGTATTTGTGTAATAACATCCAATGCTAGATATATATTAGTTTGTGACTACCAGCCGTCTAGCTCTAGATTAGAACTATCGTAGTATATAAGCTGAACTACTCGGTCTTCACCTTGAGGTACCTTTTGGTGGACACTTGTTGTAATATCTTCAGAAAAATTACGTTCTTTTGAAACCAGAACAAAATAAAATTGAGTTGTCGACTTTATCTTTGTATGTATAAAAGGAGGATGCAGCTCTTGTGTTTACTGTTTGGCTCAGTGTAAAAACTATGATTTATATGCCTGGAAGCTATAACGATCGGTTACCAGCTACCACAAATCGTTCGCAGATTTTGTTTTATTCTTTTTTAAGTATTGCTTAGCAACCCTTAGATTTAAAAAACTATAACAAAACTAGAAATCAAGCTACTATTTTGAAGAGTATAATATCGAGCTGTTCTTGAGGGAGCATGTTCCTTGGCAAAATATCAACTGCTTCTGCATTAGACTTCAATGGGAACAGCAGGCTTTGAACCTCTGTGGGCTTCATGCCACATTTTTTATTATTATTTTTATTTAATTGATTCAATTAAATACACTAATGAACATTATAAAAAATATCTAAACAGGCCTGGTTTTGTTGGCAGATACAGCCTTTTGTAGATTCAGCATATTTCCCAGAACTGAGAGCCCTTTTTTCGTGGCACCATCTAGCCACAAAAAAAGGGCTCTTTTATTGGCGGATACAGCCTTTTGTAGATTCAGCATATTTCCCAGCACCGAGAGCCCTTTTCTTGCGGCACTCGCTACCAACTTTGGTGCTCAGATTACACAATGCATCTCTATGGATGTTAATGTATGCCAAGAGAACACAAACCACATGTTGTTGGTACTAAAGGAATTTTTTTACATCCACATAATCATATGACGTGTGCCAACGATTTTCCCATCACGCATATCAGCCGACTTATCCAAAGCTTGAACCTGCGATCTTGGACTGATGAGGCGGGTACACAATTCCTCGCCGCCACTGAGTTGACCCATTTATAAAAATAATTTATAACAAAAGTATAATTATACATACTATATGCCATTCCAGTATGCTTTTTAAAAAAAAAACATTTTTTTTTTTGTGATATAGCATGTGTTGCCTTCCACTTACTATTTTTAACATAATAGTTAATTTTATAAAATTCTCCATTGTAATAAGAATTATTTTCGGATGAGGGGAGTACATTTAAACAATTTGTTAAAGGGTAAAAGCATTTAACAAGTAGAATTTTAGCAGAATCGTAACTGACTTTTCTGCTCATATTTTAATTTCTTTTAGGGTAACATAAAAAACCAAAGCATTTAAATAATTTTTTTCATAAAAAATTACTCATTATATTTGTAATGCTATTTTTAATAACAATACATAAATTATAATAAATTTTGAAAAACGAAATATTAGTGTAATACTATTTATTTGTTAATCATGTTTGCAAGTGTGATTTCCCGAAAAATGAAGCATGGGTTAACATGTAAAGTTAGGTTTTATCTTATTTGATTATGCTGTAAACGTGACCTCACTTTTACGTTGCTTAAAGCATATTCTGTCCCAGCCCAGTTTCATCACACCTTTACTGCTTCCACAAATAGTGAAAATATATGTATGTGTGTGTATATATATATGTGTGTGTATATATGTGTGTATATATATATATATATGTATGTTATTTGTCTGTCTGTCCATGTCACCCATTTTCAGAACCCCAATTGCAAATTCACAGGGAAGTCTGAGTACTCAAAGTGATAAAATTTGGCTCCATGAGTCCATGCTGATTATTAAAAATGATTAACTGGAGGCGCATATATGAATATTATTAAAATAATTTTTTTAAAGACAAATTAATTTTGGTGGTGGTTGTCTAAATTTATTGTTAAAGTTAATTATTTAAAATTTTAATAACCATATTGTAGATAAAAATAACAATGTATTTTTAAATTTTATGTATTTAGATTTCTAATTACAAATCAATGGGACCAGATTTTCAAATTATATGCACAAGAAAAAATTAATAAATTTAGCATTCAAAATGCAAATTATTTTATTAGTCCAGACAGTAATGTTTTGTAATTTACTATGCGTTTCATGTCTGGATCATTTTGTTCAACACCAATAGAAATGTTATTGTACATATTAACTTCGTTTGGTTTTGTTGATGCTTTAAACTTTTTTTAAAAAGATATTTTTTTTTAATTCAAGGTGGAAATGTCAATGGAGGTTGAAAATTTAAGTGTTTTTCCGTGGACTTGAATTGAATCTCAGCAATGAACCCAAGCAAAGTTACCAACCCAACTTGCGTTGAAACCGAAAATAAACAGATACAAGTTCCACCTCGACTGAAAAAAAAACTTCAATATACTGCATTGTTTACGAATCAAATAATTGGTATAATAGGAGTTGATGAAGGTAAATATCAAGAAAGTAAAAAAAACCCTCATTATTATTAAAGGAAATAGAGGTGTTCATTATCTTCTTAAATAAAAATATTAAAGGTAAAATTTAGCATATTTGGTTAATAGCCAGTGGCTCATAGTTTTTTTTACCATCTCAGAGATACAGATGTGTAAACCCATCACCTGACTATTAGATTAGATTTTCCAGCGACACTCTTAATTAAAACAAAAATATATAAATTTTATGATGTTACTAAGTTTTAAAATATAAAATATGTAGCAGTCATTTATAATCATTTGCTTCAAAAAACAATGTAAAGAAATTAAATTTTTTAAAAAAGATTTTAAATGTTATTACAGTCGAACCCCGTTACCGCGAACTCGAAGGGAGCACCGAAACATTTTGTGTTAACCGTCAAGAATTTTTTACATTGAACTCGTGAATAGTTTAAAAAAATAACATAAAAAAGACATACAATTTGTAATTCAATTAATAAAGTTATTTAGAATAGTACTCAAGAAAAATCAGGAAATTTTTTGAGGAACGCCAATTAAGAACAACAATTAAATTTAAACTAACGAGAGAATCATAGGAGATCTCCTGATTTTCTCAGAAGTTGAAGACAATTTATTCTAATAATGTTCATTTTCCGTTTTTTTTAATGTTTTGTTTAATTTTTTCTTCAAATTACTAAGAAAAAAAGTCAAAATCTTAATTTTTGGTTCATGTTAAGCGAGATTCTGCCGAAAGTGATTTTGCGTTAGGAGATTTTTTAGCATTAGTTCAAAGCTTTATACGCCAGGGAAATGCTTTCCGTTCATCCTAAGCAAAAATTTGTGTTAAGTGAGTTCGCGTTAATGAGGTTCGACTGTATCATGTAGTAAAAACAAGAATACACTTCAGCCAATTTGCGTATCACTCTGAGGGTAAATAGCCACTTTGTTTTAGTTAATGGTAACATATCAGCAGATTTTTTCAAATATAAAAAATAATTTAGTTTAATTTTTTGTTCTCTTTAATATTATAGAACATTTTACGTCTTGTGTGTAAGCAAACACTTTTTTTTGAGGTGTTACTTTTGTTCAAAATTTCTCGGAAAGTTTGTATGTAGAGGGTTTTGAAATGTAGTAGGAAAGAAAATTCTCGCTTTTCAACTGGGCAATATGTTTAGAATTGGTTAGGCAAGATCCTCTTCACTAGCTATGAAGTTTTGGACATGCATGAATTTCCTGTATCAAATTGCTTTAAGTAAGAAGTAATGAAAAATATCTGAGCTTCACTATTCAGTAGCACAGAAATCTACAGATAATTCGTTATTCAATCAAAATTTGTTTTAAATAACCACAAGTATGGCAAGGCTTTCTTTTGCATGATTTTATACTTTTTTTTATAAGAAATGTATCTCACCATGGTTTCGACAGTTCTTAGTGCATAACTTTTTTTTGACACAATCAGTTTTTATTTTTACTTTCAATTACCTAATATGAAATACTAGCAAATTTATACCCGTTCTTCGCACGGAATAAAAAAATATCAAATAGATTCCAAATATGTGTACCATATACCCTGTTATAGGATCATAAACTTATCATTGTTTCCGCTCGTTATAAATTATAAAATCCCATTTCATTGCCTTAAAATTACAAAAAAAAATAACAAAATAAAAAATGCGCTATAAAATGCACTCATAAATGTCATCACAATTACCTCATAAATACATAAAACCTTTTAGCTCATTTGGCGCGATATGGGAAATAATTTGGCAAGAAAATAGATATAGCTACCCACACCCATTATACAGCTCTAACAAAATGACCTTCGAACAACCGACCAGCTTATAAATTATTTATAAAAGAAATTGCCTATTTGGCAAATTTTAGTTAATAATTTGGCGAGTTTGGCAACGTATTTGGCGAAAAAATAAAGACGTAAAACACTAATAGCTCTAGTGCGATGGCCTTTATTAACCATCATAGTTCAGTAATAGCTTAACTATACATTTTATTGCTTAAATATGCATACATGCAGTCAACAGAAAAATCAATGAAAAAAATCATCAAATAAACCCACAATAAAATCCGGGAATGGAGACTGGCGGTATGCGACCAAGCTAATGAAGTATTGTGATGGGGTCGAAAATGGAGTTTTTGCGTTTTCTATATGTTTTGGAGGATGCTGATTTTTAAGAAGTAGTTTCAGAAAATGGGTTCGTCTCTCTGGAACCACTCTCATCTAGAACTAAATGAGCTCCAATTTCATACACAAGTTTGTAGTACCTATCGGATGTCATAAAAAAAATCTCAATTGAACAAAGAGTATCTGCCATAAAACTTTTTAGGTTTTAATGGTATTGCGGAAAAACAAAATGTGATATGGATTTTGAATTTGTTTTTCTATAATTATAAAAAACTAGTGTGTAACACCATACTAGCTTGGCAGTCAATGCGTTAAAAACCAAAAATAAATAAAGGCAGGTACTGGGAACTCCTATACCAAATTCAAAATCCGTATCGCATTTTATTTTTCAGTAATACCTTTAAAACCTAGAAAGTTTTATGACCTTGAAAATTATGCAAATGTTCTTGAAAAATATGCAAAACTATCCCAACACTGTTTGGTTGTACCCAGTTTGTTCATGATCCAAGTAGTTTTTTTTGCTGTATTTTAGTTGCTTTATTATATAAAATACTGTTCTATTCCAGGTGGGGCAAGAGAGAGGAGAAAAGCTAGGGATGCCCGAATCGCAGCAAATGGAAAACTTCCTGAAACTTCTCATAATTGCCAACCTTCTGAGAGCTCAAAAACTGCAAATGCAGAGGATATTGAGGGCAATAGTTTAAAACCTAATGTAAAATATGACAAGCAAGTTGGTAATGTTTCAACAAAACTTGAAAATGATAATAATAACCTAGATAGTCAAACAGCAAATGCTAAAGATGTTAAACAAGCCGATCATTTCACAAGAAATGATAAAAGAACAAATAACTCTTTCGTAGATTGTACGAAACCAAGTGTAAAAAGTAATACACCAGCACATAATAATGTCAGGCAGATTGTTGAAAGAGACAATAACAATTATCAATGCCATCCAAAAACTATAACTTCTCAAGCTAGTCATTTCCCGATAAATGATAAAAGAAATTCTTTGGCTGATCATGCAAAATCAAATGTAAAAAATAATGCACCAGCTTATAATGTCAGACAGAATGTTGATCGAGACACTAAAAATGACCAGTTTCACCACAAAATTGATGATTATCAAGGGATCAGTAAAGATGACAGCCATACTGATGATGGTTGGGGTGCTATAAGTGAAAATGGTGACTACCCTGAAGATGTCTGGGGAAGCGAAAGGGAAGAGGATAGCCACAAACAAAACAAGTATAATGATCGATCAAAAACATCTTCAAGTTCCAAGTGTTTTCAAACGGTTCAGCATGTTGTACCTAGGGATACTGAAGCTTTTAATAGCACTCAACAAAACTATACGAGTACCAAAAGAGATCTTACTGATGATAGACATAATTATAACTGTGGTAGATTACAAAATGATACAAAAGACTGGAATCATAGGAACAACAATAAAAATGATTGTCCCCTATCCCATGTAGAACTTAAAACAACTAACAGACGAGACTACTTAACTGAAAGTAAAAGTCTAGAGTTTGAAATTAAAGAGGCATACAGACCAAAATCAGATTTTCAGGGGAGTAATGCTCATAGTTATCAGGATAAGAATAGCTCAAAAATAAACCAATTTAATTTCAATAATAGGAATCCTAGTTGCAATGCATACGCACCACCCATTTCAAAAAATAAACCAAATAATAAACAAGATATTTGTGTTAAAAATGAAAATCAAGAGCCTGAAAGTGAGGGGTCTGGTTGGCCCGATCTTGATGACAAGAAATCCAGTTGTAATGACGATTGTTTCTGGGAAAACTCAAAAGAAAACCAAAAAGAAGTTAGAAGTGATGAACCCAAATCATATCAACGAAGCATTTCCACACCGTATTCTCATACTTTGAGCTATAGTAATCCTAGGAGGGATGGTAGAGGGGATGAGAAAGATCATAAATTTCAACCTGAAAATTCAAAAATGCAGAGAGAATTCCCGAAATCAAAACTCAGCCGGTCTACATCTTTTACAGACCGAACAAATAACAGATTCGCAAACAGAACTGCAGGTGATCATAACACCTACCAATCCTGTAAAGCTGAAAATGGCTTCAGAGTTGATAGCAATGAAAGCACATTTTCTAATACTGAAACAAATAATTGGCATGAGACCATAAATTCTAGTAAACCAGCTAATTCACCTGTTAGTGTTGGTCAAAAACTCAAGTCTCTAGGATCCAATAAGCTGACAACTCCCTCTAGCTCAAATAATAATGAAACTAAAGTAAAAAGAAGCTGTTTCTTGAAATGTGCAAACCAAAGTAATGCTGATGATGATAATAATAAATGGAATTTCACAACTGAAATTTCGACTGTTGTATTAGAAGAAGAAAGCATTAAGACTTTTGATAGTAAGCGTGTGGTTATAGGAAACTCTATGGATGATATAAAAATTATAGTTTCTTGTCGTAAGGAGCCTGATATTATAGATACTAAAAATAACCAAGAGAGTCTTGCTAACTTTTCCGAAGTCAATGATTCACCTCAGTTGCCCTTTTTGGATCCCTTGGAGGATGATTTTGTCTTTTTTGATGACAATCCGGATCCTTTTATTCCTGCGCCTCAACCCCCCTCAGCATTTGTTCAACTAGATAATTGTGCAGCTTCAAATAGTCAAGTTGAAAAGCTAAACCTTGAATCTCAAAAGGTATAAGTTTTATTGAAATGAAAAATCTGAAATTGAAAGTTGTGTATATATTTTACTTTGAATGTCTAAAATATTTTAGAAGAAACTTTTAAAATATATGTGACACTCACTGCAACATATACATTAACATTTAAAATCTTGATTGAACTCCCTTTTATAATTTTTACTAACAAATTCACACTCTTATCTAAATTTAATCTTATTGTTTGTTTTTATTTTAATTGTTTGTTTTTATTTTATTGTATCACCTCAATATTTCATGCTGAAATAATTTAAAATATTCAACATTTCAATTAATTTTGTATTTCTGATAAAAAAAAAATTCTGTTACGTAAGATGTTGGTAACTTTCTCTTATTTATTATCTTAATTTAGGTATTTAACTAAAAATATTGTCATTTTATTTCCATTGAAATATTTTTTAATTTTATTTAGAATGCTGTTAAGTTATCAACTAGTGAAGAAATGTTAAAAGGTATGCCAGATGCAAGGCATGTTCAGGAAATTACATCATATTTGACACAATTAGAAATTGAAAAATCAGTGCCTTTAGAAACATCCGAAAAGATTCTTAAAGATATTACAAAAGCTCTGCACCACTCTTCACAAAGCAGCTGGGGAGAAGGTACTGAATTCGACATAGGGTTGGATTGCATTAACATCTGAATTATATGTTTCTATTAATTAGTTTCAATATATATAAAGTCTTTAAAAAAAGCTACAGTCAAACTCAGTACAATGACCTTCTTTACTATTACAATTTGTTCATAATGCCATAAATATCCGGTTCCTTGAATTTCCCATAGACCTTAAGGTTATAATATCTTGCTTATATGACGACAAATTTTAATTAACTCTTCGATTATAATGCCAGAAATATATCCGAAATAATCCTTAGATATATTTTAATAAAATCGTCTTCACTACTACTAGCAAATTATTTTGATTAAACTCCTATTAATAGCAAATGGGGTAAAGCATTCAATTAGATGTCATTTTAATCACTTAATAAAATGAGTACATAATACATTTTTTAGATGAATTCCTATGCTATTCAACCTTTTTATAGCGTTACTTCTTTATAATGCCCTGCGGTCCCTTAAATGACGCTATAAGCAAGTTATACTGTATGTTGAAAGTAATTTATTATATTTAGGCTTGCCTTATGCAAAATTAATGTCATTTACTATTTGAAGGATACAGACGTATAAGCCTGTCACTTTGAATGCCGGGTTTTCCAGCAACAGACATGATTTTTAAAAATTTATATATTTTTAATAGATAGATTTTAGATAGATAGATAATAGATTTTTAAAAAATTATAATTTTTTTAATTTAATTGAATTGTAAAATTTAAATCATGGAGGAGTTATTTATTATCTGTTATGGAAATAGTTTTTTTAAAAATTTAATTAGATTAAACATTCATTTAAAAGTTTAAACTTTATTTAGTGTAGCAAACAATTTTACACATCATCCAATTTGCTTATTCTTCAGAGGATTGATTTTGAAGGTTGTGAAATTGTTATGAAAAATTTATAGACCAATGTTAGGCTAAAGACCTTTTAGGCATGGGATGTGGTAACGCGTTACTTTTTTTCAGTAACAGCTTACTTTTTTTAGGTAACGCCGTTACATTTTCCAGAAAGTAACTGTAACTTTGTAACTTTTAGCGGTAACGAAGTAGTACAATGACCTTTACTATTACTTTCCGTTCTAATGCCATAAATATCTGTCCTGAATTCCTTCATAGCTTGAATTCAATTCTTGCTTATAGAGACAATTTAATTACTCTCGATTTAATGCAAAATATTCCGAAATAATTTAGATATTTTTGAAAAGACGTCTAATATAGCAAAATTTTGATTTCCTATTAAGCAAAGGGTAAAGAATGCATCAATTAGCATTTAATCTTTAATATAGTACAAATGTTTTTTTGATGACTTCCTAGTAGTTCAACTTTTTATAGCTTATTCTTATTCTTCCCTTAAATGAGCTATGAAAATAATACTGTATGTTGAAAGAATTGTAGTTATATTTGCTCTTATGCAAATTAATGCTTTTATTTGAAGTGATAAGACGTTAAGCACTGTCACTTGAATGCGTTTCCAGAACAGAATGATTTTAAAGATTCTATATATTTTTATGAACGATTTAGATAGATAGATAATAGATTTTTAAAAATTTATAATTTTTTTAATTTAATTGAATTGTAAAATTTAAATTATGGAGGAGTTATTTATTATCTGTTATGGAAATAGTTTTTTTAAAAATTTAATTAGATTAAACATTCATTTAAAAGTTTAAACTTTATTTAGTGTAGCAAACAATTTTACACATCATCCAATTTGCTTATTCTTCAGAGGATTGATTTTGAAGGTTGTGAAATGTTATGAAAAATTTATAGACAATGTTAGGCTAAAGACCTTTTAGGCTAAACATATTGTAGTTTATTACTTTGATTGTACCTTAATAACAGTTACTTTACTAACAGCCTAATGGTAGGACTTGATCTAGTTTACAAGAATAGGATTTTTTCATTTTTTTCCACAAATATCATTAAAATAGAAAACTTGGAAATTAAAAAAATGAATCTTTTCAGATTTAGTCTATATTTATGGATCTTATGTAAGCGGATTGGCTGTTTCCACATCCAATATAAATTTTGCTGTGAAAACTTATGAAGAAATCAAAAGCAAGCAGGCAAACTCTTATTTGTTACATATGCAACGAGGACTTTTAAATGGTAATTATTTAGGAACATTATTTATATTATCAATATAAAGAACAGCTTGAAAATTGATGTGAACATAAAATTTATTGTTGAAATTTACAAAAATATGGCAGCTCACTATAGTCTGTCTATTTACTATGCGAGCCTCGAAAAGACTTTCTTCCCTTATCCCTTCGCTTGGTTTTCTAGGGGGGAGCATCGCTTTTCTAAACCTAACGCGTTTGAGGTTCTGTTGTGAGGTTAACGATCCGAACAGTTCAAACCCAAGTAGTGAGGAGAAAAATCACATGCTGACGTCTATTTGAAGAAAACCACATGCGGGGATGGGGGAGGAAATGCTTTTGAGGCTCCTATTCTAGATAGACAAGGTATAGGCTGAGGGAAATAGTGTGCATTGTATTCGATGTCCCAATCTGTTATTCAGAATGAGGTGCAAACACCAATGATCTAATTCTTCCTTAGAAAAATAGTGCACTCTTACCTAATTCTGTTTTAAAATATTATTTTGTGTATTATAATTATTTTAATTGTAAAATATATTTATAAATTTGGAATACTATGTACTAAAACAAATACTAGCAATTTTTTTTAAAATCTTTGTTTAATACCAAAATTATTTAATATGGGTGTTAAAAATTTAATGATGTGCCAAATGTGATCAGGTAAAACAATATGAAAGCTATAAGACGTAACTTCTGAATACAAAATATGTGTAGTGTAAACTTGCTGCATTGCTTTATTTTTAAATAAATTGCATAACACTGAAAGGAAATGAGATTTCTTAGGAACCAAAGTGTAGGATTGGTCAAAATTACTTTTTGAAAATATGTACTGTTTGTCCATAACTGCAATGCATGGTATGTTTTTGTTTATATAATAACTGACATATGTTAATTCAATATTTGCTCTTTTTAATGGTAACTTAAAATGGGGTTGTTTCACGGAGGATCTGGCAATAGCTATGCGGTTTTGTTTGCATGTCTATTTTGATGTCTTCCAACAGTATTGCCACCAGTTTTAGGAGAAAAACTATGAAAAATTACCATTTAATTCTAAAATTACAAAAACATTCCATAAAAATACTAGCAAAGCGTTTCACGTTTTTTTAAAGTCACTAAAAAGATTCCAAAATGCAGCTAGTATTTTTACGATATTTTTTTGTAATTTTAGAATAATTCTAAATAAATTCTAAAATTACAAAAAAATATCGTAAAAATACTAGCTGCATTTTGGAATCTTTTTAGTGACTTTAAAAAAACGTGAAACGCTTTGCTAGTATTTTTATAGAATGTTTTTGTAATTTTAGAATTAAATGGTATTTTTTCGTAGTTTTTCTCCTAAAACTGGTGGCAATACTGTTGGAAGACATCAACATAGACATGCAAACAAAACCGCATAGCTATTGCCAGGTCCTCCGTGAAACAAGCCCATAGTGACAGTTAGTAGTAAGAGTAATTTCTTTTAGTTATTTAAAACATATGTTTTTTGTTATAGTATTAAAGGGCTATCAAGTGGAACCTTTTGATGAAGACACAAACCCCAAAAAATCAAAAATATGTTTCACTGAAACAAATTCTGGAATCCCTTGCGAGTTGGGATTTTACAATTCTACGGTTGCCAAATACTTGATAATGAACAAAATGCTTCACGATATATGTGAATTTGATCAAAGAATAAAAACCCTTCTTATTGTTACCAGGATCTGGGCTGAGGTAAGATTTTGCTTTTCTGTTACAAGTGTATGTATAAATTAGTAAGTTGCATGGACAATCCAAAAACTAATTGTTAAGATCATTAATAAGTTAAGATCAATAAATTCTTTTTTTTTCTTAATGTACAGTTGCAAAAAAATTACAGTAAAAATTCAGAAATAAAAATAAGCAACAAAATGTATATTTCCCAAGTAACATGAAATGTTGGATTACTTTCAAGAAAAATGTTTTATTTGGTTACTTTTAATACATTTATGAACCTGTGGCTTGTAAACTGTATTCCAATGAGAGCGGGTCTCCAAACCGAAGTTGCTGTGTCCAATTGAGAAAAAAATAATTTTCTTAGCCAAATTATTTCTAGCCTGTATTTATTTTTACAAAGTTTTTTATATGATAAATGTATCTAGCTTACAGGGCTCTATAATCCCACTTTTTAAAATTGGTTTGAATATTTTGTTGAAAAATTATTTATTGAAAATTTAAAAAAAAATATATTTGAACCAATTTCAATCAGTGGGATTATAGAACGTGTAAGCCTACATTAATTAGATAAAAAAACATTTGTAAACATATTCAATACAGCCAGTATCCAGACTAATTTGCTAAGAATATTTTTTCTCCATTGTATTAACACAGAATAACTTGGTTTGGAGACCCGCTCTCATTCCCCCTTAAGCCTCTTGTTGCACTGTTGAGAAT
This sequence comes from Oedothorax gibbosus, assembly GCA_019343175.1. NCBI lineage: Eukaryota > Metazoa > Arthropoda > Arachnida > Araneae > Linyphiidae > Oedothorax > Oedothorax gibbosus. The sequence continues at coordinate 41,263,416 of CM033277.1, read as the reverse complement.
TTTAATTTTAGTTTTGTCCACCAATGCACACTGGTCCTATTATAAAATATGCAGATTCAACCTCGATATTCGATAGTATTTCATGAACTTATTTTAACAGCTGTATAAAAATGTATGAAGAGTCCAGGGAAGAACCCCTTGATTGAATAAGAATCAGTGGCGCCGGAACTTATTCTTTAGAGGTATGGCAAGAAATGCCTCTATCTTCCCCCTCCTCCCACTTTCTCTAAGATGTTTTAAATATAATATTATATTATTTAACAAATAAGTATTTTTTAGGCAATCAACCAATATTTACATTTATTAGAAATTAGTTTTGTTTCATTTTTTTAAAAACATATCACATAGAGTATTTTTTTCTCATTGTTGCATTAGGATAAGATCAAAATGGGAAGGCAATATGGTTGAAAATACAGTTTCTTAGGCTTTGTTTTGGATATTTATTGTGAATTTATACGAAAAGTTTCGAACTACAGGGTGTTTCATAAATCCCGGTACTCTTGCTTTGAAAAATCACTGAGCTTTCTGTTCTGAACGTAAAATACCAAACAATTTTAGAAAATTACTAAACTTATAACAGGAGATAAAATTTAAAAATTCGGAATAGAATACGCACAGTGATTTTTCAAAGCCAGAATAAAGGGACTTTTGGGACACCTTTTACTTATATAAAAAAACATTTTATTGTTACCGACTAGAAAAAGAAGTTGTGATTTAAAGAATATTTGCCAGCTTAATTGTTTTTGTTGGATTTTTTTTTCTCACGGTCACTTTTGGGTTTGATTCTGTAGAATGAAAAAAACGCATAACATATAAATCTATGCAAAAGTTGGTATTGCACCTGCCATACCAATTCCGGCCCCACTGCAAAAGCTGGTATGGCAACTGCCGTACCGGTTCCGGCTCCACTGATAAGAATCAACCGGTATTCTGGTCTGCTTGGCTGACATTGGCAACAGGAAACCGTTTTCTCTCTTGGTTCTTCTCTCGCTGTACAAACGTGGGACTTGTCTCATGTGAATCTGAGTTGCCGCAAGAGAAGAACAAGAAAGAAACACCAGTTTAAACGAGGACTTGCTATCGTTACCAGAGAGGCCTGAGGCAGACAGATTCCTATGCAATGAAGGTTTTTTTTTCCTGTACTCTTCATATGTGTACTGTTTAGTGCTCAAATTTTATTTAAAGTTTTGCTGCAGGTTTGTTTAATTCACGAGTCTGAAGAAGGGAAATTGCACCCTGTAGGTTATTCTCTGTTGATGCTACATTTCCTACAAAGCCTGGATAAACCCTTGTTACCCATTCTCAATATGGATCCATCTGCTAAGCACTGGGTAAGGTCAATTCGAATTATTAAGTTTAAAAAAATTACTTGAGGTTTAAACTAAAAAATATTTGTATGTTTTTATCTAGTTTAAAATGTTTGGAATGAATGTTTCTTATGTAATATTTCCTTTTAAACGCTTTCTACTCAAACTATTTATTTTTTATTCTAAAAATCTGAAATTTGTGAAATGGACTCATTTTTTTATCCAAAATAAAATTGTTAAAAGCCTGGGGAAAAATCTTAATTTATCTAAAATTTAAGAAAAAAAATGAAATCATAAGTTTTTGGATTAATTATAAGAATAATTGTTCAAATTTATTTGTTAAAACAAGTTAATATTATTTTTTTTAAATGCAAGCACATGGAAAATTTTGGGCCAATTAATTTAGTTTAAGAATGAAATTTATTTTTACCACATTTTTCATCTTTTCATTCAACTAAAACAGACATTTAATTCTTTAAAAGACATGATTGTTCCATCTAGCGATACAAAAAGAAAAATAACTTTATAGGAAAATTTATTTGAAATAAGTGCGAGTTTAACTCAACAAGAAAAAAATCACAAACTGATGATTCCAAATGGAATCTTTGGGAGTGAAAGGGTTAAACGAAAAAATATTTGTATGTTTTTATTTATATTTTATATTGGGAATGAGTGTTTCTGGTGTCATATTTCCTTTTTAACTAGCTTGTTTTAACAATAAGTACCAGGCCTGAAGTTGCCCTTGTTGTTTGACCGGTATTGATATTTATTGAAACTTTGCCTCAAGATTTCAGTATTTTTATTCTCAGTATCTACTTCTTTAGTATTTTGATAATGCTTTTTTATATTTGTTTCATAGTTCTATTTTATTTGATTTAAGAGTAATGTATGCATGCGGTTAAAAGTATAGACATTGAAGAATTATTTTTAAATTTAAAAAATGTTAATAAAACTTGTGACAATAAAATGATAACTAACACAAGTATGGTTTCAAACATCAACGTAAGTGAAATTTCAATTTAACAGAAAAAAAAAGCAAGTCTTAAAGTGGAAGTATGACCACATGTATATCTACAACTTGTTACAATATCATATAAAAATAATTCCTTTTTTTTAAGCATTTTGGGGTATTCATAAATTCCTAACTAATTTTATTTTTTAGGGTTTAGACCAACTTGAAGAAAAAAACAAATCTTCAGTTGGGGAATTATGGCTAGCATTTCTTAAGTTTTACAGTGAGTTTAATTGGAGGGATAATGTAGTCACTGTTAACAGTAACACATCAGTTTCAAAAACTTGGGAACATTCATTTATAGCTATTGAAGGTATGTAACTACTATTTGCACAAGAAGTATTTTTTTTGTGTATCAGAAAATATTCACATAATTCTGTACCTTTTAGGAAAAAGCCAAATGTTGATATTGATTGTTATAATTCCAAATGGTATAGCAGCTTTGGAGCCCAGTTGGTAAGGCGCTTGCCTTTCATGCGAAAGGTCCCAGGTTCGGGTACAGACATTGTCAAAATAACTGCTGACCTATAAGTGGTCTGCAACCAAAAAGTCTGAGGAATAATACCCCCTGTAGAGGTAGTGAATGTTAAATATGCTTCAAAGTCCTGACGCCGTATACAAAGTTGCCCTTTAAAAAAGTTGTGTTGGATGCCTACTCATTTGTCCGCTCGTCACTTGACTGTGGTTCTAAATTACAATGCCTGTCGCCAATAGCCCTCCTGCAGCTCTAGTGAGACGATAATTCAACCTACCTCCTTAAATGCAAACACTTTTTTTTTAAATTAAATATTGTCCTTACTTTCTTGTAAAAGTTATCTCTGGAAATATGGTATTTGGAACTACATATAGTCTGTATAAAACTACTTTTGAAATTTTTCTGTAATCTCTTATTTTAAATTTGCTAGTTTGGGAATTGCAGCATTTTTTCTTGCTTTAAATGGACTGCATATATTTGCAAATTGTATTAAAAAAATACTTATTACATTTTCTGAGCCCTCTTTAATTTTAAATTAGCTAGTTTCTTTTAGCTATCAATCTCCGACAAAAAGTTGCATGATATTCTCGGAATGACTTGCATAGTATCTTGATTTGTAAACAAATCAACGCTTGTGTCATCTTTCTTTGCAAGTGTTGAAGTTGAATGTGCACAATAACTGGGCACTAAATAAGTCACAATCAGTTGGAGGCCGCCCAACGTTTCTGGGTCTTTTTAATGATCTTAAAACTAAAATAATTAAATAAATAATTTTAATATAATTTTTTGCCCAATAATCAGATTCCTGATAACTTTTTCTATAAAGGTAATCTAATTAAATGAAAATGGAAAATAGGCTGCGATTCTCTATCGAACATTTTTTCAGAATTGTTAAAGTAGTCATATTTAAATGTTTTTTTTTATTTCAACCACATATAGTAGTCTAACTTAAAATAGATCTGATTTTCAAATCATTTTTCATTCACCATGCATAATTTCCACATAAAAATATATTTCAATCTTCGTTATTGTTAGAGGTCCACTCTCCACTAACGTAAGAAGGTATTTTGCATGACATGATTTTATATAAAATATCTTATTTTTTTTTAATTGGCCATTTTCCCACTAAAGTAAATTATTGATCAGAAATTTGTTTAAAAAGTAAGTTTTTCTTTTTTTTTCCGTAAAATAAATAATACTTAAATTATATTTAACGTATGGCAAATATATTTTTTAAAAAATCTTTCCACATATCTAATCTGTTAACTAATGTCAAGGCATATGTTTGAATTTTAATGTTCTACAAAAACTTGAATATATTCAAGAAGTATAGGTGGGACTGAACATACCATAATCTATATTACTAGCGATTGTCTAAGCCTAGTGGCTAGTTATACCATGAACACAATTTCCAAGCAAGCTTGGTACTTTTTTTATCAACCCTGGAAGAGTGAAAGACATTGAGCAGCTATGTGATACTATACAAACCCAACTTTACAGCCTAGAGGTCAGGCTCCCTAATAACTTAGGCATAACTCTATGCTTATATTTATCTAAGTTTTACTTAATCACATCACCATCGGCCCTTACTCTGTTGAGGTACAGAATTATTGAATTGCACTTTTTGATTGCAGTAATTTACTATTTAAGTCAGATTCTTCTGTTTAATTTCAGTTTATATTATATTAGGTTATTTTGTAGCAGGTTTGTTTGAAATATTTTTTAATAATTTTCTATATTTGTAATTTTTATTGCATTGTAATTGTTAAACACTTATTCAGCTTTATTTGTTTTTTTATAAAATCAAGTTTATTATTATCTTACGGCATAATACAAATTCATCAACACTTTTTTTTATATTGATGTACTATGGGTGAATAAATGTAGTAGTATGTAATCATGAAATTAGTCAAAATTTCACCAGTGTTAAGAAATAATTTATTTTTGATGTTTTTATACACCAAAGGAATGGTTAGTTAATATTAAGAAATTTTCTTATATAAAGTCAAACCTGACAAAATGAGTGCAATTTTTATTAAATATGTAAAGTTTTTTTTTTATTACTTCTTTATTTTAAGATTTTTATCAAAGCTTTTTTGCAGAAAAAAATGTACTATTTATTTTTCAGATCCATTTACGCAAGATAATATTGGTGACTCTGTCGTGAGTGATCAAAATGCAGAATGCATTTTTGCTTGTTTTAAAGCCTCTTATCAATACTTCTCCACTCCTGTTGACTATGACGACTCTGATAGCTCAGATAGTGGTATTAATGGTGAATTTTAATTAATATGCAAACTACTTGTACAAAGTATTAAATTTGTAGCACATGTGCTTAAACCATACAGAAAGTAAATCTGTGCGCTCTTGCGCGCTTCTCTACAGAAGAAAGGGAATAGTGAAAATCTGTTTCTTTTCTCTTGCTATGTTGAGGTCGGCTCGGGGAGTTGCATTGAAGAAAACAGTTATAAAATTGCACTTTTTAAAAAGCTTTTATCAGACTCTATGGGCAGTAGCTTTCTGAATTTTTTTTAAGATGTTGATAGTACTGTTGGTATTCCTAAACCAGGATAATTTTATTTCTATTCAGTATTCAGCGATATTTTTTATTAATGGCAAACTAAATATTTTCTATAAACACTTGTAAATATCCCATTAATCAACTCTATCACTGTGTTTTAAGTATGTTTTTAAAAAGATATATTATTGAATATTATATTAAAAATGGTTATTTCATCTTTATATGATTAATTAAATAATAAATATAAATATTTCTTTTTAATTAGTTATTAAAGCGCAAGTGTGGTTGCACGGTGTTTACTATCTCTATGGTTTAAACATTGTTTCTGGTTTTCTGTTAAATTTAAAGAAAGCTTTTGAGAATATATGTGTATATATATACATACAAAAGATAAAGGTGTTAAACACCGCACAATTTTAATCACCTGTCAATTATTATATAGTGTCCTAGAATTTGGTTAAAGATTTTTACAAAGGTTTCGGTTTTCAGCAATACATGTTAAACCTAAAAAGTTCTATGTTAGTAGAAGTGACCTACATTATTTAACATCAGTAGTAATCAAAAATACTAGTTTTTAGACAACTGAAAATTTTATCTGATTGCTGATTCTTTGGTAGATCACAAAATTTAAATATTTCTTTGTAGTTGTTTATATTTCTAATTTAAAAACTTTAAAGATTTATTTTTTATTTATCGAGTTTTCATATTTATGTATAAAATACAGAATTTTGCCTTTACCTTTTTATCTTGAAATATGTTTGCTCTTCTAATCAATTTATAGTTTTTTTAAAAATTGTTTTACAGAAAATTCAAATAGTTTTAAAAAAGAAGTTTTTTCATTCAACTACATCTCTTTTGATCAAGTATGTATTTTAAGTTTGTCTTTAAACATCCATTCTTTCCATTAAATTATTTTAATATTTAAAATATATGTACCTTTGTACGCCTACACATTTTTAGATTTATACTTTTAGTTTAATTTTGATATATTCTCTGATGAGTTGTGTATAATTTTTATTATTAAAATTTTAGTAAAAGACCTTAAAAAACTAAAAATTATTAAGTTTGTAGAATTTTTTAAAGTAAATATAACTTATATCCCAATTGTACAATAAATAGTGATTTCATACGAAGAATGCTTGATTGAGTGAGTTTTCTTTATAACAAACCCTCTTTTAAATGTTTTCTCAAGCATCAATTTCTGTTAAAAAAGATAAACTAATATTTTTATTTAAATATAAATATCCATATTAAATGACTGGTCTTTCTTTGTTAAAAAGACAACTAATTTTCTTTTTCAGAACATTCCTACAATCTGCGAAAAATGTGAAGAGCTTGATGAAACTTGCAATGTATGTGTATTTACAAATCAATTTTAAAAAGCCATTTTTGGCAACCAATTACAACGAGCTCTAATTTTATTAAATGAGTTTTAATGAGCCAATAAACTTTTGTAAATTATATTGAATTTTAAAGATTTTATTTTAAAAAATAATACCGCAGTTACACTGCCCTGAGCGCTGCTTTACTGCCCAAGGCATCGCTCAAATCAGTGTAACTGCGGAAAACCAAAGTAACGTCCAGAGCAAACTTCCCATTTCGTTTGGGTTTCTTTCGGCGACTTCAAAGGAAAGGGTTACCATAGGTAAAGAGCAGCCATCTTAGAGTTTTTCTCATAGAGGTTTTTCTTAACATATTTTGATTTAAAACAGGACGCATTCATTATTTTGAAAGTAAAATTCAAGCACATATATGAATGAAATGCAAAATTTAACACTGTAAAATATGTTGATAATAAAATGCTTCTATGTTAATAAAAGTATTCGATCTCTTATTATAATCTTACTCGTAATCAATAAATTTAAATTTTGAACCAGATTTTGCATTAAAATACTAAAACCTGGTTGGAGTGGATAGTTTAATCAGTTATTTTTAATACCAATAATTTCGAAATTTTTGGCAGACAATATATAAACACTTTTATAATATAAACACTTTTTTACTTGACCTGAATTTATACAGTAATACTCCGACATTAAAAGTAAAAAATATAACTACGGAAAAGAATAATCCTCAAAAACAATCAAGAAAAAAAATTTCCTATACACTTTAAAAAAAATTCCCTGTTAAATAATGGGCAGGGACTGGCAGCTGAGATGCTACTCATGCCCCGTTAAGAAACTGTCATGTCCCGTTAAAAACTGTAAAAATACGGAGATTTCCCTAAATCTCGCGATATAGAATTGCTCGCCAACTTCACTGAAATAAAACTTTTGGAAATCCAAGGTCAAATCCAAATCGCTGCCCAAGGTCAAATCCAAATCGCTGCCCAGGGCAGTGTAACTGCGGTATAAGGAACCTATTTTAATTAGAGTAATTTTTAATTATTGGTTTACTAAAGATTGACAGCTGGCTTTAAATCTGCCAGCCTTATAATTAAATAAAATAAAAATGTCCAAACAATTTAATTATCCCCCAACTATTTCTTTTGAAAGTGTGCAGTTAAGTTAACATAAAACTATCTTGGTCTTTAAACTGTGTGCATATTATAGAGGGCTCAGTTATAGACCGCATCACGTGACAGTTCCGCAAAATTCCGAGGATCGTCACCAGTAGTCTTGGTGCTGCCTTGATGCACCAATTTGTTGAAAAGAGTAGGAAAGTGTTTGAATCCCTCCGACTTTTTACAAATGTTTCTTTGCTTTAAAATGTGACTGTTCTATTTTTGTAGAAATGTAGACCCCGTAAAGAAGTGATTGTCCAACCTTTGCCTGAATTGAGTGAGGCTTCTTTAGAATGTGTGAACAGAACGTTGTATGATGTATACAGTAAGTAGTATGCAGAAACTTTTCTAAAGCCAATTGGAGTTTTTCTGTATTTCTTTAAATTTGTTACTTTTTTACAATCTCAATGCTGGACTCTCATGTTTTACCTATTAAAGATGGTTGGCAAGAAAATTTGCTAAACGATAATGAGTTTTCTGATTAAGTTTATCTAAATAAACAAAATATAAGAAAAATGAAGACCATAGGCTTGAACAATTCATATGGGACTTATGAAGTTAAATGAAAATGTTAACCTTTTTTTCAGAAATGAAGGTGTTCATGAAGACATTGTTAATGATTTAGCTTATGGGGTAGCATTAATTTCCTTGGTTGTTCATATTTACTTAATATATTTGTTTTTACACATTTACTGGATAGTGTTAATTAACATTTTCGTCTTTTTTTAAACATCAAGAGTTCATTAAGTTTAGATAAAACTACAGATTTAATAGTTTAGGCCAGGGGTTCCCAACCTTTTTGCACCTGCGTACCACTTGACTTTTTGAGAAATTTTTGCGTACCACCAGACCTAAATATTTAATAACGTACAATATTTACTTTTCTAAAGTGTCAAGGCTTTTTGAATTAAATTCCTGAGAAACTCATATTTAATGGTTAGATATTTGTTTATTTACGACATACTTTAATAAAGGAGAATAAAAAGATTAAAATGGTATTAATTTACAGTTTGTTTATTACCAAAGGTTAAGAACATACAAATAAAAAAAGTACAACTCGCACAAAATTAATCATCATACAAAATATACTGTTATGGTCTTTATGTGAAACTTGTTGTTGGAATGTGATTTTAAAATATCAGCATTAAGAGTAATGGACTTATCTTCACTCTAGCACCAAAATAGCAGACTTGAAAGAAGATCAGGTACTAGGTTTGACATCCGATCCATAAGTTAATTAAGATTTCTCTTTAAAATATTGTTAATGTTTTAAAAATAATGAGTAATATGTTTGCGTGCTCACTGCTCATGCTACAGAAGTATAATTCAACATGTTGCTCACTTCACTCACACGTACCACCTGAAATATTCCCGCGTACCACCAGTGGTACGCGTACCGCCGGTTGGGAACCCCTGGTTTAGGCCATAAATTAATGTTTAACTTTCATTAAATTGACAAATTTCGGTTTTGTAGTATACATTTTCTGCAAAAATATGTTCCTCAAAATTAACTATGAAATCTTAGCAAATGCAAAAACAAATTAACTTTTTGTAACTACTTTATTGTAGTAGAAACTAATAACTCATGGTTACTGAATCTTTTAATTCTTTACAGATGAATTTAGGTTGCCTCAATGTCAAACAGAAGAAAGAATAGCTTTTGTAAAAATATTTGAAAGTGATGTTAAAAAAATGTTTCCAGGTAAATGTTTTATACCTATTTATACTAATATTATTCAAAGTATTCACTTTTATTCTATTTTAAATATTAAGTTTTGTGGCTAAGAGCTTTTACATAATAGTATTGTTGATGGAGCTAGTACAGATTAATTTAATTAAATTGCAAATTACATCTTGTTTATTGTAATTATTGTGTTTATTCTTGATTATTGTGATAAATAGTTATATTAAATGTCATATCCAGAATATTTCTATAGTTTTTGTTATAAAGTTTGACTGTTTAAAATATTTTTCTCACAATAAATATAAAATTTATTTCGTAGTTTATATTTTTCCATTTATAAATTTGTGTTTTGTTAAATTGGAATTTTAAACCAAATTTGTCTTAAAGGTGCAAAATTGAAATTATTCGGTTCAAGTGTCAATGGTTTTGGATTCAAGAAAAGTGATCTTGATATTTGTATGACATTCAACCACAAGCTTGAATCTGTAAGTTCAGTATCATTGTAACCATGTGTTACATGCTTAAAATTAAACTAATGTATCTAATATGGGTGAAAGTGTTTGATATATCATAAATACTGCTGTGGGCAGGTAAACTGCAGTATCTAGCAGCAGTACTGCAGTATCTAGACTAATAATTATAACCACTGTTGTAAGCACTCAAAAACTCTAACCTGTAAGAAAGTATACTAAAAGATAAATTATTTCAGGGCAAAAATGGTCCAATTCATTTAGTTAGTGCAGAATAGGTTTTAACTTCTACATTAAAAAAATATTATCTAAAATATGGCAGGCTTTATTATAATTGGCAATTATTCCCCACAATCCTTACGGTTTTATACTACACTAGTGCGAAACAGCTTTAGTGAAAGAACCAGGCTATGGTTCATTCTAAATTTTGTAAGATAATGGTTGGGTTTTAGTTTGTAAGATCTTGGATACGTTAAATACATGTAATACTATTGAATGTCATTTTTGTTCATGGTATTTTATTGTTGCCATAATTTATTTTGTATTATAACTTCAATTATTTAAAAGGAAAACATGCAATTTTTTTTATTTGTTTAATTTTTTTAATGAAATTTTAATTTTATTTTTTGCTTTTAACAATGGAATTTAAGTGGGTGTTTTACTTAAAGAACATTTCCCTATAAATTAAATGTTATCTTAAAATTTTACCATTCAAAATGCATTTTTTCTTCCAAATATTATTTAAATTACAAATGAAATTAGCAAACGATTTATATAAACTAAAAGAAGATATTCAGTTTGGCTTGTTAAAGTCTTAATTGAAGTTCGATCCTGTGTTTACTAACTTTTATTACTGAGCTATTTTAAATCTTGTGTGGTAGCCTGCTCCAAATAACTATTATAAACCTGCTTGCTAATATTTGCAATTAATCAGCCAAATATTTTTATTTTAGAATAGGGAAATACACGGAATACTGCATCAGATTGTAAGATTTCTACGTAGGAGACCCAATCTATATGAAAATGTCTATGGATTATATCACGCTAAGATACCAATTGTCAAGTTTCATGTCATTCAACAAGACTGGCATTGTGATCTCAGCTTCTGTAATATTTTGGTAAGTATGTCATGCATAAGTTTCACCAATCATTATTAAATAAGCTAAATAAACAAGCAGGCTCAAAATATTTTGTTAGTTACATTGCATTGTTGGGGCATAACGAAAAAAAAGATTTTCCAGAAGATTTGTGTTGAATAAAGGTTGGTTGAATTAACCCGAGCAGCTCAACTGGAAGGCAACCGCTTTTCTGGCATTGCTGTTAAAAGTACTATTTGCAATCTACACGATTCTGGATCTGGCAGTGCTAATAAGAAACTTATAAATTGTTGACATTTTCGAGTTTTTGGTATATGGGGCGTTGTTAGCCACTTTTTTTTAACCTTTTAACGTGTTTTTTGTTTTGAATAAATTGATTAGTCGTTAGAGTTTTTGAGTTTCACTTATAGATTTTAACAGTCAGTTTGGCCCATTTACAACAATTTGTCTGAAGTTTTATCTTTCCATCCTATTGCATTCTGAAAATACTGAATTATCGGTACAACTGTCCAACTGCTGTACCAATCAATTAGGCATTTGCTTCATGCCTACTTATAAAATTTCGAATTTTGTACAATATCCTCCTGAGACTTGTCCTTTATTTAAATGGATATTTTGTTTCACATCCATAAAACGACCCAATTTATTTTAAAAATTAAACTCTGAAAGGGTTCGATAGAAGAAGATCATTTTTCTGGCATTGATTACAAGTATCAGTCGTTTATTTCTATAAAAAATTTAGTTGTACAAGGGTTAGCACGATTTCATTTTGAACAAATGTACATTAAAAAGTATGTTTTGCAAGAAATTTTAAAAAATTAGTTGTTTAATATTTTTGATTTTGCATAAAAGTATATCAAATATATACCAATTATTGTACGTGGCAGCTGAATTTTTTCTTAACTGTTTCCTTTTTAAGTTTATGTTTGTGTGTTGGTTAAGAACTTTTATGAAATATTATTTTAGGCTGTTCACAACTCTAAACTTCTTTGGAAATATTCTTTGTATGATGAAAGATGTTGTGTTCTTGGTTGTGCTTTGAAGCTTTTAGCTAAGGTAAGCCCTTTATTATTTTTGAAACTATGCATTAATATGTTAGCCAATATAATATTACATTTCGTCCTTGATATGTGTTAATATTTGTAAAAGTATTAAATAAATTAAGTTGATGCTTAAAATTATAATCAGTTGCATGTAATTTTTAAAACTTTGTTCAATGTTTTCTATCACCTTGATTTAATAATTTTTGTTTAAAGATCTACATTTTAGTCAAAGATTGAAAAAATAACTGTCAACCTATAAATAGCCAGTGCAGCCGAATAATACCCAGTGTAGAGGAAGTGCATGTTAAATATGCTCCAAAATCCCAATGCCATGTCCGATGTTGCCTTTAAAAAATTGTGTTGGGTGCCTATTCAGGTGTCATCTTGTCACTTGACTGTGGTTCTAAATTTTGCCAATAGCCCTTAAGTAGCTCTAGTGCGACTTTAGTTCAATTCAACTCAAATAGAATGATTGTATACTTTATTAAATATTCAAATGATAGAATGTATGAAATTTGGATACGGAAATTGATAAAGAGGTTACCATATTTATATACTGTTGTGTTTATAAGTACATAATTTAATCACCATTATTATATTTTTAGAAAGCTTGCTTGGACGACACCCGCCATCTTTCCTCCTATTCATACATATTGACTGTTATCCACTACTTGCAACAAGTTAAACCTCCAGTTCTGCCTGTATTTACAATAGATCATAAAGAGGTAAAATACGGCCATTACTAGTTTCTATATTATCAAGTTGTGTTGAGAAAACTATGAAATACTATATAATTTAAAAAACAAAGTGAAATTAAAAAACTTTAAATAATAAACCTTGATGTACAGTAAATTTCCGTTCCGAATTCCAAGGGACCAGAAAAGTACTTCGTTATAGTGGATTGTTCGTTCTAACAGAATTTCGTTAAAAAAAATAAAATTTTGTTCAATTTGAAATGTTACAAGACTCAAAAATATGCAACAATTTCATTAATAAACAAGTTATAATATTTATACTTTCAATAAATAAGTGCTAAATAATATAAGTATTAAAAGTTTGAAGATGGCTGTGATATGGATGATTTCCAAGGTGTGGATCTTGAAACTGTGCAGTCAATATTCTTTTCCTACTCAGCCTGATCACCGGCAATTGCACTTTTATTTTATTTAGGTCTTTCAAAAAGGTTAATAAAGTTGAAGGAGACATTATAATTTTTTTTGCATTATCTGATTTTTTTTAATCCTTTATCAACATCTGTTATTATGGTCATCTTTTCCTCTCAGAAAATATTTATTTGTATTAAAAACAAGTGCCAGAACCTTAAACAATTATATGTAGTTTCACTATTATGTAAGTAGGTCATGAGACACTGCTAAAAAGTAATTTATTACCTTAAATATAATATTTTCCACATAATTGTTGTTAGATAAAATAAAGTACATTAAGTGGAGAACGAAAAAAATTAGATTAAAAAAAACTTGCATAAATTTTGTTCTAATAACAAAGATTAGAGAACTCTCCAATTTTACCAGGCTCGATCATTATTGTTTTTGGTGTCTTATCTTGTTCTTCCTTGATATTGTTTATATTTTATTGTCTTAATTTGCTTAGAATGCAATATCGATAACTCTTTTGTGGTGTTTCTTAGGTATTTGATGAAAACTTAATGATTCCGAAAGAAGCAATGGATCGTTGTAATTATTGGCTGAATGATAAAATAGAAAATTTGGTGAGAATGAAAATTTGGTGCAAGCTGTTTGATTTTAGGTTTTTTTATTTTTTAGAAACTGTGTTTGTTTTTGAAATATGCACATTTATACTATTTCACAGTTTTATTTAAATACCTTTTAACTGTTATTTATTTAAAGGACCAGATATTTATTTTCATTTAGCAAAAATTTCGTTGAACACAATCATTAATTTCAGCTTGGCAAAAAAGTTATATAGCAGTAAACAATATCTATATAACTGTTGTTAAAAAGTCTTGTATACAATTTGCAAAATAACTATATATTTTTAAAAAATGAATATTGTATCATATGCACTTTTTGAATCTTACCAAATAATACTCTAAAAAATTTGCAGTCTCACTTACAAAACTGATTTTACTTACAGCATTATACATTGACAAACTTGCGCAGATTTTAAGCTGGCAAATTTTAGTTTGACTTATTTGAAGAGTCCAGGGGAAGAACCCCTTTATTGACTGAGATTCTGCATGTATTCAGGTTTGCTTGGCGGCCAGTGAAAACCGGTTTCTAACTTGGTTCTTCTCTTGTGCCACAAGTGTTAGAATAATCGTAGTATAAACGTCTTTATTTACGCATTAAAATTTCTACTAATTATTTTTTAAATATGCATGATATCCAATTAATTATACTTTATTATTAAAGTTTTACATATTTGTTTGTTATTCACATTATTAAAACGTTAATTTTGTTCAATAAATCATTTGGTTACGCAAAACTCAATTTTAGAGTTGGCCGAGAGAAGAACCAAGTGAGAGACCGTTTTCCTTACACCAGTTTAGGTGATGACTCTATCGTTGCCAAAGCGGCCTGATATGGACAGATATCGCGTCGATGAAGGAATTTTTCCCCTGGACTCTTCCTTTCTGTCTCTTCTCTGTACACGCTGTCATATAAATAATGTAACTTAAACTATTTTGTGCTCTTGCAGAAAACAAAGTGGTATCCGCTGGATCCAAAAAATAAAAATGAGTCCACAGTTGGGCAACTGTGGCTTGGTCTTTTGGATTTCTATGCAAGGTACGATAACACGTATGCCATTACAATCACTCAGAAGGAACCACTGCTATCTTCAAATCTCCGTAGGTGCGCCCGCTTACTAAACATACAAGGTAAAAAAAATTCTTGAACATGGCTTTTTATTTTTTTTTATTTCTGTTAAATATATTTTTATTAGGGCACAATTTTTAAATTCAAAAGTCTGTATGCAAACTTATAAATAAAACTGAAACTAACTTTTAAGATTAAAATATAGGTTAGCAAATGCAAGTAGGGTTCATGTGTTAACCTATTTTTCATTTAAATTCTGAGCATTAGACCTTGGAAACCTTCCTTATTCAGTAATTTCTGTATAAGTATTTCTACAATATAACCATTAATTTCAAAAATCGATAAATAAATAATTTTTTTTTTATATTCTACTTTTTTCTTTTTCGAATGATTTTAAGATCTCTTCAAAAGTAAACCTAATTCTGATTTTCTAATCCTGTACATCTTTTACCATTTCCAAGGTTATTAAGTGGTTTGAATAAATGCTTTGTTTATGATATTGTTAATATTATGGATTGTGTATTTGACAAATGATATTGGTGTGTTTGATAATTAAAGCTGCTCAAGCTATTAAATTGTAGGAATATGTTAAATTCATTTTTTTAATATATTTTTAAAAACACATTAATAAGATTGGTTTTTATATTAAAGTATTATAAAAAAAAACTTTTTCAGATCCATTTTTGGAAAAGGACAATTTGGGTTGCATTCTAAATGACATAGGTAAGCGCTATTTATTATTAATGAAAATTAAATATATGTGCTTGCAATTTTATATTTTAATACAATTGCGGGTTTTGTCCCGCGATTGTGGCTGAGTTAGTAGGTTTCTGGGTGGGTAAATGTTAGGCACTGCATGTCACATGCTTATGTGGAATGTCATGTTAAAGCAGGGCTTGAAAAATCTCAGAAATATTACCCGTCCCCGAGGACGGCTTGTCCAAGAATGTACCCGTCCTCCTTTGAAACTAACCCGTCAAACTCAAACTATATAAATAGCATCTAAATAAATATATATAAGTTTCCCTTATTTATTACAAACATTTATATAAATTGCACACTGTAATTACTACATTTATATTATACAGTAATAAAAGAAATACTAGATTAGTAGATAACTAATACTAACCTAGTATTTCTTTTTAATAGCATATGTCATATTTGATTCATTTTCAAAACGCACTCGGATAAATTTACATTCCAAATAACTTGACCTATGTTATTGAAATTATTTCATAGAAGAAATACTAGGTGATACTAATACTATACTATCATAGGTGGCGCAGCCGCTAGACTCTTGTTAAGGGTCTTATATAGTGATTTCGAAACTAGAATCTCACCACGAGCTAAACGAAATCGGCTATCAGTGGGTGGAGCTTACGAACCCCCTCACGACACAACCTGTTGACGTATGCAACGAACCACAAAGCCGAAAATCTTGATTGACTGCGTCAATCGGCCAGGGAGATTTTGACTCCCTGTTCTAAGAAAAGGGGGGAACTTCTCCCGGGGCTGGCAACATATGGTCATTTTGCCCCCTTTCCCCCCAAAGCAACCGATAACAGAACTTGTTCTTGAGGTCTGCTTTGGCAAGGCTTTGGTCTCTGAATTTCTCATGGTCAGGCATAAGTAGTTTTCAGAGATTTTCCTCAGTCGTTTTTCACCCTGAGTCCGTAGGTGGCTTTTGTTTTAATATAATATTCTCATTAATCTTCATAACTGTTGGGATTCGGATTGGAAACTTTACACAAAATATATTGTTAATATATTTGTTTTTTAATAATTTGTTTGGGTCATTTTCGTCAAAGCTGTTTTTTTCGCCTACTTTAAAAATGAACTAATCAAAATCTATTCTATAATTTTCTTTCATAAAAAGGAATATTTTGACAGTTTTTTTTTTGTGTAAAAAATTACTGGACGAGCTACTAATATTTGAAAATTACCATTAATAATTGGTCAAATTGCTGGATTGATTCGGCTTTATGTGTATCAAAATATCTAATCCGTAGTAACATTTTAGGAAACCGAAGACAACTACAATCACGGCACAAAGAACAGAAAACTTACTTTTTAAAAAATTGGTATCAAGTACTTTTTAAAAAAAAGAAATTGAAGGAATGTTCAAATTAAAGTATAGGAGAAACCGTAGACTAGCGATACGCCATGGGTTGTTTCACTGCCTAGTATTACATGTGCCGAAGTCGAAAGCAGAATCTTTTATATTTTTCTTCCTACATTAGAAGAGTTATAGAAATAAATTGAAATGTTTGTTTTCACCCTCTTTTAATAAGAGGGTGAAAACAAACATTTCATTTTTGTCCTACGGTTTCTCCTATACTTTAATTTGAACATTCCTTCAATTTGTTTTTTTAAAAAAAAAGTACTTGATACCAATTTTTTAAAAAGTAAGTTTTCCGTTCTTACTACCGTGATTATAGTTGTCTTCTGGTAAATAGTCGGTAAGAATTTTCGAAGGGGTTTGGTCTGAAAACATGGCGGGTCGAAAATATTGAAGTAAATTTTCACAGGGCGCCATTTTGGACACTCAAAATAAAATATAAAATAGCCATTTTTTTTACTTATTTTTGTAAATAAAAATCAAAAAATTAATGGTTAAAAGTATTAAAGCTGACACCTTTTGGGATCCCTCTGTAAAATTATTGGGGGAGGCTCCCCTCTATAACTAACGGCCCTGCTGACAGGTACTAGGAATTCGCAGACTAACTTTGAAGTCTGTAGCTCTTTCGTTTTCAGCCAATACCTATAAAACCACAAAAAGTCCTATGGCAGCTACTCTTTGCGCATGCGTGCTTTTCACGAAAAACGCGTGAAACCCACCTGAAGTCCATATAGTTCTTTTAGTTTGAGCAGTAGAAAGGTTTTAGACACTGACAAATGATAGGTAACATGCTTCTAATGAACATACTAAAAATCGCCACCCGTAGTGTCGCGACAAATATGTTTTTTTTGGCCGCCATCTTGAAAAAACGTCAATTTTTTTTTTAAAAAATCCCAATAAACCATAATAAGTCGAGTTTGGTATCAAATTAAGGGAAATTTTATGCTGACAAAGAATATGATATTGGTTTTAAAACGAAATATATTTTACAAACATAATTTTGGAAGGAAACGATGAGAAAATGCCCGAAAAATATCACTGCAGCGACGGAACCACCCTTTGTTATTATTGAGATGTCCATCAAAAGTTTGCTACTTTGCGACTCAAAGCCATGATTCAAAGAATGGAGTCCCTAATAATAAGCAATATTGAACAAACCCTCATGAAATGTACTAAAATAATGGGCAAAGAATGACTGAAAGTCAACATGGAACCTGGATTTTAAATCATTCGAAATGCAGTGACCTAACTTTAGCAGCAATGAGTTTGTCGACCAGTGTATTTCGTTGATATAACTAATGCAAGGATGACGAAAGATTTTGTCAATTTTTTAGATCACAGTCCACTTACTGACTCTTCATGTGTTTTGTAGAATATATTTAAATAAAATAACAGATAGTGCAGACAAGGCCAACGTGACATGATTGGAAAAGATATTCAAGCCTTCAGGGTTGCCAGTGGCGACTAAAAGGAGACTATTTGCTACTATTTTCGACCCCCGGCGACTATGACGACTTTTTTAGACAAAATCAAGCCGAAAGCGACTATTTTCAGCATTTTGTCAACTATTTTCAAGGATGGGCGACTATTTCAAATTTTTCCCGCGAGATCCTTGATATCCTTTATTTTGGTATTAGCCCCCTTAAAATCATCGGAAGGCCACATATTACAATCGCAGAATAGCCAAAATCCTTCGGTCGTAAAATCGCCGGAGTTTCGCGATATAGATCGGCGGAATATAGAGTAGCCTAACCAATTTTCGGGACTGTAGGATCGCCGGAATTTCGGGATAGTTGGATCGCGGGAGTTTTCGGGATAGTAGGATCGCGGGAGTTTCGTGACAGTTGGATCGCGGGAGTATCGGACATTGGATCGCCGAAATATCGGACAGTAGGATCGCCGGAGTTTCGGGACGTTACAGTAGGATCGCCGGAGTTTCGGGACATCAGATTGTCGTAGTTTCAGGACATCAGGATCGCCGTAGTTTCGGGACAGCAGGATCGCCGAGTTCGGACAGTTGGTTCGCGGGAGTTCCGGACAGTTGGATCGCCGAAGTATCGGGACAGTAGGATCGCCGAAGTATCGGGACAGTAGGATCGCCAGAGTTTCGGACCGGGACAGTAGGATCGCCGGAGTTTCGGGACAGTAGGATCGCCGGAGTTTCGGGACAGTAGGATCGCTGGAGTTTCGGGACAGCAGGATAGCCAGAGTTTCGGGACATCAGGATCGCCGTAGTTTCGGGACAGCAGGATCGCCGAGTTTCGGGACAGTTGGTTCGCGGGAGTTCCGGGACAGTTGGATCGCCGAAGTATCGGGACAGTAGGATCGCCGAAGTATCGGGACAGTAGGATCGCCAGAGTTTCGGACCGGGACAGTAGGATCGCCGGAGTTTCGGGACAGTTGGATCGCCGGAGTTTCGGGACAGTAGGATCGCTGGAGTTTCGGGACAGCAGGATAGCCAGAGTTTCGGGACAGCAGGATAGCCAGAGTTTCGGGACAGCAGGATCGCCAGAGTTTCCGGACAGTTGGTTCGCGAAAGTTCCGGGACAGTTGGATCGCCGGAGTTTGGACAGTTGGATCGCCGGAGTATCGGGACAGTTGGATCGCGAGAGTTTTGGGATAAGTTTAATCGCGGGAGTTTTGAGATAGTTGGATCGTGGGAGTTTTGGGACAGAAGGATCACCTCTGGTTTGGTATAGTAGAATTGTCAGAGACGCGCGATTACGTGCGGATAAAGTAGTTTTTTTGGTAATAAGAATCAATATTTTTTATCTGTTGGCTGAACCTTTGCCACATCTCAGAAGTTTTGTGTAAACCATTATAACTTTTAGTTATTCGAAAAAATATTAAATGTGAATTTGAAAGTTATGTAAAAGTATTTTAAAAGCAAACTTCGCTAACTTTTATGTACATATAGACAAGATACATGCAAAACTTATGTTCTTTTAACAAATTAAAATAATTTGATTAAACATTAATGTAGCATAATTAGCTTGCTAAATAAACTGTGTAATACTTCATTGTACAATAAGTTTTTCATTCACAAGTTCAAGAGGCTTAAAAAAAAAAATCCTTGTGTAGCTCTAGTGCGACGATAATTCAAACTAACCTAACCTAACTTAAAAAAAATTTGCAGGGAGTAAAAAGAAAGACTAAAAAGGTCATAAAATTAACTTGCAAATAAGCTATTTCATTATTCTTTAACTCACATTGTAGTTGATTGTTCAAAATTTCATGATTGTTCTTGTTCTTTGATTAAAAAAAATAAATGAACAAAAACACTTAAAATTCAAATGTTTGTTAATGTTTGATTAATTTGACCTGCAACTACACTACTTTATTGAGTATTAAATACTGTAAATCAAACTACAATACCACAATTTTTTTTTTTATCAGAGTTGTGTTTAAATAATACTCTTCTTTTTTTTAAATAATACATTACTTTATTGACTTTTGGAAATTGCTAAAATGCTATTTTGATGTTTATACTCTGTGCATAGTAATTTATTATTATAATTATTTATTATTTAATTAATTATTTATTATTTAAGGTAATTCCAAGATGAATTAAGACATAATATTTTAACAAAAGTTCTTATTTTTAAGGGAAACAACATTCTGAGTTGGTCAAGGAAATCAAATTCACATTACGTGTTTACTGTTTAGCAGGGTTCGAAATTTACAGTCGCAAAATGCGACATATTCCTTCAATTTTGAGACAACAAAATAAATGTAGTCAAAGTTACGGAGATTAGGTTATCAGAACAGTTAATACCAACTTTTTTCATCGTGATTTTTAACAATCTAATAATCAGCTTGAACTTGAAAAAAAATTAACAGTCTTAAAATCTTACAACTGCAGGCGATCTTAAAATTAAAAAACTCTGGTTATTGTAAAATTTGTAAATGGTGATTCCCTAAAAATTTTTGAGACTTAGTTATCGAAACTCTGATGCTTCTATAATCGTAAAACTCTAGTAATTCTATAATCTCGAAACTTAGGCGATCGTAAAAATAAAATCTTCCAGTGGTATACAGTAAACATCCAAATATTGCAAATTAATTTTAAAATACAAAAAATGTTAGTAAAAAATATTTTTTTCCCCAATAATGGTCCTAGATAATGTACATTTGCTCTTAAGTCGCACATATTGCTCCTAAATTTTCTTATCAAATTCCTAGCACTGCTGTTTACTAATTTAAGTTGATATAAAGTTTAATATCATCCTTGCTTAAATCTATCAACTATCATAATCAAAAACTTAAAAAAGTGAACCATTTAAACATTTTCCAATTCAATTCCTTAAATATTTGTTGAATTTCATGCCGAAAAAGTTAAGCAATTATAAATTTTGCAAAGAGAATTAAAAAAAAAATAATTATAAGTTAAGTTTCGATTTTGCATATAGTATTTAAATTTGATGCAACTATTTTTGCTACTATTTTGATAATAAGGAGACTATTTTTGCAACTATTTTGGAAATTCCAGGCAACTAAAGCGACTATTTTTTCCCTAAATTTGACTGGCAACCCTGAGCCTTGTTTAGATCTACAAAATATTTCGTCATCCCTGCATCAGTTATATCAACGGTCAGTTATAAAACTCGGGTCAGCGTCAGCAAACTCATTGCATAAGTTAGTTCACTGCATTTCGAATGATTTAAATTCCAGGTTCCATGTTGACTTTCAGTCATTCTTTGTCCATTCTTTTAGTACATTTCATGAGGGTTTGTTCAATATTGCTTATTATGAGGGACTCCATTCTTTGAATCATGGCTTTGAGTCGCAAAGTCGCAAACTTTTGTTGGACATCTCAATAATAACAACAACAAGGGGTGGTTCCGTCGCGGTGATATTTTTTCGAACGTTTTCTCATTGTTTCACTCCAAAATCATGTTTGTAAATATTTTTAGTTTTAAAACCAATATCATTCTTTTTCAGCATAAAATTTCCTTCAATTTGATACCAAACTCGACTTATTATGGTTTATTGTGATTTTTTTTTTTTTAATGTTTACGTGTTTTCAAGATGGCGGCCAAAAACATTTGTCGCAACAGTACGGGTTGCGGTTTTTAGTATGTTCATTAGAAGCATGTTACCTACCATTTGCAACAAGAATAGTTTATGTTCCAATTTGTTCTAGGTTAAGGTGTTTTTTCGCTTATTTCTACTGCACTAGAAGGCGTCAATAGTGATAAATAAAAGTCGGCATTTTCTTTACATTCCCACTGTGCCCTTTGCATTGATGCTGTTTGCTAATTTGTATTGTATATAGAGCTCTACAATCAGCCTTGGATTCTTTATCATTCATACCAAACCTGGCATATTTCATCTAGACTTGCGAAACCCACTATTTTTAAGTAGAATTGACCTAACCAATTTACAAAACTATTCTTCGAATTATAATAAATTTAGAAAACTAGAAATAATTAATTAATTTTAATTTAAATTGCTGTGTTAGGCTATTTTTTTCTATGGCGTGTAAATGTTGTGGGGAGCTGTTATAGGTAACAGTTGCTTTTTTTCCCTTATAACATCTATTTCTTACAATTTATCATAGGGTTGGGCAAACTTATCCCACATTTTACTTCCAATCGTTTTTTTTTAAATATTCAATCATTTAGTTATTATTGTGAAAAATATGTAACGCATTATGCTTATATTTTGTATTCAAATGTTAAAATGTAACTAAAATATTGTCTGTTGTGAGTAAGAAAGTAGAATAGTCAATTTGTAACAATCATTAATATGAAACGATAAATCCTCACCAACATCAAATACATTATAGTATAACTTTTTTCTTTCTACTAAATATTAGATTGCGATTTAAAATTATTTCTTCCAACCATAAACTATAGTTCTTTCATTCTATAAACAAAAATAACACAATAAGAAGAGTAATTATTAAAATTGCTCTAGTGAATTGTGAGCTCCAGTAAATTAAATACGCATCGAAAATTGGCATTTGATAATATTATAGCACTGGGCTGTGAAATAGCCACAGCGAAGAATGCAACGAGTTCCATTGACAAAGCGAAAATACAAAATAAAAAGACACTCGCACCCTCTCCCAGCGTCAGCGGTTTTCTCCGAAATCCCCTTCAAAGGTGGAAAAAGTACCCCCCCCCCCCCCCCCCGTCCCCCCACACTTAAGACCACATGTGAAGCTGTCCCCCGTCCTTGATAACCTACTGTCCAAACTAATGAACCCTGAGAGGGGAGGTTCTTATGGAGGCGTGGCTTTGCACAATTTTTTAGCACTTGTCTTCACATTTTAATTGATATCTCAATTTAAATTACCCAATTTCAAAGTTTAAAGGCAAGTTTAATACAAAAATGTTCATTCCGGTACCTGTAAATTAATTTTTTCAATATCTTCTACTCAATTTTTATAAAATGAAGTTAAAGTTAACTTTTAATGTAATTTTTTTTAACAAAAATTTAAACAAAAATAACAATTAGGTAATGCATCTTCAAGTCAAAATCTGTCTAAAGACACAACCGCGTGAAAATATTCCAATAATTTCGTGTGATATCATCAAAAAAACCATCTCGATTTTACCATAGAGTTACTATTGAGAGGCGAAGATAACAACAACGAAATTTTAAAAATAAACTAACGTTAACTGGGAAATGGCCGTCCTTGTAAACGTCGGATTCGAGAAATTGGTTGTCCTCGGGGAATTTTTTACCATCGAGGACGGGCGGTTTTTCCTCCCCTGTGTTAAAGATCCCTTAAGTACCTGATTGGCACAAGTACTTTCGGCAAAATGAATATTTAACTGATTAAATGTATTATGTTGATTAGTTATATCTGGGGATTTAACTGTATATAAACTTAAAATTTGACCTAATAGATTTTTAAATGAAGTATGTTTGGTTTCAGGCGCAGACGAGACCCGAAAAGTGCTGACCCGTGCAAGATTACTCTTTGGAAAAGAGATCCCTAAAGAGCATAAAGCTTTTCCAGAGGTTGGTACAATTTAATAAAATTGCTTATGATTACACTTAATTGGAATTGAATCTTTAACTTTTGTAGTAAAATAAGTTGTTCTGTTAAGTTTTACTGTAAATTTATAGAAATGACTAATTTTGTGGCAAAAGTATGTATAAAAAATGCTTTTTTAAGTTTTGAGTAAAGTTTAGGTTATTTATGATAGAACACAAATTAAAGAAGTTGGATTTTTTTCTAGGCCAGTCATTAAGTTTAATAAACATTGTAAATAATTCTGATTAAAGCTTGTCTGTTCATGATTATGGCTAGTTTTAATAAATTGTTTCCTTAATATTAAATAATAATTCAAACAACTGTTAAGACACTCACTACTATATTTCTGACGGAAAATATTAAATAATTTTTTTGTAATTGTACAAGCAAAATTTTTTATTTCTATAAAAACTCTTTCTATTTTTTCTTTGTGTATTAATTCTAATGAAACTTCATCCAACCTTGGAAAATATAATTGGCTATATGATAAGCAGAAAATTATCAATGTATCATGACATATATGATTTTTAGTCGTGTTGACCCCAACTGGTCAAGTACCATAAGGTATATTTTAGTAAAATTGACATTTTATTTTATTTGTATCTTCAAGTAACTTTTTATTGTAGTAATGTACATTGAAATTCACTCATTAGGTACATAGCTCTTAGTTTAAGGTAAAATTCTTTTAATTTGAACTCAAAGAAATCTTCCACATTTTTTTTTAGATATATTTCTGACCACAGTAGTTTATATTAAAATACAAAGAGCTTTAATTTAAAATTTCTGACTTGAAGACTATTTTACCCACATAGCTTATGCCTTTCTCATTTCCTTTCCTAACAATCTGTCGCTTATTTCAGCGCTACTTTTTCTCATCAAGTTACCTCACCGGACGTTCTATCAAGGAAATAGAATGTGAGGGATGTGGAGGTTTCGGACACCAGAAAAGCGAATGCCTTAAAGCGGATCCCTTTAAAAGGTCAAAATTTAAAATAAGAGTTCCTAAGGCTAAATATCCACGGAGACTAAAAGCATAACCAAAAGCTTATTGTATATTATGTGTACAGAACTGCTAACACTCCGGATTTAACCCTTCATGCACAAATTAAGTTTTGATTTTAATTTTTTGCCTTTGGAAATGTTAATGTTAGAATAACTAAAGTAAAAGTTTTATTAAGAATTTATTTTACCTTTACAGACTTTAATGTGCTAAAACCAAACTTGTCAATTAAAAAGTTTCATCTTCCCCGTTTTCTCCAAATTGGCGACTTTTTAAGTACATAGTACTTATCATGAAACCGTCAATAAATAAAGGGTTAATCCAGAAATAACAGAATTTTTAACTAATTTCTGATTTCTTTTTATGTGTAATACCAATTGTTGGATTTTCGAAGGCGAAAAACAACTTTTCTTGGCACTCAGAATCAGGAAAATGGTTGTTACTGAGTTAAATCAGGGGAATTGGCAGGTTGATTTAACATCGCAGTAGAACTACAGTTTGTCTGCTTGTATATATATATTTGTTAATTTTATATTTTAACTAACTTTTAATAACAAGCTATTTTCGTAGTTAAATATGTACTTTAGTGTTTCTAAAAATTATACACATTTAATTCATGTTTTTTTGTCAGTTTTAAGGGGGAATGGGCGCGCTGGACCGGGGGTCTCCAAACTAAAGTGACTCAGTGTTAATCCAATGGCGAAAAAACTATTTTCTGCTGCATTTCTCCAGCTGTATTGATATTTTTACAAACATTTTTTTTTTAAATAATAAATGTAAATAACTTACAGGGCTCTATCTTCTCACTTTTTGAGATTGTTTCGAATATTTTGTGTAAAATTATTTATTGAAAATTTTAAAAATATTCGAACCAATTTCAAAAACTGGGAAGGTCGGGACCTGTAAGTCAGCTACATTTATCACATTAAAAAAATCCGCTTGTAAAAATATTCAATACAGCCGGAGAAATGTGGCAGAGAATTTTTTTTTCTCCATTGGATTAACACTGATGCACTTTGCTTTGGAGACCCCCGGTCCAGTGCGCCCATTCCCCCTTAAGGAGTAATACAAAGAAATATATTATTTACAATAACATTTAAATATGTGTATTATTTTTACTTCTGTACTAAATGTTTCTTTTTAATATTTAATCTTCTAGTAATATGATTGAGAAATACTGTAGAGGTAAAACAACTAATTACTCTAATAATATAATATATAAATTCTGACTTTTTCATTGCATACAATTGGCTAACATTATATAACATTCATTTCACACTAATTGTATTATGTAAATGTATTAAAGATTACATGTTGCTGTGTTATTACATATTTGAGAAATATTTTGTATAATTTTTTTTAAATGTCAAATAACTATTACGATTTAATACTTTTTTTTTATGCTGGAGTGTTCATTTCTCATACTTATTTAATTGTCCACAACAACGATTGTTTTTCTTCTCATTATTATGTATGATTTATCATAGCAACTTTTCAGATATCTTAAAGTATTTATTACCCTTTTAAGAAGTAAATTTAAAATTTCCATACAAAATTTTTTATATGGTTATGAAGTTTCATTTCTGAAAATTTTGCTTTTAAACTATAAATAATCGAATTAATTTAATATTTACTATTAAAGCAAAAATTGTATATGTGGCTTTTGTGTGATATTTTAGAATTACATTTTTAGTATTAACTGTTTATCTTTAATGAACTGCTATTTTTTAATCACTTTGAAACCTGGAATGACATTGCTAAATTAAATTTTGGTCCTTTTCAAGTAACTGTAATGCATTCTATTTTTAGCTTTAATTTATCTAAATTGTTTTTCCTTGAAAACATGGTATTAATGTTACTGGTTTAAAATTATATTTCCATTGTAGATTTCTTTGGCCTGACGATACCTAATATAGGTAGAATTTCTTGTGCAATATTGGTATTATCTAAGTGGCCATAGAGGTAAAAATATTACCAGAGCTATAATTTCTTTCAGTGTCAGTTGCCCTGAATAGGGTTGTTTCACGGAGGATCTGGCAATAGCTTTACGGTTTTGTTTGCATGTCTATTTTGATGTTTTAAACAATGTTGCCAGCAGTTTTAGAAGAAAAACTACGAAAAAACACCATTTAATTCTAAAATTACAAAAACATACCATAAAAATACAAAATAAATTCTAAAATCACAAAAAAATATCGTAAAAATACTAGCTGCATTTTAGAATCTTGTTAGTGACTTTAAAAAAAATGTGAAACGCTTTGCTAGTATTTTTATGGTATGTTTTTGTAATTTTAGAAATAAATGGTATTTTTTCGTAGTTTTTCTCCTAAAACTGCTGGCAATACTATTCAAAGACATCAAAATAGACATGCAAACAAAACCGCATAGCTATTGCCAGATCCTCCGTGAAACAAGCCCATTATAACAAATTTATCAAATTATTTTGACGACTTACCACTTGTTGAGTACCTCACCTGTATAGTTTATATTCTGATATAAAATCTATTTATAAAACAAATCATTAGCCTGTTTTGTTTAAAACCTTTCTTATGAAAAGCAGTAGTTTGGGATAATATGACCAAAATAAGCATTTAAAAATACATTTATGTTGATTCACATGACATGCGTTTCCTAAAGATATTTATGCAAACTTCCTAATCAGAACTTATGTCCATTGACTTTGAATACTCAGTATGTTTGTTATTGTTAACTAATTATTTTGTTTAAATCCTTAGAATTGTTTATTTAATAGTTCTTAAAATTATTAATTAAATAACTATTGTTTTATTTAATAGTTATTTAATTAATAATTTAATAGTTTAGTCCTACAAATTCCTCATGGTTTTAATTTTTAGATGCAAACAAAAAAATTAAGTATTAAATACATTACGGTTGTAATATTTTTTCAAGGGTAATTACCATGCATAGTATTAAGAAAAGAATCTCTGGAAAGAATTTATATTGACTAATAATGTTGACATAAGTCTATTATTGGAAATCTGTGCTTTACTATTATATTGACTGCTTCAGTTTAAAATGGCTGTTCCTAGTAAAGCATCATGGGATAGGCAAATACTGAACTGATATTAAGGGGGAAAGGACGCGAGTCTCCAAACCAAAGTGCCTCTGTGTTAATCTAATGGAAAAAAATAATTTTCTAAGCCAAATTTCTATGGTGTATTAAATATGTTTACGAACGGCTTTTTAAATTGTAAATGTAGCTGACTTACAGGGCTCTATAATCCTACTTTTTGAAATTGGTTCAAATATTGTGTTGAAAAATTATTTATTGAAAATTTTAAAAAAATATTTGAACCAATTTCAACATTGGGATTATAGAGCCCTGTTAGCTACATTTTAATATAAATTTAACAACAAAAAAAATATATTCAATACAGCCGGGGAAATGTGGTTTCGAATTTTTTTCTCCATTGGATTAACACAGGCACTTTGGTTTAGAGAGCCGAGTTCGTTGCCTCTTAAAGGTGGAATTTTCAATATGGACTGTCTTTTATGTTATACGCTAAAAATTCTATATAAGTTACTTCTATACTTTATTTGTATAACATTCTAATTGTAAATAAACTATTATGTTATTGATAATGTTTGGTATATTTCATTGTTTCTAAATATTGTTTGATAACTTAATAAATTTTTTTGCCTAAAAAATTATATCAACACCCTATAAAACCTGTTAATGACTACAATCACTTGACACACTCTTATATAACAAACTAACTAGTTTAAGCAATATTATTTAAAAGTAACTTTCTTTATTTTAAATATGTTTGTCCCGTAACAATATTGACATATCTTGAATTACAAATGGGTATTTAGTTTGGGCTATAAATTAAGTTTACTATTGAATCTTGAAATGAGAAGCAGAACAAGTCTCACTAAAAAAAAGCTCTTAAATTTAAAAAGGCTTAAAACTACCTTTTAATTGTTACAAAAAGATAGTTTGCTGATGTATTTTTGATAAACACGTCTGGAAATTCTAGTTTAGTCAAATACAATAAACTTGTGTAAGAAACGGAGAAAATGCCAAATTGATATTTCTTTTGCCTAATTTTATTACTATACTATTCACAGAACAGAGGATTGCAATGATGCAAATAAAATGCAACATAATACAAAAATTCACTTGGTTCAATGTTTTACTAATCATTTTTGCTTAATTACTGAACATATTTTAAGCAGTAAAATGCAAATACATAAGTGTAGTTTATGGATTTAAAATCCTACTAACACAAGCTATTAAAAAAAAAGTTCATAAAATGACTGATGTTCGTGTTAATGAAACTCTTGTATGATCAAGTTACAATAACTATATTGATGAATCATTGTGAATTTGCATAAAAATATGAATTTAAAAAAAGGTAACTTATAAGAGCCTATAACTTTCTTAAATACTTTTTCAATTTATTTGCATTAAAAACATTCTAAGCAAAAATTGATTTAAATTAAATAGTGCAAAAATGTTGCCATAAAAACAGTAAAATTAAGTTATGACTTAGATATGAAAAAATTAATCAATATAGCTTTAAGTTCTGAGGCCAGTTGCCATTAGTCTGACTGAAGCTCTATTGCTACCAAAACAAATTTGATTCTGAACTAAAAAGGTCAAAGGAAAATAACATGATAGCAATACTCAAATGACTGTTTATAGCTCCAAAAAGATTATCAAAAAAATAAAATTAATGAAACCAATAGTTGGTATAAGAAGAAAATGCAAAAGTCAATAAAACTTTTAAGGTCCAATAAATAACTAAATAATCATGATAATATGCACTAAAAAATGATGTGTGTATATCCAAGTTTTTTAATACCATGTTTGGCACAAGCTTGTAGAAATCGCCATACAAATCTTAAAAATAAAAATCCAATTAAATAAAAAAAACAAATGTAAATGTCAATTATTGTTACATTTCCTTTATGAGTGAGGGGAATATTCAGTGATTGACGTATTCTAATAAATATTTGTAAAGTATGGTGGATCTGTAATACATAAATACACAAAAAATATATATAAATGCTTAACAAAATTATATAAAAATAAGCTACCTATGCTTGCTGGGATAATTTTCTAAAAGTAGAAAATATTGCAGAAAAAAAAGCAGCATAAAAAGAAATTACACATGAAATATGCCCTGGCACCTAAAAAAAGGTGTCTAAAATAACAAGTGCAATACAAATAGGTAGTATGTAATAAATATATACAAATAAGATATATTTACCTATTATACAAATAGGATGGGTCTTCAACAAAAATAATCTGGTAAATAATTTTATATAATATTTCCATGTTTTAATGCATGGGTTTTAGGATATAACATTCAACCACAAAAAAATATTTTTATGGTATAATTTTAAAAAATAAACGGACAAATGTAAAAATTTACAATACTATTCTACTAATCCTTAATAAAACATAACAAACCGAATATTTCAATACATTATAATTAAAGATTTGCTTAATGGGAAATAATATAGTAAAAACTGATATCAAGCAATGAGTATGATTGATTTGAAGTATGGTTGATAACTTAAAACTCAAATCATGTAAAAATGTTTTTCATGTCATTTCACAAAAATAATCTGGTAAATAATTTTATATAATATTTCCATGTTTTAATGCATGGGTTTAGGAATAAGCATTATAACATTCAACCACAAAAAACCTATTTTTATGGTATAATTTTTAAAAAAAAAACGGTAAAAATTTACAATACATTTCTACTAATCCTTAATAAAACATAACAAACCGAATATTTCAATACATTAAAGATTTGCTATACTAATGGGAAATAATGTTAAATGTAGTAAAACTGATATCAAGCAATGAGTATGATTGATTTGAAGTATGGTTGATAACTTAAAACAACTCAAATCATGTAAAAATGTTTTTCATGTCATTTTATCACATATCCAAAACCTTTATATTTTGACATTAAATGTCAAAGATGGAATAAATAATAATGACTTATAAGGCCATACTTTAAAACCTTAGCCTTCTTTAAGGGGGAATGACCCTGCTTGACTACGGGTCTCCAAAGCAAAGCGCCTCAGTGTTAATCCCATAGGGGGGGGATTATTTTCTAAGCCATATTTCTCCAGCTGTATTGAATATTTTTACAAAAAGTGTTTTTTTAACGGTAAAGGTAGCCGACTTGCAGTTCTCTATAATCCCATTTCTTGAAATTCCTTCAAATATTTTGTGTAAAATTATTTATTGAATATTTAAAAAAAATATTCAAACCAATTTCAAAAAGTGGGATTGTCATGATCTGGTATGTCAGTTACGTTTATCGCATTTTTTTTGTAAAAATACTCAGTAGAGCCGGAGAAATGTGGCTTAGAAAATATTCTTTTCTCCATTGGATTAACATTGAGGCACTTTGATTTGGAGACCGGCGGTCCAGCGGGCTCATTCAGCAGTTTTAAAAATATGGAATTTCTAATGACACTAAAACTAACAACATTTCAAACAATTCTACTAACAAACTCAGACAGAAAGTTGTATTGTGGAAATGAGGTTGGAAGTTAAACAACAGCGCCTACTTTTAACTTTTCCATGTATGCAAGCCATGTTTAATTTTTGTTAAATAATGTATATTATACACAGCATTGCACAATGGCTCTATATATTTACATTAATACCTTATACAACAACATTAACACAACATATAGAATACATAACAATTAAAAGCGACATTGGAGTAGGAGTTTAGAAAACATTAAGTGCTCTTTCGATATAAATACTCATGTGTGAAGTATAAAGATTAATAACAATTTCAACTAATCTTGCTAGCCAAGATATTACGTAACGCTTTAAAAGGTTATTTAAAAAAAATATGAGTTATTTTGGATGAATGTTTCCCTCCATGAACCACTTTTATGATGACACCGGTTAAGGAGGCCAAACACCAGGAAGCATTTTAGAAAATTTTCACTTGATTGAGAACAAATTAATAACCTTAAAATCCTTTTATGAAATCTTTCTTCGGGTTAACAAAATTAATAGAATTTGGATTATTACAGTAAAATAATGTTAAAGTATCACCCCTAACTATAAATTGTTCGGTAAAACATTGTTAAAAAAGTAAAACCTTGATATAGCGACTACACTATACAACCGCTTTCAAAAAGTCCCAATTATTTAACCATAGGAATGAGATTTGTTGGTTCCGAGAGGGGTTTGCTATATCAAGGTACTACTGCACTTGTATATGTAGATTAAATAACAGTTTTAACCCAATTTAGTAATTCATATGCAATAGGAACTTCTGCCGAAAGTTTCTTTTTCAATAAAAATTACTTAGAACATACATGATAGTCATAAAACTAGCATTACATTAGATTACATGTCATTAAAAATAACAGACAGACTGCTTTAAAGGAATTTCATGTTTCTTGTTTTAGAAACTTTGAAGAAAATAATTTAATTTTAATTATAGTACATTTAATAATAGATTTTAATACATATTCTATTAGTCTGATTTGCAATCAAAATATATAAATTTTTTTCTATACATATTTTATGATTAGATTAATTTTTTCCATTAAGTTCTCACACGCCCAAGCTTCTTTAATTATTGAATCTGAAACAATTTGGCTTAACATTACTAATAATTTATAACCTTTTCTCTCTAGTTAATTTGATTAACTTTTTCTTCTAGTTCACAATGGTCTAATGGCAACAAACTTCTCCTGGAATAAAAATCCCAACAAGAAACAACAAAACAATTCTACGACATTAGAAAATCCATATCAGAACCTGTCATTACCAACTCTTTTATATTTTTATGATATGCCCTTTTTCCACACCATCTCACAGCAACAAGCTTTGCCATCTGTCACCAGGTGGCACCGAGATCGAGTCATGGGAACGCATGACCTTGGGTCAGAAGACAAGGTGATCCTCTTGGCTTTACGAGGTGCGGCTACTCTTGCGGTTCCGTTATCGGTGTGTTCTTTGAGGTTCCTTTTCCTCTTCCGCAGGGGAGTAGAGGGCTGAGCCTTTTGTCATCTCGACATAAAGTTGGAATTTGCGTTTTTGGGTGGGCTGTAAGAGTTATATTAGTTGTTAGCTGGTACAAGCATCCATAGATTTAGTTACCAATTTTGGAAAGATATTTGGTTTAAAAATGGGGGGTCGACTTATACACAGAGTAGGGTTACACACGAGTATATACGTAGATTGATTTGCAAACATTATTTGCTATAATTTTTTTTTATAAGCTCACACCTAGGTTATGACATAAAAAAAACGATATTTACAAGAAAAAACAACCAAAACGTTTTTTTTTTTGCTTCAGTTCAGTCTGCACGGTTGCATCTTTAACATATTTGCCTTTGGCTGCTTTGTTCGAAGGTATGGGTTGGTGTAAATTTTAACAGGCATCAACCTATTTTTTGCACTGGATAGTTACAGCACATAGTACTATTCATTTAGCTTGTATAACAACAAAAAACCCAGTTTTATCAAATAAATACTAGAGCTTCCTTAGTGACTTACAATTGACCATTAAAAATAACTTGTTAAACTATGCGGTCAATAATGTTGAACTTAGATAAGTCTATGCATTCTATAAGTCTATGTATTCAGTGTTAAAAGATATATAAATTAACCAGGGATTGGAAAGTTACTTTTAAAAAGTAACACTGTTACAGTTACAGTTACTTAATTAAAAAAGTAACTCTGTTACAGTTACTTAATATGAAAAGTAACGCGTTACAGTTACTTTTAAAAAAAGTAACGAATCACAGTTACTTTTTGAAATTTCAAGTTATAAGAAAAATTGAAATTTAGCCATCTTACCATTTTTCAAAGAGAAGCACAATAAACGAAACATAAGCTCAAACAAAACACTGAAATTATAATTAATAAACATTTTTTTATAATTAATTTTAATCCTTTACCCTGATATATAATCAGAAGACAACGAGTCCATCTGTAAACGAGGGGTATCTCAAGAATGAACGCGAAATCTCCGTCTCCCCCTCCCCACCCTTCTTCGAGGGGAAGGACTTTTGTTGGTCATTGTTGTAGAACCCATTCAGGCAAAACACAAATGGATTTGGAGTGAGGGATCCAACCAGCTTGGCAGTTAGCGTTACAGGCATCTACGGAAAAGAAGGGTTTTCAAATAAATCACGCTAACTGCCAAGCAGGTTGGATCCCTCACTCCAAACCCCTTCTTTTCCGTAGATGCCTGTAATTGTGCGGGGCTTATAATGTGATACTTAGAAATATAAACAAACAATGAAAAACATTTGTACTGTAACAATTCTGTCTGAAAGCCGCCGTCACGCCTTTATCAGCCAAAGTGGACAATTCTATTATATGCTTTATTTTTTCCCTCCCAAGAAAAGCTCGTATTTGGGGAATGCGAAATGTTTCCTTTTTTTTTCTTTTAGGAGTGGAATTTCAAAATTGGCATCAGACAGCCTTCGTAAAGTAACGGAATTTTTCGCGACTTCGTTACCGCTAAAAGTAACTAAGTTACAGTTACAGTTACTTTCTGAAAAATGTAACGGCGTTACCCCAAAAAAGTAACTGTTACAAGTAACGCGTTACTCCAATCCCTGAAATTAACGTATATTAGTTTTAAAAAATTCAGTTTGATCTGATCTGGAAAGGTGCAGATGAAAATGCATGCTTTTTTAGTCTTGGAATCAATTTTAACAAATCTCATTGCATGCTTTTTTGATGAAATTTATGGGACATGTTTTAGTTAACACTCTTGATTACTTAATTTCTTAGAATCGTGCATATTAAATTTTTTCACACTTTAATCCTTAAATAATAACTTTACGTTTTTATTTTTATTTTTTTTTATTATTGCAACTTCTCGAGAATCATTCAATCAAGGGTACAGATTGTAGTATTGTGTACTCTTTACAATCGGTAGTTTGTAATTTTTTCCAGCGGTCTATTTCTAGCTACCATAAAGAGCTTAAACACAGCCAATTACCCCTCAAAAACTAGAACTTAGGTCAAGAGATGAGGACGACAACCTGAGAGGATAACATATTTTGCAGTGTTTTTAGGACAAATACTGACACATAACACAAACATCCATGCTTTTGGCCAAATTCAATAAAATTGATTTCTTAGTAAAAGCTTTTGTAGTATTTAAACAAAAAAACAAATAATTTTTAACTAAGAAAGCTGTTTTCATCAAATATTATTCATTTTTTAAAAATTGAATGGGAAGTGTTCAGAAAAATACTTATGGACATCCGAAAATAAAAACAAATATTTATTTTCCACAATGGCATTAATCTAAATACAAATTTATGAAACGATCAGTAAGTGATAATGGTGGGCGATAAAATTTCTGTTTCCTAGCGACTATTGTTTCGCCTCTTGAGGTTGAAATCTTTGATTGAAGATGGCTAGATCAAATAGAAAAATATAAAAAACAAATGCCTGTATTGTTTTATAAAAAAAAAAAAAATGTCTTGAATTTCTTTTCACTCGTATGGGATTCTAAATCCAGAGTGTTTATTGTACTGTGTTTTCTTGATAATAAATAATAATAATATAAATACTTAAAAAAAAAAAAAAAAAAAAAAAAAAATAATCCTAAAAAAAGGGGGGAATTTGTTGTTGAAGTATACAATAAAAATATGTAGATAAATGTATAAATTGTCTAAAACAAAAACTAATGTTGTGTAAGTGGACTTGATTATATTTGTCTGAGAATAAGCTTTTAGTATTTTGTGAATATAAGGCCTAGATTATTACTAAAGCCAAATAGACATGAACAATCACCACACAAGCAGGATTAAAACAATTTTAGTATTGAGGGCTTTTATCCAAGCTCCAACATTTTAAGC
Source organism: Oedothorax gibbosus (assembly GCA_019343175.1). Lineage (NCBI taxonomy): Eukaryota > Metazoa > Arthropoda > Arachnida > Araneae > Linyphiidae > Oedothorax > Oedothorax gibbosus. The sequence goes on along the minus strand of CM033277.1, from coordinate 41,227,554 downwards.
TTAACTAACAATGCGATAGAACTACACACATGAGCTATAGGAGGCAAGTCTCATGATTTTGAACCTTGGTCAAATGTAGACCCAAAATATCACAAGGATACAATAAATTAGTCATATGACCACATGTGCAATACAGGGATATTGCACATGGGGTCATATGACCCCATGTGTGGAGCGGTCCATCATGGCAAAGCACTGTAACCACTGGGTCTATTTTACTAACCCCATTGTTGAAACTTAAAGAAAGCTGATTGCTGATATGAATCTCAGTATTTCCTTGATTGGTATATTATCAATCTAAGAGGCATTGATAAAAGGTACCCAAGATACTCAAACCTGTGTGCAGAGTAGTTGTCACATTCACAGAGAACACCAAAAGAAATTTCCTCAACCTGTTGACATGCCCTACAGAGAGGGTCATTTTTTACACCCAAAGGAGTCAGGACTTTGGACCACGTCTGAGCCCCAGTCAGATTAAATAAAGTTTCTTCATATAAAGCTATATTTAGTCCAACTATATACGTCTCTGCTTAGTTACATAGGGGACTATAGTAATTCATATAAGCTACGCAATGACACAGTATTAGTGTGGACCTGTAGACGGGCATTTTACTCCTCAAGACCAATATGTTACGTCTCGTGGAGCTATAGTTACATCGCATGGGGAACTATAGCTTAATTCATATTAAAGCTACGCAATGACACAGTACTTACGGGTGTGGAGCGCTGTTATGACGTGGTGCATCTTCACTTCCTCCGAAACGACCCAACTATGTTACGTCTCGTGGAGCTATAGTTACAATTACATCGCATGGGGAACTATAGCTTAATTCATATTAAAGCTACGCAATGACACAGTACTTACGGGTGTGGAGCGCTGTTATGACGTGGTGCATCTTCACTTCCTCCGAAACGACCACTTGTACGTTCGTGGAAGCTGTTAATACTCGCATGGGGAACTATAGCTTAATGATTGAGTCGATGAAGACTTACGGGGAAGAGATGAGCTGGCGCATCACTCCTGAAGAGACAGTTAGTTGTGAGAATATGTGATAAATTTACATGTGGTGAACTATAGCTTAATTCATATTAAAGCTACGCAATGGCACAGTACTTACGGGTGTGGAGCACTGCTATGACGTGGTGCATCTTCACTTCCTCCGAAACGACCCTGCTGGCTAGAAGAAGAGAAGAGGGAGCCGGGGGCAGAGCCAGGGACATAATTGCCGTTATTGGAGTTGTTGAGGCTCGATGAAGGGGGCGGAAATCGGACGTTCGTGTTGTTTAGGAAGCTGTTAATGTCCCACTTGGGGTTGGGCGGGGGATGGTGGTGGGTGGAAGAGTTGCCAGGGGAAGAGATGAGGTGACGCCAAGCACGCCTGAGAGAGAGAGAGTTAGTTGGAGAATAGTTGTGATAAAGATTGTAGAGTGTAAAGATTATAAAGTAAAGATATAGTGTTTCTTTGTTACTAGAAAAAAAGATATGGTACAGAATGAATACTTAGAAAGTTTAAATGCACAGAAAGGATGTGCTGGACTTTTTACTTCTCAGATACGAAAACGTGTAATAAAAAAAGCTAGTTGGAGGATAGGATAGTTTTCTTCAAAGTATAGAGAGTATAAGTTGAAAAAATGATAAGAGTTAAAAGCAATGAAACGTTGTAGTTAGTAAACAAAAAAAATGCAGAAGTTTCTAAACTTTCGTCTGATATAAAAGCGAATTCGATTAATGACAATTTTAAAGCTAATGAGTAATCATTAAGTCTGGTCACCTTACACATATCAAACCACCCATCTAATTTTACATTTCGATTTAGTATCAAAAGCGCAATCTAAAATTAGCACAGCAGGCATTCTTCACTATAGGCTGTTGCTTTTCTGCTGAGTTGGGTGCTTGAACCCGTGCAAACTGCTTGTTGTTAAATTAATTTAATAATTTGTAAAAAATCATCAAACCCAGTCTAATTGTTTCAGTTCCACAACAGGTGGTTTCTGCTTTGCGGGTTGGCAGAGAGATGGCAACTGAACAGGTGCACTGCTACAACTCTTATTGTGCAAGCCAAGTAACAAATTAACAATCAATAATAAGCTTTCTGTTACCTAGTAATTTTTAGTTGGGGCATCCATTGATGATGCCTAGTAATAACTGTGAGTTGGTAGCTCTAGTACAAACCAGATCCGCCCATCAAAGCGTTGAATTTTTCTTAAAAAGAACAAAGGAAATAATGCCGGACTGTGACATTGTTAATGGGGCCCACCCTTTTTTATTTTATATATATATATATATATATATATATATATATATATATATATATATATATATATATATATATATATATATATATATATATATATATATATATATATTATATATATAAGCGTGCTGTGTTCTTCATCAAACTCTTTCTTTTCTGTTCTACTATAGTGAGGTCCTAGTATTCATTTATGCCTGCCAACATCTGAGTTTTAGTTTTAGATCTATTTCAAAAACACCAAAGCTATTAAACTCACCGTTTTGAAGGTGATCCAACAATGGGTGGGGTCTGCTTTGTAGGTCTACGCACAGGTGACAACTGAACAGGTGCACTGCTACAACCCTCATTGGCGGGCGATGGAGGGCCCCCACCAGAAGCCCGAAGTGGCTTCAGTGGGGAAACGTAAGTCGTGTGAGCGGAGGTCGCGTTCAGGGATTTGAAGGGCTGAGATGAAGAGCGGGGGTGGGGTTTGAGGTTGTCAAGGCTGGAATGAGAGGGGGAATTAGAATGAGCTTCTATGGGTTAGTAGATTTTTAATAATAGTAATGTATTAATAATTATTATTTTAATGTTTAGTTTATAGTTAGAGTTTTGATTTTATAAATGGTATGATTCAGAAAGACTTCTTAAGGTTATCCGCACTGGAATGGGAGGTACTAGAATAAAATTAGTTAGTTTGAAATATTAGACAGATGGAAATAAAGTTTTTTAAAAAGGTAGTAGAGATATTAAGGAATTGTTTTAATATTAGTTATTATAATAAAATTCGAGAAATGCACATTATATCGCTACTGAAGTTTGTCTAGCAATAGACATCATTATTTATCTGAATCAAACTCAAACTAAATAAACAAAATTAAAATTATACTTTTTTTTGCTTAAAATTGGTTATTAAGAACTTACACTTAAATTGTATACATTGAAAGATTTTGTGTGGGAGCATTGAGAACTTACTCTTGTTAGTACCAGTTTAAACATTTTATTATAGCATATTTCAGTAATAAAACTAACAGAATTTTAATGCATTCGACAGTAATGTTGGTAACTTACATACATTTTGTAATAAAACAGTCGTAGGGGAAATGCAGTTCCAAAATTGTTATCCTAAATAGTCTGCTACCAATTAAGTTAGAACCTCAATAACACTATACCATATTCATTGCAATAATTTTTTATTTTTGCTATGCGATTTGATTACATTTTTTTAGTACATTTTTTCTGCTAAAAGCTGAAAAGTTAGTATTTTTTGCTAGATAAAACAAAATAAAATAAAGACTGGATTTTTGACCAGTCTTTATTAGCTGACTTTTTGGAAAGTGAAGAACTATAGAACAAAGCTTTGAATTTTATTGGTATTGAAGTTTAACAAGAAAAAAATATTAGTCAAGCAAAAATTTATTGCAAAGTACCTTCAACACTGTAGCAGTGATTAGAACACAATATTTAATGCAATATATTAAAATTCAATCGATTTAAAAATGTATTTAAACTAACCAGAGCTCTTAGAAACAATTATTACAAATTTATAATGAAGGAAATAAGACTGTGTTAGCGATTAGAAAGTAAAAAATACTGAACTATTCAAAATTATAATAATCATTCTTTATTATCTAAGAGTGTTTAATTACAAAAATTATAAGCACATTCACAAGAAATGAATGTCTATAAATTCTGATATATACATGCAAAGCCACTTATATATAATTGATGGAAAAAAGTATTCACAAAATCTGCCAATAAAATAACAAAAATTAGTAAAAATGAGAATGAATGCAATAAAAAATCATGTTTAAAAGCATAATAAGTTATAATAAAGAAAATTATAAAAAAAGAAAGCAGCATAACATTGTTTGCAATTTATTAATATTAGTAGCGAAAGAAAGCAAGTAAAAAATTTGAATTTGTGCTTATACCAGAATATTAGATAAGCAAACTAAAATTTTGCTAAAATAAAGAAAGCATTTTAAAAATATGTAAAGACATTATATATAAAATTAAATTGACATAAATACATTTTCTAAAACTAAAATTAAAGCAAAAACTTTAGAAAACATTGATTCTGTAAAGGCTACTAAAATTTTACATGAATTAAGATCTTTCTAGAGACCACTTAACATAATGTACTTACAATATATTTGTTATAAATTCATGCAGGCAAAATCAACAATTTTAATCAATTAATTACCAATAAACTTATCCTTAAGTTAGAAATACTTAACTAAAGTAAAATTGGAACCAAGTAAGACAAATCCCCCCAAAAAATCCATGTACAGCTTTCTCAAACTTAATTTGAAAATTAGGGCATTTTGCACAATTAAAATATCAAAGATTATTCTGCAGGTAAACTGCAGTTTACCTACCCACGGCAGTGTTCTACATTTCCTAAAACAGTTCGACAACTGTGTTTTGGGGCGTCCATTAATCATGTGGTGCTACAATTTCTTGACCCCCTCTGGCGCGATTTCATGATATTTAGATCGAACCCTCTCCCCCTTCTGCAATTTCACGTAACATTTTTCAAAGTTTATATTACTTTTTTATTTCTTATTTCCTTTCTGGTGAATTTTAAACGGTTTTTTAAAGCTCCAACATTTCAAAATATGGTTCGGAAAGCCAGGATAAATATTACCATGTAAGATTTTGCCAAATTTAAGTCAAGAAACATGTTTTTTTAGAATTTAACTATTTCCTCTCAATTTTATATTGATTTTTTTTGTGTGTGGAGGGGGTTACTTATTTGACATGACCTTTCCCCTACTTGAGATTTGGTGATACTTGGCTCGACACCCTCCCCCCTTAAAAGTCTTAAGTAATTTATGGACGCCCCCTTTTTAACCTTGTGGAAAGAATAAAAAAAAAGTGAAATCAATAATTCTTACCTCATTCCCCCAGTAGTGTGAGATCTGGGCTGCCTCCTCATTGCCTTGATTCTGTTCAGCTTGTCCCCCTGAGTAGCTGTGTTATCATCATTGTCTTCATTGTTATTGTTGTCATTGCTGGTACTGTACAGGTTTCCATTTTGTAAGGACTTGAAAAGAAATAACAATGATAAGATTTATAATTTAACCTTCAAACTAAATTTGTCCCCAACAATGTTTAATTTTAGCTTCCACACTACGTTTATAACGTAAAAAGTGGAAGGTATTATAATCGTTCAGTCCGTCCGTCCGTCACCCACTTTCACAGAGAGAACCACAAGTCCCACAGACAAGTGGGATACGTCATTTTGAAGCAAAAAATCAGATTAGGCTACATTCCAAATTTCATTTAAAAATTTCAATTAGAAGTTTATTTAATATTTAAATAACTAAACATTTAATCTATATTGAAATAACATGCAAATTCCATTTTTATTCAATATTTTCACTGTTGCCATTTCGTTAGACGTACGAGAAACTTTTTTGATGAAAATAAATGAAAATAAAACTTTTGAAAGAATATTTATTTATGTGATATATTTCAGTTTGGATTGTTGTAATATTACAATAGAGTTCTTTTGATGGTTTATTATATATGTATGAAGAAAGATGCATAGGGAATTCTAACTTGGCATAAAAAATATGCAAAGTTTTGCTTTTATTTTTAAAGCATCAATTGCACTAATTATACATTTTTCGAACTGTAAATTAATTTAACAAACGATAAATAACTGAATTTTCGAAAGAAATGTAAATGATAAATTGTGGCGACACAAAGATATTTATTAAAAAAGATTTCATTATTATTCTTCGAACTTCAAACAAATTAAGCAAACGATAAAGTCTAATTATTAAATCTTAGAAAGAAGATTAATGAAAATAATTAATTTTATCGTTAAAATGTTTAATTACAACTAGCTAAAGGCTCTGTTTAGCGAATTTCTTTCTGAGGTGTATAAATAGTTTGTTTCCTGTTGAGCACAAATGTTGTGTGGAAGCGGTTTAAGTGACAGATTCTGTAACAAACCTACTTTTTAAAAACATATTTGTTGAGAATAACTTTAAAATTCTTAAAAATGAATATTTTAATTCAATTAATTTGATTTCTTAACATTTTACTGAAACTCAAAAGCTATTAGGTGTTGTCATTGCTGGTACTGTACATAACTCCATTTTGTAAGGACTTTTCAAATTAAATTAATTTAAAAACATTTTGCTGAAACTCACAAGCTATTAACTTATGCTAGATTTAGTGGAAACGTATTGCTTAAACATACAAAAGTAATTTTTGTTTTAGAATTGAACATATGATTTTTTTCTTCTATAACTCAAGCTGCAGTGTTATTTTAGCTAGTAAACAAAATAAGTACAATAATGCATTTATAACTATAGCCTGTAAAGTAATAATATAAGTGAATTGATATACTTTTATGAAATTGAAAGTTTAAATTCAGGTTTGTTTCTTTTTATTGCATATAGTTATTCAATTTTATGGGTCATTCCTGAGAAAACATACAAAAAATGCCCCCGCAAGACATCTTTCACGTGAAGAAAAGTTATGCTTCCACTTGAATAAATTAAGATAAGGAATATTTTATCTACTTACTAGCGTCGAAACAATTAAAAATGTATTATTTTGTGTAAAAATTTGTGTCCACAGACTATGACAAACAAACCATGTCTGTGGGATGTCTCACCGTCATATCCGTGGACTGTTTTGTGTGTGTGTGGTTAGTAAATCAAAATTAAATTCCTAGTATTTAGAATAAATAAATGTTTTTTAATGAAATTGGCATTACTAGAACATACAAAACACAATATGAAATCATTATAAATAATATAAATTTATAAATTCTGTGGAAATAAAATGTCCCACAGATTTTCGTCATGTCCGAGGATAACATATTATTTAGCATGTATAAATATCTAGAAATGACAACAGTACTCTGATTCAGTCTTATTAGTATTCAATCGTACACGCAAAACGTTGTATCAAGTCAATAGTTTGAATACTGCAGTATATAAAAATTAATTTGAAGTTAAAAGTTAAATAAAGGTTTCTGACAAGATCATAGCGTAATGGTCAAGATATAAGAAGGTAAACCAATGATTTGAACTTATATTTTGTTATTTGTAGAAAGAATTAAGTTATATAAGCTTAGTTTGCATGCTTCGTTCTCAACCTAAAACTTTTCTGTCTGGGAGCTGTATTTACGATTTTGTCATGATCATGTACCATCATGTATTTAGGCACACGGATATGATTTATGCATCCACGGACATGACGTTTTAATTATATAAGAATAAATTGATTAAATATAAGTAAAATGCATTATAGTAACACTGTATTTTGCCATGTACTAATATAATAAAATAAAGCTGAAATTTTATTAAAGTGTAACACATCAATAAAATATTTTATGTGAATTTTGGGAGTTAAAAATTTTCTAAATGAAACATTATTAAATTAAGACTTACTATCTAAATAAATAATATTAATTGTATGATCTGGACTGATGCTATATTTTGAATGTGGTGTGTAAGTGTAACTAACTCAAATCCAAAGTTTCAAAAACTTTCATCAATTTTTTTGTTGAGATTTTTCGTCTCAAATTGTACGTTTTCTCTGGAATGACCCACATACAATGATGCATTATAACTTAGAACTATAACAAATCAAAATGGGTACCTTTTCTTTTCTACTTCGAGTCTCACTGTTTCTCGGTCTTTCTTCCAGTCGAATCTGGTCCACTTTTGAAAGAATTTGGGTGACTTCAGTTTCACGCCTGCGAACTGATGATCGTGTGGAAACCTTGGAAGGTGTGAAATTGTTGTTTTTGCAGTTGGCAGCCTTTTCTGCTCGGAAAATATTTCCTTGGTAGCATAACAGGCCTTGTTTCCTGAGGAGAAAGGCATTAGTTTTAAAAACTATAACTTTTACATTTTTTAATATGGTTTTAAATTATTTTCAAAATGTTATTAAAGCATTACATAATTTAAATGGTAAAATACGTTTCATTGAACCAAAAATTGGCAACTTTTAACTTGAATCACAAGGAAAGCATTGAATTACATTTGAAATCAGAAACCAACATATCTGTTAAAAGCAAAAAGAGACTAGGAGTAAACATGAAGTCTTATTTACATGAACTAGAAAAAGTTTGATGAGTTGATTCTAAAAAAATAGAATATTTAAAAAGATCAGGAGACATGATTTGACTGCATTAATCGGAATGCATGATATAACAAATCACAACATAGCGAACGGGAACTGTATAGCTTGCTTTGTTTTGCTTCTAAGCTAAAGAAAACTCAAAATATCAGAAGCTTTAATTCAATAAATTAATATAAACATGATAAGTAAAGTAATGCATATATTATCTTTTAAATAGAATGTGAAACTTACTCGTCCAGCCAATGTTGCTGGTGGCCAATAATGGAGCCAGGGCGACAAATTCTGATCCACGCAATAGCTTCTTCCGCTGAGAAGTGATGGTGCTTCATGATGTAGCAAGCAATAAGAGTCCCAGTTCTGCCCAAACCAGCTAAAACATGGGTAACAATTTTAGACAGCCTTGTTTAAGGTCAAATTTTATTTAGGTAGAATATTAAGAGATTTCAAATTTCTTAAAGTGGAAATTTTCTAATTGGCAAAGTAATAGCAGAACACTTTAATAATACATTTCATACCATGCCACAGTAATGCATCATATAAGGTCCAATAAAACAATTATTCTCCAATTTTCAGTCCTCAATATCCATAAAGGTTTGTTCTTGGACTGGCTGTGTTTAGTTTAAAATATTTGTACTAGACCATGCTGTAACTATTTTGCACCTAATCAACTGTTAGATCAATCGAAATTTTTGTAAGAAATCTACAACGTTTGATGAAAATGATTGGAACTCGGAATACCTGTTTATGCTAAAAAAAAAAGTACCTTTTTTCAGTCTTAGATCATTCAAAATACATTTCTTATTTTCAACAGATATATCGTATAGAAGTTGACAAGAAAGAGCACACTAACGAATGAGAAAGCCAAGCCTGACCTCATAAGCTAATGCAAGAGGATTATGAGTGCTTTTACCGAAAGTGACAAATTGCTTACTTTAAAGTAAATTACTAATTTAATTAAAGTTTTACTACAGTCCCTGGACAAATTATTAGACACACTGTATTTTTTTAGTAATGATGAAAACATACCAAAGAACGCTATATCATTAAAAAAGATGTCAATATATGTATTAAGTATAGCAGTTAGTATTTTCTATTCAATAGCTTAAGTTTCGGAACACAAATGTCCTTCTAAAGGAATTTTGTTCATCATAGATTGATACATGAAATCTTGCAGTGCGTCTAATAATTTGTCCAGGGACTGTAGTGTGAATGATATAATTCAACATGTTTTAGAAAGAACTATTGCTTTGCAAGTGAATTCAAAATGTATACATTCTGGGGCTCACACTGATACGAGGCTAAAAGTAGATATACATACAGGAAGCACTTGTTACCTTTGCAGTGAACAGCAATTGCTCCTTTTGTATTCTCGGCAATTTCCAAGAACTCTTGCATGATTTTGTCGCTGGGAGTGCTACCGTCGACAAAGAACAAGTCTTTGTGCACAAACCCATGGATTGTGAATCGGTGGGCATCGTACATCTTTTTGTTGAGTCTCACGATTGTGGTGACGTTGTGTTTCCGGAAGTAAGAGATGTAGGATTCGGGGGAGTGCAAGGGATAACCTGCAAAAACAATATAACTGGAATTTTACGAAAAGAAATTCAAACACAGATTTTATTTCTAACCTTCTGAGAGATACAGACGTATAAACCCATCAACCGACTGTCAGGTTTTTCAGCAACACAATTTTTTTTTAAATTTATAAATGTAATTAAACTTTAAAGCCATGGAGGAACGCATACTACAGAAATATCATTTTTTTTAAATTTAAGAAATTAAATTTTTAATCAAAAACTTTAATTTAAATAGTGTGCAATGTAAAAGAGTGTAAACTTAAGCCAATCTGTCTATCCCTCAGAGGATTAAAGTTCTAGATAAGATATAGTGAAATATAAATCTTTGATTTGTAAAATTACCAGCTATTAGTAATAAAAATTTAACTAGGGAAAATCCTTTCTAAATAACCTAATTAATCTAATAATTAAATAACTTAATTCATATGAAACAATTTTTTTTATAAATTGATATATTTTTAGAAGGCATGTAAACTCTTTAATCCATTTTGCATTCGTAGCAAAAGTAAATGCGGAAGGAAAATTTTCTAGAAACGAGGGGTAAATTTACTGTTGTCATTATAACTTTAAAATACAACAACACTTAACAATATGTATAAATGTAAATTCTAAAAGTATATAGTTACAGATTTTTTTTACCGTGAATAGTAAAAAAAAACTTAACTAAATTGCTGGCAAAATTAGCAAAATTTAGTAGGTTTAGTTTAAATTATCGTCGCACTAGAGCTACTCGAGGGCTATTGGCGACTTGCGTCGTATTTTAGAACCACAGTCAAGTGACGAGCCGACACCTGAAACGGCACCCAACACAAAATTTAGTAGGTCAAATCAATCTCACCATTTTCGTTTCTGCTTTTGGCATGAGGTCCACAGAAAGCCAGAAATTTGTTTGGAACAATCCAGTTAAGATCACCATTTTCAACTTTCTGTTTCAATGAGAAAACATGAGATTCAAACATTTTCAATAAGACACAAAATAAACACTACTGTACTAGAAGGTAAAACATTAAAAATGCAAAAAATCATAATCATATAATTAATATATTTACTTCGTAATATTCATATTCTTCCACGTCGAACAACTCAAAATCCAAAAACCCATTTTCCAAAGCCTGCCAAATTAATAACAAATATATTAGTTATATTACATAATCTCTCTCTCAGTACACACCAAAAATGCATATCACCATTCAATTTATTTTATTCAAAACATTTTGTAGTATGACACATTGATAGGGGATCAAGAAATAACTGAGATTAATCATTTGTTGTATCCCCAATTAATATTATATGCATCACAAACAGAAAATAACCCAAAGGAAGAAAATAAAATAAATGTTAGCAATTTAATACATGTTACCTTGCTCACAGCATGAAGACATTCTAACAAAGGTAAATTATAGGTGGATTGACTGAATGAAGCATCCCTAAAAAAAATCATGAAAATTAAACAAAGCTAAAAATTCTGTTTTCTAAGTATAATATGATAATTTGTATTCAACAATAAAAACTCATTCTAAAGAACTAATTTTACATAAGAGTTGTTGTTTTGCACAGGTGTACCTTTAATTTGGTGACTTGTATAGAATGTAAACTATTCTTATGTACCCTTCAATACCCACAACTTGTCAGGATATTATAATTACCTAATGATGATGTCAGTATTATAATTTTTAATTTGGATATCTGACTGTATCCCAGCCAGCCTATGAGCAGAGCTGTAATAGTTATTTCTCTTCCTGTCTAAATAGTGCCTGAAGCCGTTGTAGACTAATAAAATCACGTATAATATAAATACTACTGGAATAAGAATAACGCAAGACTAAAATCAACACATCTTTTTAATATTACACTACACTCCTAAAATCAGTTGTCACAGACTTTCCGTGCTCTATGGTGAGCAGCCCCAGCTCCCACAACAGTTTCACTGTCATGGAATATTGCAGCAAATCTCACCCAATTGTCTACAACAGTGGTTCCCAACCTGGGGGCGATCGCCCCCAAGTGGGCGATATGTGTTATCAAGGGGGCAATAAATAGTTTGGGGGCGATAGGGGGGCGATGAGTATTCGAAGGTGGAAAATTAAAATAATATACTGTACCGTAGTACAGTAAAACCATTCTAATTTTTATTGATCACCTTGACAAGTTAAAAACTGACATGCTTACAAGATTTGAAGATTTGACCAAGTTAGAAATTCCTGATTCTATTGTAGATCCATTCTCGTTTGAAGCTGTGGGTTGTGGATAACCTTGATAACTCTTTGCAGACGGAGTTTGTAGATCTATGAGTTAGCCTGCGTGAAACTTATTTACACTTATCCACAACTGTAGTAAAAAGCCGAACTACTTCTCATCTCGTTCCCGTCAACATATTTAGTTAAAAAAGGATTTGGTTCTGTTATCACCCAGCTCCTTACTAAACAAAGAAATCAGTTGGACATTTGCGCATGAACTTGACAAAAAATAAAAAGTTTTCAACATTCAATTTTTTATTTAATTTTTATTGTCAACTCTCTTAAATTTTGCAGAATCCAGTTTAAAGATCTAGTTAATTATTTCACTTTTGTTCGTCAAAAAAATCTGTTAAATATAAACATTTTATTTCTTTCTATTGTATTTAAGTGACCGGATACAGCAGCTTTGGTTGTTTTTATATATGGTAGTTAGTGTTTAAAATGATAAAATTGCTTTATTAGTTACACTTTAACCTCAAATTATAATGGGACAAAACATGAAAATTAAAAGGGGGCGATATGTATTAGTTAACCTAATAAAGGGGCGATAGTCCAGAAAAGGTTGGGAACCACTGGTCTACAACATATCTCACAATCAGCGTGTAAAATACTTTTTTTTGTGTATAGCAGTTCTGCTACACCAAAGTATTTGTGTATAGCAATTTTTAATGCATAACACTTTTGAATATTGTCCATCTTTATCAACGCACCGCTAATTCCGTTGATTAGCAATGCTTTGAAAGTTTTTGACATTTTAAGTTATCTACGTGCTTTGCACATAAAGCGCACATTATTTTAGTAACAACGTTACCGTTAGATTCGTACTTCAGCCACACTCATTATTCGGATCCAACGACGTGATCTAGTTTTTAACAGTTCGTAACTGAACCGCCATATTTTACTTTCGTTGATTTTCGCAACACAAATAATAACGAATTGGAAATATCGCTAAATCTTTCTGTTCCGGCGCGATTATCGCCGGTTTGTTTACACTTTTCGCTACTCAATTCCAGTCTGGTATGGAGTTGAGATGTTTCCCTGCCCGAACGAAAAGCAGCCAACGGATTCGAATTGAGATAGAGCTCCATGACTTAGACAACTGAACTGAAGCCATCTGACTTCGAATCGTTTGCAAAAACACCATGGTTATGACAAACGGAGATGTTTTGTGAGTATCGCAATTAAATGCAATACAAAGCTAAATCACTATCGCAAGTTTTCATTTTGGTGTCGCGTTTCGCGATGCGATACCGCTTATTTTACATGCTGCTCACAATTAAATCCTGGGATTCTTTGGACCTCAAGTGTGTACCAAACATGACAAGACACTGAGAAGGAAACAGACACGTGCCGTCTACTGGGATTAGAAAATACTTAAGAAGTACAACCAAATACTTTTTACTACTGCATAAATATTTCTTGTTTATTTACATTTGCAAACAAAATTTAATCAAGTTGATTAAATATGATGAAGCATTAGGAATAAAATAAAGATTTTAGATAAATAAACTCGAATAATATTATTAAAATTACCAATTAAATTTTAGCTGGCTTAGTCAATAAAAGAATCATGTCAAGTAAATTGAACCTTTTCCAGGGGTAATAAAACTAGTCTATGTATCATTGATAAAATAAACTACGTAAATAATTTTAATACTGTATTAGAATTTCTGAATCAACACATAAACCAACAATTTTCAGTCCAACTTATATAAAAGTACACCTCTTGGAAAGTTTGAAATTATTAGTATAAAAATGTTTGGAAAAAAATAATGACAGTCATATCATTTCAGGAACAAAAGTTTTTAGGACACCAATTCAAGAGTCTAATACCTGAGATTTTTTTTAAAACACAGGAATAGAAATCCTGCCTTACTTGAGATGGATTAAATGCATACCTGAATGGAATAAATAGAGGACTGTTGCCACTAACAAGAGGCTGATATGCTTCTGCAGGGGTTTTCTTCAAATATATTATCTAAAAACAAACGCATGTTCAAATTTAGATTCAGGCCACAAAATATTTTATATGTAAAAATAAAGATAAGTAATATTTATTTATGTTTAATTTGAATTTCCATATTTGTTTTCTAATAACTTGAACTTTATTATTCACGTTTCCTTCAATACAGATACATTCCCTAAATCTCAGAAGGTATACTAGGTGGTAAACAAAGTCTTCAATAAATTTTAATTTTAATACTTACAGTGATTGTGTAAAAGATGCTTCAAAAAACCTTAATATGAATTGAAGACTGAATTGCTACAAACTGTACAAACATTTGATCATCAACAACCTGAGATTACAGCCTGACAAATGTTACCAAAATGTGCTGGGAAAAACATGGAAGCTTGTCTCTTTGGACATTTTACTAATCCCATAATATTAGTCCATTATTAGTCCAGTAATCCAATCCTAACTTTTAAATAATTATTAGAAAAGCGGGATAAAAACCGGACATCTTGTCAAATTACAATTGTGTAAAAAAACTATTTTTTTGTTCAATAATTATCCCCATTTTACCCTATTATATAGCATTGAAATATATTTAAAACATGGGAAAATTGTCTTCAAAACATATGAATACTCGGAATATGAAAATATGAATTTCACATCACCAACAGATTCACTAAAAATACACACATATAACATTAATCTTTGTAACTCAAAACATTTTATTGAATTATATAATGAACAAAAGCGACACAGTCCCGCAAAAAAAAATAGGTCATACTTTAAGCATTTACGTTATAAACTTTAAAAAAAAAGTACCAGTAAATATACAAGACAACTTACAGCATATGCTCCAATCAGGAAAGCAGAATTTACTCTTTTCTTTGGGTCAGATGTTGTGTAATGCACAATTTTTTTCTTAGAAAAAGAGTAGGACTATAATAAGAATGAAATATTTGAGTGTGTTTTTCAATATGACCTTTAATAAAGAGCTTGATTTTATTACAACTACTGCAGAACACCATAAATTCAAAATAATTGGAAACCTCTTTTAATGTACAATGAAATTTAAAATGTTATTGATAACCAAATAATACTATTCAATTAATTTTCAAATATTTCAATGTTCTCCTGCAATTTCCTCCTTGAATACCTACTTTAGATAATAAAAAATTTCGCAGGAAAAAAGTCACTCGAACTGAATAAGAATACTTAAGAGGCTTAACTATTTTATTTTAATTTTAAAAAAATAATATTTATGATATTCAAAATACCAATTTAAATTTTAACATCTTGTGACCTGATGCCGCCTTCAGGCAAAAGTAATCATGCTACTTTAGCTCTTAATGAAATGGTTTTCTCAGTACGTAAAAATTAGGTTGATTACTTGATTTGAAAATGCAGATATTTGTTTATTTCTATTATTTATCTTATCTTTTTTCACCAATTAATCAGAAACCTAGGTTTGGCTTGAAACTATTCAAATTATTTTAGTTTATGTGTACTCTTAAGTTTTTTTTTAATTTTTTTTTTTAATTAGTAGGAGTATGTTTAGTTTAGAGATTGTTTTATGCATTGCACTATAGAAGATTTTAAAGTTGAACTTGATGATGTTTTATGCAAATTATGATGATGCAATCAACTCAGAAGTCTTTTATCAACTACAAACTAAATATGTTGAACCAATAGCAGCTGATTAACCAGAGAGTGGTGGCTTATTATTTTGCTCAGTGTCAGTTTAGATGACACACCTCTAAAATGATACTTATTAAACCAAACAAATTTTTCTCTAGAACTATTTGATCCAATTAAATTTCAAAACTAGTACAATTTTTTTATTTATTTAAAATAACTTGAGAACCAGTTTAGTACTTTTGCAATTGAGTGGCATAAGCAGTTTATCGCCCAGGTTGGACATGGTTAAACCTTACATCCGCAATATTATAAGAGTTTAATAATTAGCATTGAAAATAATTTTAACAATCACTTATTTTATAAGACAAGATAAAAAAAAAAACAAGTCTTACTTTCAATTTTTTATTTAGTTTGAGGCAATATCGATACAGCTTTGCAAGGTTGAGTGGCCCAAAGTCTGAGTAAAACCTGTAAAATGATTACAATCTTAAAAAAATCTCTAACATACAAGAAAAAAATTAGATGAATAAAATTGTTTATTAATACGATATCATTTTCATGCAATTTAAATGAAGGAGTTAATTTGAAACTCATTTTTAGATATACGATTCTAATATTGTGTATCTTACTAGTTTAAAGTGCATTAGAGAAGATTGTTAAAGCTTGTTTGTGTAGAGGTACATAATGACACTAAAAGCCGATACGATAGTTTTCAAGAATTCATCAAAAAATGGACGAAACTGTAAATACTAAATTTATTTTTTAAAGGAAAAAAAAAGATTTTATAACCATAATATAGGCAATTCATAGTTTTTTTAGATTCAATATTTGTTAAAAATGCTCAATATAAAATATATTTTTAAGTATACTATATTTTATTTTGTATTCATATCAAAACATATTCACAGAACAATGTAATAACTGTAAAAAATAGTTAAAATGTAAAGGTTTCTTATTATAAAAAAACTCTATAAAATAAATACCCTTCATATAGCAGTTCTGTGTCTACAGAGAAAAAGTGGGCGTTCGAAGTGGAACGTGGCTTCAAGGGAGTGTTTAATGTGATAAAATACAGTCGATCTACAAGGTAAAAAATTATATATTAATAAAGATAAGGAATTATTTAACCCAAATAAAATCCAAAACTTGAGTGCAAATTTCAAAAAACATGGCCATAAATATTTCTTTTAAAACTAAAAGCTTTTACAAAAATAATAATAATGCTGTCATTAGTATGGGAAGAACTCGATTGTAATACCCTGATAGGTTGTGGGAAGGGGTATTAATAAAAGCTTACAAGTAACCAATATTAAAGGTCACCCATGTACCGCTGGATATAGAAAGCTAGAAACATTTAAAATGACTTTAACACACCTTCAGGATTTGAAACAAAGTTCATTTATGAAATTTGCAATATAGGCTTTTAGGTGGTCCAAAATTGGCCCAGCCTTCCACAATTGTATTTTAAACTGTTCATTATACTGATCAGAATTTTTTTTACAAATGTGAAATTTCACATTAAAACACTATTCATTTTAGAATTTCTTTTAACCACAAAAAAAGTTACTGTAACAGGAATACTGTACTTTAAAATAAGCAAATAAGACTAGGTTTAAAAATACTATAAGTGGTTCAATAAATAACATTTGGGAATAGGAAAAGGTTCACTATCTCATTCAATATTAGGCATTAATCATTTAGAGAACTAGAAGTAATATAACATAAATGAGTTTTTAATTAAGCGAATAATATATATTTTAATTAGCTTATAACAGATATAATGCAAAATAAATTAAGCCTAGTACACATAAACATTTTAAAGAAAAGAGCGAGGTTTCAATATTTACAATTAAAGTTATAGAAATTATAGGAAATTAAAAATAGACTATTGACGTTATTGAAATTCTGGGAAAAAAAAGAATATAAAATACATTTAATTACCTTTGATGTACTCAGCAACATGCAGAGAAATATTATTCAGATCATCCATTTTAAAAATTCGTTATATGCAAATCATTTTCATATTATTATATTAAAGAATTCAAATGTTTACTGTTAATAGCAAAACTAGATCTGGGGAAGCGATCTGAGAGTCTATCGTCCTATCGTGAAGGAATGAAAAGTATACACCATCATTATTTTTTTTAAAAAAATATATGAAATGTAAAATCTGTTTACATATCTGAATTAATGAATTTATAAAATCTTTTTCGAAAATTAAAAGCTATGATTGATCCCGGCCAGATGTCAATCTCAGTTACCGTTTTCTTCTTTTTTAAAATTTTTGTTTTAGTCTAAAAAGATTAGAAGTATGGCTTCTGACCTAAAAACAAGAATAACCAAAAATTGAAAAAAAAATAGAAAATAAATGTTTTTGTCCTGAAAATTTAAACAATTTCGAGAATTCATTTGTTAAACACAATTTAATTTTGATTTAATAATTTTTAAAAAGAAATTTACGAAAATCAATAATGGAGTTTTTGTTACAGTTTACTCAACAGTGAAAATTTTATAAACAAACCATGACAGTTGCATCACGATTCGCGATGGCTGGTTTTGTTGACTTTTTTGGCAAAAATAAGGTAACTTTAATAAATTATTTATAACCTTTTTCTCAACAGAATTAAGCTATTAGCAAAACCCGGTAACCGGAATAATAAATTATAAATATTCTGTTAGCTGAAACAATACTTTTCAACACTTTCTGCACATAAGTTAACCCAGTAACGGACGACTTTGTGAACACATTCATTTTCGAATAAAAACATTACCTTTAAGTTTTTGAAATTCGATTTTCATATACTTAATTTATCCTATTTAAAGGAGTCAGAAATATCATCTTCATTGATCTTATATTTTGTTTAGTTTGATAATTTTCGTGGTGAATGGGTTATTACACACCTTCAATATTCCATAACTTTTTTATTTTAATATACGGCCATAGTTTTGGCGATTTTCCCCCTATGGTTTTTAAATTTGCTTGTTTATGTTCTGGCAGTTTGGTGATGTAGTGAAATTTATAATCTACACCGTTTCTTGACTTGAATTTCTTCGTGCATGTAAATCTTTTTTTTTCTTGTCATTGTTCCAAAAATAATAATTCATCCCAACCAACATTGGATCAGATTTACTGTACGATCCCCCTTGGCGCGATTTTTTCGGATTTGGCGATAAATAATTTTTTCTGGCAACCTGTCCTGTCTGACTTTGACTGAAGATTCGAATTCTATGACTTCGCACTGATGACGTTTTCCGGCAACCCTATCAGACCGTTGGTTGAGTTTTCATGAGAAATATTCCCATATGATCTTTTTTTGAATCGTGGTTTTTTTAAAAAAAAGTCGCCAAAATACGGACTTTTGGCGCGATTTTGGAAAGTTCGCCAAGGGGGACCGTACAGTAAATCTCTACCCCAACATTATTTCCAACTATCACTCCTACTACTATTGATTAAAATATTTTTTACTTTTAATCTAACAGTTATGCATTTCTTACAGATTCATTCCCATTTTAATTATTTTTTTATCTTTTGTAACAGACCTTCCGTCCGAAGAAGAAGTTTCAGCAAGGCACTCTTCGTTACTCCCTCCACAAGCGAGCACAGGCATCTCTGAACTCTGCCGTTGATCTACAAGAAGCAGTCAAATTGCCACCCACAGAAAACTTAAATGATTGGCTGGCAGTTCATGGTAAATACATTCTACAGTCAAACTCGTTTATAACAACCTCGTTTACAATGACAACTTGTTTATAACACCAGAGATGTTCAGTCCCTTGGATTGCCCGTTGACCTTCATGTTATATAATATCTTGCAGATAACCATAGATATCATAGTTAAAGTATTAGATTGGCAGATCACATGACCTCCAATGCTAACGACCGGACGCACAAGGAGACCAGAATAAAAGGGCAATGGTGCCAGGGTTGCCACCAGTTTTAGGAGAAAAACACTACGAAAAAATACCATTTAATTCTAAAAATACAAAAACATACCATAAAAATACTAGCAAAGCGTATCACGTTTTTTTTAAAGGCACTAAAAAAGATTCCAAAATGCAGCTAAAATTTTGGTGGTCTTGTTTTGTAATTTTAGAATTAAATGGTATTTTTTCGTAGTGTGTGTCTCCTAAAACTAGTGGCAACTCTGGCCCCATTGCCCTCTTATTCTGGTCTCCATGCGCATCCCGTCGTAAGCATTGGAGGTCCCATATGGTTATAACACCATAGATGTTCAGTCCCTTGGATTGCCCATGGACCTTAATGTTATAATATTTTGCAGATAACAAATTTTTGATTAACTTCTCAGTTATAACACTAAAAACATACTTTTATATGGTGTCCAAGCCTTCTTGACGATTTTTTTTGTAATTATTGACCGGTGAAGGAAAAAATTAAAATACTATTAATAGCCCAGAGTTTTAACATTTAATCAATAGATGTTATTTCATAGTTCTTTAAATAATAATATGAGTACATAACACACATTTTACATGATTTATAACTCTTAATAATCAACCTTGTTTATAACTTTTCTCCATTTAGCTTCCACACTACGTTTATAACGTAAAAAGTGGAAGGTATTATAATCGTTCAGTCCGCCACCCACTTTCATAGCCCAAACTACAAATGCTACGGAGAAGTGTGATACGTCAAAAAATTCAGCGCATCGAAATTAGAATACATTGAAAATTTCATGAAAGAATTTGAATTCTAAGTACTTCAATTATTTAAAAAAACTGCAAAATTTAATGCTCATTTAAAAAGCATAGGAAGCCATTTTTATTAGAATTTAATCACCATTGCCATTCGCAACAATCGCTCGAGAAACTTTAATTCTTTTAGACAATAAATTAAAATAAATTTATTTTTACGACATTGATCAGTTTGAAATGACGTCAAATATATTTCACTACGAGATTCTTTGTACGTTGATAGAAATGTTTTAATTCTATTTAAAAGCAAGGAATATTACATATTTATTCTTTGAAATATAAATTAATTTTTGCAAACGATAAGTAATAATAATTGAATTTTCGAAATAAAATAAATGAAACTAGCCGAATTTAGCATGTAAATGTTTAATATAGAATATCAATGCTGTGTTTGTCGCCTTTTTACCTGTTAAACACAACTGTTGTGTGGAAGCGGGTTACGTGACAGATTCTGTTACAAACCTACTTGTTTAACCTCATAAACATCACAGTCCCTTGAATGAATCTATAACCTGGTTATACTGCATAAAAATAACTTAATTTAACCCTACAGTAAAGTCTTAATTCGATTTCAAGACCAGTCTTGTAATAAGATTTTATATGCCTTTTTTTTTAGT
Source organism: Oedothorax gibbosus (assembly GCA_019343175.1). Taxonomy (NCBI): domain Eukaryota; kingdom Metazoa; phylum Arthropoda; class Arachnida; order Araneae; family Linyphiidae; genus Oedothorax; species Oedothorax gibbosus. Next base: position 41,206,473 of record CM033277.1, on the reverse strand, counting down.
TATGAAGAGTTACTGTGGCTTACTTTAATTTAATTATGTTTTATTGCTAAGACACCTTTTACATGTATTACTAAGCAAGCATAGCATACAGGATTTCTTGACTTCCTCTTATAGTTGGGAGAACATTAGCACATAAGGAATATTACACCCCTGTATGCACTAGGCAATTCAAAGGTGTCAAAAGCATATTATTGACTTTTCAGTTATCTACCCTTTTTTTCTAGTAAATAGCTCTAACATGTGGTGACTGGACCCAAATTTGAACTTTGTATATACATCTGAGAAAAAAATCATATTTTGCATAACAGTCCCTCCTTATAACTAAAAGGTATTTCAAGGTCCAATTAGCTCTAATGAGCTTTATGCAATTAATAAAAAAAATGTTTGATCTAACCATACAATATTCCTTATCCTTTATTTCATTTCAAATATGTTTTTTTACAGTTGTGGATTTTTTCAACCGCATCAACCTGATATATGGCACAGTTATTGACTCCTGCACTGAAGCAACCTGCCCTACAATGTCAGGTGGACCTAGGTAAACTTAGTTGTTATCTTCTTAATGAAAAGAATGATCTGGACACTTGAAGAGTACAAGGGAAAAACCCAGGGATTGGAAAGTTACTTTAAAAAAGTAACTCTGTTACAGTTACTTAATAAAAAAAGTAACTCTGTTACCGTTACAGTTACTTAATATGAAAAGTAACACGTTACAGTTACTTAGTACGAAAAGTAACGATTCACAGTTACTTTTTGAAATTTCGAGTTATGAGAAAAATTGTAATTTAGCCATCTTGCCATTTTTCAAAGAAAATCATTATTAACGAAACAATTTCACAACTCTGGCTGCCGTTAGCAGCCAAAGTGGACAATGCTAGTTTGCTTTTTCCCTCCCAAGAAAAGCTCAGATTTCGGGAATGCGAAATGTTCCCTTCTCTCTTAGGAGTGGAATTTATAAATAAGCATTAGACAGCCTTCGGAAAGTAACGGAAAAGTAACGCAATTTTTCGTTACTTCGTTACCGTTAAAAGTAACTAAGTTACAGTTACTTACTTTCTGAAAAATGTAACGGCGTTACCCGACGTTACCTAAAAAAAGTAACTGTTACAAGTAACGCGTTACTCCAATCCCTGGAAAAAACTCTTAATTTCGTAGAAAACTTTCCTCATCAGGCCTCTTTGGCGATGAAAGCGAGTCATCGCCTAAACTGGTGTGAGAAAATCGGTTACTCACTTTGTTTTTCTCTCCCGGCAACCCTGATTTACGCCAGAGATCAGCGGACACAAGTCACACGATGGTACCGCGAAAGAAGAACCGAAAGGAAAACCGGTTTTCTGTCGCCAATGTCCGCCAAGCAGATACAATTACGGCACTACTCCTAATAAATAAAGCGGTTCTTCCCCTGTACTCTTCACTTGAGTTATATTTTTATCATTTGAAGTCATTTTAGTTGTAATCTGTCTTACAAGAAAGGCGATTGCCAAGCAAGCAAATACTTGTGACTTGAATTGTTAGATTTAGTATTTCAAAACAAAAAACATTCTTCTGCAAATTTTAGATTGAAATAGCTATTATTTCTTAACCTTACCATTTGCCTCGTAGAACATAGTCACTGCTATGTTTAAATAATTTAATTTATTAAAAATTGAATACTTTTATAGGATCTTAATGTATACACATATCTATATATGTTATTGTGAAATTCAACCATTTGTTAATTATTAATAACTAATTAATCACTTCAACCATAACATCTTTACGTTTAATTAAACTATAGTAAGACCAATGAGTAACTATTAAAACAGTATCCTACACAATTTTACCATTCTTTTCTGTTATCTACAGTTTCAATTTCCAACATTATTGCTTGATGTTTTTTCTTTAAGGTTTGAGTACCTGTGGGCTGATGGTGTCAATTACAAGCGGCCAACTCCTCTACCTGCTCACAAATACATATCGTTGCTTATGGATTGGATTGAAGCACATATTAACAATGAAGAAATTTTCCCTGTGACTGTTGGTGAGTAAACTTTGTGCGTGTGAAATATTATAAATATTTATTTTTATTACATTTTTGTTTTAAAAAAAACTTATTTTTATTTTATTTAATTTTAAGTCTGATATGGGAGGTTCATATGGTCCTTGAAAATGGTGGGGAACTTCGTGTTTTGGAACTTAATTCAATCAAGATTTTTAGTTTATTTTTTTAATGGAAGTTTAAATGTGTGTTTTTTGCTCTCTGTGTGAAATTCCACATTGGACAACTCGAAATACTAAGAATAATGAAAAGATTAGATAGTCCTAATACTGAATCCCTTTACAGTATTTTGCGTCTGATGTTAAACCCAAGCAATTGGCTTTCAATTTTATAAAATAAATCTGTAGTAGCTTATTTTTAAAAAAATAGTAGTACTTAAGTAATTTTTAAGAATTGTTAAGAAGCTCTAAACAAGGTTGTATCATTCATTAACTTTTAATTACTTTATTACTTCATTATGTTATATATTCAATAATCGTAGAAGAATTCATGAAGAATCTTGGTAGTTATTAAAGATTGATGGGAATAAAAATTTTGTAAACTTTTGGACCAACCTTGCTAGGCCTGTTGTTGGTCATTAATTTTTATATATTTGTTTTTGCAGAAGGGTAAGTTTTGAATGCTTTATTTAAACTTCAGGTTTCTTATATTGATGTTTTATTTTATATTATAGATAAGCCTTTTCCTCGTAACTTTTTTCCGACCTGCAAAAAGATCCTAACAAGACTGTTTCGAGTATTTGTTCATGTTTATATTCATCATTTTGATCGAATTGTTTCTATTGGTGCTGTAAGTATATTTTAAGTATTTTGCTAATAGTTAGTTACCTAAGCTATTTTTAAAAAAAAACTTGCTAAATAGAATTCAGAATATTTTTTCTAATTGTAGAACCAAAATATTTTCCAAGAATTATATAAAACTTTTATATAAATAATATCCCAGGTGTAGCATTGCTAATCTGGTGCTTTTGTATAAAAAATGTCAGTGTAATCGTAACTATTTATTGAAAAATTAAGTAATTTTCTTGTTTTATAGGAAGCTCATGTGAATACATGTTATAAGCAGTTTTACTTTTTCATCAGGGAATTCGATTTAGTTAGTGAGAGAGAACTTGAACCATTGGTAAGTTGCAGCATTTGCAAATTTATGTTTACTTATATGTACTATCCAAATAACAGCAGTAAAATGTAGTTTAATGTAAGAAGATTTCTCGATTTTTTTAATATTTTGATTAATTCTCACTAAAAGTGGGTTTTCTATGAAAAGGTATACGTAGAAGATAAATTTGCCTTAGGGATAATTTTAAATCAATGCACAGATTTATACAATGACAAATTTAAGAATAAATTTGCACTTAAAAAAATTACTTTCAGTTACACCTCTTCTTAAGTAGTACTTGAAATACTTAAGTTTAATTTTTTTTTTCAGCTATATATGTTACTTATTAATATTTCTATTTAGAATATCTTTCTATTATAATTCTTTCCATTTAAAATGAGTTAATTATTAATCTTTCCAATGACTTTAAAATGTTAAATTAAAGAAAATATCAATACTTTTGCTCAATGTGGTTAGTCATTTTATTTGTGAAATATGTAAGATTTCTGACTTATCTATTTTAAAGGTAATTAATATTATCTTTTCAATATTGTGCATTGAATTATTTTATTTTTGTACTCTATAATTTTAGTTCTGATTCATTTCTGTAGATCGACATGACAAGAAGAATATGCAGGGATAGTCCTCATTCCTAAAATGAAGTTATTTATTTGCATTGGATCTGGGACATAATCCCAGCAAGCTGGAAATCCTGACTGCAAAAAATGCAAATATTATGAATAAAATTGCTCTTTAATTAAGCATAATGGCATTAATTTATTGATTTCTCAGGATTTCAACTCTGTTGGGATTATGTCCGGATCCAATTTGCATACCTGCACAAATGCATTTGTTAATATGTAAATATCAATTTCATCAAATACATTCATCTAAATAATTTTTGTTTTCAATTGAAGTATTACTATTTGCTCATAATTTTCAAACAAAATATAAACAGTTTGTAAGATGTATGTGTCTAGAAAAAGGGACTGTGTCGGATCCTACAATATTGGACAGTAGCCTTTTTACGACTAGCACCAGGAATTTTAGATCTGTTTGGACATTTAAACAAGAAAGCCTTTTTTCTTGATTATCAGAAAGAAACCACTTTAACTTGTTTGAATTTTACTTTAGTTTTTTATAAGCAACAAAGTTGTTAGAAAGTTTTTATCGTTTCATGTAAAGTTTAGAAAATTGTTATTGTTTTGCTTCTGTGACTTAGTGAGTTGTGGTTTTTAAATTAAAAGGTATTTAAGAATTCTATAACATTTATTTAATATGTAAACTTTTGATAGCTTGAGTTTTATTCACATAATTATTTAGTCTTTTTTAGGATCTTAAAGTAAAAGTAAAGTATTTAAAATTGTATAAATTCAAAGTTTAACGTATTGCATAATAAAGTTTTTGTTCTTAAAAAATTTAGTTTTGTTTAACATAAACTTGTGCTAAAGCTTTAAATAGCCTAATTTTAAATTACGAAATAATGTTTGCAAATTTGGAAGCATTAATTACTTTTCTATAACTACTATCTACATTTATATTAGCATTCTGACTTTTCGTCCGTGCTAAAATATTTTATATAAAGTTTGCTTATGTACGAAACTTCCAGTTTTAAACATGCTTTTGTGCATGTAACTGTTGCAAAATGTGATATTTTGATTGATATCTTCTGTTAATGAAATGTAATATGGAATTTAACCTTGTTAAAATGTTTGCCATTAAGTCTTAGATATGTATGTGTGATGTTAATGTATGAAGTAATGAAAACATGCCGTGTGATATTTATGCATTATTGTAGTATATATTTAAAAATTTAACTGATTGTTAAAGATATTTTATGTTTGAGACCTAATACCATTTCGTTGTGTTAAAACATGTATTAACTCTGATTTACATGTGTACTCGGAACTTTATGATGTGTTTTTTACTTAATGCTTTTAAATACATTTGTGTACCCGCCAGATTTCCTCAAAAACCTGCAAAGCATTTTAATACTTTTTGTGAAAAAAAAATATATAACCAAAAATATTATGAATCTTTATTTGGAAAAAGTGGTAGTTGAAGTGTAAAAAAATCCTAAATTAGTAGAGATGCTGCAAATAGAAGTTTCAAAACCTATTTGTTATTTATTCTGTTATTTTTATTGCTATACATTTTTAAATTAAATGTATATTTTATAAGTTAAATGAATAGATCGAGAAAGATATTGATAGTTTATTACTTTGTGAATAAATTATTCAAAATCTATCATAAGTAGCTATGTATAAGTTATATTTCATCACTAACTCATGGCTACATTTCAGCGACCATCAATCTAAACTTATTCTTTAAAAGAAAGAAATATTGTTTCAATAATACTACTAGTTTATAATTTGTTGGCTTTTTTTTAGTGGAGCTAAATGTAATTTATTAGTATTTTTCCTTACTTTAAGGTCACTTGATTGTGGTTCTAAATTGTAATGCCCTAGGAAAATACCCCATGCGTAGCTCTAGTGTGACGATAATTCAACTCAGCCCCCCCCCCCCCCCTCCTTTCTTTATAGGTAACATTTTAATTTAAACTTTTTTTTAACGTAATGAACATTTTATTAGCAATTGATTAAATCAAAAACTGCTTTTGACTTTTTTTTAAATTTAAAGCTGTATTAAAAGACCTAAAATTGAAACTGAGCCAAGTTTCTTTACACGCTCTTTCTTAAGAGCAATCACTAATCAAATAATTTACTTTGAAATATATATGAAGTCATGTCAGTTTGTGTTAAAAATGTAATCAAATTCCTGTTGTTTGTTCCGAGGTTAGTTAATACGGTTATCTAAAGGTGTTTCAGGATGTTTAGAAAATTGGGTATTAATTTACGTAAAATAAAAATCATAGTAATTTGTTGTTTTGGATAAATTTTTTTCTAAAAAACAGAAATTAAAGTATTAAATTTTTTACTGGATGTTCCAATGAGCAAGAGTTTTTGTTGTGGGATGTTCATCAGTTAAATATTTAAGAGTCATTTGTATCTTGAATATATTATTCTGTGCAATTAAAATAAGTCTTTGGTTGAGTTAAGTCTGTTTACTTGGTTTTTCTAATTGACGAGTTAAGTAGATAACAATGATTTGTGACATTTTTTTAATTGACAAAAACTCCTAGTGTTGAAAAGGTACTGTGCACATTCTATTAATCTTCATCAAATCATTTTGAAACAAGAAGTTCTAAAAGAACTAAAATAGCCTACTTTTCTGTTACTTAAATACTCACTGAAATTCTTATCGGGAAAACAAGTAGGTTTGTAACAGTACATGTCACATTAACAAACATTTATACACAAGATTTTTGCACATTAAAAAAAAGTCGCCAAAAAAGAGCATCCAGTTATAATTTAAACTTCAAAAGCCAAAATCAACTATTTTCATTAATTTTCTTTCGCAAATTAAATTAATATTATTTATTGTCTGCTTAACTTATTTGTTGTTTGAAAAATAATTTTATATATATTAACAACAAAAACATGAAATGCTCTAAACATGCAAAAAGTTGAAATGATCTGAAGTTAACCTTTTAGGCTAAAAATTTTTAAGTCCCTGTTCTTAAGTAAACAATTATGAACTACGAGCAGTCGAAATCTTAATTGTTAACATTTTAAATCATTTTTTTTTAATTCTGATAAAAAAAAAATTGATTCAAATGATTTAAAACTTTCCATCATGTGTGTGGCATATAAAAATGACTTAATAAATTTTCGTGTAATTAAAATTGAATTTTTCCAACAACAGTAAGTAATGATTCTTGGAACTTTCACGAGAAAAAAAAATGAAACTTCAATTTGGTTGTAAACCTTTAAAATAAATAATTTTTTTGGGTCGTTTTACTGAACACAATTTGGAAGCGAGTAAGTGACGGATGCATGTACAGACTACTTTTCCTTTCATACTATTTCTCAATTTTTTTTAAATCCAAATTATCAAAAAATTTTCAAAAATTAAAGTGTATTCTGAAAACTTGCCAAGTACAGGGTGGCGCAAATAAAAGTGGCCCAGTTATCGAGATAAGAATAAGATATAATTGTTGCCAGGTCTAAAACCAATGCAAAAACAGGTTTGCCAAAAGAAGCCATTGATCGCTTCAATATTAAGCCCAAACAAACGCTTAGCGAATTATTTGCTGGCAACTATGTTATGGTTTGATAAGCTAGTTGGGATGCAATATAAACTGAAGGTTTCTACAGCCAGCTGTGTGTGTGTGCAAAAAAAAAATCCCACTAGTGTTTATTTCGGCCGTTATTTATCCTAGAGAATTGGACCTTTTTGTTTTTGTTAATATAAAACATTCTAAATTGATTGCATGACACAAAATCTGGGTTCCGACCCGTTTCGTAAGGTTTCGGACTTGTTCAAAACAGATCCTGTCTACCGCCATTTCGTAACTAATCTTTTTTGGCACTTTTAAAACAACTGGCCATATTTTTTCCACGAATTTGTTTTAATAAAACTTTCTACAATAAACACCCTCTGCTGTACTTTGAGTATCATCTTCACCTGTGCATTGATCAACTCACACAGCCGCAACTCACACGCGCTAAAATCTGAACTCGCCAATAGTTCATGAGTAGCTCTATTGTAATGCAATTCAATCCAACCAATGCAAAAACCTATGTTTTCCAAGTGCCATTGCACGCTTGAATAATCTTTTATTTCGACTGGGAGGCTTTCAAACGGCTTTAACAGTTTTTCTCGTCAAGTATCTCAATGCATTCCTATCTCTACGCCGGGGCCACTTTTATTTGCGCCACCCTGTATAAAGGATTTAGTTGTTTATATCTTAAACTAGCAGTATGGTCTCGCCTTGCTGGGAACTCGTTAACTTAATAGAAAATTTGTCGTAAAGAATATTAGAATGGGGTTCTCTGCTTCAATAAGATTGATTACTTAAGATTTACCTAAAACAGTGGTTGTCATGCTCATGCTCATAAGATTCGAACATTAATTTAGAAGAACTTCCGGATACACAATGTTTGCACTTCTTCCGTTTGGAGCCAAAATATGAAGATTTTCAGATGTATACCTACTCTAGAACGGAGGTGCCCCCCCCCCCCCCCCCAAAAAAAAAGAACTGTGATGATTTTTTTATTTATATGGGCTAATGGAGTACCTAACCAAAGTAGCCTATAACAACATCTTTACAGAGTATATCGGAAACCTTATAGTAAAATGATATTTTAAGTATACCATCGAATGGTGTAACTGGTAACTTTGTCCCAAGAAATAGAACCCTAGTACTGACTTTATTCTTAAATATTTTTCTACTGATAGGTCAAAGCAGAGTTGCCCCTCATCGAAAAAGGGAAGCACATTTTCGAATATCTTTTATAATACGGAATTACAAGTTATTTTTATTTTCCTTTAAAAAGGTTTTCTTTACAGCAAAAGCTATCCGAATCTAAATAATTGGTAAAAATTCCGCTCAAAATTTATGTAATTACTAGCTTTATAAACCGGGCGTTGCACGGGTGTACACTTAATAACGGTGTTTTTTATGTAAACATTTTATACCAATTGATCCATTCTCCACTGGTCAGCACTCCATCGGTATATTATAATTTCCTTCCATTCTAATATCAGCATTAATTTAAAAAAAAATCCGATTGTATCCAGACCCTTCTATAGAAGTTAGAGAGCTTTTCCATCGGCCCTGTTTAAATTGCCAAAATAGCTGTGATATAATAGCCAGTTTCTATTTGTCCACCTACACCCGAAAATGCCCAAAATGTAGTAAACATTCCACTCCATATTCGACCACTTGACAGGGCTGGGGAGCCCAGTCGGTAAAGGCGTTCGCCTCGCATGCGATAGGTCCCAGATTCGGGTCCGGGCATCGTCAAAATAACTGCCGACCTATAAACGGCAAATGAAGCCAAAACTGTCCGACGAGTAATACACTATGTGGTGGGAGTGCATGTTAAATATTTTTCAAACTCCCGTCTCTATGCGTAACGATGTAAAAATTGAATTGGGTGTCTATACTCAGGTGTTGGCTCGTCACATGACTGTGGTTCTAAATTAAGACGCCCGTGGCCAATAGCACTCATGTATAGCTCTAGTACGACGATTTTTCAAACTAACCCATACAACTGGATGCGAATAGCTACCCTACGTTAAACTTTTTAACTTCGCCAAAAGCCGCCAATGCCAAAAATTCAATCGGCAATTATATCATAGCTTACCAAATTGACAGTTTCATAAACATAAAGTACATACACTATGCGTAGATAGAATTGACATTCCTTAGAAGAATTCATCAGATCTAGAATAATTATTGCCTTTACTGTCATGACACATTGTAAAAATATCTTCATTTCTTACCATTTGTAAACATCAATTAAATTAAATTCGGTAAAAAAAAATCAAAAGATTTAAATTCAATAAATTAAGTAAAAAAATAATATTCAAGTAATAATCCTACAAATTAAACTCACGTGCTTATACTTATTTTCGTACGCGTTGAAATTTCTTTTAAATTGAAATAAAAAGTATAAATTCTAAGCTTACAATGCTATTCCTATGGAGAAATCGGCTCACGTTTTGCACTCCTACACCCATTCGGGTTCAAATTGCGAAAAATCGCTTCTTAAATGACGCCTACGATATAAAAAGAATATTTTGCAAACATTTGATTGCTGTACCTCCAGTAGTTTGGGCTGGGCGTGGATACGTGAGTGAGTCAGTCAGGACTTTGCCTTTTATATATATAGATATTATTTTTTTAAGTCAATAAAAATGGCCGAACACGTGATCCAACCAAAAACGGCTCCCAATTCATTCCCTCAATTCTTAATGCATAAAAATGTTTATCTTGGTATAGCTTTTTATCTAATACAACACATTTGACAATATCAAACAAATCAGAATTATTTTATAATGTTTACAGAGGTAGTTTTACTTAAAAAAAACTAAAAATTAAATTAAAGATAAATATTACAAAATTCTTACCGTGAAACTCGGAATTGAACTATTTAATTATATTCAATCACCAAGACCCACACATTTGACACAAGACGACAAGTATTTCCGGATTTTCCTACTGATTCTAAAGCAATCATTTAGTTATTTTGGCTTCGAGTCTAATTTGGCGGGAAAAAGTCAGAAATATTATCCGAAGGTCATTAATTCCTAAAAATGTTATACAAAGTTCGAAAAAAATTTTGTGCCAGCTGCAAAATATAGCGGGAATATCTCATTGATACCATTGGCAAACTATGCGAACGTCATCAATTCACCGAAATGTTTTATAAACTGCGTGAGATTTATGAGTGTTTAAACTTTGTTACAGTGATCGGATTGTTAGTTTATTGAAAATAATTGTCAGATAACTTCGTCTGGTAGACGCCATCGAACATAATTTATAACTATTTTTTTTCCTGATGTGTTGCTTTGAATTATGGTTACCCATTCATATTCTTTGAAGGCAAAAAAATATACAAAATTGGAGCCACTTTTTGTGTTTTATTTTAAACCAAATAAAAACTCTTCCCCCCCCCCCCCGTGTTGGGTCGGGGGGGGGGAGATAATTAGTAGTTAGCTGAGTTTTTTTTATCAAGATTGGCAGTTTATTAATAATTTTTATAAAAAATTCAACCCCCCCTCCCCTAAAATTTCAACGAAGCAGTCTGCGTCGTTGACCTTCCCTTGTAGACACCCCTGGTCTTCTGAGGGATACAGACTATAAACCTGTCATCTGACTGTCGGGTTTTCCAGCAAAGAATATGACTTGTATAAAAACTTATTTTATAATTTGCTGAATTGTAAAATTTACATTATTGAGAAATCATTTTTAATCGTCCACTACAGAAAAATATTTTTTTTTTTAAATTGAAAAAATAAAATTCTTGGTCAAAAATATTAACTCATACAGTAAAAACAAGCTTACATTTCAGCCGATTTATTTATCCCTCAGACAGGTATAAAGTAATGGAAGTATTGCGATGGGGTGGAATATCTCAGAAAGTGTCAAAACTTTCTGTTATAATCTGAGGGTTAGAACAGAAAGTTTGACACTTTCTGATTTACATAAAAAAAATTTTAATACATTTTAAAAAATAATAATTTAAATACATACAATAATTTAAAGCACATAACTTTTATTTCAAGGAACAACAAATGAAAACAATGTAAATTAATAATTAAAACAAACAATGCAGCACTGTAAAATTACAAATTATGAGGAAAGAAGTGAAAGCAATTTCTTTTTTTAAAAGTCCATCACCAAATTTATTTTTAAAAAAATGTGAAACAAAAACTAGGTACACAGTTTTCAGTTCATGCACGGCCTACTCAACTACTAAGGCTAAAGAAGCTTTCCCAAACACGCTAGGGGACGGAAATTTTGACGTCATAGTTCCGAGTGACGTTGTTCCGAAGATGAAGATAACCTGTCTCGAAACCTGTTCGGAACCACTCGTTTACGGCTGACCACATTTTAAGGGTCCCGAATGCGTCCGAACTAGTTTCTCGATCTTCGGAACTCGGAACAGTGACGTCAAAATTTCCGTCTACGCTCATATTTGGGAAAGCTTCTCTGGCCTTGTTTTCGAAGTTGGCCATGGTTCATGTCGGATTTCAATTGAGGCAATTTAAGAGGGGAGCAAATTATTTAGCAACAGGACAAGAGAAATTCAACAATCGTAAACGGAATTTAGGCTCCCTCTTAACCAGATTTCCACTTTAAACAGCAGAATTATTTAGTGTGTAAAAAAAATTTCTAAAAAATCGACACCTGTTTTGTTTTTGATTCACATGTTACTCTGATATAAAAAAGCAGACGTATTCAGCAAGTGGCCTCATATACGTGTTTTTAATAGTATGTAACTTATATATAAAGGCTGAATACATTGCACAATAAAAAGCGTTATTTCGATCTCCTTCTCTCTCTCTTATGCATTTATTTATAACGCAAATCACATCAATGTAGAAATGTGCAAACAAATGTACATCTAAAGCATAATTTCACTTCTCCAATTTAACAGGATTTTACTGAACCAGTTTACGCTCGGTCTCATGTAAGCCAGTCTACTACATAAGCAAGTTTACTTTAAGGTAGACCCGTGCCACGAAATTGAAAAATAACTAGATAGAGGTTTAACTGAATTACAAATAAATAATCGTTTTTTGAACTTAGTTGGGTTTGTGGGTTATGACCCGACTTGAAAACTGTATTTTAATGACGGTAAAGTAAACATATTAGGTGGCCAGGTACCTTCACTGTAAAGGATGTATACTTATAAGAATAAGAACACCACATAGAATGTTAAATCACTTTATCTGAAAGTAGCTAGTTTGTTTTAATGAATTTCAGACAGGAATGCTTTGAAGCATAATGCATATATTGCTTAACCTTTCTTCTTCCTTACTTCTTTCTTATTTTAAGTAGCTCAAGTATATACAAATGTTTAAAAACAGAAATTGCATTAAAAATATAATTTTGGGTATTAAATGATACAATCCCAGGTTATTATAAAGTTTACTTGGTTTTTTTTAACAATCTCCCCAAGCTTTCTATGGCTCCGCTAACCACTTGACGGCCCTGTTTTCTTATTTATGAATGAAAGTTTTCTTCCACTACAAATTTTACAATAATAACTTATCAATTCTGATATGATGCAGTGCAGTTTGTAATTTTTCACAATAAGTTAGGGAAAAAATTAAAAACAGGACCGTTGTGTGGGCGGAGCACAACTACCAAAAAGGGGATAATAAGGAGGAAAAAAAAATCTCTCATCATTGAGTACTAATAAGGGAAAAAATGGGCATAGGTGTTTCTATTGAAATAAAAAAAATCATTTGAGGGCAACTTTATCAAATACAAACATTTTGTGTAGCTTGGTATATTTTAAAATTTGTAGTATTTTATAGCCAAATTATCAAAAATTATGCCTTTTCAAGATAATAGAAGGTATCAACCTAAGATTCTAAAATTTTTCAGTAATATTGTTTTAATAAAGATATATCAATTTTGTATTATTGTAATTCAATAACTGAATTTTTTGATTTTCGACAATTTTTTTAATATTGTGCATATTTTGACTAATTTTCAGAATTTCAAATCCAATTCGGAGGCCAATCCAATTCGCAATAAAATTTTACATATGTCAGTTTGAGACCATTTGGCACCTTTTTATGTCTGTGCAACAAAACATTTGCGAAAAAGTGTTTTTTCGGCCCACCCTAGTGTTGATGCTGCCATCTTTGAGCTTTTGAAAGAAGCTCTGAATGTTGTTGGTGCTGCCATCTTTGAGCTTTTGAAAGAAGCTCTGAATGTTGTTGGTGCTGCCATCTTTGAGCTTTTGAAAGATCTCTGAATGTGTTGGTGCTGCCATCTTTGAGCTTTTGAAAGAATCTCTGAATGTGTTGGTGCTGCCATCTTTGAGCTTTTGAAAGAAGCGATGAATGTTGTTGGTGCTGCCATCTTTGAGCTTTTGAAATAATCTCTGAATGTGTTGGTGTTGCCATCTCTGAACTTAATGTGTTGGTGCTGACATCTTTGAGCAAACTCTAAGAATTGTGGTGCTGCTCTTTAAAACTTTTTAAAGAGTAGCGTAGAATGTTGTTGGTGCTGCCATCTTTAAGCTTTTGAAAGAAGCGATGAATGTTGTTGGTGCTGCCACACCTTAGAGCTTTTGAAGGAAGCACTGAATGTGTTGGTGCTTCCATCTGAGAGCTTTTGAAGGAAGCACTGAATGTGTTGGTGCTTCCATCTGAGAGCTTTTGAAATAATCTCTGAATGTGTTGGTGCTGCCATCTCTGAGCTTTGGAGAGAATCTCTGAATGTTGTTGGTGCTGCCATCTTTGAGCTTTTGAAAGATCTCTGAATGTGTTGGTGTTGCCATCTCTAAACTTAATGTGTTGGTGCTGACATCTTTGAAACACTTAATGTTTGGGCTTCTTTGAAAACACTTTTCTAAGAATAGGGTTTCGTTTTAAAATTTTTGTCTAGCATATTTGAGCTTTTAAGAGATGAATTTGTTGGTGCTGCCATCTTTGAGCTTTTGAAAGAAGCATGAATGTTGTTGGTGCTTCCATCTGAGAGCTTTGAAAGAAGCGATGAATGTGTTGGTGCTTCCATCTGAGCTTTTGAAAGAATCTCTGATGTGTTGGTGCTGTTATCTCTGAGCTTTGGAGAGAGTCTCTGAATGTGTTGATGCTGCCATCTTTGAGCTTTTGAAAGAAGCTCTGAATGTTGTTGGTGCTGCCATCTTTGAGCTTTTGAAAGATCTCTGAATGTGTTGGTGCTGCCATCTTTGAGCTTTTGAAAGAAGCTCTGAATGTTGGTGGTGCTGCCATCTTTGAGCTTTTGAAAGAATCTCTGAATGTGTTGGTGCTGCCATCTTTAAGCTTTTGAAAGAAGCGCATGAATGTTGTTGTGTGCTGTTATCCATCTGAGCTTTTGAAAGATCTCTGAATGTGTTGGTGCTGCCATCTTTGAGCTTTTGAAAGAAGCTCTGAATGTTGTTGATGCTGCCATCTTTGAGCTTTTGAAAGAATCTCTGAATGTTGTTGGTGCTGCCATCTTTGAGTGAATCTCTGAATGTGTTGTGCTACCATCTTTGAGCTTTGAAAGAAGCTCTGAATGTTGGTGGTGCTGCCATCTTTGAGCTTTTGAAAGAATCTCTGAATGTGTTGGTGCTGCCATCTTTAAGCTTTTGAAAGAAGCGATGAATGTTGTTGGTGCTGCCATCTTAGAGCATTGGAAAGAAACGATGAATGTGTTGGTGCTGCCATCTTAGAGCTTTTGAAAGAAGCTCTGAATGTTGTTTATGCTGCCATCTTTGAGCTTTTGAAAGAATCTCTGAATGTGTTGGTGCTGCCATCTTTGAGCTTTTGAAAGATGCGATGAATGTTGTTGGTGCTGCCATCTTAGAGCTTTGGAAAGATGTGATGAATGTTGTTGGTGCTGCCATCTTAGAGCATTTGAAAGAAGCTCTGAATGTTGTTGGTGCTGCCATCTTTGAGCTTTTGAAAGAAGCTCTGAATGTGTTGGTGCTGCCATTAATTTGTTAGTTGAATAAAACATCAAATATCATAAAACTAGTTTCATTTCTCTGGATATAAATTTACCGCTTGTCTCTTCGTCTACCTTTTCACAAAAATAATTGACTGTTACATGCAATCAAACTCAGAAAAGTGATTTTCAGATCATCGACTACCGAAATATTTCAGTACTTCAAAGTTTAAAATAAATTGTTTAGTTATACGAAAGTGAATCAAAATATCAATTTAAACTATCCATCCTTCTTAAAGAAGTAATTAGTTGCGTTGACGGTGCCGTCTTTCATCTTTGTGCTTGTGCAAGACTGCAAGTAGTAATGATAATGTGTTGATAATATACCATAATAGAGCTTCCGAAAGAGACAAGAATTTTATGATGCTGCTATCTTTGAGTTTTTGAAAGAAGCTCTGAATATGTTGGTGCTGCCATCTCTGAGCTTTGGAGATAATCTCTGAATGTGTTGGTGTTGCCATCTCTGAACTTTTAAAAAGAAGCACTGAATGTGTTTGGTGCTGCCATCTCTGAGCTTTTGATAGAAGCACTGAATGTGTTGATGCTGACATCTTTGAGCAACACTCTAAGATTTGCGGTTTCTTTTTTAAAAATATTTTTTTCATAATTTAAGAAAACGATATTTGATTGTTAATCATGAACTTGTCATTTTATTATATTAATCTTTAAAAAATACAAAAGTACTCTTGACAATCTGATAGAACTCGATTTCTGCTTTTTCAAAAATTTAGCTAGAGAATATATCCAGAATTTTTTTTATCACATAATATAACATCATGATATGAGCTATTTATTCTAATACGGAAAGATGCATTCAAGTGTATTTTTCTAAATATGAAATGCCAAATATTGGAGTAAATGTGAAGATTTCTTTTAGATACTAAGTAATTCTTAAATGATACACATAAAAATTAATATAAGAAAGATAATTTATTTATTGTAATATTGTAGTTATACAAAAACTCAACAAAAAATACGTTTCGATAGCATTAAATAATACATGTAATAATCTATAAGTGCATTTTTTCAAAAATATAATTTGCATTATTTTTGCAATTTTTCCAAAATTTAATTGTCTTTTTTAAATTTTGATAACTTATAGATTGACATTCGCCTTAACTTGTCTTCCAAACTCCGTTCTAACCTTCCAGTTTTAAAAACTCTTCTTTTTTATAAAAAGGCATGTCATCACAGACTGATCCATTATACTTTTTGTCCGTCTGTCGAAACACTCATTTACCTGCCCTGCCTTATTATACTGCCGTGATCAGATCAGTAAACTGCAGTAATCGCAACAATGAGTTGTACCATTTTTGATCGGGAAAAAAAAAAATCTGGCATGTTTTCTTAATTGTTAGACTAATTGAGTGCTTGCAACAATGGTCCAAGTCATTATGGACGTTACTGCAGTTTACCTGTCCACGGCAGAATAGCCTACTACACTTTCTAACCATCAGTTTTTAAAAATTCTACTTTTTTTGTTTTGTTAAATATTTGACACATTTTATACTTTCTCATCCACTTTTCCAGAACAATCAACCATAAGTCTCACCAGACAAGTATGAAAAGTCATTTTTATTGTCATCATAATCTCTCATTTCTCACAATCTTTTCATTT
Source organism: Oedothorax gibbosus (assembly GCA_019343175.1). NCBI lineage: Eukaryota > Metazoa > Arthropoda > Arachnida > Araneae > Linyphiidae > Oedothorax > Oedothorax gibbosus. The sequence continues at coordinate 41,189,676 of CM033277.1, read as the reverse complement.
TATTTTACTTTTCGGCGAAAACTAATTGGTTGGTTTCGTGTCCATGGGGAGAACTATAGATATCCATGAGTGTGCAAAACACATCCGGCAATCTCTTTGTTGTTGTCGGAGTACAAATTGATGTTAAAGGTGGAGAATTCCCGAAGCTGAGCCAAGGATTTTAAATTGGCGGGGAAGTCAAAAATATGTTTTGGTGTTAGTGGAACATTATCACAGTTTAAGTTTTATTGCCATCTCCTAGGATTTTCATAGCTCGGTAGTGACCAGTTCTAAGGCGGGTGATGGTTTTTGATAAGGTCTCTATTTGCGTTTATTTCACAAATCTGCGAGTCTTTTTTAGGGGAGCCCAGTCGGTTAGGCGCTCGCCTAGCATGCGAAAGGTCCCAGGTTCGGGTCCGGGCATCGCCAAAATAACTGCCGACCTATAAATGGCCCGTGCAGCCAAAAATGTCCGACGAATAATACCCCGTGTAGAGGGAGTGCAAGTTAAAATACGCTTCAAAGTCCCAACGCTGCGTACGATGTCGCCCTTAACGGTTGTGTTGGGTGCCAACTCAGGTGTCGGCTCGTCACTTGACTGTGGTTCTAAAATACGACGCCCGTCGCCAATAGCCCTCGTGTAGCTCTAGTGCGACGATAATTCAAACTAAACTAAACTTTTTTAATGGTGTTTTCTCTGAGACGGAATCTGGCGATCGCATTAACATCTTCGAAAGAGACAATATTTTTATTATTGAGATTTCTCCCTTCCTATAAGTCGGTCTATTTACTATGCGAGCCTCGAAAAGACTTTCTTCCCCTATCCCTTCGCTGGGTTTCCTAGGAAACGGGGGGAGCATCGCTTTTCTAAACCTAACGCGTTTGAGGTTCTGTTGTGAGGTTAACAATCCGAACAGTTCAAACCCAAGTAGGGTGGGGAAAAAACACGCTCACGCCGTTTCGAAGAAAACCACATGCGGGGATGGGGGAGGAAAAGATTTCGAGGCTCGCATACTAGATAGACCTACTATAGGCAGGTTAATCTGCCTCTTCGTTTCCTGGGATACCGACATGCCCAGGCATCCACGGCAGAATACATATCTTGTTTAGTTTGTCGATTTCTTCCAATTGGGTGTGTCTTGATTGAACTTTATTTAAGTTTGGAGTCACAGAAGATGACTAGCCTATTGACTTTGTACAAGCGAATGCTAGGTTAAATAAATACTACCTTATTAAAGTAATTAATTAAATAACACATTAACAAGAAAAGTTATTATCTATATACATAAAAGGCAAAGTCCTGACTCACTCACTCACTGATTCATTCATTCACGTATCAACGCCCAGCCCAAACTACTGGAGGCAAAGATACCAATTTTTAGGAAAATATTCTTTTTATATCGTAGGCGTCATCTAAGAAGAGATTTTTCGAAATTCGAACGGGTGTAGGAAGGCAAAACGTGAGCCGATTTCTCCATAGGAATAGCATTCTTATGAACTTTTAATTCATAAATTTCGTTTTCTAATTTGAAAGAAATTTCAGCGCGTTCAGCGTGAGCGAAAATTAAGTATAATTACGTAAGCACGTGAGTTTAATTTATTGTAGGATTGTTATTTGAATATAATTATTTTATTTTATTTATTGAATTTAAATCTCTTGATTGTTTTTGGTTTCCGAATTTAATTTAATTGATGTCTATAAATGGTAAGAAGAGAAGATATTGCTACAATGTATCATAACTTTAAAGGCGATAACTATTCTAGATTCTAGATCTGATAAAAACTATACTAAGAAAGGTCAATTCCCTGTACGTATAGTGTATAATCTTTATGTTTATGAAACTGTCAATTTGGTACAGTTATGATATAATGGCCGGTTGAATTTTGGCATTGGCGGCTTTTGGCGAAGTAAAAAAATTAACGTAGATTAGCTTTTCCCATCTAGTTGTATGTGTTAGGGTATAAGTTAGAATTATCGTCGCACTAGAGCTATACACGAATGCTATTGGCCGCGGGCGTCTTTAATTTAGAACCACAGTCAAGTGACGAGTCGACACCTGAGTAGGCACCCAATGCAGCTTTTAAGGCGACTTCGTACGCATCGTCGGGACCTTTTGAAAATATTTAACGTGCTCTCCCACCACATGGGGTATTATTCGTCGGACATTTTTGGCTGTATTTGCCGTTTATAGGTCGGCGGTTATTTTGACGATGCCTGGACCCGAATCTGGGACCTATCGCATGCGAGGCGAACGCCTTTACCGATTTGGCTCCCAGCCCTGTCGAGTGGTCGAATATGGAGTGGAATGTTTACCACATTTTGGGCATTTTCGAATGCAAGAGGGCAAATAGAAACTGGCCATTATATCATAGCTATTTTGACAATTTTAACACGGCCTATGGGAAAGCCCTCTAACTTCTAGAAGGACCTGGATACAATCGGACTTCTATTTTTTTTAATTAATGCTGATTTTAGAATGGGAGGAAATTATAGTATACCGATGGAGTGCTGACCAGTGGAGAAGGGATCAATTGGTATGAAATAAATGTTTACTTAAAAAAAAACAATCACGTTATTAAGGGTACACCCGTGCAACGCCGGGTTTATAAAGCTAGTTAAATATAAAGCATAAATTAATTTGATAATTAGGCACAGCACGTTGGCAGAAAACTTGGTAAAAGTTACTGAAAAAGAAAGAGAGAGATAGTCCGGCTTGTAGTACTTTTATAGAGCAGCTTGAACTGTGGGGTATGCGTAGTAGCATTTCCAGTAGGTGAGCGTCACCACCCGACGATCTTCCGTACTTCTTGAATCAGCGCGTCGCCACTAATTTATGGGTGTTGTACAGTAAGATGCATTCAGGGCCGTAGTGAGCCTAGTGGTCAGCGTCTCGGTCTCGGGATCGGAAGGTCCTGCGATCGAGTCCGGGTACCACTGAAGACCTACCGAGTATATGCGGAGTACGTGCTCGTTAAATCTGTTGGGTCCGAAAGTCCTCTAAGTTCCCATACCAAATCAATACCTCTGGGGGGTGACAAGCCAATTCCGGGGATCCTCTAGTTGGCCTCTGTCTCTAAAAATTAGATGGATCCACTTATGTGCGTGTGTGTTGTCTGTTGTGTCTGTCTTACTTGACGAAGGTTTATAAGCGGGTCGCTGACCAAGCACACAAACCTGAATATATATATGTCTACCAACCAAGATGCATTCATGCAATGCATTAAATATTGCTCACTGGGGACAAGGTTACTTTCCGACACTGCAAAAACTAATGTATAATTGAATAAACCCGAGTACACAGGGACAGACGTGCTCGATAAATCTGTGGAGTCCAAAGTCTCGACGGCGTTACCGTACGATGTCTCTCGAAGTTCCGTTGGGTGCCCGCTCAGGTGTCGACCTCGTCACTTGACCAGGGTTCTTAATTACGAGGCGTTATTGGCTGCGTTAAAGCTTCTGAAGGAGGCTAGAAATTGGCAGCCGGAAGCGATTACCTTACCTTACCTTGAATAAAGACGTCAAAGCACAAAATTGTAGAAAGTTTGTTCAAAACTTGTAAATACTTCTCTCTAAAAATATAAAGAATAACCATGTTATGATTTGCTGCCAACCCTACAATTTTCAAAATCCTGCAATAATTTATCAAGTTTATAAATCGACTTTACGACCATACTAAAGTAGTCTGAATAAATTTTAAAAGAAACCCAAACAATCCCTCTGCAACTGCATCCAATAGGTATTTGAGTAATTTGCTCTAAAATACTTTAAGTTTAGGACCATCATTTTATCAAGCAATATATGTTTTATTATGAAAAGGAAATATTTTTGAATTTATAACCTTCGATACTCTGACAATTGGTACATTTTCCCCAAAATGTTTAAAAATACGGCATTACCGGGTAAAATCCGGAGAGTCAGCAGGTTTACCTTAACGGCGAATGAGACCGAACTCCAAACAAATTTGCTGTTTGCGTTAATCCAGTGGGGAAAAAATGATTTTCTAAGCCACATTTCTCCAATTGCATTGAGTACTTTGTAAATGGTTTTTTTATATGATAATTGTAGCTGACTTATAATCCAATGTTTTTGAATATTTTGTTGTACAATTAATTATGTAAAAATTAAAAAAAAAAAAATATTCGGACCAATTTCAAGAAGTGGCATCGTATAGAGACCTGTAAGTCAGCTAAAATTATCATAGGAAAAAAAAAAACAGTTTGTAAAAATATTCAATACAGCCAGAGAAACGGGGTTTAGAAAATATTTTTTTTCTCATTGGATTAATACAGAGTAACTTCGGTTTAAAGATCTGAGGTCATTTGGTCTGATTCACCCTTAAGTTTTTTCGGTTGTCAGGAGAACAGCAGTTTGAACCAATGACAAACAATGCCTATTTCATGACTAATTGTTCATGTATTTCAGATCCATTATGAAGTATTTAAGCAGAATTTTTTTAATAAAAGTGTACATTGTTACATTTTAGACTTTGGACTATATGTTTATAACAGAAAAATGGGAAGGCATTACAAAAGTGTTGACTGTCTGTAAGTGTTTAACCATGCAAATATATGTATAAAATGAACTTTTAAAGAAGTTTTATACAATTTTAAATTATGTTTTTTTACTTCTTAAAGGAGTAAAAATTAAAAATATACAAGGATACGCAATAAGAAATAGGTTATTCAAATAAAGGAAACACATTAAAATCTCATATGATTTATTTCATTTTGAATAAATATATAATTTGAAAAGAGAAACATCTAAAAACTTTATAAACGTAAATATGTTAATCTACTCACAAATTAGCAAGTTTTTTATTACAATCATCACAAATGGAAGCTAACAAATGGCACTGAGGATCCGACATAGGCACTTCTCAAAAACACCACACTTATCTCGTCTGATCATTAGTGTTAAACTAGAGTTAACCAAGAAGCACCATAAAATAGTTACATTTCTAATCTGCTTAGAAGCCTAACCATAACTACAGGTAATGGACACACTGAAAGACATAACAAAAATATCACAACCAACATTTAAAATTACAATACAAAGTTAACAGGAATCCTAAAAAAAACAAATTTTTTAGATAAATCCATCATTAACTGATGAATATTTAATAAATTCACTCACTACCACCTCAATTCACACATGTACCTGACATGACACACTATCTTTAGATCCACATGATAAATTTAACAACCAATTTAAAATAAACACTATTACTATTAACGATTCAAATTTTAAACATTCTCATGCATTACAAAACACCTTGCAGGGTTGCCATTTTCACCAAATTAGAAACACTAATTTGTTAGTATTTTCTATAAAAAAAGTTTATAAAACATACGAGAGCTAAAATTCATTAAAAGTATTTGTTAAGTAATAACATAATTGGTTATGTAACTTATTTTAAAAGAATAAAAATTAAACTTCATTATAAAATAAAAAATACAGTTTCTGAATTTTTTTGGTTATTGATTTAAAAGGCTTTCATTTCTCGTATCTAGTGGTAACCCTGACCATTCAAATCCTATCAAAACACTTAAACAGTTTGACCAGATCATAATTTTTAATGAAAGCTCATGATGTAAAAACTAATATATTTTAAATGAAAGGTGTAGTTGCAAAACTCACATTCTCCAAAATATAACAAAGGTATAGGGTCTGGTTTGTTCATTGGCAACTATCAATGATTGTATATTCAATTTGACAAAACCCCAATTAACAAACCACACCCTATATTTTAGTTATACTTTGGAGAAAGTAAGTTTTGCAACTAGAGCCTCCAAATAATTCAGATGAAAAATTTACACAATGATATGAAGGAAACACTTACACTAGCACTTCAAAGGCAGGCCAGAAAGGTTTTCGATGCATTTCGCCATCACCGAAGTATGATTCGTAATATTATTAATTTAATTGAAGTATTCATAATATTTCCTATGTCATTTAATTCCTGACAACATTCAAATAGAAGTATGCTGAAATTTTTTAGTTGGTATAAAAACAAGTTTAAAAACACAATGTAATACAATCATAGACATTAACGAATTATTTTAATTTAATTAAAGATGAAGAATAGTTATTAAAAGGAAAAGTATTTAAATTGAAGTTTTAAAATTGAAATTTAAAATGTAAAAGTAGAACTATTGCATGGTTAAATTTTTAAACAAGCACCAAAATCCATTTCGGCTGCACATGATACCTGTAGCACTTGATAAGTACGTATGTACAAAAGACACACTTAAATCTACCATAGTATATTCACCAAAAGCTCATAGTAGAACAAAAAAGTTATAATGTTGTTATTAAAAATTTATACTTAACAAATATTGAAATAGAAATCTTTTTAATATTTTATTAACATCAATCATGAATTACTGCTATCTAAATAATATATTTTAGAAGATTAAAGTCTATAAACACAAAACTTAATAATTCAAACAAATTCTGGATAATTATATTCCAACAATTTGGCCGATTCTGCAATAAACACAAGAAAAAGTGCCATTGTCAAAACACTTTTAAAAAAATCTGTAGCATTTATTACTTGAACTATCATCAGCATTTGGCAAACATGCTATAAAAAAGAAATAAGTTTCAGCTGAGAAATCATTCTTCAAAAAAAGATTCCACTGTGATTTTTCTCAAACCGGAGGGGGCCCGTCGGGATAACGCAGGTTAATGGAGGAGGCAAAGTTGTTGGAAAAGCGGCAGCCGATTTCCTCTTCGTCTTTTGGAATGAGGATCGCAGCACCCAGCAGCAGCAGAAGCACCGCTTGGATGGGAAAAGAGGCCCTGGCAACCCTCACAAGGAAGTTGCAGCATCTCTTTATCCTGGTGGGTCCCCCTTCCTCCCTGCAAATATAATAAATTACGCATTAACACATGAAAGTCATGGTTAGGTTAGTTTGAATTATCGTAGCACTACAGCTACACAGGGGCTATTGGGGACGGGCGTCGGAATTTATAACTAAGTTGCCTGCCCCCATCATGTCAGTGAGCACAAGCAAAAATAGTTGTCATTTTATGGCAATAATAAAACAGAAAGTGAAAAAAGAAAAGCTTTTAATTTAAATGACATAAATCAATAGAATTAGATTGATTTGTGGCGGCATTGCGCTACTTGCAGATACAGCCCTTGTGCGACAGCCGCTTCCAACCACGTTGTTAAGCTGGAATGTGGCAACACCAGAACTGGGCTTATAAAACTCACTGCTTGCTTGTGAACTCTCTCTTCTCTTCGGCAACGCTGCCGCCCCGGGATCGCGCTCGTTGATCGAGCTTGCAGTAACTCAGCATTGTTTATTTTACTTTAACTTAATTGTTTTGTTGTTATACCTTCGTTATTTTTACCTATGTTATTTCAATAAATACTGTTACTCAAAAAGCGTACTTCTTGAACACACGTAAACACGTCAGACAGAACAGTTGCAGCATCCGACCATGGCGAGGAGTTAACCCGGCGACCCCTACGCCATAGTGGTGACCCGGACGTGATACCCGGACGTCTGCTATTCCTCGTCCTCATAGTGGTGACCAAGGACCTTTGTGAAACTAGACTGTGACGCTGGCGTCTCAAGACTGCAGTTTTTTCAACGGTGGTAAGTCCAGGTACAGGTAAAACTGTTGTTGATTACCTCACCGCGTGGCACCTCTAGTTCCTTAAAAGTTCGTTCTTAAGTTAATTTTTCATAGCATTAGTGTTTCAATTTTTAGGGTTTAACATTGCCGACCTGTCGTTTGAATTTTTTGGAATTGAAAAGTATGCCTGACGACGATATAGTTGAGATTTCTCTTTTACGGAAAGAAATTTCCGAGTTGCGCCAACAAGTATGCCGCATGGATCGTGCACACAGCCGCTTGAGATTTCGTAATAGATTACGTGCAAAAAGCTCAAGTTCGGAGCATTGCAAAAATCGTGACCTTTGTTGGTATCATCATCGTTTCGGTAAAAGTGCTCGTAACTGTAGAAAGCCTTGCAAGTTCGCTTCGGAAAACTGAATCGTCCGACCCTCGCGACGACGGAGGATGTCGAGGTCCAAAATAGTCGTCTTTTTGTGTTTGATAAAACGTCAGGAATACGTTATCTCGTCGATACTGGAGCATCTGTCTCTGTACTTCCTAAGAGTAAGTTCCGAAATATCAAACCAAGCACTAACCTCAGTTTATACGCCGCGAATGGCACGTCTATTCGTACATTTGGTACACGTTTCGAAAAGGTCAACATCGGCTTACGCCGAATTTTTCCTTTTAACTTTATAATTGCCGAAGTGACACGAGCCATTCTTGGTGCCGATTTCTTGAGCAAGTTTGGCTTACTCGTCGACGTTAAGAGCAAACGGTTAATCGACAGGGAAACGACTCTTAGCATTAAGACACGTCTTGTAAACGGCCCCTCTTTAGGGTTAAGTTTTGTGTCTGCTAAAACTCCTTTCCACGACCTCTTGCAAGAGTTTCCTGAGGTTTTGAACTCCAATTTATCAAAAAGGTGATTCGTTGCATACGACCACTCATTGTATTCAAACGACAGGCCCGCCGGTGTTTTCAAAAACCCGCAGGTTATCGCCAGAAAAACTGAAAATCGCTCGGCAGGAATTTGAAAGGCTACTCGCTGATGGAATTGTTGTGCCCGCGAACAGCCCATGGGCCAGCCCTATTCATATGGTTCCGAAAAAAGATAAAACTTGGCGAGTTTGTGGGGATTTTAGAAGGGTAACTCTGTCACCGTTCCTGACCGTTACCCGATCCCACACTTGCACGATTTCTCCATATTCTATCGGGCAAAACCGTATTTTCTAAAATAGATCTCGTGAGGGCCTATTATCAAATTCCTGTCGAGCCAGCTGACGTTCCTAAAACTACGTAACTACCCCTTTCGGTTCATTTTCCTTCGTAAAAATGCCCTTTGGTCTGCGAAATGCTGGAAATACTTTTCAACGATTTATGCATGAAGTATTACGTGGACTGGATTTCTGTTTCTCTTATCTCGATGATATTTTGGTTGTTTCTGACGATGAAAGAACTCATCACGATCATCCGAGAGAGATCTTTAACAGACTCAAACAATTCGGATTGGTGATCAATCCTGATAAATGCATTTTTGGTGTTAAGGAAGTGGTTTTCCTAGGTTACCTGGTATCTCAGTCTGGAATGTCACCTGTTCCTGAAAAAGTTTCAGCAATCGCTAATTTCCCTCGTCCTGAAACGGTGAAAGATTTGCGGCGTTTTCTAGCAATGCTTAACTTTTATCACCGGTTTATTCCCAAAGCGGCAGAGATCCAGGCCCCGTTATATGCTTTTGTAAATAGTAGGAAAAAGAACGACAATACTAAAATTGAATGGCATGACGAAGCAATACAAGCTTTCGAAAAATGTAAAGAATCATTGGCAGAATCTACGCTTTTAGCTCATCCAATAGCTGATGCTGAAATTTCTGTCATGGTAGACGCTTCTTCCACTTCTGTTGGTGCAGTTTTAAATCAAGTGGTTAACGGCAAAATTCAGCCCCTCCAATATTTTTCGCGAAAACTTAACGCTGCCGAACTAAAATATAGCGCTTACGACCGCGAATTGTTAGCAGTGTATGCAGCTGTTAAACATTTTCGTTATTTTTTGAGGGTAGGGATTTTGTCATCTATTCAGACCACAAGCCGTTATCGTTTGCTTTCCAGCAGAGGTCGGAAAAGTGCACCCCCAGACAACTAAGACATTTAGAGTTTATTGGTCAGTTTAGCACAGACATTCGTTATTTGCCAGGAAAAGAAAATGTCGTAGCCGATACTCTTTCTCGTATTTTTAGTGTTGAGTTCCCTAATCAAATTGATTATAAACTGTTAGCCCAAAAACAAATAAATGACCCTGAACTTGAGGTGTTGCGTGGTCAGGAATCAAGCCTGGACATAAAGATGTGTGTTTCCTGGAACTAATGAAAAAGTGGCATGTGACTTGTCAACTGGTGTAATTAGACCCTATATTCCACCCGACTTTCGCCGTCAGGTTTTTGACAGTGTGCACAACTTATCTCATCCTGGATACGCTCAACTGTTAATCTTCTGAGATATAGGTTCATCTGGAAGGATCTTCGGAAGGACTGCGCAGCCTGGGCTCGTTCTTGCTCCCCTGTCAGAAGTCGAAGGTTGTTCGCCACACAAAGTCGCCGCTTGGAAGCTTCCCGGACCCTGATGACCGTTTTAGGGTCGTCCACATCGACATCGTCGGGCCTCTTCCACCATCACAAGGTCAACGCTATTGTCTCACGTGCGTGGACCGCTGGACGAGATGGCCGGAAGCGATTCCTATTCCGGATCAATCAGCGGAGACCGTGGCCACAGCTTTCTTTTCCGGTTGGATATCAAGGTTCGGATGTCCCAAACCATTATCACTGACCAAGGCACCCAGTTTGAATCCCAGTTGGTACGGCAATTCACAAGTCTCCTCGGAGTGAAGAAGTCGCACACCACAGCGTATCATCCGGCAGCAAACGGAATGGTGGAGCGTTTTCATCGTGACCTAAAAGCGGCTATACGATGTCAGGCATCCGATGCTTGGGTGGAGAAATTACCCATGGTTCTTCTTGGACTTCGGGCTACTCTCCGAGAAGATCTTGGTGCATCTGTTGCAGAATTCCTTTACGGTGCTGTTCTGCGATTACCAGGTGAATTCTTCAAGGAAATCTCGCCTTCATCCCCACGGCATCTTCAGGACTACGTGAAGCGCTTTCGCGAGCGAATGAGTCAGCTGAAGCTCGTTCCGGCAACACGCCACTCTAAGCAAGAGATATTCGTCCACAAAGATCTCGACAAATGCACTCATGTTTTTGTCAGAATCGACGCTGTGCGCCGGCCACTGCAAGCGCCTTACGAAGGCCCGTTCAAAGTGCTCCGGAGGAACAAAAAGAATTTCTTCTTACAGTGGAATAACAGGAAGGTCGCTGTCACCATCGATCGGGTGAAGCCAGCGTTTCTGCTAGCACCTCACCTTGAAGATTCTGTGGTTCCCTCCTTGTCTCAGCCAGAACCTGAAAGATTCAGTCGTGCGGGTCGGAGAATACGGTTTCGTCTGCCTCCTCAGCACTGAGGGGGGGTACTGTGGCGGCATTGCGCTACTTGCAGATACAGCCCTTGTGCGACAGCCGCTTCCAACCACGTTGTTAAGCTGGAATGTGGCAACACCAGAACTGGGCTTATAAAACTCACTGCTTGCTTGTGAACTCTCTCTTCTCTTCGGCAACGCTGCCGCCCCGGGATCGCGCTCGTTGATCGAGCTTGCAGTAACTCAGCATTGTTTATTTTACTTTAACTTAATTGTTTTGTTGTTATACCTTCGTTATTTTTACCTATGTTATTTCAATAAATACTGTTACTCAAAAAGCGTACTTCTTGAACACACGTAAACACGTCAGACAGAACAGTTGCAGCATCCGACCATGGCGGATGCAGCCCTATTCATATGGTCCCGAAAAAAGATAAAACTTGGCGAGTTTGTGGGGATTTTAGAAGGGTTAACTCTGTCACCGTTCCTGACCGTTACCCGATCCCACACTTGCACGATTTCTCACATATTCTTTCGGGCAAAACCGTATTTTCTAAAATCGATCTCGTGAGGGCCTATTATCAAATTCCTGTCGAGCCAGTTGACGTTCCTAAAACTACCGTCACTACCCCTTTCGGATCATTTTCCTTCGTTAAAATGCCCTTTGGTCTACGAAATGCTGGAAATACTTTTCAACGATTTATGCATGAAGTATTACGCGGACTGGATTTCTGTTTCTCTTATCTCGATGATATTTTGATTGTTTCTGACGATGAAAAAACTCATCACGATCATCTGAGAGAGATCTTTAGCAGACTCAAACAATTCGGATTAGTGATCAATCCTGATAAATGCATTTTTGGTGCTAAGGAAGTGGTATTCCTAGGGTACCTGGTATCTCAGTCTGGATTAGCACCTGTTCCTGAAAAAGTTTCAGTAATAGCTAACTTCCCTCGTCCTGAGACGGTAAAAGATTTGAGGCGTTTTCTAGCAATGCTTAACTTTTATCACCGGTTTATTCCCCAAGCGGCAGAGATCCAGGCCCCGTTATACGCTTTTGTAAATAGTAGGAAAAAGAACGACAATACTAAAATTGAATGGGATGACAAAAAAAACTCATGATTCAACACAAAAAAGTAATCAATAAACTACTATGCATTTATATGTACAAAATAAACTTACGGTAGATCAGAGCTGCCTAAATTAGCCGCACTTTCTTCTAGCATCTAATAACAAAAGGTAAAAAGGCATATAATAAAAAAGGTATAGAGAATGTGTTATGAGCCACCAAAACAGTCTTAAATCTTATTTGTTACTATAATGTATATCACTAACAATGATGTTAATTAATATTCATTTACTGCATGTGCTTGACTCATTATTTTTCTTGACGCATCAGGAATTTATAACAATATTAAATTTATTTTCATTATATAAAGAAGTATTTTATTAAAAAAAAGTTGGATATTTTTATGTTAAGCTTTATTACTGTTATTGCAGTGATAACCTTCAAAAAAGAGAAAATTAGGAGTCTGTGTGTAACAATACACATGACTTCAATTACCATTTACTAAATCAATACACATTTAGAGGTAATTATATACTCTATAAGGCAATTTCAATAAAAAAAAGACACTTAAATACTGTATAAAACCTAAAAAGTTCTATAACAGCTACTTTCTGCTGCAGGCCCCCAAAATCTTCTTTTTGAATTTTCAAGTTTATCACAATACTATCAATACCTTAGATTTCGGATTGGTAATTGAAAATAAAAAATGATTATCAAATAAACAAATCTGAAACTTGGTGCTTTGGTCTATCCTTTAAACTAATAATAATTAGTTTTGTTAATAATTAGTTTCATTGTTTGGCAAACATATCAAGCCAATTTGAAATAGAATTTTTTTTAGTCTAATGATATCAGATCATACAGCAAATCACTGTCTTAAATTAAGACAAAAAAACATCTTAAACATGATTTCAGACATTAAGTGTCTGATATGACAAATCTCTTCATTAATTAGGACATCATACACGTCTGAAAAGTCTAATAAAGGTAACATAAGGGTCTGGCACATTATCCCAACAGCCAAAATCCAGACAGCAAAAAATGCAAAAATATTAATGCAAAAATTATTAATTAAATTGCTTTTAATAAAGCATAATAGCATTAATGTATTGATTTGTCAGGATTTCTTCCCTTTTGGGATTTCGGCTGATAGGATTCAGGCTTGTCCGGATTTGAGCTGTCGGTATTATGTTCGGAACCGGAAAAGTAAAATGTATTAATTATAGATCATATTAAATTAAGTAAATTAACTTACTTTTTCACCCATAAGTAGTTTTGTGAGCATGTCTAATTTCTCAGTAGACTCTCGCAAAAGGACACGACACACATCAAGTAATTCACTGAGTTTAGACTGCATTTCCTCTACTCCATCATTTGACAAAGAAGGATTTGCTTCAGAATCACCAATATCGTAGAACAACAGGACAGACATGTCCAGTAAGGATTTGACTCTGTGTGAGCAGTTGTTAAGTTGTTGTTTTAAGGCCTAAGACAGAAATTTGAATATAATTTAATTCAATAGGTAGATATAGTTAGATAAAAGTATTAACATCCGGAAAGAACTTTAAAAAAAATTAATATTTGATGAACTAACTTAGAATAAATTGTGATGACTTTTTCAGGTAGTTTGTACAAATATATCCTAAATTTTTTTTAAACATTTGATGCAGTATTTAAAAAAAATTAAACCAAATCACCTTTTCACTAGGTGAGCCTCCTTAAAAATAACTTATTGGATCTCATTAAAAATTTTTGACTTTTGAAACATTATATGTACATGATGTTGTATTTAGTAAAATAGATTTAGCCTCATGAAGCAAAACAACCACACTCTAAATATGAAAGTTAACACAATATATATGCTTCTAGCAAATGTGGAATACATTTATAATGTATCAATTGTATCTTATTCTGAAATAATTAACATATTCTAGTTATCCATAAAGTTTGTACTTCAATATTTTCTATAACCTGCATAAAAAAAACCTAAGTATAAAACTAATTTTTCACACAAACTCCATTACTTACAAAAATTTCAGTATGTTGTTCATGAAGCAAAGTAATGCTGGACTCTTCGCTTAAATCCACAGACTTTATAATTTCCTCTGATTCAGCCAGCCACAGTTCCATTTCAGACAGAGTGTTGTGCAACTCGTAACTTTTAAGAAAGTCTTTTTGTAGTTTGTTCTGCCATTTCATTACCAAGGCACACAGTTTGTCCCAATGACCATTAACAGCCTAGAATATAATAATTAGGATTCAATCGACTCTACTTAGAATTTGGATTCATTTGAATCATTTAAGAGTGAAGGATTTTACATGTTTATGAAATCAATTTCAAATATTTCCAACAAAATCTGAAGTCAAATGAATTTTTAATGCTTCAAGCATCTGAAAAGCAACGAATTAGTGTAGAAAAAAAATAAAAATCCTTTAAAGTTTTTCATGAAAATTTTGTTGCTTCTTCTAAAATTATATATTTTTTCTCTTTTCATCAAAGTTCAAAGTTATTTCTTATAAAATGAACACTTACATTACCATCTCACAATTCAATTTAACTAATCATATTTCCATCAATAAAAATATATACTCAATATTTTTGTATTTTATATCTTAAATCTAATAAATACAATTTGCAATCAACTCAGGAATGGAATTTGGGTAAATCCAATTGGATTTGCATAACGGCCCTGTCTCATGTCTTGGGTAACAGTTCCGGCAGTATTGTTTTTCATTTTTGGACTTTCTGGAATTACATTTGATTTGGTATTCCCGAGAGTCAGTTTCATAAGGTTTGAACCTATGGTTCAGGTTTTCGAAGGTTATGTACAAACTATTCTTTAGTAGAATCTAACATTTAATGACTGATGTTCTACTCATTGACCGTTTGGTAATGCCTTGAATAGTTTAAACTTATAACCCAATAAAGTTAGTAAATCGCACATAACTGTAAACTTGAACACAGCAGATAAAAAAGCGTGCATTCCGAGTGAAACCAAAAGAACCAATGAAATTGGTAGAGCAAGAATGAAAACTGGAAAGTTATGTCATCTGAAACATGCCAATTCACTGCTTCATAAAATTTACTAATGTTTTTGGCTTCATTACAACAAGTTTACTCCTAGTTAAATTTGAGAAAATGCTTTTTTTATTAAATTGACCTCTAGATACCAACTAAATATACCTGAAGTTTTTCATTGATAGTTGCCACAACCTCGCTGTTGCCAGATGGGATGTTTCGACCAGCAGCATTTAGTGTTAATATACAGTTCTTTTGTTTGTTGATCTCTTTCACTAGGGACTAAAATTAATTTAAAGTATATATTAATAAAAGTTATAGTTGAAATTGCAAACATTTGTTTAATAGTTCAAGAACAGTTAACCCGCTGAGGAATAAGCAAATTGGCTAAAGTACCTCCAAAATGGTTTCCATAATATTAATCAAATTTCATACAAAGAAATGCATAACATTTTAAATTTTAGCATTGAATTAACCAAAATAGAATTTATATAAAACACCAGACAAAAGAGACTACAATACTTAAAATCTTGTTAAATCTTTACTAATACTTTTTTTAATTAAAACCTTCTTGCATTCTTCCTATTAAAGGCCAAATATACAATATTGTTCTAAAAAAACATATTTAACTATTATAAAAGCTACCTCGTGTTTCTGTAGAAGCATGGTGAATTTTTCAATATCAGCATCAACTGTTGATAAAGATGATTGGGTTTGCAGTGTTTGAAGCAGCCAAGCTTCAATGCTTTTCAACTCATCTGAGAATTTCTGCCACTTTCTGGTATTTTCCTGTGCACGAAGTTCTTTGTTTAAGGTGGCATTCTCTAGTTTTTCCCATCGATTTAACATGCCTATTAAAAAATAAATTCAAATAGTATATTACTTTTTAAGTAAAATTATTTTTCAATACCAAAATATAAAACTGTTAAAAACAAGAAAGTTAGTGGAGAATTTAAAATTGCCTTTTTTGTGAGACTAAATTTGCTTTATACTTTACCTTCTGTTCTAGATTGAATATCAGCCTCATCATATTTTGATTTTTGTGGATTAAAAGAGTTTTCAGATAGAATTTGGTTTAAATGTTGAATAACATCTATGCTTGACCTGCAAGCAGCTAAAAGACGAGACTGAAAAAACAAATAAAATTATTCTGGTATATATATATATATATATTATACATTTAATGATGTAGAGAACATCACTTAAGTTTAAGATATTTTTTAAAACTTGTAAGGAAGAAAGTTAATGAATAATAAAACAAGGTTTTGCATTTATTTCACAAAGTTACTGCAATTCAAAAAAATTGTATTGATATAAAATAATTCAATATCAGCATTAGGGCTAGTCAAATGTGAAATAAAATGTTTTAAAGGCTCCATCCCTGCTCGCTGAAAAGCTTCACTTAAAAATACATTATCCAGTTGTTTGTACCAACATGTGTATCATTCCTTACAGATGAGTTGGAATTCATTTAAAACTATATTATGTCAAGCTAAACTCTAACTATACTACAGAACTCTATAAGAAAAAACATCCCGATTTATTAAAAACATCCTGATTAAAATCCTGATTTATTGATTACTTCTGTAGTAAATTAGAGCTATGCACTTACATAATTCGGACCACTGTCCTCTTCAATGCCAGTTGGAGTTTGCTCAGACAATACATTTTCTAGGAAATCAATTCGGTCCTCCGTCTCTTTTAAAGCAGCCAACAAGTCTTTGAAAAACTCCCCCTGAGCATCATCCACATTTTCTAATAAAATAAGGTTTAGTTGTAATGAAGTATCTTGCTTTTGTTAACACAAGAGTGTTATGGAAGCATTAGCTGGGTCACCAAACTAAAGTCCTCTCTGTGTTAATGCAATGAAAAATTAATTTTCTAAGCCAAATAACTAGAATATATTGAATATTTTTTCATGTGATAAATATAGCTGACTTAAACGCCCCTAAAATTCTGCATTTTGAAATTGGTACAAATATTTTTTGATTTGCAATAAATAATTCTACAACAACATATTCGAACCAAATTAAAAAAGTGGTATTATAGGGACAATTAAGTCAGCTACATTTTTCAGATAAAAAAAAGTGCCTGTAGAAATATTCAATACAGAGTAAGTTGGTTTAGAAAATTATTTTTTTCCCAATGGATTAACAAAGAGGCTTTGGTTTGGATACTTGTCCAGATTCCCCCTTAAAAGGGAATGTCAGTCCCAAACACCTAATACATAATTTTTGTAATCTTATACGTTACAAATATATGTTAATGTGTTGCTTTATTGTGGAAGCATTTTTTCACAAGGAATAAAATATTAATGACAGAAAAATAAAAGAAATTTGAAAAAAAAAAAATTATATGGTTATTAAGTAATTTCTCTTTGTGGTTTTATAAAATGACAGTTGGCAACACTTTTTAAAAACTTTATCCGTTAATAACTAAATCACCGTGTTATAAGTGTTTTCAGATTTACTTTAGTTTTATGTTATGACTATTTTCATTTCAAGAGAAACTGTGTAACAATATGTGAATTTCAATTACTGCTCAGTAAATCAATACACACATTTAAAGGTAATTATATACCTTAAAAAGAAATTTCAATAGTTTTGAAACTTAAGAAGTTGTGTGGTAGCTACCCTTAGTGCTCAATACTAGTGCTACAATTTTATTGAAAAACCTTATTTGGCGTCTGACAGGTACTGGGAACATGTATACCGAATTTAAAGACTATCTCTTTTCTTTTTCAGCAATACTTTTAAAACCAAAAAAGTGTTTTATGGCAGCCTAGCAAAAAAAAATTATGGCAGCCAATTTCTCAAAATTTACCTTAAATGATGACACTGGTATGCTTTAAAAAGCTTATAGTATTTTTTAATAGAGTTATTACAATAGTAAGCATACAATAAAAGTAACTTTCAAGGGTAAGGATACTATTTAATACAAATCAATCTTAACCTCGTTTTAACCTGTTTTGCTTAAATGATTCGATACATGTGATTCACTACAGCAAAAAAAAAATATAAAGTTATAAAAAAAGGATATTACATACCATCAATCTGATCTTCAGTCATAGAATCATTTGAAGTAGCAGTTTCATTGACGTTTTCAATGGAATCTATTGCATCCAAACCAGTTTCAAAGCCTTCCCTTGACGAAGATTTCACATCAGAAATAGCTTCTGTTACATAGATATTTTTTTCAAGTTCATGCTCTTCTTTGGATATAGCCTATTAAAAGATTTTTTTAATGAATTTTATTGAAGAAAAAAATCAGAACACTTAGTTTTATTTAAATAACTCAAAAATGTTAACAAATTACAGTATATACAGCGATAAATTTTTAATAAAAATAGTAAATTGAAAGCTCTTAACAAAATGTATGGAATATTTAGGGTCACATTCATTAAACTGTAAATGAGTTTAAAATATCTACATAAAACCTTGGTTAGGTTAGTTTCAAATATCGTCGCACTAGAGCTACACAAGGGCTATTGGCGACAGGTGTCGACATAAAATCTTGTCTTAGGTAGTTTTACCAACAATACCTACCTTTTTATAGCTGTATTATGAACAATAAAAAGAGGGTTTGTAACAATAACTGTTATCTAAAACCATTTCCACACACATTATATAAACCTTAAAAACAAAATCTCAAACACAGCATTTGACTTTAATTTAAATTTTTACTCGCCAAAATTGCTGTTTTTCTTTTACTTTCGTAAATTCAATTAATATTCTGTATCGTTTGCTGAATTAATTTTCAGTTCAAAGAAGTCAGATTCAGATGGACTGAATGATTCTACCTTCCACTTTTTATGTTATAAACATAGTGTGGAAGTTAAAAGAAACTAAAACAAATTAGTCACATTTTAGTGTGTGTACTTTTACAACAGTAACAAAAAAAAAAAAAAGAGTAAAATTTTACTGGGTGTACCTTTCTAAAAGACTATAATTTAGAATTCTAAATAATCCTTGCTACAGAAAATCAGTTTACATAGCACATTTTAACTATTAAATATTAAAAAAAAATATTTTCTTACTGTTGAATTGGTTTCTTCGAACTTTTGTAAGCTTTCATAAACAACCCTCCAATAATTAGTTATTTCTTCCACTTGGACATCAATTTCTTTAGAAGAACATTTGCACCTTTCTTTGAGGTTGTTTGCCATTGAATAAAATCTTTCCAGAACAACTTTATGGTGACCAAATTCATTCTTTAAGGAAAAGAATAAAAAAAAATCACTTTTAGTTTACATTAAAATACTATAAAAAATATCAATTACAGGGTCTGTTTGGAATTTTTGTTTTGATAAGGCTTGAATTAAAAATTTGATAAATATTTATTAATATAGTGTTGCCTGTTGATTTAAGCATCCATTGAAGCATTAAAATAAAATAGTTTATTTATTAGCTTGAACAGATCAATCCTAAATAATAATAGAGCAAAAAATAAACATTCATAACACAATCATTAATACATGAGGAAAGCAAAAAAAAGGCAACAGTTTACTACTGGGTGGCAGTTTAACACTATTTAGAAAGTTTGGTTTTTAATAAAAACATATAACCTAAAACTAAATTATGGATTTTTGAGGAGAAAATTGGCACAAAAACTATAAGTTCAAATTTCACAAACTAAATTTATTGGTTAATTTAGTGTTTCTCCTATTGAATTATCTTCACAATGCGTAATGAGTAGAATGAGTTGAGTAATCGTTGCACTAAAGCTACACCAAGGCTATTGCCATCGGATGTCGGAAATTAGAACCTCAGTCAAGTGACGAGCCGACACTTGAATTTGCATCCAACGCGATTTTTAGGAGCAATATCTTACACAGCCTTGATAATTTTAAGGATAGTTGTTGTTGTTTCTAATGCCACTCGGTAACCGAGCCCGGAGTAGAGAACTACCCGATTTTAAGGCGAAGTGGGGCGGCTTCCGTTTTTATTGAGCGCCACAAGGGTGGAAGTCCGACTTTTGCTCGCAGCATGACACATCCGTTTTACAGGAAGGTCCCTTTCACACATCCATTCTCACTCACATATCGGAATTTTGATCCAGATCAAAGGCCGATAACCCCCTGATCTGGTACCCCCAGAGGTATTAATTTGGTATGGGAACATGGAGGACTTTGTGACCACGACATATTTAACGTGCCCCAGCCACCATTAGCAACACGGCGGTCTTTAGTCGAATACAAGCGCCGACCCAGCAACCATCAGAATTGCGAGCACCGCCGAGGACAGAACCCACAACCCTTCCGATGCGAGCACGCAACTTCACACGACTGAGCTACCGCGGTTCCAAGAAATCATTGACTTGGATTGTGCTAATTTTCTAAAAACTAATGACACCAATATTTGAGAAATTAACAAAATGTAACTTATTATTTAATGAGATGTGTAAAAGGATAGTTAATGTGCACTATCTCTATAAGGGATATTATTCATGGGGCATTTTTGCTGCTAAAAATGGTCTAACCTAAAAATGGTCTATACCTTCAGTTATTTTGGTAATACCTGGCCCGAACCTGGAATCTTTCACATGTAAGGCAAGCACCATACCGACTGGACTTAACAGCTCCAGTGTGTCATCAGTAGTAGACACAGGATAGTAAAAAGGGTTCGCTGCATACTCTGTTATTGTTACAGTAATTTTAAAGCATATTTGTATAACTATTTACCATAAGATGATTCCATTCTTCTTTATTGAATTCCCCAGAGCTCTTCAGACTTGATACTTTTATGTCAGTTTCAGTCAAAAAGAGATGCAGATGTTGATGAAGTTGTTCATAGTCGGCCCACAATTGCAAAACGTTGCTGATGGTGGAAATGGTATCAGTAACTTTTTTGTACAGAATGTGCCAACGTTCGTTTGCAGACAACACCCGAGTTTTAAGACTATCCTTTACATCCAGATTTCTTCCGGATATTTTGTGATATGTAGAATTGACATTATGCAGTACTTGGATGTCGTCTTGAAAATTGTGCTTTAGGCTCTAAAATTATGAAAATAGTTAAGTAAAGAAATGATAGAAATTTTAAACATGGCTTTAAGTCATTAATATGCATGTTCAATATTATTGTTAGAATTATTCTGCACTCAGTGTTTGAACACAGATATAAAGCTTTTGAGATATTACATACAAAAAGAAGACATACTATATATTTAATTGACTTTACTTAAATGAACAACATAACAAACTCATAACTAACAAAAAATGAAACATAAACCAGGATTTCCAGTTACAGCAGTAATTAGAATACTACAAATATTGAGGCATTGCTGGTTGTTGACAACTTTATATTGGAACTACACTTCAGACTGGCTCATACCACCACATAATAAATTGTTAAAGTTTTCACAAAATAACAGAACAATTTAATAAAGATTCAATGCAAAATTTAGTAAAAACTAAAAAAGAACTTACCTCAAATGTTTTGATTCCTTCTAAAAATATAGTTCTTGAAAGTTCAGGTGAGTTGTAATCAGTTTCAGAAGATATTTTTTCTCTTGCTTCTAGCCACTGTTCCAGATCATTCAATAACTTCAAAATATTTTGCCAATGATCTTTTATGTCTCTCAATCTAAAATGAAACATATTTCATGATGTATTGAAAATAGCTTTGTATCGTCACACGGTGAAAAATATATTGCTTGAAATATGACCAAACTAAATTTATTGGTGAGGAGGCTAAAGCCTGCTGGGTTAATTTCAACTTAAAACAATCAAGTACACTGCAGAAGATGTTCAGTTGTTTGACTGATAAGAAATTATCATTGTTCAAAGAATAGTAGCTCCAATTTGTGACAAAAAATAAACTGCATATGCAATTTAAAAGGCTTTGAAATAACTATATCTAACAATCTTTTAAATTCTGTTTTTTTAAAAGTGATTTTATATAGATAAGCATTCTAAAATTCTGGCTAAGCTAGTTCAAATTTCATGACAGATGAAATATATTTTTTTACTCCTCTATACAAAGTAATGACTATGGGCAAGTCACAATAGGCAAGATAATTTGATATCAGAAATCACTTACTTTGAATATTTTTCCTTTGATAAGGCATTTATCATTTCAAACAAATGCAAAATACTTTGAGATAAACCATTAAACAGCTGCTGTTCACTGGTATAAGGAAAAGCATCAGACTCTTTGATCAATTCTTTTGTCATGTTGTCTAAATTAGTCAAGTTTTCCACCTGACTATCATTATGGGATTTCACAGTCTAAAATATAAAAAAATTAAACAAAATTTAATATATAACTTGATTGAAACAATTGTAAGTAAGTGAAGATAAAATATAAATTTAAAAAAAAACCCACAAGTTTTATAGAAATGATTAAAACAATACATTTAGTGTTGAATAAGTTTGAAATATATTATCATGTATAATTTTAAGGTTAAATTTCAGACCATATAAAATGATTAAAAAGGTTATATAAATAGCTTGATTTATCTTGTGCATATTTAATTAGCAACAAGTTATTTGTATTTTTCATTAAAATAATTAAATTGCCAGACATAAGTACAAAAAAACTCTAAAAAACGATTTCTATTTTGAATTGAATGCATACCTCAACGTCTTGAATAGCAGCATCAATATCTGTTATTGAGACATTGGAAAATTCAACAGAAACTTGCGCGAGATGATTTTTATTACTCATCAGTATTTTCTTTAATTTTCCTCTGAGCATATCAACTCGTTCCTTTTGAGTTAGAATTCTGATGAGGTTGTGTTCCCTAAATGGCAACAAGTATAATAATGAAGTTAATATAAACATAATTAAACAAATAATAATACTATCCAGCACTATCTGCCGACATACCTTCCCACTGCTACGAAATTTTCATTGTTGCTTCGGAATTTAAGTCAAATGACAAATTTTAGGGTCCATAGTAAAAACTACCAATGAAACAAATATGCAAGATATAAAGTCTCCTATTCTATGTTTACCCAAAGGGTTGCCCTTTGGGTAAACATAGAATAGGACAAGGATAACTAATTTTACTCCCTTTTACCCAGCGAAAAGATTTAGGCAATCACATAGTTTAAATACATTATACATTATAATCATATATATATATATATAAAAGACAAAGTCCTGACTGACTCACTGATTCATTCATTCACCTATCAACGCCCAGCCAAAACTGGAGGTACAGCTACCAAATTTTAGGAAAATATTCTTTTTATACCGTCATTTAGGCGTCATTTAAGAAGCGATTTTTCAAAATTCGAACCCAAACGGGTGTAAGAGGGCAAAACGTGAGCCGATTTCTCCATAGGAATAGCATTGTAAGATTGGAATTTATACTTTTTTATTTTCAATTTAAAAGAAATTTCAGCGCGTTCAGCCTGAACGAAAATAAAATATAAACATGTAAAAGAAAGTGAGTTTTCTTTGTAAGATTGTTATTTGAAAATCCTTATTTTATTTATTGATTAGCTTTTGAAATGGGGTTGTTTCACGAAAGATCTGGCAATAGCTCTGCGGTTTTGTTTTCATGTCCCTCGAATTACTTTTGTTGATATTTGAAATTGAGTTTTCTAAGAATAAGTTATTTTAGTTGTTATTTTTTAAAATTACAACTTCTTGCTGTGCTGTTGGTTGTTTTAATCATTTATCAAGGAAAACTTGCATTGAAAGAAGTTGGAATTTTAAAAAATTAACAACTAAAATATTCTTTTCCAAAACTCACTCCTGAATACCATAACAACAGTAATTCGAGAGACATGAAAACAAAAGCGCAGAGCTATTGCCAGATCCTCCGTGAAACAACCCCATTGTATACTGGACCAGGCTTTTCTTTGTTTATGAAACTGTCGATTTAATACAGCTATGATATAAAAGCCGATTGACTTTTGGAATTGGCGCCTTTTGGCGAAGTTGAAAATTTGAGGTAGGGTGGCTATACCCATCCAGTTGTATGGGTTAGGGTTACTTTAAATTATCATCAAACTAGAGCTACCCATGAGGCTATTGGCCATAGTTAAGTGACGAGCCGACACCTGAGTTGGCACCCAACGCAAATTTTAAGGGCGTAATCGTACGGAGAGTAGGGACTTCGAAGGATATTCAACGTAAACTCCCTCCACACAGGGTGTTATTCTTCGGCATTTTTTGGCTGTACGCTTTTAGGTCGGCAGCTATTTAGGCGATGCCCGGACCTAAACCTGGGACCTTTCGCATGCAAGGTGAACACCGGGGCCTATGGGAAAGACCTGTAACTCATGGAAGGGCCTGGGTACAATCGGACAGGGAGAATGGGAGGCAACAACTGGTATAAAATAAAAGTTTACATAAAAAATCACTTATTAAGGGTCTACCCGTGCAACGCCGGTTTTATAAAGCTAGTAGCATATATAGATCTGTTCTATCTAAAATCCGTAGCAGTTACAAAGTATGGTAAAATCAACTACAAGTAGGGAAAGAAATTTCATTTAACATATTTTGATAGTTGAATAAAAATGCTATAACTCTTCATTTATTCAAGACCCCTTGTAAATGGTTTCAAGACATAAACAAAAGTAGGTTTGTTACAGAATCGTCACTTAACGCTTTCACACAACAATGTGCTCAACAGAAACAAACTATTTATACACCTCAGAAAGAAATTCGCCAAACAGGGCTTTTAGCTAGTTTAAATCACATTTTTAAACGCCAAAATTAACGATTTTCATTAATTTTCTTTCTCAGATTTAACAATTAGTCGTTATCGTTTGCTAAATTTGTTTGAAGTTCGAAGAATAATGAGGTAATTTTTTTTAATAAATATCTTTGAGTCTCCACAATTTCCCATTTACATTAAATAATAACTGAATTTTAGGAAGAAAGTTATTGTTTGTTAAATTAATTTACAGTACGAAAAATAAATAATTAGTAAAATGATGCTGTAAAAAGATAAAAAAATTGGCTAGTTTCATTTATTTTATTTCGAAAATTCAATAATTATTACTTATCGTTTGCAAAAATTAATTTATATTTCAAAGAATAAATATGTAATATTCATCGCTTTTAAATAGAATGAAAACATTTCATATCAACATACAAAGAATCTCGTAGCGAAATATATTTGACGTCATTTCAAACTCATCGATGTCGCAAAAATAAATTTATTTTAATTTATTGTCTAAAAGAATTAGTTTCTCGAGCGATTGTTGCAATGGCAATGGTGATTTAATTATAATAAAAATGGCTTCTAATGCTTTTTAAATGAGCATTAAATTTTGCAGTTTTTTAAATAATTGAAGTACTTCGAATTCTTTTCTGAAATTTTCAATGTATTCTAATTTTGAGATGCGCTGAATTTTTTGACGTATTACACTTGTACGTAGCATTTGTAGTTTGGGCTATGAAAGTGGGTGACGGACGGACAGACAGACAGACGGACTGAACGATTATAATACCTTCCACTTTTTACGTTATAAACGTGGTGTGGAAGCTAAATAATGTAATATAGCCTGCTATGGTTTAATTAAACAATGATAAATATAGTAAATTTGTATAATTGGAAATGTTTTCAATTGAAATGAATAAAAAAAGTGAAAGATGGATAAGGTAAATATTTAGAAATAAATATAATTACATAATGATACAAAAATATTAACACATTGGAAAAGTCATAATAATTAAAAAACCAAAACATTCATTTACCTGGAATTTTGCAAAGATGATGATGATGAAAAAGTAGCTTGAAATTGACAGATTTTTTCAGAAGTTTCAACATCCATAAATATTTGACTCATGGATAATAGTTTTTCAATGAGAGTCTCCAGTTCTTTCATATCTTTTTTAATAGGCTATAAAAACAAAACGTTCAACTTAAGAGTTGATCATATTGTAAAAGGTAAATGTTTATTCAAGGAAAATATATTTTAATCCCTTGTCTAAAGAAATATTACTTTAATAATACTTATAATTAAAATAGGAAGCCAGAATTGTCAAAATTTACCAAAATAGTTCTCTATAAGATATAAATGTTAAGTTGGAAAAAAATAACTACATTTATTTTAATTATTTCCAGTAAAATCAGAAACTATTACTGTATTCTTAGAAGTTTTAAATGATATTGGATTTATTTGGATGTTTCGTTTTAAGGAATATTTTAGCTGACTAGACTCAAACTTTTAACTAAATTGTAAATTTGACAACAATTAGACAAATTTTAAAGGATAATAAAGAAAATACTTCATACCACAGTTAGCAAGCCTATAATAAAAATTTTGCTTACATTTTCTAATGTATGAAGAATAGTTTCCGTTTGTTCGAAGTATGGTTTCTTCACTTTTTCAAACATTGAAGTACTCCAAACAGATGTGGTGCTAAGCATATTTTTAAACAAGTTTCTGTTAAGATCTTCTGATAGACAAACAATTTTCCAAGACCAATGTTTGTGGAGAGACCAAGCTATTTGCTTTTGAGCAGCGACTGCAGTGTAATGGTGGGGGCAAATTAGATCTCCAGACACTTTTACCAAGTCTTCTTGCTGTTTGTTTAAAGAAGCTAAAGTTTCATCCAATTTCTGAAGTTGCACCTACAAGGACATTCATAATGCATTATTTATTTATAACTATGTTGGTTCTTCAAAAGAATGAAAACCTCATGTTAAGATTTTCCTAAAACACTCATAAAGAAAACAGCTGAATTTTTTGTTTGAAATTTAATAAAGTTGAAAGGACTTAATTTGTGAAACTGTAAAAATGAATACTTATATCTTTTTCTAAGCATTTTCTAAAGTTAGGTTATAGATAATTTTGAAAATCAAATAATTTACTTGAAGCTTTTTAAGTTACAAACCCAAAAATTAATAAATAAGCAGTCTCCCAGTTTTCAGCACATTAAAAATTTCATTTCATAATTTTTCTTCCCTGAAAAAATAGGGCCTTAAGAAATTGTTTTCAACCCCAGATAGCATTAATAAATTCCAGGATAAGAAAACAATAAGACCAGGAAGTATTGAACCAAAAAATAATTTAAATTACAAGTGAAATACCTAAAACCTCAATGAAATTGTTATTTAAAAAAAATACAAACCTGCATTTTCTGATGAATAACAGAGATGTTCTCACAACTGTTCAAGTCTGTGTTGTGTGACTCTATAGATGATTGCAGACTTGATGTGATCTTTTTTGATGCAGCATCAAAACTTTCAACAAACATAAGTAAATATTCAAGTTTTCCTAGTCGAGACATCAACGCTTTTCCTTGCTGCTCCAGTTTCCCTTGCAGAATTCCAATGTCTTCAGATATACTTGATTGTGTAGTGCTTTCATGTTTTGCAGAAAGATTATCAGAAGAAGTTTTGATTTCTTCCATTGTTAACAAAACATTTGGATGTTCTTCAATAAGCTCCTAAAACAAAAGAATTTTTTAATAAAATAATATTTGCATAAATACTAACTTCTTGTATGTAGTTAAAATTTTTGATGTAATAAAATATTAATTTTAAATAGTTGGCCAAAATGAATTGAAGGGAGCTATGCTAATTAATAAAAAATTACAGCATTAAACAAATGGCATATGCAATTTAAAAAAGGATTTAAAAAACTAGAGATTGTGTAACACTACACGACTTTCAATTACTGCTCAATGAATCAATTAACACATCTAAAGGTAATTATATAACCTAAAAGTAAATTTGAATAACTTTAAAACCAAAAGAGTTCAATGGCAGCTATTTCTTGTGCATGCAAAAGACAGTCAGACAGACCAATGTTTGAAAACCAATTTTTTAGAATCAGTACCCTCTAAAACGCTTAGAAAACACCAAATCTTCATTTCTGATTTTCGATCTCATCGCAATATTCTAATTACCTTACATTTTATATTAGGTAATTGAAAGAAAAATATCTTTTGCACATTTAAATTAAAAAACTTTTCTTTTAATAGTTTTACTTCATTAGGTATCTATTAGATCCTGAGTTTTAATTCAACATATTTAACAGTCACTTTTCAAATAAATAAAATAACTAAGTACCTGTACATCATTTATTCTAGTTTTTATTTCTGATGGCCTTAGACCTCTGGAATGCCCCAATAACTCATTCTCCGTTTTGTGTATCCCAATCTTTACTTTTTTCAAATTATACAGATATTTCTCCCATAGAAGTAGCTGCCGCCTTGAATTGTTGAGTTTGTTTTTATGTCTCCTTTCCATAGCCTCCCATTCTCTTTGCACAGCCTTTGCTGTTTTAATGAAATTCTCAGAACTTGATGAATTGACACGTTTACATCTCTGCAAGCCTTCTTTGATGATGCATTGAAGAAGAAATCGGTATCCTTGCATGTAAACAGTAGTAACCTAGACAAATTAAAAAAACACATATTAGTCAATAATATTGATGATTAGTTTACATCCATAGATATTATAGTTAAAGTATTAGATTGGCAGATCATGTGACCTCCAATGCTAACGACGGGACGCGCATGGAGACCAGAATAAGAGGGCAAATGGGCCAGTGTTGCCACCACATTAAGGAAAAAAATACTACGAAAAAATACTGTTTAATTATAAATTACAAAAAAAATACCATAAAAATACTAAAAAAGCGTTTCACGTTTTTTTTAAAGTCAAAAGATTCCAAAATGCAGCTAGTATTTTTATGGTATTTTTTTGTAATTTTAGAATTAAACGGTATTTTTTCGTAGTATTTTTCTAATTAATGTGGTGGCAACACTGGCCCATTTGCCCTCTTATTCTGGTCTCCATGTGCGTCCCGTCGTTAGCATTGGAGGTCACGTGATCTGCCAATCTAATACTTTAACTATGATATCTATGTTTACATCCAAGTAAAGAGTCATCATTATTAGTTAAGAGGACAGGAATTTCCGAAAATAAAACGAACGGAACCAATGTTGTCATTCTAAAGAGAAATTGAATAGTTTTTCATAACTAGCATCCAAATATTTTTACCTATTGTTTTGGAATTTTCTGGTATGCTTACTAATGATAAGCCACAATTTTGTATGTTTTAAAATTGTCTCTAAATGTACTAGAATTTTTTTAACAAGCTTTCAAGCAAGAAAATGCTTTTACAGTGGATTAAAATAATTTTTAATAACAATACAAGAGATTTTGCTGCACAGAAATGTAAGGCTTTTCAATACCTAAGCATACCAACAAGTTCAGGAGCAATGGTATAAATTTGTTGGGCTAGTTATGAAAAACTATCCAATTTCTCCATAGATCAACATGGGTTTCATTATCGGAAATTCATGTCTCCTTGAGGCAACAAAGGTTTAGCCTTTTATGATAAAAAAATAAATTAAAATGAAGAATACATAAGCAAACAAACTTGAAAACAATCATAATAATTTTTATGTGTCTTTAAAAGAAATTAGTTAACACACATTTAGCTTCTTTTCAGACTTAATTGACACGTGACTAATAAGCACATTGTTGGATGTTTGTCATTATTGAATATTTTTCAATATAAATTCAGATATTTTCCAATATGCATTTAGATATTTTAGTTTAACTTTATTTCAAATCATTAGTTTTTATACAAAGATATTCAATTCAGAACTGTCCACTTTTAACATTATTTTAATGGCAATTTCTTTAAAAGATTGTTTCACACTCAAAACCTTACCCCAGTGAAGCAATTAAAAATACAGTCATTGATAAATAATTAAAAGTATCTTAAAACTAAAATAGACTTAATTAATTTGAATTACCTGACATTTCATATAGAAAAGACGAAGGTCAGTATAATTTGATGGCATTTCATCCAGAAGTTTGGTGTGCATATCGATAAAAGTAACTATGTGATCAATATTTTCAGGAATTGAATTATTTTCAGAATAATCTTTGTAAAGATTCAAGTAGTAAGAAGCCAGCCTAGATGTTCCATTTTGCAGAGTTTGATCCACTTTAATGACATTATTGGCATACTCCAAGTCAACAATGTCTCCCAGAAATAGATTTCTTTTGATGTGCTGGACAGTAGCAGAATGTGATGTTATTTGTTCTAGCAATCCCTTTAAAAACAAAAACACTTTTTAAAGCACCACTTTTATAAAAAAAAATTTATTTCAAGTTTTTATGCACACTATCTTAGAAAAGTATGATTTTAAGAAAACCTACCAACACTCAAGTGTTTAACCCAATACAGGATTTTAAACATTTTTTTCTTGCAACAACAGGCACCACAGAGATTTAATGTTTTTTATTTGAAATCTAGCACTTCTTGGTGCAGTTGAACTCAATATCTGGGAAATGGATAAAAATCCAGTAATGCCAGGTTAAATATTGTGAATTGGCAGGTCCGGTGTGAGGAACTCGAAATTAAATTTATTGAGTGATGTAGAATAGGTAATGCACAATATCAATAATTCTGCTAAACTTTAGCGAGTATTTTTTAAAACAAGTTTTTTTTAAAACAAATATCAGTACCGTCAAAGCGGGTATCTTTGGCCATGGAGGGTAACTTTGGCAAACGCGTGGGAAAAAGATTTGTTCTAAAATTTCTCTGCTCAAAATCATCAGACTTTAAATTAGTTAGCATTTTTAGAATGGTGGCAACATTGGCTTTAATTTAATATAAGATTTTTTTTTCTATTTTAGTTTTGGCAACACCAAAAAAGTGTGTTTTATTCCTGCAAGCGTTGAAGAACGGAAAACTACTTCAGTAAACTTTCATTTAGAATTGTTCGAAAATTATTGAAAATTGAGCAAGTAAATACTCTATGCGATTCTTTAATCTATTGGGATTAATATCCCACCATTTATTTTATTCTATGTTGAATATTTCGAAAGCTGTATTTAATTGTTGGTCCCCGGGAAACTTTTGACCACGAATGCGGCTAACTTTGTCCATAGCTACAATGATTTCCTTATGCTATATTACACTTTAAAATGAACGAAAAGCGAGATTCTTTTTAACTTAATTTTAAATAATACTTTTTAATCTTATTCTTATGGATATTCTATATTATTATGTCTTTTTAAAACTGTTTTTAGGCATAATATAGAACATTTAAACTGGCTAATGCTAGAAATGTAAACTTTTTAGAATTCCAAATTACTAATATGTTATTTTCTTTTCATTATAATATCGTTTGCGTTTTGATTATGAAAATAATTATCATTAAATCTGGTTTTCAAAAATACATTAGTTGATTTTCTTATTAGAACTGTAAATTAATTTTTAAAAATGTCAGCTAAAAGTGTTCTAAAGTATTGCGGCTAAATCATTGGGCGATGCAGCATAAACTGAAACAAATAAGAATTTTTCTCGTATTTATCCTGAAATCACCTAATAAACTTTAAAAACTAATAATTCCAATGTTAAGTAGTTTTATTATTGCAATTTAAATCTATTAGACAGCCCAAAAAGCAGTAAATGGTACGTTTGGTGAGTATTTCGTGCTTGTGGCCAAAGTTACCCTCCTGGACTCGAATCGTATTCTAATTTTTTAAACTAGTACCATTTTTTTTTAAACTTATAAAATGTAACAAAAATGCCTGCAAATTATTCCTAAAAGTACAATACTTAAAATGCATAGTGATTTTAAAGTGTTTAAATCGGTTTTGTAGTTTAATTTTTCTTCTTTTGTAAAAAAAACAATGATTTTGGCCAAAGTTACCCGCACTGACGGTAAATAGAAAAGCAAAAAGTAATCTGACTGTTCATGTTTTTTGCAGTTATTACTTTAATGCATAAAACCCATTTTAATAGAAAATAATAACAGCATAGATAAGCTCTTCATATTTTTGTTTTGAGCACCAAAAGTAGTAAAATTTTAAAAATTGTTGTAATAAACAGCATAAACAAAGATGTTTATATTCAAAATTTAAAGAAAAGAAAAAATACACAAAAAGCATAATTATTGATTTGAATTAAAACATTTCTCAAATAGCTTATAGTACCTTATGACAAATAGATAACAGAAAACACAAAATATTGACAAGTCTCTTTATACCTTAATTGATTCAATCTCATTTTCTATTTCTTTCTTAGAATTCGGAACATCGTTCTTGATTTGCTGGAGGAAAATATAGAGAGTTAGTTTTTGAAATATTAATTTAGCACTAATGATTAACAATTCACCTTTAGATGATAGAATTAACACATAAATAATATTGGATGACAGAAACAATATCATGCACCAAAAATTTCTTTTAACCATAATGTTGATATGAGGCCCAGTGGCTTAGTGGTAGTGCCTCGCATTGCCATGCCACAGGTCCGGTGAGGGCGAGGTTAACTCATCCTTTCATCCCTTAAGTGGGTCAATAAAATGAGGACCAAGCATGCTTGGGATCTAAACACTGTGGGTTCTGGTGAGGTTGACCACCTAACCGGGACATATGCCTAGCACTCCAGAGCCCTTGGTCATGTAAGCTGAAATGGTCACAGCAGGCCTTGGCCCACTAACTGGCTGTTGTGCCAAGGAGTTTAGCATAACATTAATAAGAAATCATTGTTGTTGTTGTTTCTAATACCACTCGGTAACCGAGCACGGAGTAGAGAACTCGAAGAGGGGCGGCTTCTGTTTTTATTGAGCGCCACAAGGGAGGAAGTCCGACTTTTGCTCGTCAGCATGACACATTCGTTTTACAGGAAGGTCCCTTTCACACATCCATTCTCACTCACATATCGGAATTTTGATCCAGATCAAAGGCCGATAACCCCCTGATCTGGTACCCCCAGAGGTGTTAATTTGGTATGGGAACATGGAGGACTTTGTAAGCCACCATTAGCAGCACAGCGGTCTTTAGCCGAATACAAGCGCCGAACCTGCAACCATCAGAATTGCGAGCACCGCCAAGGAACCCACAACCCTTCCGATCCGCGCACAACGCTTCATCCGACTGAGCTACCGCGGCTCAAAGAAATCATTTACGTGGTATATTGTGCTAATTTTCTAAAAACTAATTACACCAATATTTGAGAAATTAACAAAATGTAACTTATTATTTAATGAGATGTGTATAAAATACAACTGTTTAAAGTATACAGAACTTACTCTATCCATCTCTATGGCAAATTTTTCTGTTGTTTTTAATGCTCTTTCATGTGCCATGAATTCTGTATGATTTTCAGATAAATTATTCTTGTAATTTTGAATTTGAATATGTAATGACTTGAAAGCTTCATTCAGATGATTCAACTGATTTTTTAATTTTTCTTTTGTGGCTGAATTTAAGAACAAACTTCTGTCTAAGACATCATATTTTGCAAGTAAGTACGACAACCTATTTTCATAGGTATTTGATTCTTCAGTCATAACCTAAAACCAATAAATGGTAATGAATATTAATTAAGAAAAATATAAAATATGGCAATAAATTAAAATAAGACTATTTTTAACAAAAAAAAAAAAAAACATGAAAAAAACTAACAAAATTTTTAGATTTAACTAAAAAAAAAGTTCCAAGTTGAAAGCTATTTTAAAAAACATTATATCCTTTAAGTATAATTCACTAAGCAACATTTTGTGTGACTAATTTTTAAGGGAATAATTATTCCCTAAAATTTTCTTATGATTATAACTCGTTAGTTTTAGCTGGTCTAGAAATGCAAATTAAATAAATATTGTCAATTCACACTAAAATTTTAGGCCTATTAAGAACATATGAAGTTAAAAATAGATTTTGTTGGCTTTAAATATTAAGACCTTTATATATTCCAATATAGAGGTTACAAAAATACACTTAGTTTGTATCATGACAGCTTGCTTATTGCTTAACAAGAATAACAGTACTACAGCATTATATAATTTTAACTAATAAAGGTTATACTAAATACTATTTTCCAAAAACTAATACATTAACAGCACATAGAGAACAAAACTTAAATTAAAAAAATGACACTAGACATAGGAAAAATGTTAATACACAATGTTTAATCTAAATGCTAATCCGCTTAACAAGAAGAACAGTAACGAACTACATAATTTTAGTTATAAAGCTTATATTAAATGTTATTTTCTAAAAACCAATAAATTAACTGCACATAGAGGACTTAAAAACCCTGAAATTAAAACAAGTAGGTTTGTTACAGAATCTGTCACTTAAACCGCTTCCACACAACATTTGTGCTCCCAACAGGAAACAAACTATTTATACACCTCAGACTGAGCTACCGCGGTTCCAAGAAATCATTGACGTGGATTGTGCTAATTTTCTAAAAACTAATGACACAATATTTGAGAAATTAACAAAATGTAACTTATTATTTAATGAATGTGTAAAATATACAACTGTCTAAAAGTTACAGAACTTACTCTGTCATATCTTGGCAAATTTTTCTGTTGTTTTTAATGCTCTTTCATGTGCCATGAATTCTATATGATTTTCAGATAAATTATTCTTGTAATTTTGAATTTGAATATGTAATGACTTGAAAGCTTCATTCAGATGATTCAACTGATTTTTTAATTTTTCTTTTGTGGCTGAATTTAGAACAAACTTCTGTCTAAGCATCATATTTTGCAAGTAAGGACGGCAACCTATTTTCATAGGTATTTGATTCTTCAGTCATAACCTAAAACCAATAAATGGTAATGAATATTAATTAGAAAATATAAAATATGGCAATAAATTAAAATAAGACTATTTATTTTTAACAAAAAGCAAACATGAAAAAAACTATAAACATTTTTAGATTAACTAAAAAATTGTTCCAAGTTAAAGCTATTTGAAAACATTATATCCTTTAAGTATAATTCACAAGCAACATTTTGTGTGACTTCAACATTTCGCTAATTTTAAGGCATAATTATTCCAAAAATTTCTTATGATCATAACTTGTTAGTTCAGCTGGTCTAGAAATGAAAATTAAATAAATACACTAAATTTTAGGCCTATAAGAACATATGAAGTTAAAAATAGATTTTGTTGACTTTAAATATTAAACCTTTATATATTCCAATATAGAGGTTCAAAAATACATTTAGTTTGTATCATGACAGCTTGCTTATTGCTTAACAAGAAGAAAGTACTACAGCATTATATAATTTTAACTAATAAAGGTTATACTAAATGCTATTTCCAAACTAATAATACATTACAGCACAAGAGAACTTAAAAAACGAAATTAAAAAAATGACACTACACATAGGAAAATGTTAATCACAATTGAATCTAAATGTTAATCCGCTTAACAAGAAGACAGTAAAGAACTACATAATTTAGTTATAAAGCTTATATAATGTTTTTCTAAAAACCAATAATTAACTGCACATAGAGGACTTAAACCCTGAAATTAAAACAAGTAGGTTTGTTACAGAATCTGTCACTTAAACCGCTTCACACAACATTGTGCTCAACAGGAACAAACTATTTATACACCTCAGAAAGAAATTCACCAAACAGAGCCTTTAGCTAGTTGTAATTAACATTTAACATTAATTCTTTCTCAGATTTAAAAATTATACTTTTATCGTTGCTAAATTTGTTTGAAGTTCGAAGAATAATGAGTAATCTTTTTTAATAAATATCTTTGTGTCGCCACAATCATTCCATTTCTTTTAAAATTCAGTTATTTATCGTTTGTTAAATTAATTTACAGTTCGAAAATATATAATTAGTGCAACTTATGCTTTAAAAATAAAGCGAAACTTTGCATATTTTTTATGCCAAGTTAGAATTCTCTATGAATCTTTTTTCATACATATTAATAAACCATCAAAAGAACTTTATTGTGATATTACAAATTCCAAACTGAATTATATCGCATAAATAAATATTTTTTCAACAGTTTTTTTATTTTAACTAAAGTTTCTCGTACGTTTAACGAAATGGCAACAGTGACAATATTGAATAAAAATGGAATTTGTATGTTATTTCAATGTAGATTAATTTTTAGTTATTTAAATTTTAAATAAACTTCTAATTTAAATTTTTAAATGAAATTTGGAATGTAGCCTAATCTGATTTTTGCTTCAAAATGACATATCCCACTTGTCTGTGGGACTTATGGTTCTTTCTGTGAAAGTGGGTGACAGACGGACAGACTGAACGATTATAATACCTTCCAATTTTTACGTTATAAACGTAGTGTGGAAGCTAAAAATGACACTAGACATAGGAAAAATGTTAATACACAATGTTTAATCTAAATGCTAATCCGCTTAACAAGAAGAACAGTAACGAACTACATAATTTTAGTTCATAAAGCTTATATTAAATGTTATTTTCTAAAAATCAATAAATTAACTGCACATAGAAAACTAAAAAAACACACCTGAAATTAAAAAAGGACACTAGATATAAGAAAACTGTTAATCTATTCATAAGCATTGCTGTACCCACCTCCAGCAGTTCTAATACTCTGAGTTTAAAAGGCTGTAAAGAACAAACTTCAACATGCTTGTTAGATATCCATTCGGTTAGAGCATGGTGGGATTGATAGTAATCAGATAAGTCAGCTTTTAGGGAAGTATGTTCCGCTAATAGATGATCAACACTTTTTTCAAGTTCGGACAACCTAATGAAGATAACATTTATGCATATTTTTAAAACATAAAAACTAAAAAAGTAAATTTCTTATTTAAAATACTTATTTTTCATTTAAAAAACAGGAAAAGTAACTATTTTGCTAGAAATAAACTAAAATGAAGAAATCAAATTATTTTTAATCAAAAATATACTGGTAGAGATGCAGCCATCATAATTGTATGAATACTTAAGGAATAAAGTAAAAATTAGTATACACTAATTAGTATTGTTATAAGTATAGTTATAAATTAGTACATACTAATAATTCAATTGAGTTGCAATATCACATTCAAAATAAAGAAACTTATTATTCAATATTAAAAATTATACCATAATAATTACTAAATATAACCAAAATAGTATTTATTTAAAATTCTTGGGATTGAAGTAAGGCAAAATAGTTAGCAAGCTTCCCCAATTAGGTTTCAAACAAGTTTTATTTTACAATATATACACACAATATACTTACTGCAATGTCAATGAATTTAAGTTTTCATTAATTATGATGTGGCAATCTTTACTTATATTCTCTTTCAATTTTGAAGAAGTAACATTCACTACCTCCATCATATCTTTCTTGTTTCGAATATTCTGAGACAATTCCTAAAAAATGGTTTTGTGTAATCACTATAAACATAAAAAATTCCCTTTAGGCTTAAACAATTTGAACACTGGTTGTTTTGTAATGATGAAGGCTTTCACGGCCGGAACGATAAGTCAAAGAAATTTCCGGGCTATTGTGCCGTGGTCCATTGAAGTTAACAGCTTCAGACGTTTCGCTTGGCATTGCAGCAAGCATCATCAGTGAGAGCGCTTACGAAGGTTCCAAGGGAAAGACTTCGGTGCAACTGATAAAGAAGTGTGGCGTTGCACAGGTTTATACTCAGTGATTCCAGAGGAATCAGCATCTACTTCCTCTGGAATCACTGAGTATAAACCTGTACAACGCCACACTTCTTTATCAGTTGCTCCGAAGTCTTTCCCTTGGAACCTTCGTAAGCGCTCTCACTGATGATGCTTGCTGCAATGCCAAGCGAAACGTCTGAAGCTGTTAACTTCAATGGACCACGGCACAATAGCCCGGATATTT
The DNA here is from genome assembly GCA_019343175.1 of Oedothorax gibbosus. Classification (NCBI taxonomy): domain Eukaryota; kingdom Metazoa; phylum Arthropoda; class Arachnida; order Araneae; family Linyphiidae; genus Oedothorax; species Oedothorax gibbosus. The sequence continues at coordinate 41,152,031 of CM033277.1, read as the reverse complement.
CTTTGACTTACTGGTTGTTTTGTTAAGCAGAAACTTGAAAAAGTAATATAATGGCAACAGTACTTTTACGGGTGACACTCTCATATAAAAAAAAACCAAAACATTTATTTTATCTGAGTTCTTTAAGTGAAATGATTTTTTAAATCTGAATGAATTGACAAGATAAAAATATTTCTTTCTCAAAATTTAACCAACTTTTATCAAGACATCAGAAGAGGCAAAAACATGAGAGAAACAAACAAAAACTTCAATAAAAATACTTCAAAACAACATACTAACAGATACTTAAAATAATAATAATACTAAGAATAACACTTACTTCAAAAACTGTAACACTATAATTCAGATATTCATCATTAGAAACATTTCCAGAAAAGATTGATACCAGTCTATTTTGCTCAGAAACAAATAACTGCACATTACTAGAAGCATTTTCATATTCCTTCCACAATTGCAGGAACTTTTTAATGTTTTCATCAGTGTCTGACATTAGAGAACGAATGTCTACAAGTGTTGAATCTATTAATTCTTCCTTCTTTATGATTTTATTTTTCATGTTTTCACTGATTGGACCATCGCAAATATCCTTTCCAAGGTTTTTCAGCGTGTTGATTAATGCATTGTTGTTTAACAATTTATGAAGCTCCTTTATAGAAAAAAGCAAACCAATTAATTATATCAACTATTAACAGTTAAATTTTATATTTAAAAAAATACATTAGGTTTAAAGAAGATTAATTTCTATAACAATAATTTTCCCAATGCATTCTACTCTAGTGCGATATAAGTAGCAAATGTAACGTTTTGATTAAAAGATTGTAAAATAACTTATTATTTAACAAAAATAAAACTATAAACTGGCACAAATTACTCGTTCTGAGCGAATTTTTTAACCTACTAAAACTAAAGGTATTCATTAATTTCCTCCGACAAAGGTGTACAAATAACACATTAGGTAATGCATTCTACTCTATCGTGATATAACTAACAAATATAATTAAGACGTCATAATATAACTCATAATTTTATGATCTATAAATTGTTGTACATTTCCAGTTCTGGCTGAAATTTTTGTTTAAAACTGAAGAATTCATTAATTTTTCCCAGCAGATGTGAACAAAATAGCTTAACTGACTGTCCAGAAAAAACACATTTTTACCAATCTATAACATTTCTGAGTACAGTTCAACATCTACTGCTTTTAAGACAAATTAACAGCTTAAAACGTTATTTCTTACAAGCCCTCCAAAGGTACTCTAAAGCCTCTCCAAAGGCCACTCACTTTAGGAAAATGCTAACATAAAATTGAAAGTTGGATAAATACTACTTAAAAATATTGCACATAAGAAAACTTGACAAAAACTTACTTCAATCAGAAAGTTGCACTTCAATATTTCAGGTAAACTCTTCTGAGGAATCTTCGAATTGATTTCTCCAAGATTGTGTTGCATTGTGTTCAAGGAACTAAGAACTTCATGTACCACTCGTTCAAACTCGATAAACTGAAGTCTTAAAATTTCAAATTTATCCCATTCACACTGGTATATCATTTCAGATAGATGAAGAGTTTCTGCACTCAGAGAACCAACTAGGTCAACATCTTTAGAATCCTCCTCTTTTGTCTTCAATGAAGAAAATTCTTGTAGGTAGATTTGGCTCATGGCATTTAGGGCTTTGGCAGAATACTAAATAAAAGAAATTCAAGAAATCAAGTGAAGTCAATTTAAATAAATGTAAAGGCTTTACAATTTAAAGAACACAAATATATATTTCTTAATGTGTCAACAACTATTGTTAATAAAAAGTTGTAAGAATTGTTCAATTTTACAGGTTAGCTGTCACCTAAAACCGCTTCCACACAAGGCTTATACACCTTAGACCAAAAAAAATGAGAAAAACTTAGCATTTAGTTGTAATTAAAACATTTAAAAGCCAAAATTGGATATTTTCATTAATTTTCTGTATTTTTTCAAGAAAGAAAAAACATTTTCTAAAAGACGTTCTTAAAATGTTTCACAGCCTTTAATTAATAAAACACAGGTGTAATCTAGTGCATATTTTTAGTCCAATTTTACAGGTTTGTTACATACATTGCATATTACTAAATTTAAAAGAAAAAGTTAAAGCACAAAAAAAACCAAACAAAATATTTAAATAAAAATTTTCTAAAAGAAATAAAATTTGTTGTCTAAGCATATCTAAAAAAGCTACTACACAAATTTGAAATAATCCTTTTAATTCAGACATAACTAACTGATATGACTCATCAATATTCAGAATTTTCCACAGCGAAGTCTTCATCCTCATTTTATCACCTGAGCATTGAACGCAGAACATTTTTGTTTATGAATCTTGAGCAGTCCATTTCTCTCTTAGATAGCTTGGAACCCTTTAATTGTAGACTTTTCGTTCATGCAAAGGTCTTCGTAAAACTTGAATGTGCAAGACCTGCATTCGTAATCTGCATCCATTTTCTGTAATTAAAAATTTTACAAATTATTTACACTTGAATATTGTCATAATAGATACAGTTGAAACCCCGATTTACTACCTGAATCACGTTTTTCGTGCATTTTATGTTGTTTTCATCAGTTCCAGTTTTTTCGTATAACCGTAATTGTTAATTTAACCCGGATTGAAGTTTGTTATTTATGGAATTTCCCGCATTTTACGTGTTCCCTGGAAAGTAAAAAAAAAAAATTTCTAATATTAGTATAAATATTTTTGCCATTCACAGCCTTTTCTGAAACGCTTTCTTCTCATGGATACATTGTTTGAACTTCACAAACCCTGTTGAACACAAGACAATCAAAAGGCGTGGCTCTTTCTTAATGGGTGTACTTAACTTTACAGTTTTCAAGATAAACTTAGACAACATTTAGGTTTGTTCTTTAAGCCATGCGTGTCACATTTCTAACCTTTTTGTGCCAAAATATGACGAGTAAAAAACACAAAAACTTTTCTGTTGCTGAGAAAGCCGAAATTGTTAAACAATTTAGTGAATTTCACGGAACCAAGGTAGCGTTCGCTCAATCGCAAGGAATTTCCGTGACAACCCTGCAATCCATACTACAGAAAAAAAAAGAATGCATTGAAAAAACATTGAGAAACTGGGTGAAAAAAATTCCAAGAAACGGAAAAGTTGTAAAAATCGCCGTATGATGAGCTGGAAGATATCTTAGTAAAGTGGTTTAAAGAAGCTCGTGCCGCGAATGTACCTATAAATGGCACGATACTAAGAGAAAGAGATTTTTGCATTCTAATGTACTATTTCCCGTATTTTACGTTTTTCCCGTATTTTACGTTTTTTAACCCAGTCCCTTGAAAAACGTAAAATCGGGTTTCACTGTATTGATAATTGTGATGCTACCATTTTGAAAGGATATTCTTTTGATTATAAACAGGGTTGTTATGTTTAAAACATAGTAATAAAAAACATGTTTAAAACAATTAAAAAAAAAAAACCCTGATTTAGGCTAATTATCAATGTGGTACATAATTTTAGTTAATTAAAATAATACCAAACTTAAACTATTACATTATTAGTTTATAAATTCTTCTATTAGCTCATCTGATTTAATCAAAGGCAGACACCGAATCGCCAGATAATCGAAGGATTTCTTGTATTCTATGATTCTTCGACAAAGAAAGATGCAAGGCATAGGCCTAAAATTATTGGGGATGGAAGTAAATATAGAAGACCAAAACGCAAAAAGAACCGTGTTTTTTTTAAAACTCATACAACTTGTTCAATAACCAAATAAGTTTTAAAAACTGTTTTAAACAAAAACATGTTTAAACAAAAAAACATGTTTGTTTTTAAAAAAAAAACATGTTTTTTTCCAACCCTGATTATAAATCGAATTTAAATAATACAGGTCAACAATGGGTACAGTGAAAAAAAACCATAAAATTTGAATTTCAAACCAAAGTATAAAATAGCTTTGTAAATCTGAAATTGACATTGTAGACCAAAAACTAGAAAATGAACTGAACATTTAGATGTCCAAATAAATTCTTTTTTAACCACATACTACAAAATCTTCCCAATTTATCTTCAAGATACACAATTATCCTCCCAAGTAATAACAGTCTAATAATTACACACATAAGAATACATGACAAATTAATGTTTTCAACTTTATTTTAATAGTCAATTATTTTGATTATTTAAACACTTTCTGAGGTTAGTCATTATTTAAATACCTTTAGCTAGGAGAAACAAAAATACTTACAATAACATCTTTGAGACATGTTAGAAGGAAGCCACTGTTCATTTTATTGTTCTTTATTTTAGTCTTCATGTTGTTCATTTGAGCATTGGCAGAGGTCAGCCATCTTTGCAAGTCCTTAACATCAGCCTCCATTTCTTTCCACTGGTTGAAAATTATACCAAATTCCTTTTTCAATTCCATGAGATCTTTTAAAGTCTTGAAGTCAGTCAATGCTTGGGTGGTGGATTCTCTTGTTGAAAGACACTCCATGTGGGATAAAATATCTTGACTTTTGGCCTCAATACATTCAATGTCATAAGATTGTCCTAACTCTTCCATCTTTAAATTCTAGAAAATTAAAAAAATAAATTGTGAATTGCCAATTTTCATCAGAAATTAAAAGTTTCTAGAACATACATTAAGGAACTTTGCCAAAGTCTTTACTTTCAGCATAAACAATATTCTATGTTAATTATCATCTTTTAAAAAGTAACAATATACAAATATTATGAGGTTTAAAGGAATTATTAAAAGAATCAATTTCAGTTATAAGATTAAATTCTTAGTTTCAATTCAATATTACTTAACTAATTAAAAAATTGTTAAATATTAACTAAATATTATGATTGATAAATATTTAATAAAATATTTGAATAATCTTTAAAAAAACCTGTATTATATACAGTTTCATTAACAAGCATGTTAAAACCATTAAGAAAAATCTTAGAATTTCCTACTTGAATAAATTCCGTATTGATTTCCATATTTTGCAAAGCTTGGCTTTTAGTTTTGCACCATAGAGAGGTAAGTTTTGATATTTCAGCCTGTTCAACTATTGTTCTTTTAAGATTATTCCATTCTTCAAGTTTATTTTTGCCTCTGTCCAAAGTATCAAACACTTGGGTGATTAGTAAATCAAAATGTTTTTCTGAAGAATAACTTAAAAGTTTGGCAGCCACTTTATGATTCTTGATAACAACCCATGAGAAAGCTAGTAGCTCTTGCAGCATAGTCTAGAAAATTAAAACAAAATGAAAACTTTAGAATCGTATTTAATATTTTTTCAGTGTAACAAGACTTTGTTGCTAATTTAAGCACACTATCACAATTACAAAATTTTAGTTTTTGCACTTATTTTTCCAAAATGTAATATATTTAATAGATTCTTATTGTGAAACTGAATTAAAAAAATAGTTGCTTAAAAAAACTTATAACATTATGAAAATATTACCATAACAATGTCAATCTTTTTCTTTAAATCTTCTTGATTTTGTATGCTTAATGGGGCAGCAGTTACACTTCCGAGAGCATTTAAAAACTGTTTCAGCAATTGGATAGAAATTTCATATTCTTCAAGTGCATTTTTGTTCTCTACAGCACAACTATAGTTGGTAAGACCCTGTAAAAAAATTGAATGAATTCAAATTAAGTTTACTGTTTTTTTTAAATAACACTGCCTTAAAAAATCAGCCACAAAATATTTTATTTGAAATGATTAACAAAATATTTAAGACCTTAACCAAAAACTTATTATTTATATTTTTGGATTTTTTTAAAACAATTATATATTTTGGAATTAAGTTTAAAATTAGAAAAAAAGTTTTAAAAAATACTAAACATAACTAATGAATATGAATAGACACATGTAATGACTATAACAGTTTATTAGTGTTATTGGGTTTCTATTTTTACAGTAACCTAATAGGTCAGTTTGAATTATCGTCGCACTAGAGCTACACAAGGGCTATTGGCGACGGGCGTCATATGTTAGAACCACAGTCAAGTGACGAGCTGACACCTGAGTTGGCACCCAACGCAACCGTTAAGGGCGACATCGCACGCAGCGTTAGGACTTTGAAGGATATGTGCACTGCCGCCACACGGGGTATTATTCGTCGGACATTTTTGGCTGCACGGGCCGTTTATAGGTCGGCAGTTATTTTGGCGATGCCCGGACCCGAACCTGGGACCTTCCGCATGCTAGGCGAATGCCTAACCGACTGGGCTCCAAAGCCCCTTTACAGTAACCTAAAGTACAAACCTTTAGTCTTAATTACAAAAACCTAAAGTACAAACCTTTAGTCTTAATTACAAAAACCTAAAGTACAAACCTTTAGTCTTAATTACAAAAACCTAAAGTACAAACCTTTAGTCTTAAATCCTTGCATCTATCCAAAGGTGTTTCATATTCTTTGGGTTTAAAGGGCAACCAAGTTAATGCAAGTCTTTGTTTCTCCAAGCATAGACGCTCACAATTTGAGGTGCATTGTAGAATGTCCGAGCTTAAAAGCTAGAAAACAATTTAAAAAGTGAATCAGGTAAAAATAATTATGAAAATAATAGTACATAAAATATAATAGTAATTACAAACCCTACAAGAAATGTTTAATTTCATTTAATATGCTATTTCAAGGGGGTTAATCTTAATTTTAATTGTTAAAAAACTAATCATTTTAACAAACATGAGTCTTTTAAGCCATACATGTGTTTAAATTTTGACTGAATTAACTAAAAAATCAATAATTTTATACTTTATTTTAACCCTTTCAGTCTCAGTGATGCCAATTGGCATCATCATTTTTCTGATCATAATTAAAAAAAATAATAGGGTTGACATCTATTGGGATTAATAAAAAATATTTTCTAATCCAAAAAAGTTTGAAGAATCGAATGATGTGCTTTTTGATATCATAAATGGCTATAGACGATCAGAATTTTTTTTCTAAAATGATCATGCAAAATTGCTCTTGGGACTGAAAGGGTTAATACATAAATTTTATATACATGTGTATACATTTTTAAATTGAATTTGAGCATAAATTAATGTTATATAATTACACTTAATAAGAGAGGCAATTCATTGTTTTTACTTTCATGATTATTGGTCACATAAGTTTTTTTTTTGAAAAACAGATTCATAGATACCTCTGCATCAGAAACATTGCACTTTTCTACTCCCTGTATGGCCTTTAAACTTTCTTCTAGACTAAGGAGCTGGGACTCTAGGTTTTCATGTTTATGCTAAAAAGCATTGTAGAATTATAGATAAATGTTACTTTAATTAAAACATATAACATAGTCATAAAAATTGCATAAATAAAATTAAAAAATGATACTTGTGAACATACAAGTTTATTATTAGTGAGGATTTAATTGTTATCTCCCATTAAATTGATAATATTTAAAAATCTATCAGAAATTGTAGCCTCATATTCATTCCATAGAGAGTTTCATTACATAGAACAGATTCATAGTCGATTTACAACAAAGTTATAACAAATTAACACATCTCTATTTACTATTTTAAAATTAGCTTAACAAATTAAAGTTCCACTAGCTATAAAGTAAGCATATTTTTGATGGTTTTACATAGAGTTTAATTTAGAACCTAAAGATAAAGGGAATTATAATTTTAGACTATTACCTCAATATCTATAACTCTCTGACTCCAAAACTCTACTTTAGCACAAGATGTACTTGCTAAGCGTTTTGTTGTGTCCAGTTGTTTCTGCAATTCTGACAGACTATTTAATATACATTCTGAGACTTCTGGAGTTAAAGTTTCTGGGACTTTGGAGACCATGGTGGATATAAAATGTTGCAAGTGGTTTAACTGCTCTTCTATGTACTATAAAAAAGCAAAACCAATTCAATTTAAACCTTTAATGTGATTTTTTTAGTCATATTAGAAAAAAATATTAAAAAGAGCATTTTAGGATAAGATTGTAATGGGTTAGGATTAATTGGATGGCTTTTACATATGATTTTAATTATTTTCTAAATCTACATGAAGGTGGGTGTAAAATTAAAAAAAAAACCCGGTAATATAACATTGTTTTAAAAGGGTACAGTACCTAATTGACTGTAGTTAAAATACTTTGTTAAGTAAGCAAAAATAGGCATAATTAAGAAAGTGAACAAAGGCATCATACAATCATTTTTTTCTATTTGAGAAAACCATAAGTTCTTTTAAAACCAATGCACATATTCTTGTTTGTACAAAACAATGTATCTAAAAAAATTCAATTTAGTAAAGGCTTTTTTTAAAATTTAAACTTTTAATATTTAATTTACTTTATTATTGAATTTAAAACTTTAAAATATACTTGAAGGAAATTCACAATGTACACAAAGAACAGTAAAAGTCCATAAAATTTACAAACCTGACGTTCTATGTTGTATTTAATGGTATGTAATTGAGATGCTTGAAGTATCCAAGTTTCCATAAATTCAATCCATCTTTTGATGATTTCCATTACAAGAATATACATAGTAATTTTGTGTGTGTTCTGACCAGATTCATTATCCACAGAAGAAATGTCCTGCAGCTCAGCAACCATAGAAGATACTTTTTGTACATAAGATGATTTTTCAGATTCATCAAAAGGGGAAATGTTTATTGTCGAGGATGTTGGAAAATAAGCAACCTGAAACAAAATTAAAATATTTATATGCCAAGAATAAAGTGAAGGGTCGTAAGACTCTATGAAGAAAAATAGTATTAACAACTTGTTTAAATAATCTGAAAATAATGTAAAATAACTAGTTTGAATAATCTGTTCCTAACTTTAAAAAAAAACTAAATCTAAAAATGAATATTTGTATAAGCCTTTTTTTCCTGATTTTAAACATAAATCTTTCATGTGAATAAAAAGTATACAAATATAGATAAAAAGATATTTTTAAAATCAAATGTTACCTCTATGTTAGATTCATCAACATTCGTCATGCTGTTTTCTAAAGGATGCAATTCTTTAAGGGACCAAGTCGAAACTTCAAATTCTGATGCAGGAGATAAACTTTGCAAGTCAATAACTGGAGCTATTGCAACTTCCTCCAAGTTAGTTGTAAATAATTTCTTTTGAATGGTTAATAAAAGCTGATCCTGAAAAAGTAAAAAATAATCAATATTTGTTTACAAATCAAACATTGATAACAAAATACCACACAGAGTTGAGATTATACTTAAATTTTTTTATTTTTTATTTTAACTTAAAATTCAGTGGCAAGTGATATGTTTATGTTCCAAAATGTTCATTGGTCAGTAAAAGGAACTTCCTCAAAACAATTTAAATGCAAATAATATTTTTTAATGTTTATCACTAACGGATAAGGAGTTTCTCCATTATTTTTGATAATCAATAAAATATGCCCATGATAAAGTTTTGTTTAATAAAAGCAAATAAACAAAAACAATTGCATGACTCAAGAGAAAACCGTTTTGCTGATTTTAAGACATAAGGACACAATTATTATTAGATTAAAAGGTTTTTTAAAAAAAATCACAATACAAACAAAATCAAACTATGAATTTTGAACAGCCTACTTCTATGTTAATTTTAAAAAAAATACTAATAGGCGTAAATAAATTAAAATTTACTTTTCCGTTCAGGCATTTTTGAGATATTCCGACAAAATTACAGAATATTCAATATATTACGTTCACAAACTTCTGAAGATTTCTAGCACTTAACTCATAAGGTCATTAAGTTTCTCAATGAAAAAAATCATTCATACCAATGTACTTTCTTCAATAGATACATCGGATTTTTCCGTTTGAAAGCTTTCATCCACCAAATTTTCGGTTAATAAACTCTTCATCTCTTCGTTTTTGTCAAGAAGCAATTTTGAAGCAGATTCCGTTGACACTCGTCTTTCTTGCAACTCTGAATTACTGGGCAAGGCTTCATTCTATTAACATTGTAATGACTCAGTTAATTAGTTTGCAGTTTCAATTAAACAGAAATGTGATTAATATAAAAAGCAAGAAATAATTTTAATACAATTTCATATTACTTATAAGACACTAAAGCATAAAAAAAATATGCAATTGAACCTAAATTTAAGAAAAATTTAATTAATGATAACCACAATAAATGAGATTTTTGTTGATTTTAGGCTGGTCATTGCATTCTATGTTAATGATAGAAAAATAACAAATTTTACTTCCTTTTAGAACAAAAATAAAGATAAACAATATACTCTCCAAAGTACATTGAAACTAAAAATGTATTCAATCTATCAAAAATGTAGTTTATTTTTATTAAAAAAAGAAAGAGTAAACGTATATACAAGAATGTATATGAAATCACATATAGTATGTACATTGGAATTTGAAGCGAATTTTACTTGTTTTATATCAATCGTTGTAATACTAAAATTATATAAATAATTGTTAATCAACTAACCTTTGGCAGAATTTCTTTTTCTGGCGCTTTTGAAGTAGGTGTAAGATTTAGTTGTGAAATGGATGTTTCAAAACTATATTGTTTGTAGTATTCTATTGAAGAATCGTCAACTTCTTTGGATTGCAGCAATGAAATTGGTTTTCTATCCTGCTCGCTGAAGTCGCTTACAGTGGACTGGACTGATATTCCACTGGGTTGATATTCCATTGTGCCAAATCCAGAGTCTTGCTGTGGTACATGATCGGAAATCTTTTCAATACTTCCTTGAACTAAGTTTTCTTTTACATCTTTTTTTGTTGAACCGTTATTTAGGCACTCTTCATCGTCAGCAAAAGATTTTTTATTTGGTATTCCACTCTTAATGGATTCATCGTCTATTGTTGTGTCAGGTTTCTGCTTTCGTTTTTTCTTTGATTTCTTCTTGGCACCTTTACCATCTTCAATGTTATCAGTTTTAAGTTCATTCTTGTTTACAGAAGAGTCTGTTGAAGATTCCTTTAATCGTTCTGGGGTGTCAGATGAATCTTCTATTTTGGAAGTTTCTTCAGTGGATAACAATGTGGAAGGATGAGTGATTTCAGACAACTTGGTGCCCTCATCAGGCAGTACACTTTCATCAACATTTGATTCTTCTACAGATGTCATTGATGAAGATTTAATTTGTGATGTATCAACAACATCTGGTTGTTTGTTTATGGGTTTTGTGGGTATAACTGTAACTTCAGTTTTAGTAGAATTTTCCATGGATGATACTGTTGAAGTGGTAATAGCTTCGGTGGATTTCTGTGCAGATGTTTGCAAAGCATTAAATTCTTTATCGGGTGTTTTAGCTCCTACGATATTGGATTCTACTGTGGATATAATTTCTGACATCTCTGTGTTTAATACAACATGTATATCACCAGGTTTTTCTTTGTGTACTCTTTGATATTTCAAATTATCTTTTTTCCATGTTTTCCTCTTGGCTCCTTTACCATCTTCAGTGTCAAATTCACTTTGCTTTGCATGAAAATCTTGTTTAGTTTGAGTATCCTTCAATTGTTGTAGGGTCGTAGGTGAATCTTCTATTTTTGAAATTTCTTCAGTAGACAACAATGTGGAAGGTGAAGTTGTTCTAGTCGAATTGGAGTCTTCTTCAGGCAGTGCACTTTCAGCAATAACAAATTCTTCTACAGATGAAGGTTTCATTTGTGATGTATCAGCTGTATTATGTTGTTCGTCTACATGTTTTGTAGATATAATTGTAACCTCAGTTTTAGTGGACTTTTTTGTGGTTAGTAATGTTGAAGAAGTAACAGTTTCGGTGGACATCTGAGCAGATGATTGAAAAGCATTAAATTCTTCATTGGGTAGTTTAATTCCTTTTATATTGGCTTCTACTGTGGATTTAATTGCAGAAATATCTGCGTTTAATGTAACAGGTACATCATGTTTTCCTTCCTTTATATTTATATCAGATTGACACTTTAATTTTCCCTTTTTCTTTGCTTTTTTCTTAGCCTCTTTACCATCTCCAGTCTTAGGTTCAATTGGATTAGCAGGAATACCTGGTGAAATTTCAGTTTCTTGTTCAACAGAATCTAAAGTAATGCACTTAATTTCATCAACCATTAGTTTCTGTTTTGCATTTGGTGAGTTTAATGTGTCTTGACTAATTTGAACAGTACTTTCGCTGCTGGTTTTGGTCATATCAGAATTTTCATTGGAATGCTGCTCTTTCTCTGACAATTCAGACTTAGGAAATGTATATTCAATTTCAAAGATACATGGTAAAGATTTATTTTCAACACCCTTCTTGTTTACAGGATCAACAGTTGAAGCATACATCACATTTTGAAGTACAGTGGTTTTCTCAAAGGTTGATGCAATTAAAAGTTTTTCATTATTTCCAGAAGCCTTTTCAGGTGATTTTGAGCTGTTCATCTCTTCGGTTATTTCACTGACAAATTGCACCTTTGAATCCAGACCCCCAGTCTCATCAGATTTAACAATTGATGGATGTATAGGAATACCTTGTATTGATTGTTGGGCGTTAAAAGAGTCTTCCGAATTGCCCGTTTTTTCAGTGGATAGTATTGTAGAAGGTATAGTTATTTCAGACAAAATTTCGGAAGATATTATTTGCTCTGTTTCATTAACATCTGGTTGTTCTTCTATATGCTGCATGGCTGAAAATGTAATGTCAGTTTTAGTTGACTTTTTTGTGGTTTGTAACGTAGAAGTTGCTATAGTTTTGGTGATTTTTTGTACAGATGATTGCATAGTATTGAATTCCTCATTCGGCACTTTAGTTTTACTTATGTCGGATTTTGCAGGGGATGTAACTGTTGAACAGTCTGAGTTTAATGACACCGGTGGCTCATCATGTTTCACTTCTTTCTCATTTAAAACAGTTTGGCGTTTTAATTTTCCTTTTCTTTTTGAACTTCTCTTAGAGGAATCAACAGTTTCTATTTCTTCTGACAATGTGTTTGGAATGTCTGCTTCATTACTTTTTGTACATTGTTCAGCATGATTTTGATTTTCTGTTGGAAGTTCAGAAGGAGGCAAAACTTCACTCTTAGTAGAATCCTCTACAGAGGAACCAGTTGTAAGCACAACATCACTTTCAGCAGTTTCCTCAAATGATGCAGTTGTCATAGGCATATAATCACTTTCAGTGTTATCCTCCATGGAAGATACAGTGGAAAGTATAGCATTACTATCAAAGGACTCTCCTAAGGATTCAGTTGTTAATGGTAACACATCACTTTCAGTAGAATCATCTAAGGATGACATAGAGGGAATTGTTATGGTTTGCACAGTAGTGGGTTTCTCATCCGTAACTGTAGAATGTTTTACATCCTTACACAGTGCAATGTTGCTTTTTGCTTGAGCTTTTTTCTTTCTTGGTTTTTTCCTTGAAACAACCTCATTCGTTTGAGAAATATCGGATGTTTCACTTTTCAAATCAGGATTGGTAATCAAAGATTCTTGAAAAGTGTCTTTCATACCATCTTTTTCAGAGTTCAGAATGGTAGATGATAAAATTTGAGTTTCAACCAATTGGCTTGATATAGTTGGTGGCATGATTTTTTGTGTATATTCATCATGGGGCTTTTCTGTTTCTTTTGACACAATTTCTTTATTCAAATCGTAACTGTCCTGCTTTGACTTTTTCTTTTTAGATTTATTTCTGCTTTTACCACCAGTTTCAGTTTTATCAGAAGATTTAGGCACTTCAGTCTCTATTTTCTTATTGGTTATTACAGCTTCATCTTTTATTAAATCATAATTAACATGTTCTGATTGATTAGAATTTGGGGAAGCAATTAACTCAGTATTGACTTTTTCATCATTTTTGTCATGGACAAGGGCTCCTTGAAGGTTTTCAACTGGTTGTAAGAAATAATCAACACCTTGTAATTTTTCGTTGTTTTCAATTACCATTGGACTTTCACTAGCTTCTTTAATTATTTTGGATATTGCCTCAGTAGCTGGATTTTTAATCTCTACCAAATCAGCACGACTTTGAATAGCTTCTGAATTACAAATATCATTAGCTACAGATTGTAAATTTTGAGTTGATAAAAATTTATCCTTTTTATCAGTTACTATATTATCTTCAACGAAAGAAGCAGTTTGTGAACTATGGGCGTGAGTATTGCTATCAGAAAAATTTAAATTTTCTTTGATCATTTGCATTTGAATGTTTGGTTGCACTCTACTTTTTATTATGTTACTTTCGAATGCAGTCAAATTTTCCTCAGATTTGTCCTTTTCAATTCCACTGAATGGCTCAGTACAAGGGTTTGTACATTCTGCATTTACATTCTCAGAATGCACAGAGAGATTCTGCAGAATACTTGTGTTACTTTCACTTTTCATTTCCAAATCTATGTCTAAGGGTAAATTTGTTTCAGGCTTTAGATTTCGAACGTTTGCATGCAAATAACTTTGATTATTCGTACTTTCCTCAACATTTTCATTTGTTTTGCCTTCAGAAATACATTCAGCAGTACTTAGAGGTTCATTAGCAGAAGATGTAATTTCAGATGGTGCCAGTTGGTTATTTTTATTATTTTCTGTTAAATAAGACATACCAGGATCAATATCATCTAGCTTAGATTTTCGTTTCTTCTTCTTTTTATCCTTTTTAGATGTATTGTCATCTTGTTGAGGGGCAGATGATACATTTTCTTCAGGAATTACAACTTTGAGATCTCCAGATAGATTTTCTAAGCATGAAACATTCGGTTCATTTTCAACTGGAAGGTTGCTATTTTTAGCATCTTGGTTTCTTGTTAAAGTGAATTCTGACACTATTTCTTTTACTTCAGTAACTTCAGATCTTTCTACATCTAAAGGCTTTTTGGTGTCTTCTAAAGTTGTTTGAGAAAAGTTATCATCAGCATTTTTTTCATGAACAATTAATTTAGAATCTTTACAAGCAGATATGTCATATTGTTCAGATGATAATGAAGTGAGAGACTGTTCTTTGATTTTGTCTAGGTTTCTTTTCTTTTCATTCTTTTTTGATTTCGTTTCCTTTGGTTTCAAGGATAAAACATCTTTTTCGTATTTTTCTGATTCCAAAGATTTTAGATTAATGGATTGGTTATCCTGAATATTACACGTTTGCTGCAAAGCGGTTGGATCTAATGTTTTCTGGCATTCTAGTTCTTCTACAATGATTCCTGAACTAAATTGGTCAGAAAACGTAGTCTCTGTTGCAAGAGTTAGATTAACAATTTCTTTGCCATCATCTACACTTGGAACATTTACTCTCTTGGGATCAGAAACTGATTTTAATTTAGCTGAGGCCTTGGTATCGTCTTTTGAATCATTGCTTGAGATTATTTGGGCTGGCATGCTAACCTCTGCAAGTACTTGCTTTTTTCCGAAACGCATGTATGGTGACTCATTATCAACTGGAACTGCATCTATTCCTATAATTAGTTGATTTTCACCAACATCAGAAATATCATCACATGAAATAGTTTTCTGAAACGTATTAGAATATTCCTCTTTATACTTTTCTGCAAGTGAAAATGGGACATTGGTAGCAAATTCTTTCTGGTTAGTATCTAAAAGTTTAGTTTCCGAGTCCAGAGATTTGCTGTCACTGATATTAATGTCTTGTGTTTTATTTGAATGAATAATAGATTCATATTTTTTATTGCAAGTGGACACAATCATTGAAGACTTAGTTTGAGAAATCTTGAAAGAACTTTTACTTGTAACATTTGCGCTCTGCTTTTCTGCAAGTGAAACACCACTTTTACAGATATCATTTGATGACTGGTCTTTAATTGGTGGCTTCTTTTTACCTTTTTTATTGGATTTTTTCTTGCCAATAGGTTTCGAGGATGTGTCCAAGGTAGTAGGTAAAATTGGTTCTTCACCACAATCTTCCTGATTTTCAACAGCCTCAAAACTTGAGAATCCTTTCATGTCCTCAGCATAAAAAGTAGAGCTTTCAGTTTGAGATGATGATTCAGAGTCTAAACTCGCTGTTTGCAGAATGGGTGTAAATGACTGTGCTCTCGATCCTAATTTTCCTGCATTGTCATATTCAAAGGATACAGTCTCTACAACCTTTGTTTTGTTATCCCTCATTTCGGAAAGTGGCTGTTCCTCAGACTTGCATTCTATTTTTTTATTGTCTATTGCAGTTTCAGATGTACTTGGAGAATCTTTATAAGTTGTTTCTTTAAAAACTGATATTTTTGATGTTGGTTGCGTTTTTGTTTCAAGTTTTATTGACTTTTGATTTGCAAGTATTGTTTTGGCATTGGAATCTGAAGGACTCACAATAGAAATATTTAAGTTATCTTTAATGACATTTTGAATTTCTTTAGTTGGAAGGTCTTTCACATCAGAGGCACTTTCATTCACAAAAACTGCAGCACTATTAGAAGTTGGGACTTGAATAGTTTTCTTTTGAGGTTTATTTTGAACACTACTAATGCTAACCGTTTTCTTGGATTTCTTTTTAGTTTTGCCCATTTTGGTACTTTCTTCTTCCACAATTTTAGTTTCAGTGTTTTTTAGATCTTTTGAAACAACTCCACTTGAAACATTGATATCATTTTTTATGGCTATCTTGCGTGATACCTTAATACTAGTAGCAGTTGAGTTTAAATCCTCCTGCTTTAGTGTTGTTGAATTTTGAGACACTTCAGAATGCACAACTTTTGATGAACTTTTACCTTTACCAACATTCAAAACATCAGATTTATCGCTTTCGGAACGAAATGAACTTTGTGACAATAATTCAGAACTAGTATAGGATACATTTGGTTTATAACTGGCATAATCAGAAGATTCAACTATATGTTCAGTTTGAAGTACTGATGGCTCTATTGCAATCAATTCTTTTGAAGGGGATTTATTGGATTCAAATTCACTAAATTTCCCAAAACCTTCAATGGATTTTTCACTTATGGATGAACCTGGTTCAAGCACTTCTTTTATAATTTGTGTTTGACCTTTAGAGACAATTCTTGTCTCTGTAATTATTCTTGTTTTCTTTGTTTGAGCTGTTACTGAAGATGTACTAATATTTGTTTTGCCAACAATTGTTTCCACTGTGGGTGCTTTATTCTGTTGAAAATCAGAAGCCTTTGTATCATCTTGAGTGAAATAAATGCTCTCTGAAATGTTTACAGGTTTGATTTCGGACCCAGAAATTGAAAGAGCCTGGTTAGAGTCAACAACAGTCTTAAAATGCGAAGTTTTTGCATTTTGAACACTTTCCACACTTTGCTTCATCTCACCAGAAAATACAGTTTGCTCCACATTAAATCGCTTTGACACTGAAGATTTGCCAGTCGCAGTCATGCTTTTTGAAACCTGAGATTTTTGTTGAGCTGATCTGGATACTGTCTGTGAAGATGTCATTTTTGAGGTTACAGGATCAGAACTGGTAATATTTAAGGATGAAAATACAAGCTGACTGTTAGAAGTAACAGTTTTAAAAGACCTCTGTTCTGTTTGTAATGACCCAATTCCCATAGAAATAGTAGAAGGATCTTCTAAACTTGTATCAGATTTCACATTTTGTGATGCTTCATTTCTTGATTGCTTTACTGATGTTAGGAGAGATTCTGTAAAAGGTTCTTTTGGTGCAGAAATTGCTGAAATTCTATCAGTTGATGCAAAGTTCTTACACACATCAGATGTCTCTTCCTGAAATATTGATTCTTTTTAGTAAACATTGATAATGAAGAAATATAAATAACTTATAATTATTAAATAAATTCAAATATTCCCATAAAATCAGCCATAAAAAGGGATCAAAATACTTCAAATAAAAGTGAAATATATATTTTTAGTTTTATTAGAAGGGTGGTTTAATTAAGACTTAATTTTTTTATTAATGCTTTTAAATTCTTAAAACTAAACTTATTTCATCACAATTGTTTAATTTTTATAGTATTGAAAAACTTTACTTTTCGACAAATGTAGTATTTATTGATAACATATATTAATGTTAGATAAATTTTATTTTCAGAACAGGCAACACAAGTAACTTAGGTCGTATTCAACTAGAATTACAGCTAATTCATATTAATGTTTATTTAAATGGTCAAACAAAATTACAAATGTTTTGTATTAGAGTTATAAGTTTGGTATTAGATTTTAGAAGTTTGGAGCAATGGTAAAGGGTATTAAAAAATAATTATCATTATCTGATATTACAACAGCAGGAAGGTGAGAATACTGTTTGAGAAAATTGTGTGCATAAAAATTCACACAAAAACATGTATGTTTAGAGTTAATACAATTGCATGCTTTTAGATTTGTAAAATATATCGCATGCTTCAATAATTTTAGGAAAAACTAGAAAAACAAAGTTTTATGGTAATAAATTGCTCAATTGTAACTTTGGTTAGAATATTCATGCTCAGAGTATAACTACTAAGGTGTTAGTAAGTCCAAATACATTATTACATACTAATATTAACTTTTATTTAACCACACTTGAAAAAAATATTCAATACCCAAATGTTATATTAATAACTTTCATTTAAATCAGGGCATTCCAGTATTGCATAAGGCACAAACCAAGGCAATGCAAAACGATTTCAGGCCAGATAAGTGTAACAAAAAACCTTTGATTGTAGTCTGAGTTCTTGATTGTCGAAAGACTCTATCATAGTGCTTTCAAAGTTTCCTTCCTCCACCGCCAAGTTATCAGGGAAATTAACCTTTTTAAACTCGTCAGACACATTTGTAATTTCTTTTAAATTATTACTTGATGACGTTTCTAAAGAATCTTTATTATCTTTCAAAAAGTTTGGTGCAATGGTAAAGGGTACTAACACATAATTAACATTATCCGAGATTACAACAGCATTTTGATTTAAAATTTGGTACCTCATTTTCCATCTTAAGGTTCTTTGGGAATAATTGGAAGGTAGGAATAATTGTGTAAGCAAGTTATCATCATTGGGAACACTTTTTAAATTAGTAACTATCAAGCTTGCATCAGGGACATTTTCTTTTAGTTTAGTGGATACATTATCTTCATTGTACAAAGCACCAGAAGATAAAAATATAAATTGGTTTGAAGTATAAACATTACAAATATAAGAAGCCACCCCTTCCCAGTAGTTGGAATTCAGAAAAGACTCGTAAGCATCCGAAAGATAACCTATGCTCAAGCTTCCACAATTAAGACAAAGAACACTGACTTCACCAGGATCATTTTGACTGCAGTATTGCTGAATATGACAGCACATTGTAGGTTTAAGCGAAATTAGCTCACTAACAGATACACACTCACACGGACTTTGAGCACTGGAAAATAAGCTCATGGCCTCTTTTAACAGACCCCTACGTTTGGCATTGGCAATGCCAAAGACACAGAGCAGCTCTTGATGCTGCTTGCCTTCAATTTCTTGCGAAACCTTGAAAATCTCGCAAAAAAGAGGATGGTGGTGATTCGAGCCCCTACTCAGCAAATGCGCAGTTGGCGCATTCTCCTCTTTGCTGAGCAGAGGCCTATTCAAGTTTTTTTGGTCCTGACCTGAATATTTTGAGGTGAAATCCGTTTTTTCTGGTTTGGGACGGTTCCTGTTATCTGGGTCAACCTCTAAAAAAGACTTCTGTTGAGAGGAGTCAGGCCTAGGAGGTTTTGGACTGGAATCACCAGGTTTGTTGTGATTGTCGGAATGGTTTTTACCGGAATTTGATTTTGAGGAATTGGGTCTTGGGGACGCACTCCTACAACTATCAGGGGCTGGGCTACTGATTCTGGCAACTTGAGCATAGGTTAGTTTTCGCGATTCCCCTGGACTTGCACAGAAAGACTTAGTCTCAATTTGGCTGTGAGAAGATTCCGTCTGCTCAATATGTTGTTCTCCTTCAGAGAAAACGACAGTTCTAGACACAGAAGTGGAAGACACTCGAGATTCAGAGAATTCCTTCAAACCCTCAGAAGACGGGGACTGGTTTCCAGTTCTCAGATCAAAGAACTTTGGAGATGCACCCCTGACAAAATGGCCGCCAAAGGGACTTCTTGGAAGTTTGATTTCCAGCTTTTTCCTACCAATTTCTGGAGAGTCAGGCAATTCAACAATGGGATCAGATGAAGAAACTGTATGAGAGGAACTTTTAAAAGCGGATGTCTCAAGTTTTTCTGTCAATTCCTCTCCAGAATCTGTCTGAACTACTTCTTTTTGGTAAGAAGAAGTTAGGACTCTATCGTCAGGGCAAGTCTCAGACACAGGTGAAGGGGATCGAGTAGGTACAGGACTTACTCTTCCCGACAAGATGTCTGCATATGAGGGTTTAGATAAGAAACCAGAGGCCCAAGAAGTCCCTTCCAATGAAGCTGGATCAGCAGATGTGGGCCTTTGATCAACAGGCCTCGATCTCTGATCAGCAGATTTAGGTCTCCTGTCTTCTGATATCACAAACTCTACATTCCTAGCTTTAGGTTTATTGGAAAAAGTTTTGGGAGTGCTCTTACTTTCACTCATTTTGGATTTCTCGTCAGCCGATTTCTTTTCATGGAAAGTGCTGAAGAAGGATGGTGATTTGGGGAGATTAGGCACTGTCTGTTCAGTATAAAGCTTTTCAGAGAAAACTTCCTTTCGAACAACGTTTTCTTCGACTAATTCGGGAGTCGTGGAAAAAGTGGGTGTGAAAGCTCTAGGGAAGGGGCTTCTCTTACCATGCTTAACAGGGCTGCTTTGACCAGAAGTTGAGAAATAACGTGAACTGGGATCAGGCGATTGCGATTTACTGATCCTCTGGGACAAAGAGCTCAAATTTCGAGAACCTGGTCTACGCCTAGCGTCACCTAAGTGGGGAGATTCTGGAGGAATATAAATTTTGGGTGGTGGAGAAAGAAGAACTGACATAGGAAGTGGAATGATCTGAGCTTTGATTAGGTCTTTATCTGGATTTCTTGTTTGATGTATATCCTTTATTCGAGCTTGAATTACACCAATTTGTTTAGTGTAATTATCAATCTGCTCCCTAAGTGCCTAAAGTTGTCAAAAAATGTAAATAAAAGAATTATAAAGATTGAACTCAAACGCCCACATTAAGCTAGTTTTAAGTTTAAAAAGGTACGATTGGTATTTTCAATTGTGTATCCATGAAAATGATGTACATAATCACGAAAATAATATATATTTTTTTATTTCAATGCAAAATGCTTGGAATTTTAAGACATAATACATTCCTTTTTTTAAGGCTTATTAAAAAAATTGGTAATAAACCACCACTTTAAAGTATTTTAAAAAAATTTAAGCCAGTTTTTAATAAAAAACCTTAATGATCATTAATTTAAAATAAAATAGTTAGAAATTTTAAAGAAATTATTAAGGAAAAGGTTGTTTTTTTAAAAAGTTATAATGCAAGTTCCTAAATCATTTAGCATAATTTCTTAAAATGCTTCTTCAATTCATATAGTAATAGAAAAATTTGTGAGAAAACAAACTTATTAATTGGGTTTCTATAAAATGAATAAAAGAACAGAGAAGGAGTTTAAATGCTAACAACATGGAAATATTTCCGGAAAGAATTATATGAAAAAGTTTAAAAACAATAATAATTTCATTCATTGCAAACTTTTTTTAAAATAAATATAATATCTATCACACACCTGTTGCAATTCCTTCAGTTTTCCTTTCTCCTCCTCATTCACGCTGGGACTTGTAGCGAGTTTCAACTGGTGATCTGCCTGTGAAATCGCATGCTTTAGAGCCTGTGTGTCCTGTAAGTACTGGTCTTCCTGAGACACACACACTTGCAGTGTCTCACACTGTTCCTCAACTTGCGAGTGCAGTGACTCAAGTTCTTCTTGGACACTTTGGCCACGGGTCAAGATTTGGTGTTGGCCGCTTGATTGGGTCCTCAGGTGGACCTGGAGTTTTTCAAGAGCCATCAGGACTTTGGTCTTTTGAACTGACATGTCAGACATCATTTTCTGGAAGTTAATAGAGAGGAATTGAATGGGAAATTTTAAAAGGATAACAAGATTTTTTTTTAGGAAAATATTTTTTTTAGTCTTCAAATTCACTTGTAGACAGAGAGAGGAATATTGAAATCAATAATTTTTCGTTCGCTTGAATAAAACTTTCTCGACGAATAACGTAATTTGTCCAAGATTTGTCAAATGAAGACTTTAAAAGTGGCCACAACAGTTTGCATTTAAACTTATATCGTTTTAGAATGTAATATTGAGGCTGCTGATATAATGCTTAAAAGAATGAACAAGTTATTAAAACTAAGATGATTTTTTTAGTATCAAAGTTAAGGTTAGGTATAATATCGCAATTATCAATAGTAAAATGATAAAATATATCTTCTTTTATAATATTCAAATATTCATACTTCAACCCTCTGAGAGATAAGCAAATTGGCTGAAGTGTAAACTTTTTTTCACTGTGCGAGATTAAAAATTTTAGCTGAAAATTTAATTTCTTAAATTTTTTAAAATTATATTTCTGTAACTGAAATTAGCAAAAAAAACCTTCTCCATACTTAAAACTTTAAAATTTAGAATGTTTATAAAATTTATGAATAAAGATAATGTGTGTTGCTGAGAAACTTGCCACCCAGGTGGCGGGTTAGTACGCCTGTATCCCACCGAGGGTTAAATGAAATTCAGAGAGCAATCTAATCATTATAGACACTTAACTCAATGTATTGGTGAATAAACCATATAAGCATGATGATCAATATTTAACAACAATTACAATAAATAAGAATAATACAGAAATATATCTAGATATTATACACATGATACCTCTCTAGCAGTTAACTGATCCCTAAGACTTCTTTTCTTGAAATTTGGTGAATCAAGATTTGCTTTTGTTTTCTCGACCCAGGTTGCCACCTCTTTAATCTTCCGCTCACACTGTTCCCATTCCTCAACCATCTCTAGAAGTAGAGAAAGCTGTTCTTGCAGTCTGCTGTCTGCCGAGCTTTCATCCTGCTCCAAGTTGTCAAGAGTGTCTGAAAGATCTCCAGCACTGCAGACTTCTCCGATGCGTTCCAACCGCTTGGACATGTTCTTGATGTTTTGTTGTACTTGAGTTGATTCCTTGGCAAAAGCCTATTGTTAAAACAAACGGATTAAGTTGAGTGGAATTATCCTCACACTAGAGCTACACGAGGGCTATTGGCGATAGGCATCAAAATTTAGAAACAGTTATGCAGGAGCTGACACCTGAGCAGGTACTCAACGCAACTTTTAAGGACAACATTGTAATGGGCGTCGGGACTTAGAAGCATACTTAACATGCACTTTCTCGACACAGGGTAGGACACATTCGTTGGACTTTTTAACTACCCAGATC
This sequence comes from Oedothorax gibbosus, assembly GCA_019343175.1. Lineage (NCBI taxonomy): Eukaryota > Metazoa > Arthropoda > Arachnida > Araneae > Linyphiidae > Oedothorax > Oedothorax gibbosus. The sequence goes on along the minus strand of CM033277.1, from coordinate 41,128,829 downwards.
GTTTATAAGTCGGCATTTAGCTTGGCAATGTCCAGGCCCAAACATGGGACTTTTCGTGTGCATGGCAAGCACCTTACTAACTGGGCTCCCCAGCCCTTGATTAAGTTAAAAATTGATCAATAAGAGCTTAATGCATTTCCATTAAGTCCAAAGGAAAGTTGACCAAAATGAGAGAAAAACATACTTCTCTTTATCAAACATTTAAATTATATTGTCCTTATTATATTAAAACCAAAAACAGGTGTTTGGAATATCAGGTCAAATTTAATGGCTATTTAAATTTGCGTCATGTTAAAATAACAAAAATAATTAATGAAAAAATACATACTAAATAAACACTTAATAATGAAGACTGAAATATAAAACAAACCCCAATTTAATGAACACTAAATTGTAAGCAGTTTCTTTTTCCTTCAAAAATGGAGCTGTGTTAATTTTTTCCCACAACAATGCAGTTATTAAACTACTTATTTTTAAAAAAAAGCTATTACCCATTACTATCTGGTTATTTAAACATAAAAAAGGCCAGATGTCTAACAAAGCAAAGATAACTTTACCTGCAAGTCTGAAAGTTTCTGCTTGGCATCCTGTAGTGAGAGAATTTCTACATCCCGGGATAAATACAATTCAACTTTCTCGATCCAGTTTTGCACGAATGTGTGATAGTCCATGAATTGTTGCAGGGCATTGACTGCTTCCTTTAGTTGAACCTCTCTTTCATATAGCCATGATTCAACTTTGCTCATTTGGTCCTCAAGTGAAGATATGGTGCGACGGATAATTTCTTTTTCGCTGGCATTGTTTGTACTCTCGGCAATCAGGAGGCCATTTCTTCGTACTGAGTCAAGTTTTAGTTTGATTGGTGCCACTTCGGACAGCAAGATCTAAGGATATCAAAATTATTAAGCTTTTAAGATGTGATCAATTTAGTTGCCTAACATCACACAACTGAATTTCATGATAATATTAGTATTATTTTTTTGAAAATTAATGTTATGAAAATATTATTGCCATTTGACAACATAAACTTTAATCCACTTTAAGACTTTAAAACAGTGTTGATGTTTGGCAACTTTAGCAATTTGTCATCTATTGGTAGCTAGATTGATGGTTGTAAAATAAAAAAGTTAATTTTTTTTAGAAAAAATTATTTTACGTTGTATACAATTAAATGGATACATTTCCCAGAATTTTAAAGCATAAACCTCAATGCTAAGTCTACAGCAATGCCAATTAAAAAAAATGTTTTCCCCATAATGTATGATCATCAAAGATCAAAGTATAATTTTTTCAGTAAAAAAAAATCATGCATTAAAAGGTTAAGTTTCTAAATAAACTTATACTTGGAATCACTTAAGATATTGCAGTATATACATTTTAGTAAGTTTAGGCATAAAATTGTTAGTAAAAACTGTAAATTGCATGCTTCTTAAAATGTACATAAATTCCTATTCTTAAATTTAATAAATAAAAATATTTTTACAACAAGAAAACATTACTCACATTGATAGACTCCAAAGCAGCTTCTGGCAAATTAGATTTATCTTGCAGTTGTTCTTGAGCCTTTTGCAACCAAGCCACAACCACATCGCATGCATCATTGTAATCTAGTCTTGTGGCTCGAGCCCGTTTGTACTCTCGTTCTTTGTTTTCTAAAATGGTTGTAGTTGATTCTGACAACAGCTCTAGGGAGGATATGATTTTGCTGACTGAATCTGGAATGGTGTAGTTCTTCTTTTTGAAGGAATCTTTGGTTGTTGTGGTGATGGTGTGGACATTCTCTGTTATTGTTGTAACTTCCTCTCTTATTTCCTAAAATAAATTGAAGCAATTATACATAAGTAGCCAGCAATTCTGGTTCAAAATTAGCATATCTTGAAAGAAATTCAAGATTTAGTCTTCCGACGATTACAAACATAAATGTGCATAATGTGAAACATAAATGTCTTTATAACATGCAATCAATTTTTTGAAAGCAATATTTTATTTTATTCAATGAAATTTCATATTTGTATATAATTGTTTTAACCACATTGCTACAATGAATCTTTAAACTCAAATTTCATTTTAAAGATAAAAAATATGGGCAATAAATATTACAAGGTGAACATTGATTTGAATTTTTTTGTAATATTTTAAAAGAATGTATCAAATAGAGTATCTGATTTGATTGCATTAAAAATATGTCATAGTAAAATTATTGATTTGATAGCAAAGTAGGCGAATTTTTTTAAACTGTTCTACTATTCTTCTTTCAATTTTGAAATCCGGGAGGAAGGGGTGCAATTGCCCTCACAGCGACCATGTTTGCTAAGAAATATTAGTACAATATATACGTTTACAGTTTACGCATTAATGTAAATTATTTGTTTTCTTTCGTAAAAATATTGATATCTTTAATTTTATTTTTTTATGCCGAATGCCGCTTTATTGATAGAAAAATGTGCCGCCCCAAAAATTTCGCCGCTCTAGGCTACAGCCTACTTAGCCTATTTAGAAATCCGGCTCTGGCTTTCTCAATGCACTTTAAAAACAGGTAAAATTATGAATTAACAAAATATATTTAGTACAAAATTTCTTGGTTAACACTTTTCGTTTATGCAAGATTTTACTTACAGTCATAGTTCTATCCACATCCTCTAGATCATCAACATACACATCCAAGAGTCGTATCTTTTCTTCAATTTCGGTAATAGTCTCTTTGATCTTGAAGAGTTCACCCTCAAGTTTCTGTATGGCTTCGTTCTCATCATGAACTTGTTTCAGTTTAGTCTCTATGTCTTCCATTAGTCTAAGTTGAAAAAAAAAATCAAATTCATATTTACTAAATAAAATCTTACAAGAAAATTTAATCTGTAATTGTTGCTTAAACAGTTAAAAGTGCAAATAAATTTTATAATTTATTAAAATAAAATAATTTGAAACTGTTTTTGAATGCTACAAATAAAAAAAAACACCACCTAGCAGAATTTATATCTTAGTGTTATATATTTCAGGTAGTTTATTGTCTTTCTAAAATCCTAATGTCAGATCACTAATTTATTGTATTTTATATTGATATTGATTTATTATTATTGATATATTGATATTGAATTATTGAAAAAAATTACTTTATTATTTTTTTTTAATAAAGTTAAATCAAAAATAATTATAATAATTATTAATAAAAAATATTTTTTTCATCATCAATAAAAATTAATACTTAAATATATTTAAAAAAAAATTAAATTATGTATATTTAAAGTTAAAAAAATTATTTACCATCACAAAATGAAAATATTAAATTTTTTAAATAACATTTATAAACATAAATTAGCCATTTTAGCTAAAATTTAAAAAAAAAACTAATTTCTCTTTTAACTAGCAAAATTAACAACTTCTAATAACAATATTTCAACAAATCATCCACACCTGTAAACAACCTTGGCGAAATCTATTTAAAACTAGCGCTAAACGGGGAGGAGGAAAAAATCAAGGCCACACCCCCAACCTGTTGTCAAACACCAATTAAAAACACAGATAAACATAAACACAAACTCACTTCTTATGTCTCTTTATAGTATCTTGAAGATGATCTTTCAGCTGTTTAGAGGCATCGGACGCATTCGGCAGTTTGCTCAAGTACGAAGTGACCGATTCCGAAAGTGTCGCGAGATTCGTAACACCATCTCCCGCTTCCCTCACTTCGCTCAGGAGCCTCTGAAACAAACAACAGGGAAGGATGGTAAAGACTCGCGCTCTGTTCTTTATCACGTCACCAGTTATAAAAATGGATGAGAACTTGAGAACGGATTGATAATAGCACCAGGCGTTCCGTACCGCTTTTCTGTTATTCCCGAAAAACAGAAGAAATGTAAATAAAACAGATTTTACAATATATTTTTAAGAATAAACTTTGTTTAAAACGTTAAAATGACCTCAAAATACTTATACTTAGTTATATTTGATTACTATATACGGCAGCTTAATATTCATTAGTTATTCCTCAGTTTTGTTGAAATTTCGCAGAAGAGGGAGCAAAAAATAATAATAATAGAGCGGCATAATGATATGAAAAATTGTTGGGGGGAGTAAAAATCAAAAGTCCTGATTTCGGGTTTTGAAAATCCACGGATATGCTATCATCTGATTTTTTAAAAAAAATACTATACACTGTTATAGTAATAAATGACGGAAATAAATCGTCTACTGCTGAGGAAATATTGTAAAAATTTCGTTTCCAGAATCAGACTCTAAGCCTTTATACCACTTCGAATAAAATCGACAAATTGCCGCACCTTCATTTTTTTTTCAAAATAAACCAAATTTTCATTTTAAATAAAATATAATTAGTTTTAATTGTAATAAAAAAAAGTTTAAACAATAAATTTAATTTACTTTTAGCAAAGACTTAAACACTATTACAAACTCAGATTAATTAGGAAATCAAGGTATATATTCTACTTTTTAATTGCCAAATTGCCCCCCTTCAGATATGCCGACAAATGTCCGACAAAGCCGCACCGAGAGCGAATAAATAAAATAAAAAAGTAGCTGCTATATACAAAGAGCCGAAACATTTCGATTCTAATTTAGAAGCACATTCTGTTACCAATATAAAAGTGACGCAATACCCACTTCAACTAGCCAGCCAATCGGAAGACAGGATTAGGATTCGTTCCGTTTACCCAACACCAACAATATTGCGCATGTGAAGTAGTTTTTGGTTCTCTTTTATGAATGGCGAATGAAAATACGGAAAGGGATGACAGACAGGGTCACGGAGGAGGTTAGCAAATGATAGAAATTTGCTCTATAATCGCGACTTGAGATTGATTCTGGATGCTTAAATAAAAATGTGTTGAAAGAAGTTTTCAAATTCTGTTGATAATAATCGCGGTCTGTCTCTGTTTTATTAGTTATTACCCTATAACTTACAGAAAAATAAATATGTAAAAACTTAGCTAAACATCCGGGTTGCTCGTTTGTTTATTTCAAGTGTAATAAGGAATTTATTAAAATATAAATCTTTTTCTGGCGTTGGAAATTAACTGTAAAAAATTAATACAAAAATATTTTAATTGAAGGGTGTGGTTGCAAAACTCACATTCTCCAAAGTATGAATAATTATGTCACATCTCCGTGGCTATTTTACTGCCCAGTATAGGGGGTCGAAAGCGAAACCAGAAAAAGGGTTGCTTTCGAAAAAAGTTCTTTAAAAAAAACAACTTAATATTAATATAATTAAAATATTATTTATAAAAAATTATTGATGATTTATCTAAACTTTATGCAACCTTCAATTGGTCTAAAAAAAAGTGTCATTCTTTCAAATAAAAAAAAATCCCCAAATTTATAATTTTTTTTAAAATTTAAACCACTAAAATTTTTCTTAACAGAAATTAAAAGAAAATAATTTAATCCCATATTAATTGAAGGGCTTTAAAATTCTTGATTATCTATATGCCGTCTAAAACTCGTTTCAAACAAAACAAGCAACATTTTTTTAAACATTATATGCATTAGAAAATTGGAAGAGTTTTTCTTGTATCTCATTGCATATCAAATTAAAGTCATTCTTTGAAGCTGCGTGGGTAGTCCACCTACGCATTACGTGAAATATTAGATCATCTCTACAAAGTTTTAAATTAGGACGGATACATTTGGTTTTATCTTATCTAGGCAGTCCACGCCAATCCGAAAAGATATTTAGTTAAGTTTAGTTTGAATTATCGTCGCACTAGAGCTACACGAGGACTATTGGCGACGTATTTTAGAACCACAGTCAAGTGACGAGCCGACACCTGAGTAGGCATTCAACGCAACCGTTAAGGGCGACATCGTACGCAGCGTTGGGACTTTGGAGGATATTTAACGTGCACTCCCTCTACACGGGGTATTATTTCGTCGGACATTTTTCGCTGCACGGGCCGTTTATAGGTCGGCAGTTATTTTGGCGATGCCCGACCCGAACCTGGGACCTTTCGCATGCTTATAGGCGGACGCCTAACCGACCTGGCTCCCCCCCCCCGAAAAGATATGCTTAGTGTTTTTATACTAATGCCCCTTTAAAATAAAACTTCTATAACTATGGATAATTCACACTGATTTAATTCCTAATCTGTAAAATTGACGGCACTGTCCATGCTATAGTCCATGCCATTGATAAAGTTTTACGGTAAATTTCAGTAATATTTTCAAATACATTACGTTCAAATAAATTTATCGAGCAATATAATCTGGCACTCGATATAGATTTGCATTTTTAAGAGATTAACATGCAATTTTTTTCCTACTTTTATTATTGCCTTTATTAACCTAAGAACGAAGTCTGCAATTTGAAAACATTCGGCTGTTGCAGATTTAAAAAAAAAAACTATTTCAATTTATTTAAAATCCCCATATAATGCATTTTCATCAAATAGAAATAAAATTCGGGTTGAAAACAATAAAATTACCTTGTAATTTCCAGATTAAATCTCGTAACGAAAAATATATCAATCAAAGGCATTGCTGACGAAACTGACGAAACTATAGCATTACTACATGAGTATGGCCTATTCGGAACCACTTGCCAAACTCTAGATCGAGGCATATTAGAGTGAATTACATATTCAAGATAACATCAGAAGAAAGTCGTAAAAAAAGCCATGATGGATTCGTAAGTACTCGCGCTAACAAGCAATGTACGGTCACTTTTAACCTCAATCGTTTCAAGTATTTATCTTCCTTTTTTGAATATGTTTGGTTGGTCGTTCATGTTGAGTCGAATTGAATTTACATATTTCTCACTATACGAGTAGGAAAAAGGGTCAAAGTTGTTTTAAAATAATGTAGAAAAAGAGCTGCCTTTTTTTTGAAAAGGGATTTTATATAAAAAAAAAAGATTTTGTGGGCGTAAATAAGCAGTAAAATCTTTTTGAGTAGAGTTTAAAACATTTTTTAGAAAATAAAAATAATTATTTTAGCTGTTTTTTTGCATCATCCATCTGTGACTGGACTCCTCACCACTGATTACATTAGACAAAAATTAAAAAATAAATAAGAAACTTAAAAATAGTCTTACCTTCAAAGCATCCTCATTTAAGGATTGAGAAGAAATTAAATCCTCCAACCTTCTTTCAAATCCCAACAAAGAAGTCTGTACATTTTTATCAACCTCAGAGTATATTTCCCATTGATTCAAGGTGTTGGTCAAAGTTGAGATTTGACTTTCAACCAAACAAGTCTGCTCTTGCCACTGGCTGTTGATATTGGACATCTGCCTATTGATCACATCAGAAGAAGCAAGGTTTGCTTTACGATTCAGAGATCTTGCCTTTTCATTCAACTCGTCAATCAACCTTTGATTTTTATGCATTTCTTGGGCGAAGTGGGAAAGCTTCTTGATGGAAGCATTAATTGCAGTAATGCTCGTAGGTTTTTCTTCTGCAATTGGTGTTTTAAGAATATCCGCAGCTTTCTCAAAGAGTTCTCTATATTCTTTCCACGAGATGCAATCGATTTCAACCTCAGTTATGGTCTTATCGGCCAAATTCAAAAGTTTGTTCAATCTCTTTCTTAACTCTTCTACTTCAGTATTTAAATGTGAGACTTCCTCTTCCAGTAGTGTTGAGTGTATAAGAGAGCTAAGCTTTTGAATTTCCGTAAGCTGGTTTTCATGGAGACTTACATCAGAAAAGTATTTCTAAAAAATAAAACGTTTTACCTCTTAAAATTAAATTAACAAAGAAAATTTAAGGATTCGAGATATTCAAATATCGATGTAATTTTGTTCTATTATTTAAAAAGAAACTTACCTGAAGTTCTGAATGCTTGAAGTCAACAGTTTGGAAATCAATTCCACTTTCAGGCATTTCTAGTATAATTTCCGCCCCTTTTAGCCATTTCTGGAGACTTTCTGTAAGATTTTCAAATTCTTTCCTGACATTAAAAGCAGACTTTAAATACTGCAGTTGCTCTTCCATAGCCATAGCCAAGGTTTGTTGAAATAGATTGCATTCTTCTAGTTGTTCTAAAAACGATGCAGAAAAGGATTCGCCCTGAAGTTCTGTGTCAACTTGGCTGCTAAGAGTTGATGCCTCGCTGAGACGTTTATTAAGCTCTGTAGCCAATTCCTAAAATATTTAAGTTAGTTTAAAGCTATTATAATTATTAATATCTTGATTAAAATGAAACGTAGTATCATTTTCTATTAAATATAGATAAAATATATTATGGAATACTGAACATAACAATCGGAACAAAAGGAATATTGTTAGATTTTTTTTATAAAAAACAATACCTAGAAAATATGTTTTCTATTCCTTTAAAATTTTCCAAAGCACTTATAATAAATTTATTCCACTGTTATAATTTAGTTTGAAAAAGAATTAATTTCTTACCTTGTGTGTGTTTATCTCTTTCTGTACATCTTTGGATCGCCTTGTTAGGAGTGGTTGGGACTGCATTGATGTCATGCCACTTCGCAAAGATTCCAGAATGCTATCCAATTCCTGCATATATTTTTTCTGTTCTGCCAATAGATTCTCATGCTGAGTCTTGGTGATGTTGACTGCCTTCTTCAAATCGTTAAGTTTGCTCCGCAGCTTCTGCAATTCATCCATGATTTTGTTGCAATCGCTCGCGGTTCCTTCCTTCGCAATTTGCTCACCTTTGTCACAGGCTTTTGTTAATGTTGCTTCACTGTGAGTTATATCGTCAAGTAATGCTTGATATCGTTGTAGTTTCTTGTCTGCAGACAGAAATTCAACGTTTATATTCTGCAAGTTCAGCTCGCAAGTGTAAATAGAATCGGTTATTTCTTTGATGAGCGTATGATACTGTTCTCTGATTGAATATGACTGCTTAGCCTTGGCATGCTTATCTTGTGCAGACTGAATAACTTCATTATATTTCTCAATTAGATTGTTATACTGGTCCATAAAACTGGATAGAGGTTTAATACTTTGTAACTTTTCAGCTAAATCTAAAAGTCTATGAAGCGTTTTTTCAATGTTTTCTACGAGATTTTCTGCGTCAGATAGGGACGGACCCAACGGCTTGCTAAGCAGTTCTAATTCGAAAATTATTTCGTCCAGTTTTCTTTTACTCTCTTCAAGTTGCCACTTTTGCTCTTTTAGTTGCGATATAGCATCATCCAGACATCGCAATTTTTCCGCCAGAGTGACTTCCATTCTTTGAAATCGCTCTTTTAGGGCTCTTAATTCACTTTCTAGTTGCAATCGACTCTTACTTTTCATTTTTGGCGTGACCCTGTCACATGAAAGCTGTAATTTTTGAAATTCTTCAAGAAGTTTCTTTGTTTCCTCTTCTAATAACTTATAAGTTGTCTTTTGTTCCTCGATTACTTCAATAGAAGCATCCAAACGTAAATTGGTAGACGTTGCCTTTTCGGCTTCATTCAACCACGATTGGAGTTTCTCTAACAACTGATCAATATTTTTTTGTTCCTCAATCATTTTTAAAACATCCTTTATTTTTTGTTGCAACAATTTTCTCACATTTTCTAGTTGACTTTTTACTTCCTCAATAACTGTACTCAGACTAATTTTTCCTTCGTTATTACATACTTCTTGCAAGTCTGAGCTTAGTTTAAAAGTTTTGGATACAACAGTCTCTTCGTATTTTTTAATAATTGTTTCTTCCATCGCAAAAAGAGATTTTGTTTCATTGAGGTCTTCCACTTTACCAGGAAACCATTCTACCCTATTTAGATGCTGTTCTTTTTCGAGCAACCACTGTCTAATACTATCCATTTCAGTTTCAAATTGCCTGCTCTTCGAAAGGTGACCTTCCAGTTTACTTAATTCAGAATCCAACATCTTACAAAGCTCTTCAAATTTGGATTTTAAATTAACTAGCTCTTGGTATAATCTTTCTTTTTGTTCTGCATCACTACTTAGCGTTTCTATTTTCTTTTCAGATGCCTGAATGACGATTTCTTTATTTAAAGTCTCCTTTTGAATGGACTTAATCTCTTGCAATGTGCCTTCGATACATGCACTTTGATATCCAGGCTTCGGTAAAGTTTTAAGCTGCGATTTCTTCTCGTTTATCCAGGCCTGTATATCCGAAAGCTCTGCAGAGAGCGTTTTTACGTTCGTCTCAACTAGCTCAATGCCTTGAATCTTTCGTACGCACCGATTGCGAATATCTTCTAAGCGCTTTTCTAAGTTGCATGTTTTATCTTGAAGATCCAGCTGACTCTGTTGAGACAGTTGATCCCTCAAGCCATCAGTCAGGTTTTTTAGTTTTGTTATATGCATATCTACAGACTTCAGATCCTCGCAACATTGCTGCAATAGCTGCTTCTTTTGGGAAGAACCAGCGGTAGCTTGTTTCTCTATGGTGTCGACTTTTTCATTGCATTTGTTTATCTGTGATTCAATTTCACTAAATAAGACTCTCATTTCGTCAATATTCAACCTCTGTCCCAGCCATTTGTTCATCATTTGGGTGACTCGTATATCTAGATGCTTCAATCTGTCTCTGATATGAGTGACTTCGGAGCTGCCTTGACATTTCTTTTCCCTTCTTTCAATGCTGTCAACTTCGGATTCCTTTTCTGAAATTTGAATTTTTATCTCTTCTAAATCATGCAAGCGTGCATTCAGAGCATCCATGCTAAAATCGATTGTTTTTTCCTCCAAAGCAGAAAGATATTCGTTCTTTTCGATGACCCATTTTTCCATTGCATTTTTCATTTTGTTGATGCTTGTGAATTCACTCACAATGTTGTCCAATGCAACTGTGTAAGACTGAAGTTGTTCAATGTAGTCTTGAAGTTGAATTTTAATTTGCATTTCTTTCTCAGGCAGTGAGGATGCAAAACCCACATCAGGGCTCGATGGTCTGCTGATTGAAGAAGTTGCTTCAACACAACCTTGGATAGCATTTTGCAACTTTTCTCTTCCATCAACAAGCTTTTTCAAATAACATTTAGCCACTTCAAGTTTGTGTTTCGCTTCTGCAGTTGAAAGTTTGGAAGAATCCAAGCCGCTTGTAATAAAAGGTTTAGTTTCATTTAGCAGTCTCTCACATAGCAACAAACTGTCTTCATATGCTTTAAATTTAGTTAAAGCATCGTCGAGTTGGGCTTGAATATTTTCTGCTGTCATCAAAAGTGAATCATAGCTTTCTTGAATATTATTGGTTTGTTGCTGAATCTGATCTTCAATTTTAGGTGTTTCATTTTTGTATTGGTTTATAAGAGAAACACCTTTCGATTTTAATGCATCTATAACATTTTGGTAATTCTGAATTTCCCTTAGAAGTATTTTATGCTTGTTACTCTGTTCTTTTGTTTTTATTAGGTTCGAAATTTGCAAAGAATGGTGTGACATAAGGTTGAATGACATTTGCAATAACCACTTTTCTATTTCTTGAAGTTCATGATTATAACCCTGCAGATTAGAAAGTTCCTTCTCTAAATAAACTATTAAACTTTGGATTGTTTGATGTGCTGATTTAAAATCGTTAGTTAATTCATCTATATTAGAAATCTCACTAGCATCTCCAGTTTTCAAAGCTAACTCCTTGGCTTCAGTTTGTAGTTCTTTTAATTGAGATTGATGATTTTCTACATCAGTATTTATCTGCTTAAAATGTTCGATTCGTGTCCGGATTTCAACAATATCAGCCTTTGTTGCAACCTTTTCAGGAATTTTAGTTTTCAATGCATCAAGCCATTCAATAAATTTACTCTTGTTTTGTGCAAATTCTTGACGACGAATCAACACAGAAGATAAAGAGCTAGCTACTTCTGCACAATTTTTATTCAATTCCGAAAATTGCTTGTTTAGGTTGTCCATTTCCATCTGGACAGACAACTTCGATGTTTCAGGTAAAACTCTCAAAACTTTATTACCACAGTCAATTGCAATGTTCAATAGCCTTTGCCCTTCAGGAATATTGGAGCTAAGTACTTTTATGTTTTCAATACGTTTTTGAAGAGTTTCTTGATCACCTTTTAGCTCAGAGTTATCATCAAGAATTTTTTTATTTTGATTAAACCATAACACAAATTCATTTTTAGTATCTGTAAACTCTCCTTGATTACTTATGTACTTTTCTAACTTACTTATGATATCTGAAACATTTGCAGAAAGGCTATTGTATTCACCAGATATCGTAACGATTTGATCACGGCAACTTGAGAAGCCGCTAACTTCAACTAAAGTTTCACAAATGGTATTAAGGCAATCTACATCACATTTATGATCAACAATATCTTTGTAAAGTTTTTTCAGACTAATGAGTCTTTCTGAGTTATTTATGTCATTATTTCTATCTAAATAAGGTTGTATTCTATTCTGTAAGTCAGACAGCCAATTTTCAACTTCTTGTTTAGAACTATTATACTCTTTCCAGGCATCTATGCAGTGTTGCAAACCAAAATCTAGTTCTTTTGCAGACATAACCAAAGCTTCATATGCATTATTCAAGCCTTCAATATCTTTTGAAATTCTGTCTCTACCTAAAAAGCCCATATTGTTTCCGACAGCCTCACCTAATTCGGTGGCCTTTTTAACCATATCTTCTCCTTTTGTTAAAGAATCCCTAACAGTTTTAAACGTTGCTAATTTTTTCTCGACCTCTTTGATACTATTTGCCTGGAATCCAATGTCGTTAAGGGCTAGTTTAGTCTCCCTGAGCCAAGTCTCAGTGGCGGAATAAACATTTTTATATTTTTCCAGCTCTTCAATTTCAGTAGACAACTGTGTTGTGCAATTCTGGCTGATCAGCAGGAAATTATTGTATTTTTCCAAGCATTCTGCAATCTCATCTTTCACATTGGGGTGGTCATCTGCATCCTTTTGCAGTCTCTTAGCAACGGACTCGTGACCTTGCAGGTCTTTCAGTATCGTACTATACTTCTCAAGGACAGACTTCTTTTCAATCAGAGAATTGAGCTCTTGCTTGCCAGTGGTCTCAATCTCATTCTCAATTTCATCGAGCCAGATCTTGAACTGCCTCAGGGTCTTGGTAAACTCCCCAACCACTCCTAGGCGATCTGACAATTGAGCTTGGATTGCGGCAATGTCCTTCAACAAGACTTCAAAATCGGCCTTCAAGTTGTCAGCATCCTCTTTGATGCTGCCTATTCCATCAGAATCTGTATTCGCTATGACCTTTTCTGTCAGCTCCATTGTGTACCTTACAGAGTTAGAAAACATTATGAAGGTTGACAGGATAAATATTGGATAGCTAAAATTTGATTTAATGATACTGAAATTTGAAGACACAACTATAGAATTGAAGTATCTTCCATCCTAAAAAACCTCACATAATTTATGGCCTCCCCCAAGAGGTCATGGCTTAAATTAAAAAAAAGTTTAATAATAATACACTACTTTTAAACTATAGTTATAAATAAATGGTAAAATTAATAAGAATTGCTTTTGTCCTCATTTGTATTTAATTAGCAGGTTAGAGGCTTAGATTAAATTTAACTTTGTCCCACAGCTAAGTACACATAGACAGAGTTAGATAAACTCACAAGTTAAAAAAAAACTTGCTGCACACACAAGATTTGGATTAAAAATTCACTGCACAATATATGAATAATAATAATTCACTTTTTTTTACCAGTAGGCTATTATGGATTTATTATACACTAAAATAACATAGAAATTGCACAGAAAATTGAATAGAATTGCAGTTTTTTATGTAGAAATTATATATATTTTAAAAAATATAGTAACAGATAATGATTATTTTAATGACCTGACATTTTAGTAGAAGTAAAATATTTTCTGTGTACGGTGTACATAAGTACATCTATATTAATAAACCCTGTACAATAAGCTGTCATGTTTCTGCAAGAGATACATTAAAAACATACCTTATCTTATTCTGCCCCTGCTCCATGCTGTGCGAGAGAGCCTTCAAGCTGCTCAGTTTGGCATTGATCTCATCCAGGCTACTCAAAGATCTGTTGCAATCGTTCAACCTCTCCCTTGACACATCGATGAGTTCTATGCATTCACTGTACATGCATTGTTGTTGCTGGTGTTCCTGGAAGTGGTGTTCCAACTGGTGCATGACTTCTTTCGAAAACGACACCAGGATACCGTACTTTCTGGACAGAAGGGTAAAGGCATTGGATATGCTGGAATCAGAATAGGTCTCGAGAAGAAGCTGGGCTTTCATGTTCAGTTTGTCGAACTCTCCTTGGTAGTCGAATATAGTTTGAAGGTGATCCTGCAATTTATAAAGGAACACTTATTTTAGCAAGCTATGATAGTCAACACAAACTACTATCATTTTCCTTAATTAAAAGTGTAAGAAATAAGAATAAGAAAAGCATTTCAATAGTTTTTCAAACATTTTGTTGCATTGAATATATTACAAATCTATAACCAGTTCCATCTATTATTCAACTTAATTATCTCTAAAAAAGCAAATAATTTCATTATATTGATGAAGCTTTAAGTTTATTAAAATTGAATAAACATTTTTTTAAAAATAACACTGCTTGCATAATAAAAAAATATACATTACAAACATAGGTACTGTTGAATGGGGTAACTTTGGCCCAACCAGAAAACCCTACTACTGACTTTCTTGTTGAATATTTTTTTTACTTATAGGTCAGGGCAGAGTTTCCACAAATTGAAAGAAGCAAGCACATTTTTTAAGAGTGTATTTAATGAGAAGTTATTAGCTTGGGCCAAAGTTAACTCATTTGATTGTACAGTCAAACCCCGCTATAGTGAACCCTCTACGGAACCAACAATTGGTTCACTATATCCGATGGTTCACTTATAGCCAATTTTTCTGGAATACAGTTTTATACGATATAAAGCTTTTACAAGAATAATAATGGTTTTGCATATCTTGGATTAATTGAATAAATAATTGAATTAAAATTAAATATTTAATAATTTAAAAAAGAATTAATTTTTGAAATTTTCCCAAAATAATTATTCAAAAATAATGCAAATACATTCGGTTAAATAGTAACTAATATTTAAATTTTCACGAAACACGTCTGCATAGTAGAAAAGAAATTGGCATTTTTAGGTTTTTCTCTTTACAGAAGTCTCAATTTTTCAGACGGTGTCCTTCTATTCAAAATGCGTCTAAAATCTTTCATAAGGAAATAAGAGTTCAGAGAAGTGCATGTGAAATGGACAATTGGACAGTTCCACTTACCCCCAGTTTTCAAGGGGTGGTTTAAAAGAAAGAATAGGTAGTTGGGAAGACTTCATTTTACTCCGGAGGGGGGTAAGTTGCAACACCAGTGGGTATTGTCGTTTGACCAGACAAGCCTTCCAGCTTCCAGGAAAGTGTGTATGAGTGGGGTGGGGAATATGAATAATGGTTCGAAAAGAAAGGGTGTTTCCTGGAACCCAAAGGGTGGAAAAGAAAAGGTATGTTTACTTTGAAACAGGTCCAGTTTGAGTATAATAAGATGGGAAGTAGAGGTTGAAATATGACACATTGTTAAAGATTGCTATCTCGCTGCCACTTGCCACTTATAGAATATCTTAAAATATGGAGAACTGAAAAAAAATATTAAGGAAAGGAAATTTAAGTTCACTATAAGCGAACTCCCATTCTCTAAGTAGTTCACTATATCCATATAAAATAACATTAGTTAAATAGGAGTTCGGAAGGGACCACTAAAAAGGTTCATTATATCCCAGGTTCACTATAGCGGGGTTCGACTGTATATACTTTCTTGCTGCTCACCTGAAACTCTTGAAGCCTTGCTCGTTTTGAGAGCAGATCAGCCTGAGGTTTGGCATAAGACTGCACCAGGGGCTCCATTTCAGAAAGCCAATCTGAACACTTGGCAAACTGCTCATCATACTCGTTCCACTTAACAACGCCAACATCCAAGGATATTTTGACTTCAGCCACGTGGGCTTTCAGCAGATCGTATTCTGCTTGGAGTCTGGAAATCTCATCGTCCACCATGCTCTTTTCCTCTTCAGTTTCCACGCTTTCTTTCACCTTTTCTCCGATTCGGTAGGCGTGCATCAGCTTTTCCATTCCTTCGTCCAGTTCAGATTGGATAATCTAAATGTTGAGTAAAGAAGTATGAGAAAGTTTTTGCAAAGCTGAGCTAGAAGTTAAAATGAACTTTTACACATTTACATATAATCAAGTTAATGTGAATATGAACCAGTTTTCCAAAAGAAAAAACAAATAGTTTAAAGCTCTGTTTTTAATATTTACGTGCAAACGAGGTAATCATTTTTAAAAGTGATTTCCCTTGACACATTTATATGGCTGTTTTCTTGAATTAATACACACTATAAATGTATTGCACATTGAACTTACTTGTATCAAACTGGTCTTTTCTTTCAAAACATCACGATCCCCTGATGGCGTGGCACATTTACTAAGTTTTTCTCTTGTTGAGCTAAGCCATTTTGAAACCTCAGAGCAAGAATCCATAAATTGTTGTACTAAGTCCATTACATTCTTTTGATGGTCCCTAAATCCCTATCATAAATAAATATCAAAATTATTACACTTTTCTACTTACTCTAAGAGATTGGTATTAAAAAAGGAGGTTTGGTACATTTTTGAGAAGAAATATTTGTTAAAGCATGAAATTACAAACACAAAAATACACTAACTTTCAAAACAAAACCTAACTTTTGAAACACAGAGAAAACTTTTCTGCTAACACTAACTTTGGAAGTTATATGGCTTTTAAGGATACGTTGTATACATTAACTTAATGATTGAAAACTTTTTGTACATTACACCTGTTAATTTTAAGATTGTTAACATACCTTGGCATCATTTATAAGTTTTTGATATTTCCCATGTATTTCTGGCGATACACCTTGCAAAAGCTGTTCTGCCTTTGTATGAACAGATTCAATCATGGGTTCAAATGATTCAATATCTTGCACCATACTCTGCAAAGTAAAGTACGTTTGATGAAGTATTCTATATCACAATAACCAATATATTTTTAATCGAAAATCTACCTTAAAAACTGGTTGTAAATCTCTTTTGAAGTCAACACTTAAATTAAAAAATAAAATGAATGGAACTAAAGACAAATTAAATATCCCTATAATTATATTCCTATATATGTAAATTCTTTGCCTCTTATGAATGTTCACTTTAAAATAGATAGTGACATTGACAGGCCTTAAGTACAATATGAATCAAATTAATAAAAAAAAACATGCATAGCAACATGATATTTACATTGGCTTTTCGCAGTCTAGCTCGTCTTTGATTCACATTTTCTTTCGCCACAGGTGGAACTGCAGTTTCTTTTACTTCTTTCAGTTTTTGGTCATGTTCTTTGAGCCATTCCAACAATTTGGCTTCTGAAGATTTGTAATCAGCCCATTGGAGCAGAGCTGTTTCCAGAGAAACCTATTAAGAAAGTTAAAAGAAAATAGTAGTCTAAGTAAAGCAAGTGACAGTTTGAAATGTAATAAAAAATAATAAAAGAGTAAAAAATTTGAAGAGCCATTCAAGTTAAAATATATGATTTCAAAGTTGAGTATATATAATTGAAAACTTCTATTAAAATTAACTAAATTCAATGACATAACATAAATAACTGGACCAAGGAGTACTGTGTCCATTTTAGCTTTGACTATAACTTAGAATTCTGTAAAGTTAAACATACCTTGGTTTCTGATATACTGTGCAGCAAACGATCCCAGAGAGATTGTAGATCATGAATTTCGACTGCTATGATATCTTTGCCAGCTTGGTTTGAAGACCGTCCTGCCTTTTCTGAGGCAACAATAGTGGATTGAATTAAAGCCAGGCCATCATCTTGCTTTCTGTTGAGTGACTAAATAAGAAAGTTAAAATAATATTTTATTGTATAGTCTTATTTATTATAACACTGAAGAGATGAATAAACATGCAGTATACAAAAAAGTAATGCTTTTCAGAGCATGTCAAATTTGTATTGTAGAAATAAACTAAGAAAATATAATTTTTGCTTAAAATGTATTCAATTATAACTTAAAATTAGATTTAACTAAAACACTGCAAAAAACAATGTACTTTATATTTTGCACATTTTACTGGTCAATGACTCATTAATATTTTGATATTCTTTAGAACAAAAGCTACCTCACAATTTGATAAAATAATATTTATAAACTCTTCAAGTGTTAAAAAATAAATAAATTTCCAAACACAAACATAGCTGATTGATATTAAAGAAGATATTTTAATAAACAGTTACTTGAATTTCAGCCAACTGCTTCTCTAAGCTATCTTTGGATCCGTCTACTTTCCCAATCCTCTTCACTTTATCATTCACGGAATTTATCCACTTTTTACTCTCCTCTAATTTCTCTTTATAGGCCTTGTGTATCTCATAACTGCTGTTAGCTTTGTCACTAACATCCTAGAAAGAAAAAAAATATGATTTTGTGTGTCAGAATTGTTTTTTATCATAGTAGTGGGCTATTTATCTAAACCTGGAAACTTTTAGAATTAACACAGATTAAAAATATTAGCAGTAGGGATATCAACTCTGGGTATTTTATATGTGAACTAAAGGTTTAAAAGCAATCAAAAACGTTTACACATTTGATAGCATTTTAGGAATTTTCTTAAATCATTCTAATATTAAAGCTGAAACAGATTTTTTTTTCCAAATTTAATTTGAAAAGCCTTTATGTTTTTAACCTGTATTAATTTTAGAATAAAATTAACAAATTACATAAATAATTAAGGTGTGTTATTGCTATCAGAACCAACCTTGACTAACCAAAACCACATTGCGAAATTTTTCATTTTGAGCCTTATTTACAGTCCCTGGACAAATTATTAGACGCACTGTATTTTTTTTATTAATGATGAAAACATACCAAAGAATGCCATATCATTAAAAAAGATGTCGATATATGTATTAAGTATAGCAGATAGTATTTTCTATTCAATAGCTTGAGTTTAGGAACACAAATGTCCTTCTAAAGGTATTTTGTTCATCATTGATTGATACATGAAATCTTGCAGTGCGTCTAATAATTTGTCCAGGGACTGTAAATGAACCTCATAGAACGGATACACATGGGCGAGGTCTTTTAATTTTAAGCCACAACGGACAACAACACATGGCACTCAAAGCAACATCATAAATCTGCTATTGCATTAGATCATTTCAAATTTACTGTTTACTAACCCTCTCTACCCAGAGTAACCTTTAGAAATAAAAGCTTTTGATGTACCTTTGCTAAATTTCGGGTGACTTGGAATCTGGAATTGATGACAGTGAGCTGGTTTCTGATGTACGTGTCCAAATGAGAAGCTAGCAGGCCTTGTGCAATGTTGGTGAGTTTTTCAACAGATTCTTTTCCCTTTTCCAGTTCATCAAACACATGCTATAAAACATTTAAGACAAATAAAATGTAAAAACATGCAATACATCAAAATTTGTTAAAGAGAGAAAACTATGAAACCTACAAAGTAAAACTTGCGTATAGAGATAAATTTCCGGAGACAAGACCAAAAAACTCTTGAAATTCAGTTTTCATTTTTATAAAATTCTCAATTCTAACCCTATGTGGATACTGGAAAACATTTAATTGCTTTTATGAAATTGTCTTAATCTAATATGCTTTCATGTTAGTAAAATATATTTAAGAAATTATAAGCAATGACATATCTTAAGTTTAAAAAATCCAATCAATAGTAAAATTAAAAAATATAGATATGGGTTACATTACCATTTGATATTGCATTACAAACTAATCTTATGTATAGATTGAATTTAATGCAATTTTCTATACCAAATATTTAAAACGATCTTAAAGTCTGTCGACATACCTTGCAGTATCGCACCATTGCTTCCTTCTCTTCAATTGTAGATTTGAGAGTTGTTTTCTGGGCTTTGACGTCCGTTTCCATTACTTGCAACCACTCTCCAACCTTTTCATACTCGTCTTTGAATTCTCGCAATTGTATGCAAATATTATCTGAAATTTATAATTATTAAAAAAATGACACTTAAATATTAAATTTAAATATGTAAACTATGATATTTGATTTTTAAAAATATATATTTTAACTGAATTTAAATATTGGGTTAGGTTGAATTATCGTCGCACTAGAGCTACACAGAGGGCTATTAGCGACAGGCGCTGTAATTTAGAACCACAGTCAAGTGAATAAGCACCCAACACAACTTTTAAGTGTGACATCGTATGGGGTTTGTATTTATTGTGCAATCTCTCTACACAGGGTATTAGTTCAATTGTGCACAGACCATTTATAGGTCGCAAGTTATTTTACTTGCACCTTTTGCATGCATGCATGGGAAACGCCTTACTGACTGGGCACTCTAGCCCTCAAATTTAAAGAAAAAAAGGCTAATATACAATAGTAAATGCATTTTACTGAATAAACTAAAAACTTGCATGCATGGGAAACGCCTTACTGACTGGCACTCTAGCCCTCAAATTTAAAGAAAAAAGGCTAATATACAATAGTAAATGCATTTTACTGAATAAACTAAAAACTTGCATGCATGGGAAACGCCTTACTGACTGGGCACTCTAGCCCTCAAATTTAAAGAAAAAAAGGCTAATATACAATAGTAAATGCATTTTACTGAATAAACTAAAAACTTGCATGCATGGGAAACGCCTTACTGACTGGGCACTCTAGCCCTCAAATTTAAAGAAAAAAAGGCTAATATACAATAGTAAATGCATTTTACTGAATAAACTAAAAACTTGCATGCATGGGAAACGCCTTACTGACTGGGCACTCTAGCCCTCAAATTTAAAGAAAAAAAGGCTAATATACAATAGTAAATGCATTTTACTGAATAAACTAAAAACTTGCATGCATGGGAAACGCCTTACTGACTGGGCACTCTAGCCCTCAAATTTAAAGAAAAAAAGGCTAATATACAATAGTAAATGCATTTTACTGAAAAACTAAAAACTTGCATGCATGGGAAACGCCTTACTGACTGGGCACTCTAGCCCTCAAATTTAAAGAAAAAAAGGCTAATATACAATAGTAAATGCATTTTACTGAATAAACTAAAAACTTGCATGCATGGGAAACGCCTTACTGACTGGGCACTCTAGCCCTCAAATTTAAAGAAAAAAAGGCTAATATACAATAGTAAATGCATTTTACTGAATAAACTAAAAACTTGCATGCATGGGAAACGCCTTACTGACTGGGCACTCTAGCCCTCAAATTTAAAGAAAAAAAGGCTAATATACAATAGTAAATGCATTTTACTGAATAAACTAAAAACTTGCATGCATGGGAAACGCCTTACTGACTGGGCACTCTAGCCCTCAAATTTAAAGAAAAAAAGGCTAATATACAATAGTAAATGCATTTTACTGAATAAACTAAAAACCTGACTTTCCGTAAGAAATTTAAAAATGCATATGTTACCGTTAAAACTCGAAATCAGCTAAAACTAGAACTAGGATAAACTAGTTTTAACATATGTCATTAGTGAAAATTAGTTTCCACTAGCTAAAAATAGACCTCTCTAGCTAATACTAGTTTTGATCAATTTCATTGGTTGAAACGAGTTGTACTTTGCAAATACTAGAATTATAAGTGGCATAATAGTCCAGTAACCAGGTAGTTTTTTCAGGAAAAAAATACAGGAATTGTTTTCTCACCGGTTTTAAATGTTTTCGAGGGTGCTGAATCCGAATATCAACTTTGTGAACAAATTTGGGCATGGGAACATTAAAAAAAATCCCAAAATTTTACTCCTTTTTTGTTTTTTCCCCTTCTGGTGGTTCAATCGCGTGCAGTGAAAATTTTCGGCCCTTTTTTCATCGTTTCCTTCCAAAAGGATCTTTGTAAATATATTAGTTTTAAAAAACCAATAGTATATTCTTTGTCAACATAAAATTTCCTTTAATTTGATATCAAACTCGACTTATTATGGTACCTCTTGTTATTAAAAAAAAAAATTGACGTTTTTTCAAGATGGCGGCCAATAAACGTATTTTGCGCGACATTTCGGGTTGCAATTTTTGTATGTTCATTAGAAGCATGTTTCCTACCATTTGAAACAAAAATAGTTTGTGTTCTAATTAATTTCACCCTGAACTCTATTTCGACTATACTATTTTTCGAGCACTGCAAGTGAAAATTTTGGACTTTCCACATTCGGGCGGAATTTGCCTGATTTTCAGCGCGCTGTAACAACTAAAGTATTAGACTGACATAAATGATGTAATTGACTTTTATTTAGTTGTTTAGAGTACTTTAACTTTTGTATTGACGTTTTTGTTGAGAAATCAATACTTTTCCTGCTAGAAGTGAAAAACCAAAAAAAGGGGTAAAATGTTGAGATTTTTTCGATTTTTTTTTATGTTCCCATGCACGAATTTTTTCACAAAGTTGATATTCGGATTCAGCACCCTCGAAAACATATTAAACCGTTGAGAAAACAATTCCTGTATTTTTTTACCAGTGGAAACTAGTTTTAACTAATGACCTCAGTTAAAACTAGTTCTCACTAATTATTTTTAGTTCTAGCTGATTTTGGGTTTTAACGGTAACACATACACTCCATATATTATACATTATAATATAGAATATATGTAATTACATAGCTCCATGCCTTTATAAAGAGAAATATTTCTGGGCAACAATAGTATTCTTACCTAGTTCTTCCTTTAGATCAGCAATTTCACCAAATAGGTTTTGGAAATCTGAAGTAAGATTGTCCATGTCAGTAGAAATCATTTTTTTCCCACTTTCAGAACTGGAAGCCATGGCAATTTCACCAGAGCTAACAACGGAATCAACTTTGAGTTGACCTTGAGCCTTTTTAGCAAGAAGCTCCTAAAAACAAAGCAATGTTATCCCTTTTCTGGTAAATGGTAAAATGGTAGTAAACCAATCAAGTATAATTAAAGATTTAAAATAAAAATTTAATTGCTCTGCACTAATAGTAAGTTTGCCTTTGTAAGGAATTGCCTAAAAAAATTTATATATTGACCTTGTTATAAAAATTTATATACTTCTGAATAATCCTCCAACGAAAATTTCATAGTTTGTAGTCAAAACAAATCTGCATATTTCACAAAATTAACCCTCTGAGGGATACAGATGTATAAACTCGTCAGGTTTTTCAGCAACACACGTTTTTTGCGCTCATCCTTAAGCTATTGATTTTTCTGACATCATGCATGTAATAGCCAGTTATATATTGCTTTATGGCATTCCTTTTCAGAGACATTTCAGGGCTAATGCTTATAATTAAATTTTCAATCGATTTTGATTGTGTTTTCATATAATGACTTGAGCCATTGAAATACACCTTAAGTAATTCAATATTTCTAAAGATTTTAAAAATAAAACTACAATGAATAAAGTCAAAAACTTACTTCCAAAACCGATGCACTGGATTCAAGGTTCAGTCGGTCACTGAGTGATCTGGTGACTGGAGGAATCTTTTCCCTAAGCTGCCTCATCCACGTCACCAAACCATCACAATTACTTTTGAAAGACAAGTGGTTCTTATAGTTTTGTTCATTTTGATGTACTAGACCCTGGGAAAAATTGAAAATAATTAGGCAGGAAATTTTCAGGAAACAGTACAAATAGAATAGTAAGATGGAAAGTGTGTGTAGGAAATTTTCAGAAAACAGTACAAATAGAATAGTAAGATGGAAAGTGTGTAGGAAATTTTCAGAAAACAGTACAAATAGAATAGTAAGATGGAAAGTGTGAAGGAAATTTTCAGAAAACAGTACAAATAGAATAGTAAGATGGGAAGTGTGAAGCTACAGTTAGAATGTTCATTTAATTAATGTTATCCTTTGATCAATTCAATTGGCATTTTCTTTTTTTTTTAGAATGTAATGCGAAAAAAAAACTATGGGCATATAAAATTATGCGACTTTCAATTACTTTACTACTTAATAAATCAATACATTTTAAGGCAGTTATGTAATAAGGTAATTTCTTTAATACCTTTAAAACCAAAAAGCTCGATGGAAGCTAACCTTTGATTTTATTTAAAAACTTATTTTGACATCCAACAGGTACTTAGTGCTAGTGTACCAAATTTAAAGACTGTAACTCATTTAATTCAAGCTGTAGAGTGGTTTCAGACAATCTGTCAGATGGACCAATATTCAGGAACCATTTTTTTAGAATCAGCACCCTCCAAAACATGAGGAAACACAATATCTTCATTTCGGATTTTGGACCCTATCACAATACTAATAAACTAATAAACATTTTATTGTCAATAAAAATTATTATACTTACTGAAAAATATGTGTCAGCCAGAAATTCAATATTCTGTTACAAATGCAGTAAAATGAGAAACACAGACATTTCCATCTATATAAGCGTCATTACTTAAATGCTCTCCTGATTAAAACAATTTGCCTTTACATTGAATAAAAAAATCGTAGCACATGTGATCCATTTAAGAGACAGTTACTGTGTAATGTACATTATATTAATGTTTTTGAATGCTAATTTTGAGCTCAGTCATTAAAGCTACCTTTAACTGCTATATACAGATTAAACAACTTACATTAATACTATCTGAAGCTGCACTGAATCTGTGAACAATGTCCATAGCTTCAGAGGTGTATGTGCATGGGGGTCCCTTTTCAATCATTTCTTCTGCTCTTTGTTTTAAATTGTCAACTTCAATTTTCTCTTGTTGTATCTTGTGTTGAAGACTCTGGATATGCAAGAGAAGTCACATTAAAATAATTTCAATCAAATAGAATACATTACACAAACCTAAGTAAAAGGTAGTATGTCAAATGTGCTTTAAAATTGCGAGGGAAATTTTAAATATATTATTTCAAATGTATAAAATAGTTAAATTGAATCGAACCAAGCAGATAAAAAGAACATGCATTAATCATTTTGTATATTTAAATCTAAAGCAATAACTATAGTCTTTTAATTGCTATTGTAATTGCTCAAGAACTAAAATCTAAAATTGTAATTTCTAATTAATCCCTTTTCCGTGCAGAACTTTAAGGTAAAAATGTAGGGGACCTCATGAAAGAACTATATAATCATCTCATAGCCCAAGTTACTTCTCATAGGTATGATACCAATCAATTCTATTCAACTAAGCAGTAGAGGATTCAACTTAATTTTGAAAAAGTATGGAAGTAGATTGCATGCTAATCTTTTATTCAAATACAAATACAAAAATTGTCGACCAACAACAGGCCAGAGGCAGAACAAGAATGGTCCAAAAAGTTTACTTATTATTTACCAGTCTTCAATAACTATTGCGATTTTTCTACTATCTTTGAATATATATAACATAATCAGGTAAAGCATTCCACTCATTATTAACTCTAAAGTAAAAATTATAAATTATTACCTTCTCTTTGAAGCAGAATTTTATTAACATTTCTGACCATGTCCTCTGGAATGTTTATTTAAATTAATACCCAAGCCCTCCATGCTTATAGCCTAATTTAACTTCTCATAGAGAAGATTCTATGAAATATTCAACTCAAAGAACTATTTATAAAATAAATGTTCTGTGTTTGTAACGAAAAATTTTACAAGCCAATTTCACAGTAGATACATTATCAATCTGTTTTATTAGTATTTCACATGTCAATCTTACTTTAACTTTATCCAGTTGACATTTTTTCTCTGCTAAAGTGGACTGAGGCTTCTTGGCTTCGCCCAAAGTATGCTCTATGCTGTCAGTGACCTTGGAGACTTGTTTCATGGCATGCAAGAATGTGGCCCACAGATGCAAACAATCTTCCAGGGAAACTTTAACCGTAGAAGAATTCAACACTAAAGTTGAGAGCATCTCTTGGAGGGACTGGATTGATTCGTTGATTGCAGAATGGCCCATGGGTGCAGTGGACGATAGAACAACTTGGGCTTTGTCTGTGATGACTTGGAACTTGGTTGTGAGAGGCTCTTTCTCACAGGTTATATCCTAATAATAAGAAATACAGAATGCTATTTATGAAATTATTATTTTTTTAAATTTAAGTTCACTTACTATATATTTTAAAGGTATCATTTTAAAGTTCTATATCAATTTAATATGCAAAAGAACAGGTAGAACCAGATCAAGTGATGTATTCAACTAATGATAATTACTTGAAATTATGGGCCTTGCTTCCATTACCTCGATAAATACAATAAAAGGGATGAATGACAAGTAGGAAGGCATTAATTGATTAAACTAATCAAATCCTGATATGAGTGACAATATATCTAAAACCCAGTGAAAACTGGGGCATAGACACGCCTTAAAAGTTTTTTTTTTAAATTTCAATTCTTATTTTTATACATTTTTTTTTAAATATGCAGTCTCATTGACAATAATTTAAACTATGATACCTAATTTTATCAAAACTAGAATCACAAAATAACAGTTTAAAAAATAATTAAACTTTATCCTCTTTCTTAAGAACTAATGTGGGTGATAACCAGTCCTTCTGCCCTATAAAATAATAAGAGATGGGACGAAATATACCTGCACAATTTTCAATTTTTCTTGTATATCTTCCAATGTACCTTCTGGAACTTGGCACATTTCCAGTCTTTGTTTTAAGTCACTAAGGAGGTTTTGGAATTCGGATACCACATTTAAAAATTCCTGATGATCTAAAACATACTGATTCCATTTTGTGTATGTGTCCTATAAGAAAAAAAATTAAGAACAATGTCAAATTATTGAACAATTTAAATAATCCAGATTTCAAATTGTTTTCATTCATTACATAAACTTCTGTTCTTTCAAAGTTCTTTAAGCAATTTTAAATTGAATTGTGTGTATGTACATTAAAAAACTATTTAAAAATACAAATCAAATAATTGGAATTAGTATTTGACTCTATTGCAGAAATTTCATAGACGTTTTAAGACACAAAACAAAAAATTACCCTTGCTTTGGTGACCAAAACCTGATAGTAAATTCCTAGTTCACTTAGTTTGCTTATACGTCTTTTACTTGGACCTTTCTGAAGCTGCTGCATCTTATCTAATAAAGCATCGATTTCCAATTCCTTTTCTCTAATTTCTCCTTGTATGCGCTACAAATAAAGATGACAGTGATTATAAAAACAGCAAAATAAATTTACAGGGGTTAAAGTTAAAGTTTAAATATTTCAATTTAAGCCGAAAACCGATCTGTGCTGAAAATATCCGCTAAGAGTAGCGTAAGAAGTAACGGAAAAGTAAAGTAATTTTTCTTTACTTTGTTACCTTAACTTAGGTAACTAAGTTACAGTTCCATTCCGAAAAATCTAATGGCATTACCCGAAAAAAGTAACTGTTATAAGTAACACATCACTCCAATGCCTAATCTATTTTGTTATATTTCAGTCAGCACACCTGGGTTACCACTGAAGAGGTAAGGACTGGCACGGTTTTGATCCAGGAACCTCTTGCATGCTAGCCTAATACTTAACCATCTAGGATAAAGTAATTTTTCGGCCGAGAGGGCTTGTCTTGGGAATTTATACTGATCAACACAGTTATATGTTTTAAGCATTTTAAATGCTTTTACTTGACTTGTCTATAAGTTAATATTTCTTAACACAAATTTTAATTATATTTAATAACAATATCAGTTATTTTAAAATTGATTGAGGAAGCATAAGATTTTAAATAATACTATAGTACATTTGCACATACTATAATATATTTATATTAAAAAGCGGTAAGATGGATCAAACCAGCAATATAAAAATCGATTTTCACATTTCATCCCACTGTGCTACCCAAATGGCGTCATTGTGTGTCAGTAAAATATTTTTCACTCCAAACTCCATGATAAAGGATTAAATACAGTATAACCCAGTTATAGAGTCATTCACGGGACGGTAATGTAATCAAGTAACATAATAAGCAAGGTTGAATAATAATTATGTGAAATAGCATTATACTCATATTATTAAGTTATAAAATGACATCTATTGAATACATTTTAACCCTAAGTGCAATTAGTAGTAATTTAATTTCTCCTTCTCCAGTCAATAATTTTTTTAAGGTGGGGAAAAAAAAATTTAGAGACTTTTAGCATCATTTGGCAAATAAAATATAATTTAAATAGTAAAAAAAAAATTAAGAAGGAAGTTTGGATATCATATAAAAGTATGTTTTTACCGTTATAACCAAGGAGTTAATTAATAATTGTCGTTAAGCAAGATATAGCGTTAAAGTCTATGGGCAATTCAAGAGAGTGAACGTTTATGGTATTAAAAACGAGAATCATTGTAACCAAGATTGACTGTATTATCACAATTCAAACTCACCTTCAGTTTATCCAACTGCAGCCTCTTTTCAGACAGACTGTCCTTCAGACAAAGACCGTGCAAAGAAGCCTCCACTTCCTTCATCCATGCCTGGACTTCGCTCACCCTCTCTTCATAGTCAGACCACTGGTTCATCAGATCTTCAAGGAGGTCGCATGTCGCTTTGGCAGAGTTCTCTGTTGACTCAAAAAGCTGCTGCAGTGCTAGGAGGTCCGCTTTGAGTTGTCCTTTTCCATCTTCGTGGGTGGAATTCAGAACTTTCTCAAAAGATTCCTCAATGTTTTGTAGTTTTGGTTTTTCGGTAGAAAAACTGGAAGCGATGTTCTAAAAACATAGAAGGTTGTATAGCATGAGTGATGTGTAAGTATATTACAGTTATTTTATCATTGAAAAAAAAATGTTTTAACTTTGTTTAATGAATTTATAATTTTTTAAAAGATTATTTGATATTTTGTAGTTTTTGTTCTCAATTGGATGTGATGTTCTAAAAACTTAGAAAGATGCATAGCATGAGTGATGTAAAAGTATATTCCAATTTTTTGATCATTGAACAAAAACATGTTTTGATTTTAAAGGGTTTCCATAAAAAACTTTGAGATTTTTTATGCGTGTGTGCAGTTTTCCCTAAATTACACTTTAACACTTTTTAGGACTTTGCAAACCATACAGTTTTAGTTTCTATTCTAGATTTTATTATTCATAAATTTATTTATTTAACATTTATATGCACAATTCATACACACATCAATTAAATCTACCTACTATAAACGTCATACTTAAACTTCTTTAGTTTAAATAAAACTTGATCAGGTTATTGGCTAAGTTTTATTAAAGGATTAGACAAAATCAAGTAACTTTTTTTTATATCTCAAATGAGGAAATCTAAATAAAGATAAGGTCTAAAATTAAGGCTTTCTAGGGGACCTTCAAACAGAATGAATAAAATTGCAGGCTTATTTAAGTGATGCAGAAATAAAATGTAACTGTAATTAACAAATAAATTTGATAATGGTACATATCATAGATATCACAGTTAAAGAATTAGATTGGCAGATCACGTGACTTCCAATGCTAACGACGGGACACACATGGAGACCAGAAAAAGAGGGCAATGGGGCCAGGGTTGCCACCAGTTTTAGGAGAGAAACACTATGAAAAAATACCATTTAATTCTAAAATTACAAAACAAGACCATAAAAATTGTAGCTGCATTTTGGAATCTTTTTAACGAATTTAAAATTATTTTTTATTTTTAAAGTCAAGTTTAATTTTTATTTTTATTTTTAGAATTAAATGGTATTTTTTCGTAGTGTTTTTCTCCTAAAACTGGTGGCAACACTGGTCCCATTGCCCTCTTATTCTGGTCTCCTTGTGCGTCCCGTCGTTAGCATTGGAGGTCACGTGATCTGCCAATCTAATACTTTAACTATGATATCTATGGTACATATAGACATAGTCAAGAAAGAAACAAGAGTACTTAAGAGTATTTATCAAACATAACATACAATTTAAATATTGTAAGACTGTAATATTTACCTTGATTGTTCTCAAACTTCCCAAAAGAGAAATTCTATCCAAATTTGTATTTTTACAGGAATCAATAGAATTTTGAGTGGAGCTTAACCAACTTTTCAGGTCCAATGCAGCTTTATTCCAAGTGTCATGTTCACGCACTGAGTTTTCATAGAAAGCTATATATTCCTGAAAATTAAAAATAACAGAAGTTTTACAGAAACTATTATAATTTTAAGATAGGAAATTTTTATCACAGCAAACCATATTTCAGTTTTACTTTATTAAAATAAAAAGCATGGTGGGAGTTAAATGAGGATTGTTGGTAAATAATAATTAGAAGGGGGTTTTCTTAATATTTAATTTTATGTACTATTCTTGATTCTTTGCAATTAAGATATAATTTGGAAAACCAGGAGAAAAAATAGTTTTAATTCCCGTTTTTATAGGAACTGAATAAAAGTGTAACATTATATTAGAAATTTTTCTTGAATGCTAATTCATTTAAAAAGAAAATTTAATCAAATACCAACCTCAGATTTGGCTTTCAAAGATTTTTGACTTTCTGCAAGTTCATTAATAATTGTATCCATATTTTTATCCAAAGTTGGGACACAATCACGAGAGAGCTGCAAATCTTCAATAGCTCTTTCGTGACCATTAACGTCCACAAGTATTGCCTGAAAATGATTAAAATATGTTATTAATACATTACATTAATATTATGATGTCAGTTCTTTTTACAATAAGCTTATTATAGCCATAATCCTATAAGTGTTGTGGGTTTATAAGCTCCTTGTAAGCTTATAAACCACCAAAGTGTGATTTTGGAAGTCTTATGGATCAGGCAATTGGTATTTTGAAAAAGCTTGTGACTTGCTGATTAAGGAAAATCATGATTGAGAAACACTGAAATAGACTAATTAAGTAATGCTTGGATAGTAACCTATTGCTTGCTTATATATATATTTATATATTTATTTTATATTTTTGCTATATATATATTTCCAAAAGAATAATTCGTTTTAATTTATCAATTTTAAAACAAAAATAACTTAAAGCATAAAATATTGTTCCTTAAATCATGCTAACTTTTTAAATAAAATATGAACCATTAGTTAAGTTATTTGATGAATTGACAGAAAACATGTTCTCTACTTATGATGGCATGAGCAAAAATTAGGGTATTTTCCACGACTGAGTAAAAAGTAAAGGGCTATTTAAGGGGGAATGGGCGCGCTGGACCGCGGGTCTCCAAACTCAAGTGCCTCAGTGTTAATCCAATGGCGAAAAAACTATTTTCTCTGCCACATTTCTCCGGCTGTATTGAATATTTTTACAAACGGTTTTTTAAATAATGTAGATAACTTACAGATCTCTATTTTCCCACTTTTTGAAATTGCTTCGAATATTTTGTGTAAAATTTATTGAAAATTAATAAAAATATTAGAACCCATTTCAAAAAGTGGAAAGGTCGGGACCTGTAAGTCAGCTACATTTATCACATAAAAAAATCCGCTTGTAAAAATATTCAATACAGCCGGAGAAATGTGGCAGAGAAAATATTTTTTTTTTGCCATAGGATTAACACTGATTCACTTTGCTTTGGAGACTCCCGATCCAGCGCGCCCATTCCCCCTTAAGTAATTAAACTATTTTCTTAGCCCTCTGAGAGATACAGACGTATAAACCTGTCACTCGACTGTCAGGTTTTTCAGAAGCACAAATTATTAAAAAAAAATTTTTTTTAATATTTTTACTTAACTTTAAATATCATGCAGTGAAAACAAGATTACACTTCAACCAAATTGTGTATCCCTCAGAGTGAATATAATTTTGGTGTATTTTAGGGTTTTGAAAACAATTTAAAACAATACACCAAATGATCCTCACCTTGTACGTTCTCAACAGGCCTTTCTTATCATCAAGGTTCTTCCCAAGTTTGGGGGAATCGTGAAAATTAGCGGAACAGGAAGCTATCCAAGACTGCAATCTCTGCAGGGATTCTTCAAACTCCGACCAGACAAACTGTGTCGAAGAAAGGGATCGGTCCAAGCTGGAAGCATCGTCAAAAACTTTGTCGAAAGCTGTCTGCAAGTTCTGAAGCATTACTTGAACAGTTTCCCATCCCTCTTGGGACGAGCCAACTTGTAGTTGTTCGCCATATTGGACAGTTGCACTCACCATGTTGAGGCCTTCGTCCTTAGTTTGGAGCAGTTCCTGTAATGGAAAATGTGCTTTTAGAATTAGATAATAGCTTTGAATTATGATACAGATATGTTTGCTTTGAATAAATTATAATACAGATATATTAGCTTTGAATCACGATACGGATATACAGTCGAACCCTGTTAATGTGAAAACTCGAAGGGAGCACAAAAACATTTCATGTTAACCGACAGGAATGTTTTTTTTAATTAAACCTGTGAATAGTTTTTTTTTTAAATGTCATCTAAAAATTATTCTAATTCTAAAAGCTAATAAAGCTTTCGAGTAAAATTAAATAAAAACAAAAACAAAATGCTTTCATTAACATTAAATTAAATTTGTAGTACAGTATAACTTTTACTCACTTGTAACAAGGTTACTTTTTCCTGCAGAGTTTCACAGCTGTTGTATGGGAGAACGTTCACTTTGGCAAATTGGGAAGAAGCTGTTTCGACCCAATCGAAACACGCTTTGTATTTGTCATTAAACTGCAAGTGGTCTTCAACGTGCTGCTCACACTTCCTTGCTAATTCCTAGATAAAAAAATATTTAATTTACTTGTATAATCTCTATATATATATATAAAAGAGTCGTGTTAGTAAGACCACTTATAACTCAAGAACGGCTAAGCGGATTTGGCTGAAAAATGGTGGGGAGATAGCTTAGAACCAGGAATAGGATATAGGATACTTTTTATTCGAACCCAAACGGTTGTAGGAGTGCAAAACGTGAGCCCCATAGGAATAACATTGTAAGATTAGAATTTATATTTTTTTAATTCAATATAAAGAAATTTCAGCGCGTTCAGCGTGAACGAAAATTAAAAAAGAAAAAAAAGAGCACGTCGGTTTAATTTGCTGGATTGTTATTTGAATATTATAGCAACGTTACTTGAATTCAGTGAGCATAAATGAGAGAATACACATGAACTTGACTTTTATTCTATTTCACAGAGCCAAACAACATAACTTTCGAAAAAGGCAAAAAGACAAACTGATTTTTAAAAAGAAGAACTGCGCGAGACGTTAGTTGAGTCGTTGCGAGAGAAAATGTAATAATTACTCTCGTGAAATAATCCCGCACAAAATATTAATACAAAATAAGTTCGCTACAATATAAGTATTTTATTTGTTGATTTTAAATCTCTTTATTTTTTATGGTGGATCAGATTTCCCCAACTAGATTTTAATTACGTTCCGAATTTAATTTAATTGATGTTTACAAATGGTAAGAAATGATGATATGGAGGAATATAGGTTAACCTAAAGAATATGGCCTTATTTGACGAATTTTCAAAAATGTTGCCAAGTCGAAGTGATAACAAACCCCGGCACTTGCCGAGATGGTTACCATCTCGAAATGACCAAAAATACTACCTAATTTCAAAATGGCTGACTTAAAACAGCGGAAAGATTCATTAAATTGCAGACCAGATTTATAAAAAAAAAAGTGAATTTTTAAAATGACGAAGAATTGATTTTAAAAAAAGTAAATAATTATTTAAAATCAGTAAGCATCTAATTAATAAAATATTAGTATAAGAAAACTTTAGAATAAATTATATGCGTTTAAGATTTAAATAGATTAACATTTAGAAATTGTCAATGCAATTGCCAAAGGTTGGCATCGGGGTTACCAGATTTGGCGTAAAATTGCCGGCCATGATTCTTTAGGTTAACCGGAATATATTCGGCATAAATAAGGAATTTGTACTTTATAAAACTTTTCCAACCATACAAGAGGATGAATGTCTGTTTTTTTTCTGATGTTAAGATGACGTAACGGTCGATTGAATTTTGGCATTGGCGGCTTTTGGCGAAGTTGAAAATTTAACGTAGGGTAGCTATTCCCATCCAGTTGTATGGGTTAGGGTTAGTTTGAATTATCGTCGCATTAAAGCTACACACAAGTGCTATTGGAAACGGGATTCGTAATTTAGAACCACAGTCAAGTTACGAGCCGACACGTGAGTAGGTACCCAATGCAACTTTTAAGGGCGACATCGTACGCAGCGGTGGGAATTTGGAGGATATTTAAAGTGCCCTTCCTCTATACGGGGTATTATTCGTCGGACATTTTTTGGCTGCACGAGCCGTTCATAGGTCTGCAGTTATTTTGGCGATGCCCGGACCTGAACCTGGGACCTACCGCATGCAAGACGAAAGTCTTTACCGACTGGGTCCCCCAGCCCTATCGAGTTGTATGAAATATGAAGTGGAATGTTTACCACATTTGAGCAGTTTCGTTTTGCGCTAATTGTGAAATATAAACAGGCCATTATAACATATAGCTGTTCTGGCAATTTGAATAGGGCCCTATGGGAAAGCCCTCAAACTCCGGAAGGGCCTGGATAAAATCAACCCCTCATATCAGAATGGGAGGAGATTATAATATCCTGATGGAGTGGACCACAGTGGAGGGATCAATTGGTATAAAATAAAAGTTTACATAAAAAAACCTACTAATTAGGGTTATTAAGGGTGCACCCGTGCAACGCCGGGTTTATAAAGCTAGTTGTCAATAAAAGAAAGCCTAATATCACAATAAAATCATTCAATGTGTTTACTGTTGAAGTTGAATTATCGCTGCACTAGAGCTACATAAGGGCTATTAGCGACTTGCGTCGAAATTAGAACTACAGTCAAGTGGCCAGCCAACACTTGAGTAGGCACTCAATGCAACTTTTTATGGGCAACATTGTATGTATTTATTTTATGTTTAAACTTATTTTGGTAATGCCTAGACCAGAACCTTAGAAGTTTAACGTGCAAAATCGAGCACTTTTCGACTAGGCTCCCAAGCCCCCTTTTGAATTTGAGCTTATTTTTCTGTTAAACAACTATTGTACCAATATTCTATTTTGACTTCATATAATACTTCACATAATAACCATATTTGTTAAAAAATTTTAATCAAACTTATTTCAAAATTAGAGACTAATGCTTCCGAACTTATTAACCCTTTCAGTCGCAGTGATGCTATTTGCCATCATCATGTTTCTGATCATATTTAAAAAATAATAATAGGGCTGACATCTATTGGGATTAATAAAAAAATATTTTCTAATAGAAAAAAGTTTGAAGAATCGAATGATGTGCTTTTGGATATCATAAATGGCTATAGACGTTCAGAAAAAAAATTCTAAAATGATGCCAAATTGTCATTGGGACTGAGAGGGTTAAATATTAGCTCACTTTGCAAGTCAGAAGCATGGATTGAAATCTCGATATCAGCTGAGAAGTTCCCATTGAGATTCTCATTTCGCCACTTGTTGCAATAAGTTCTTGGGACTCGTCAGACAACACTTCAAAATCAGCTTCTTTGGTTCGAAGCTCTCCGAGTAATGCCTGAAACATGGCAGAATTTCAAAATATTATAGCTGTACATATCATATAGAAGTTTTCAAAGTAGAGGCACATTAACCTTATTCTGCACAAACCAAAAGTAAACATGTTCCCTGGTTGTATTTCATCACATTTTAAATTCTTTGGATCGAATTTTCTCCAAACGCCTTAAGATTCATTTTCTGGTAAATAGGAGAAGATGCATGTTTTGAAAGATAACTTATCATATTTTGATGAAACGTGCATGTTCGTTCCTGTTCAACTATTATCTCAGATCTATAATACATACAATAGATAATTAAAATGCTGTTATGTAGGGCTACTTCCACCAGTATGTGGGTTTTATGAAATCATAACAGTTCTTATATCTGTGGAACAAAGTTAAATTTAATCATATATTTGCTTTTTGTGACACATAGTTTAAAACTATTTACATGAGTTTAAGTAGTTACCACTGGCTAATTCATACTACTTTTTAGCACACAGTTAAAATGGTTAACTTTTTCTTTCCAACTAAGGTATAAGAACGAACCATTACATTTTACCCCAATGGTACAGTATAACCAATGGAAAAGAAAAACAAATATGTTAGTCACAACTTTGCAAATCTCCAATTTTAAACGAAAACTTTTAATTTACAAGTAGCTATGTTGTAGGAGTTAATTTTTTACTTAAGTTCTTAAAAAAAACCCACCTTAAAACTACAAAATATACATTACAATTGAAGAGCTTAGTGGAAGAATGTACTATGCAACATTCTTGAACAAATTTAGATTTTTGAGTCAATGAACAAATCATTTCCTTCTTTAATGAAAACTAGTTTATATTTTTTACCGTTTGCAAGTACCGTTTTAATGGATCTATAGTGCAAACTAAAAACTTTAAAGCTAATTTTAATCTTTTTTCACATACAGTTTAGAATAATTCTAAAATTACAAACAAATATCGTAAAAATACTAGCTGCATTTTGGAATCTTTTTAGTGACTTTTAAAAAACGTTAAATGCTTTGCTAGTATTTTTCTGGTATCTTTTTGTAAATTTAGAATTAAATGGTATTTTTTCGTAGTGTTTTCTCCTAAAACCGGTGGCAACTCTGTTGAAAGACATGAAAACAAAACCGCAGAGCTATTGCCAGACCCACCATGAAACAACCGCATTGCATAAAAACTCTTAAGAAACATAAAATTACTAAAAATATACAGTGCGTCTAATAATTTGGCCAGGGACTGTAGTTCGTTATTCCACTAAGTTCTTCAATCATGAGTAACAGTAACACATGCATAAAAAAAAAAATCGTAACCAATTACAGGCAATCTTACTTTGTCAGGAAGCTTCTCTTTGTTAGAACACAAAAGAATGGTTGATTTATTATCCGAAATCTCTTCCAAGGATGTCTAACATGATCAACGAGCCACCAAAGATGCATTGAAGATTAACATGCAGAGTGAAACAATAAAACGGTTAGGCAAACTAAAACTAATTGAACTACAGTTACCTTCACCAGCTATGCCTACATACATGCAATAATACACAAGCTTTATAATAAAATAGTGATAGTATAAAAAAAATATATATGGTGATCGTATAATAAGAATAACATGCAGATAAAAAAAATACTAAATAACAACTATACAAAACAACAACAATATAAAACACAAAAAATGTACATGGAATACACAATATATAGTAAAAAAATTTAAAACTGTGCAACACATCATGCAAAAAATAAGTTCACATATATTAAAATACTCAAAGGTACTTTTAAAAATAATACATTTTGTTATTCACCAAGTAAAAGAAAACCATAAAACAATGAATATTTTGAATGTGGGTAAACATGCAACTTTAGTTGTATACAAATTGAGCAAAAAAAAAAAATCCATAAGCTTAACCCACTAATGCTCAAATAATTCATCTTCCTTGTAAATAAGAAACACATATAGTATTAATGTGCAGTATTAAACATTTTAAATAAAAAAAAAACAAAGTACAAAAATTATAATAAATTAGGAAATTATTATTTTTTAAAATTTCTTTTTTAAAATTGTATTTTAAAGAAAAAAGGTTAATAATTTGTATTAACTAGTCAATAAAAAATGATTTTACTAATTTTTAATGCAGCATTTAAGTTTAATTAAAGGAGATAATTTTAAATTCCATCAATTCCATTATTTTAAGAAACACTGCAATATAAAACTATGTTATAATAGTTAATATATTAGTTGTATTGGTAAAATATAAATTTATGAACCTTTTATGATGGTAGTGAACTTGAGTGGGTTAAGATTTAAAAATGGAATTCACTGATTTTAGTGGTGACAGTAAATACATTGATGGTGCAACAGATTTTTTGACCTACACCAATTTTATATTTGCCCAAATGCAAAACCATCTCTCATGTGTGTGTGTGTGATAAGTACGCCATAAATCATAATATTGTCTCTTAAACTCAGAATTGGCCCCAATAAAGAGGAAATGCAGTAAAAAAAATTGTGACACTATCAAAATAGCCATTGAAATTAGTGTCGCTTTTGAAAATGCTCAGAATATATTAGGGCGATTTCCAGTTTTTGTTCTGTTTGCATGTAGTTTTTATTTATTTTTTGGTCTTGTAATAATAAAGATTACTAATATTAAAAAAAAACTAAGTAACGTTGGTGTAAATCAGTTAATCAACACCACCTGTTATTAAAGTTAACAAAATTATACATTAGAAAGCATTAACAGAAAAACATAAAAAAAACTAATAAAAATTAAAAAAAAAAAAACTTTCAGTTTAAAATGCATGCACATGCAAAATCAAATTCCATAAAACCACAACACAAAAAATACAACCCTGCAAAGCAAACCCCACCAATACATGCAACAAACAACACTTATAAAGTTAATCCACCTGAAATTTGTCCCTCTGTTCCACTTTTTCTTCCACAGTCGTTTTCAAGTTGAAATCTTTTATTCTTTGCTCCATGCTTTCCAGCCAGCCAGTCACAGCATTGCATTTCTCATCAAACGCCTCCCATTGCTTGAACTTTTCGGTCATGTCTCTTAAGGCTTCGTCAGCTTTAGTGGAAATATCTTGGTACCTTTTCTCAAACGCTGCATGGCTCTTTGTCAGTTGCTCATAGTCCCTCGGCGAGATAGTCTGAGATAACTGCTGGATGTGCTTTCCGTAAAGATCGATCTTTGACAGACCATCAGGCAAATGCTGTTTCAGCTCCTAAAAAATATAATTTTGTCCTGTTACTCTGAAAAGAGATCAAGAAATTTGGGAATTCTAAATAAAAAAAATAGTGAATTTCTGGAGCAGCTTTATTAATTATGAAACTAAAACTGTTAAATAATTTCTTGACTATTTTTATATGTATGACATATATATGTCTAAAAAAATGTCTTTAAAAGGTTAAGACCTCAACAACATATTCAATTTTATAATTTAAATTACTCCTTTAATATCTCTAATACAAGCTAAGGATTTGAAATGGCCTGCTGGTTTAATTTACTATACTTATTGTTGCTGATATTTTGTCAAATAATACACATTAGTATTTTTTAGAGTAAAATAAGAAGTGAACACACCCTCAACTTTTCTTCTTTGTCTTTTAAAACCGTTCTGTTCCCAGCAAAATCAGAACACAGAAGCAATTGTTCTTCACTTTTTTGACACCATTCCTCACAAAGTTCTTTCTGATCTTGACACTGTTGATGCATACCAGACAAACGTTCCATTTTTTCCAAGCGCTCCTAGAGTATTTTTTTTAAAAATATGTAAGTAAGCTTTAATAAAAAAATCAAATAAGAAACAAAATGCAGCAAATTTTTGAATTAAATAGTTAAAAAAAAATATTTTCTAAATATTTGCTTTAATTTACTTTCAGTTAAAATTTTTAATAATGCATCATAAAAAAAATAAAGTTTCATTTGCACAGAATTTTGCATAAAAGCAAACACCAACTTTAGCCAATAATTTATAACCTTATTTCAATTGCATTCTAACTTTTAGGCTCAATATAATTTTAAATAAATTAGTGGTGTCTTTAAAGTGATAAACAACCTAAAGAAACCTTTGGAAACAAAACTAAAATTAGATATATAAAAGACATTAGACATAAGTGAAATCAGAAATTCTTAAAAATGTACCTTGATGTTTAAAGAAACTTTGTCAAATCTTGCCGTAGCCTCAAGAATAGATAAGGGCAAGTCCTCTTCTTTCATTAAAGGAGCCACCGATTGGACCTTTGATTGCAGAAGATCCAGTTGTCGCTTATGGGGTTCGGTTTCTTGATTTAGAGCCTAAAAGTAATAAATATTATACCTTTTAAAAAGTCCAACTCATGGTTAAGCAACAGATTATTTAGTTTATTTTAATTTAATCTAACTATTTAAATTTAACTATTATTTTGAGGGAAAAGATTCAGTTTATAACTTGTTTCAGCTCATCGAAAGCATATGGTCATTTCACAAGGCTTTATCTGAGCACATCCATTAGTCTGAATACAGGGTTCCAGCCAAAATGAAATGTCCCAAATTCATGACTGAAAATTAACAATTTTCATGACTCCAGGAATCGGACCAAAAATAAGAAAAATTTCAATTTAAGTCATTATGAAATTTGATGTGCAGTGCATTATCTCCTAAAATATACTTTTATAATGTAATATACTTTATGTAAATATACTTTAGTAATAAAAAATATTGTAATTACAATTACTTTAAAATTGAAATTCCAAAAGCTTTGTAATGGACATGATTCAAGTCTTGAGAGTGACAACAGTTCCACACGAATGTAAATAAGGTCTTGATTGGTTAATCAATGCCAAAACAAGATTATTATTGTGACTATAAGTACAGAATACTGCTTTTGGCTGGTCAATAATAGTATCTAAAAATCTGGTTTCGACTATTTTCTTTAAAAAAAAATGGCTTTGACTATTAATTTTCTTTTGAAACACTCAATGGTTACAACAAATTAGAAAGTGCAGTAAGAATAAGTGTTTTAAAAAAAATTACTATTCTTTTTTGTAGATACAGTAAAAGCCCGTTTATCCGGCTCTCGATTAACCGGAAAGCTCAAATATCCGGAAAATTTCAAATTCCGATTTGGCGACGGAACTTAGCGATAAAATTGAATATTTTTCGCCAAAATTGCGATTTCTCGCCAAAAACTTTTCAGATTTTTTTTCCAAGAAAACATTTCGTTTGGTGACAACATTTGGCGCAAAAAGTGTTTTTGGTTTACATTTTAAAATATCCTACTGGTTTTAGACCATGGGTTGGACGATTTATGTATTTAGATTTTTAGCATTTGAAAGTAACGATTGATTTTTTTCTTAATTAATAAATATATTAATATTTTTTAACCAAAATATTGTAGTCTATTATATATTAATATAAATGCAACATCGCCTATTTGCATATAAGATACAGCCATTATCTCGTATTTTCCGAAAAAATCGGCATTTTTGGTAACACTATTTGGCGACTTCCGATTAACCGGAAAATTCGATTATCCGGAAGAGTCGATTTCCCTAGCATTCCGGATAAACGGGAGTTTACTGTACTATCATTGATCTTAGATGTATGTGCTTCTCTATGGAGATCTTATTCACTTATTACTTTTTTCTATAATTGGAACAGTTGGAAATAAATTTATAATATATACTTTATTACCGAAACAAATTTTGAAAAGGTTTGGTTCTATTTGTATAATGCTGCATTTGATCTACAGAAATATTCAAAGGAAACAAAAAAAATAAGGGTTTAAAAATATTGCTACCTTGTATTTTATTAATCTAGGAGCTATGTCTTGAATTAAAGGCAGATTCAAATCATCAGATGCAAGTGTTTTTTCAGCTGCTTCCATCCAATTTAACATCTAAATGACAAAATAATAATAATAATAGGTTTTAAAACTTAGTAACTTAAAAAAAGATGTCAAAAAAAAATAGCAGAGATATCTTAGTAAATTATACAGTCAAAGAAAAAAACTAAAAAGGGGGGACTTTTTTAAAACAAGACATAATAAATATTAATGTTTTAAAAAAAAACATCTTATGAGATGTATATTTAAATATAAACAACTGCATATTGATATACAAATAAAAATCTGTTAATTTATAGAAGAACAGCATTAAGAACTAGAGAACAAAATTAAATAATTTAGTTAAAAAAACCTCAAATATTTTTTCATAGAAGAGTGAAAAAAAATTTCAGCTAAAAAAACAGAAGAATCTCATCCATGGGATATGCTATAAAAATATTTAAATGGAGAATGAATACAATTGAAAATGTTTCAATTACCAAACAAAAAAGCACAACTAAAAGCATATAACTTTTAATACAACCTTCATTTTGAAAAACCGCATTTAAATAATAATTTTAATTATATTGCGGTAAAAAATAACAAACTAACACATTAACTTCATATGACTATTCAGTTACAATTAAGTTTGCGACACAATTCATAAATATAGAAACAAATTGTCTTACATGCTTAAATGAATCTTTAAAATTGATCCAGTGTTGGTTAAGAGCATCCAGCTGCCTCTGAACTTCTAATACATTGTTTGAAAACAAGTCAAACTTATCTCTCAGTTCTCGCAATCTTTCACGAATTGATTCTCGTCCAGTGGTTGCAGTATCTTGGTATAAACGCTCTCCACTTTGAACAGTTTCTGTTAACAGTTGTTGCCCTTGCAATTTATCATTGACTAATACCTAAAATACACAAATTTTACTTTATAATCATGAAACAGAAAAATTAGTTGTTAACATTAAAGCTGCAATGTATTAAGAAAACTTGTTTTAAAAAGTATACACATAATTTAAAATACTTAACACATCTTTAGAAAAGAAAATTTCTTTTCATTGTCAATCATTATTTTTTTAAATACTTAAAAGATTTTATGATACTCAAGAAAGTTATATTTAAAAAGAATAACTGACTTTTACTTAATTTAGAAAAAAGTTTAC
The DNA here is from genome assembly GCA_019343175.1 of Oedothorax gibbosus. Classification (NCBI taxonomy): domain Eukaryota; kingdom Metazoa; phylum Arthropoda; class Arachnida; order Araneae; family Linyphiidae; genus Oedothorax; species Oedothorax gibbosus. The sequence goes on along the minus strand of CM033277.1, from coordinate 41,086,599 downwards.
CAACTGTTTTGTAATATAAAAAAAAATTAGATAACCATGCAACTTATCAAACCTGAAGTTTTATCATGCTTTGTTCCAAGCTTTCTTCTGTCTCTAACTCGGTTAAAACTTTTTGTCCAGCAGTAAGCCAATCAGAAAATTCTTTTGCTTTTTGCTCAAATGACCTATGGTCTTGAACAATTACTTCCCAGCGATGCAAAAGAGTCTAAAAAAATATTTACAGTGAATTTTTTTTCAGCAGAGTGAACTTAGACACTTCATGTTTTATAACAATTATTAATAAAACATCTTTGTTATCGTAGTAAAAAACATAATTGCACATAAAATAATAAGCAATTTTCAGTAATATTGAAATATTATTCGTTACAATAAAATTAAATGATTTATATGAATTCCTACTAAGTCTTAAATTGTTAAGAACAAGAAGTTCATTTGGAAAAATATCTTCAGTAAGTTTAATAACATTTATAAAAGTTAAAGTTCAAACGTATAACTAAGTAAGCTTAAAACTTTTATTTAAAGAAAACAAACACTTGCACATGTAACAAACATGCACAAAGTTAAAATAATAAAAAATTATTATCACTCAAAAATATATTATTACCAAGCATAAATACTTAATATGAATTGAAAACCAGGAAATTCCAGTAAAATTATATTAACTTCAAGACTCAAAAGATTTAACTAATACTATCAATGATTTTTCCTTACTTACCTTAGCTAAGGAGACCATGTTTTGATATCTGACATTAAGTTGCGACACTTCAAACTTGATACTCTCAACCCCAGAGGAGTGTGTTAATGAATGGGCTTCATCAGTTAAACTATCTAAATCTTTCTGACAAGACACAACTTTTTCGTTTATATCCTATAAAACAATATGACATAAATACACTGGGGAAAAACTAGCTATGGGGTTGTTTCATGGAGGATCTGGCAATAGCTCTGCGGTTTTGTTTTCATGTCTCTTGAATTACTGTTATTTTGGTATTCAGGAGTGAGTTTTCGAAGAGAATATTTTAGTTGTTAATTTTTTTAAATGCCAACTTCTTGCTGTGCTGTTGGCTGTTCTAATCATTTATTAAAGAAAAATTGCATAGAAAGAAAAGTTTCATTTCACCGATTTCCGCATTCCCATTCCGAATACCAAAACAACAGTAATTCGAGAGACATGAAAACAAAACCGCAGAGCTATTGCCAGATCCTCCGTGAAACAACCCAATTAGTCAATTATTACTGTCAATTGTGGTATTTATGTTCTAACTTTAAAAAAAAAACCTAATCATGAATAAGGTATTTATTATAATGTATTTGCAATAATACATGAATCTATTGTTACTTTAATAAATAATCATTTCAAAGTTATATTTAAATAAAATGTGTAATATAATAACCTAGGAAATGGGCAAAAAATTATGGTTGTGTCCTCTGATTTAATTTTAAAATCAATTTTAAAAAAATCTCATATTTGTTTAGAAAGTCAGAAGTCTTAATTTTTGAATAAATTATCTAAAAATCATTTCCAAATGAAAAAAGTAGAATATCAATAAAAATAGATAATTTATAAAATTTAAGTTTATAAGTAATAAGACTGGTGCATAAAATATAGGTAAAAACATGTCCAACACATAGAAGGTTAAATAGATTCTTACTTATTAAAAAATAATACAGAAACACCTATTTTCTTAAATCACTAAGCCCTACATTCCATTGGGATAACCTCAAAACTAATTTAAATATTTGTTAGAAATGAGCTATATATGTTTACTTTATAAACTGTTTCTAATATTAACGATAAAAATACTTTGATTATCGTAAACTGTGCTTCCTTTTCCTCTAACGTTGATTGCAGCTGAGGCTTCTTAAATTCAGCATCCACATCTTTGAACCATTTATTGAGGGTTTCAATGTTCTTCTCGAAGCTTGACCACTGCTGAATAACATTCTCCAAATTGCATTTGCTTTCCATCAGAGCTGTATTGTACTGGCTCCAAGAATCTGAGAGCTCCTTCATCTCATGCTGGATAATTTCGCAACCATGACTACTGGTGTTTTTGCAAACCAACATGCAGAGTTTTTCTAAGTCAGCTAACATTTTCTTGCCTTCTGGTTGTTTACTAATCAAATCCTAAATGGAAAAAAAAATCTATTGAAAAAAATCGTTACAAATAAAAAAAAAATTTACAGCAGGTCAAAAGTACTTTGTAACAACATAAAATAAATCTAATATTTAAAAAAAAGCTACCAAAGATGTCTTAATTTGCATGTAAATCGTCACAACACTTACTTTCAAAATGCCAACACGACTCATAATAGCTGCTTTTTCACCAGTTGTATCTTTACATTCCTGAAGTTTGACATAACAAGTGGACAAGAACTCTTGAAACTTTCTGCAGTTATCAATGTACTTTTGATGATCGTTTATGCTACCTTTCAAATTTCCTAAGAGACCCTGCAACATAACAATAACAAATATGTCATATAAAATTAAAATCTACAAACTTTATAAAAGAGAAAATACTAATTTGCCCCATTTTTTTAAACTCCGAGTTGAACCGAATTAAGTGTACAGAAGAGAGTCAGAAAACTCTTGACCCAAAAATCTGCCAAGTTCACCGATCTGAACAGAATTGCAATTGTAAAAATTGGGAATTTGTAACATTTATTTTAATAGCAAAAAATATAGTGGAAAGGAAAGAATTAAGGAATTTCTCAGTGTTAATAAAGCTATAATGTTACTATTTTTGTAAATTAGATCAAAAACTTTTTAATTGATATTAATTTTGTATTTTTCACAGCAGATACCAATTTTTTTTTGTCGTGTCCATGAGAGTCGAACTCTATATGTGTCCGTGAATTTTGATAATTTGGTGCGGGAAACATAGCCTCTAACTTCACCTGTGAGCTGAGGGCAATTCTGGAGGCACTAAATATCTATAAGGCCCTTCCCACTTCCAAGCAGGCAAAAGGCCTAGCAGATACCAATGATTTTGCTCATAATATAAAATCTGCCACATCTTGAAATCTACACAGGGACCTCTCCAATACAATGGAGTGCATATTTTTCACCCTCTAACGTAAGTGTATAAAGCACTTCTACTTATTTAATTCTTACCTCAGACTTGGCACACATAGCATTATACATGGTCTTGACATCCTGGATATACGAGGGAATTGTATTGTCACCAGTAACAGACATCAGTTCACTGGCTTTATCACACACTGTATCCAATAACGGCCTGTGGGAGAGAATATCTTGGTGTATGACCTGGAAAAAAATTTGCATATAGAATTATTAACAAAAACTGTTCTTCATAAATATTTCAGAATCCCAATATTTTGGTGTGATACTTTATAAAATGTTTAGGTACTAAAAAGTTTAATTTAATATTTAAATTATTAAATAAAAATTATTTATTATTATTTATAAATTATGCTAGTATATTATATCATTTGTTACAAACACTTATGGGGAGCAAGCTCAAGTTTTAAGTGGTTCAACTTAAGCCATCAAACATAAAAAATATAAAAATTCATGCCTTATTCAACCATTTTATTTTTTTGTTCCATATTAATACACATAGACTATTTTTTAAATGTTTTAAATAGCTTAGAAAAATGAAATTGCCATATGGTTGTAAAAAGTATAGTTGTAAGTCAATAAAGATTAAAAAACAATTTAATGTCTGCGAAAAAAGTTTGTTATAGTTTACGGTTTCTTCTAAATGAATACTTTTTGCTATAGTTATTAGAAAAATGCTTCTCACTTTTTGGCTCTGTAGCTGGGCTCTTTTCTCTTGAAGAGTGGATTTGGGTTCCGTGTGCTGTTGCACAGACAAACCCACTTCCTGCAGCCACTTGGACAACCTTTCTTGACCTTGGGAAAATGAGATTAGTTTTTGGAGGCAGGAATCGACAGCTCGCAGAGAACCATTGCACCTTTCTTGGAGAGATTCCCACTGTTTCTGGAGATTTCTATAAAATATGAAAGAACTAATAAAATACATATTTAGGTGTTCCCAGTTTATCTTTCTATTGCTTACACTATGCATATAATCTATCGATTTGCACGATACAATGAATATAATATATGCACTTCATGTATAAAGTGCCGAAATTAGTCAATATAAAATCTATAAAAGCCAAAAGCCTGAATACTAAAATAATAAGGTGTTACCAGTTTATCTTTCTATTGCTTACACTATACATATATTATAATATATCGATTTACACGATACAATGAATAAATATATGTACTTCATGTATAAAGTGCCCAAAATCAGTCAATATAAAATCTATAAAATCCTTAGTACTAAAATAAAATTTAAATAATGTTTAGATGTTTGCACAACTTTAAAGCACCTAAATGGTAGGAAACGAATTTAGATGGAGTCATCATTAAAAGACAATTATATTTGAATTTAAGTTCACTGCATTGTGGGTGTCACAGTAATAAAAAGCCTTAAAAATTTGCACACAAAAATCGATAATTTTTTTTACAAACCTGATTCAGATGATAAAAAAAAAGAATAATTTGCATTGAATTAGTCTAACATAAAACTACAAGTACTTTGGATGAATTAGTATGGAACCAATTTTCTGATAATTTGTATTTTATATTATGCTGGAGTTATTCAATTCCTTACTCCAAATCTTACTAAATAAGTTTTCAAACAGACAAATGAACAGAGCTGTATTAATAAGCAGTGTGAATTTACAAGACCTTTACCTGATATTTTGCCTGATAATTTCCCTTCCTTCTGGAGAAGTGGAGGAATAAAGTTTTTCACCCAATTCTATCGTAGTTTCAATGTGGTACAGATTTTGAGAGAGTTGGTCACTTAATGTCTGAAATAAAGGTAAAACTTAGCATATTTGGTAAATAGCCAGTGAACTGTACCCACTAATTTTTAATGTTATTTTTTTAAGTTAATGGTTAAAATCCAGCAGATTTTTTTAATATAAAAATGAAATTATTTGGTTTATCATTGAACAAGTAAATTTGTAACAGAAACTGTCACTTAGAACTGCTCTACAAATATTCATACACTTAAGAAAAAGACTCCAACAAAGCAAATTAAACTTTTTAAATGTCCAAATTAAACTATTTTTCAACGAAAACTTAATAACTATTTATTGTTTGATAAATTAATTTGTATTTCGAAGAAAAATTATGTAGCATTGCTCACACTAAAAAAAAGTTAACATTTCATATCAGCATACAAAATAAAAACTATCACATTCAATACATTACTAAATTTTTAAAAAAATACATTTAAAAACAAAATACAATGAAAAAACCTGACCAAAAGGAATAATTAGTATTAAAACATTCCTTATTCATTAATAAATGCTTAAATATAAATTAAAAATTACATCTGCTTTTTAAAATAAAAAATATATATAGAATCACGATGGATACAACATGAAAGTTGCACATCAACCTATTAATTTACTTTTAAGTAAAAAATTAAGGTATTAAAAATACTTTACTATTAAACAGCTTCAATAATTTTGTTTATTAAAATGAGTACCTCTAAGAAAGCCTTCCTTTCCTGTAGAACAGTCATGTCACCAAACAAAACCGAATTTTCTTCCAATTTCTTTTCTGGTTCCTCTAGCCATTTTAGGACTTCTGACAGTTTTTTCTCAAAGAATTCATGTTCTTTAACGTACAATTCCCATTTTCTTATTGAATCCTTAAAGTAAATTAAGCAAATATATTCCATCAAGTATCCAGGATTAACATTAATAAACTTTTTGAATTTAAAAATAAATGTTAAATACCTTTGCTGTGTTTTTTAAGCTTTGATACTTGTTGAGAATTCTTGATATTCTTGACACTAAGGTGGTGTCTCCTCGCAAGGCATCAATCTTGGCATTTAGTGTGGAAATCTCAGCTTGCTTAGCTAATATTTCATTCTCCAAATTCTAAAATACAAAGTTGTTATCTCAATTAAAAGTTTATGTGACAGAAACACAAAAAAATAATAATTCAAAATACAAAAAATTCCTCATTTGCATTATTAATAACTGCATGCATACAAAAGTAAATATTTTATCTATATCGTCAGTTAATGACAAAACCATGAATGTGCAAAAACACATATGGAAAACTGGACCCTCCGTTTTCAAAAACCTCCATCCCTAGAATTTGCATATTCGTAGTTTTGTCATTTGATCGTCGATATTATAAGGAACAAAACCTTAATAATCTTGTCTCTCTAAAAAATTAAAGTAAAAAGATACACATTTGTAGAAAACTAAACCACACAAGCAAAACAAGTATACTACATATTACAAGAATTCTGCATTCCAAGCCCTTTAAATTCTTTGGTTTCATAACACAACATCATTAAAAGTCTATCTAGCAATACAAAATCACTAAAATAAATTGCTCAAATTCTAAAAAAAATGAAAGCCACACCTTTAGTATTAAATGACCAACCTTAACATTTTGCAACTGTCCCTGCTTTGCCTCCAGAGTGCTCTTGAGGGCCTGTTCTCTTAGAACGTGCTCCTTTATGGACACCCACTCTTCCAGATTAGCGAGGTCACCTTCGCAGGTTCCTCTGTCCTGGACAGCTTCGTTTATGCTGTCGTGGGCGCTCTTGCACTGGTTGAGGAAAGTCCTCCACTGGTCTTTCAGATCGTTGAGTTCGTTTTTCAGAATCTGATGACCTTTGGGGTCAGTGTGAGAGAGAACCTCCTGAAGTTGGTGTTCTAAATTGTCGAGTTTGGGTTGTCCTTCTTCCAATGAAGTGAGAACTGTCTGCAAAATAAAACTTAGTTGTAAATTGGGCTCACATTTAAAAAGAAACAAAAAAAAGCAATTTATTAAATTTTATAACCCCCCAAAAAAATTCTAGATTAATTTGTAATAAACTTAGTTTTAAAATGTACTTGAGTTTAATAGGGGCATTTAAATTAATATTGTCGCATGGAAATCAAGAAGCTATTTATACTAACTTATTTTATTAAAATATAAATACAGACAGGATACAAGTTGAAGAACAGACTCCAAATGTTCTAAATAATAATTTACATAATAAATTGAATTACACTGTGCTAGTATTCAAACCCACAATCTCCAGAAAATTGGTTTCGTAGGCCAATACTCTACTGCTGTTCCACAGGTCTGCTTGTGAATAGCACAAATATTTGCATAAATAATCCTGTGGCGTAAAACAAATCCATTGACTAAATTTAAACTAAACTTAGGTTACGTTAGAACACCCCCCATAGAGTTTTGCCGAAGGCTAAGTAAAAAACACAAAACTGCTACCCAGTTTTTACAAAGTACACTTCAAAATATGACATAGCATTCTAAATATATATAAAGACATAAAAATTTCTTACTGATAATGACACAATTTTTATTTTCAAACTTTCTGTGTCACCCTGATCTATGCCAGTATCAACAGCTGCTTTCAATGATATTAACCAATCTTGAAACTGTTCTAAATTTGCAGAATAAGCTTCATGTTCTGTCACATGTTTGTCACATGTCTGAACACGATCCTATTAAAAAAAGTTTTCAAATGTAGGACTTCAACAAATAATAAGTTTACAAGTATTTAAAGCCTTTCACGCACATTGTGCATTCAAAATAACATCTATTGTAGAGTAAGTATTTATATATAGAGTATTTATAAAAATATTAATGAACATTTTTCATGCTTTTACAGTCAAACTAAACTAGTTAATAGCAAGAGCTGATTTAAGGAGAACCCGAACTTACCAAGGAAACAGTAATATTTGGTTGGATCAATCGTTGTCTATGGAGCGAAAATCTCTTGATATGAGCAAGTCTCAGATTTAACGAGTAAATGTTAGGGCCTTCATGCTCATTATAAATGACTGACTTTACCATATAATTCGAACATCAAATTAAATAGCAAAAATATCACTTAATCATTAAACAGGAGATCTACTATCCAGATAAAGAAACTATACGTAATTTCAGTTTTATGACTTCGGTCAAAGAAAAAGTAATTTTATGCCAACAAGTGTAATAGTTTTTTTTTTAAATTTTAAATGCAATACTATATATCGATACAAACTAGATGCAAGAAGGAAATGGGTATACTACCTTTGCAGCAGATATTAAATTATCATACTGTGATTGAAAACTTTCTACATTATGTTTGGGGGCCGATTCTGGTAGAGTTGATGCCTTGTCTTTCATTTTGGATATGACTGCTTGATACGCCAGAATACCTTGTGCCATAGCCTACAAGTAATATAAATAAATTTACCAAGAAAAATTTACAATTTGTCACATTCAATTTTTTTAATGTAACCCATATGTCAGCAGAGATGCAATTTTTTAGGAAAGTAAGCTTAAGTTTTGCCTTCTGATTGTATTTTAAGTGACTTTCAAAAAGAAAAGTGATAACTCTGCTGTTGTGCTTCGTTTCACTTAAAACATGTGTCTATTGATGAAACTTTAAAATGAGCATAATTTTATTTTTTTTAAAAATCATATGTGTTACATAAGTTCCTTTCCACATGAAAAGTACAATATCAATTTCCCCTATTTGGTTCTTGAATCATGAGCCGTTCTTTCAACACATACCTTAAATCCTTGTAGTTGTAATTTCTTCTCAGCCAGAGTTGGTTTAAGTTGTACTTCATTTCCTAGTTGACTAGATAATTCACTTAACCAAACACCAACTTGTTTACAACTAAATAATAAAAAAAAAAACATTCATCTCATTATAAATGGTGGAAAGAAAAAAGGACATATAAAGTAAAGCAATAAAAATTGGGATACTTAAAAGAAAACAAAATAAAAAAAATTTTAGAGGTAGGAAAAAATAAGCAAAAAAAAGTTAATTCAATGTTTAAAAAATCCACTTTTCTGGTTTATAGCATAAACTCTGCATACACAATCATATATTCAGAATATTTGATGTAACATAAATAAGTTTATTCTAGCATATGTAATATCATTGAATTTTTAGCTGAGAAGCAAGCATGAGTACTTTTGTACTTCATGTGAGCAAAACTCTCCATATGAAATCTTTGGATACAAACATAATTTTTTGCAAAAAGTACACAGTATACACAATTAAAGGACCACTGTATCCACAGTTAAGGGTTACCACTGCAAATATTCTGTTTAGCCGCGGCTCACATTTTTGATGATTTTATCATTTACACACTGCGAAATGGAAAAAGTACCCAACCGTTTGAAAAAGCTGTTGGTACAGCAACAGAATTTAATCTACAGAAGTTGCAACATCATCATCTCTCAAATACAAGTGCTTATTCTGTATTAAATAGTAAAAAAGAAAGTTTTTCTCATAAGAAAATCTACTGTTGTTGTTGCTGATCCCTGTTACCCAGCAGAGCTAGACCAGGTCTATGATATTGCACACTCTCAAGAAATCAATAACCAACAATGATCATTCAAGAAGATCTTCTTTATCGAGTCCCAAGCACTCAAAGATGTGCTCTAGAGTGGCTTGGCCTTTGGAACACTTGGCACAATTTGGGAATTTCTTTTCTTTATTGTTATACAGTGCTGCACAAAAGTTTAGGCACAGACGCAATTCATGAAAAAATAGTCAATGTTTACTATTTTTCAGTAGTTTTTTTTTAAATATATATTCTTTAGGCAGCATGAAAAATAGGGTAAAAAATTGTTCCAAAAAATATAAATACATTTAACTTCCATCAACAAATTAAAAATTTCATAACTTTCCTTGCCACAAAAGTATAGGCACACGTTTCAGTTTTATGCAAATTCTCTAGAGAAAGTGATTGTGTCATCAAAGGGGAGGGTTTTTAAGTTGCTTTAAAAGGTTGAAGGTAATTTTCAATGGTTAGAACTATTCGGAATTCAACTGAATTTTCGAATGAAGAGATTATAAGGATATGGACATTAAAATTCAGAAGTAAATCTGTTTCTGATATTTCTACTGAATTAAAGCGTTCGAAGCAAGGTGTTTATAGAGTGTTAGCACATGGCGATCAATATCAACCAAAATCGCGGTCTGGAAGACCTCGAATCTCCAGCAAACAAGAGGATAGACAAATAAGAAAATTGGCTTCAGACAAACATTGCTCTTCAAATTAAATTAAAAGCCTGATTGTGGCTAAATTTTCCCGTGAAACTTTCAGGAGGTGAATCAAGGAATCTGGATACTTGATAAAATCCAAGCTGAAGCGGAACCCTAGCTTGCTATCTCATCATAAAATGCAAGACTGCAACGGGCTCAACAACACATGGCTTACAGCGACAAATGGCTGCAAGTGATCTTCAGCGACGAAAAATAATTGGACCTAGATGGTCCCAATGGGTATGGCTACTACTGGCATGATTTACGTAAAGATCCCAGGATCTAATTTAGCCGGCGTCAAGGTGGTGGTTTGGGAGTCAGGTAATGGTTTGGGGAGGTTTTCGATTCAACGGCTAGACTTCCTTAGCCTTAACCAAAGGAAATCAAAACTCGGGAGACTAAAATGCAACTATAGACAACAACTTAATGTCTTATGGGAAGATTTTAGGCGGCCAAATTGGAAATTCCAACAAGATAATGCCTCTATACATACATAAAGGTAAACTAAAGAGTGGTTTAGAAACAGTAATATAACAGTTCTTGATTGGTCTGCTTACACTCTGGACCTTAATCCCACCGAAAATGTTTGGCGAATCCTTACTAGAGTAGTTTATGCCAATTGCAAACAATATTCCCCCGTTCTGGAGCTAAAGAAAGCTATTGAAAACGCGTGGTATGAAATCGAGCCTAATACCTTCCAAAATCTGGTACTTTCTATGAAAACAAGGGTTTTCGAACTAATAAAACAACGGGAAAGCTACACGAAGTACTAAAATGAGTTATTTAATTATCAAGTTATTATTTTTATTAATTGTGCCTAAACTTATGTGCAGGAGATTTTTGTCATTCTTGTCATTTTGATGCAAAACTTTCCACATATTTGTTTTTCTTAGTATTTAATGTCAATTATGATTATAATATGATTTGATGAATAAATCACATAAAGATTTTTACTTTGTGTCTCAATACTTTTGTATAAAACTAACTCTTTGTGTTGTGCCTAAACTTTTGTGCAACACTGTATGTCAATGTTCTACTAAAAAGTATTTGTCTTACAGGACAATCGAAATATTGAAAAGTAGGCCTCACCTCTCTTCAAAAGTCCCCCATGCCATCAAGGACGACTCAATGTTTTTAATCGCAGTGCTGACCTTCTCCCACTTGTTGTCCCAGGAATCCCTGAGGCAACGCATCTCTTTACGAATCTGGTCCCTGCCTTCCATGCTCAGGCTCAAGTAGATCAGTTCTCCGGAATCAGTCACAGAAGACAACTTAGGGGTGTTCTCTTCTTTCTTGGACAGGAGGGACTTGAATAAAAAAGCATGATTTACGAAGTTTTAAATAGTTTGTTTTCATATTCTTAAGAGAAATATGCAAATACAAACAGAGAAATTTATAAATGTAATGATTATAGCCTTTGAAACTAAAATTTAGAATAAAAGCGAACATATTAGTGCTTTAGTGGGCAACCAGAATTGTAGTTAGAAGTACATTTTGAATTTTACTGAGTTATAAAATACTCCAAAAAAATTGTAAATTTTTTTTTGTACTGTTTTAAGTATCCTGTACTCTGCACGTTTTCAAAGGTACTTTTGTTCATCAATACATCTATGTTTTTACTAAAGTTCATAAAGGTTTCAGATTCTTTAACAAAATATAACATAATATGCAAATTTGGATCAATAAAACCTTTGTCATACTGACTGAAACACATTTCTAGAAAAACAAATTCTGAAGATGTAGTAAAATAGAGCCCACTTTTTTACAATTTCATTACTTGAAATAAAGCCGACATCTCATTCAAATTTTAAGTGAGATAAAAAAAAAAAAAAGGTAAGCAAAAATTTGTTTTTGGAGCCAATTAAATGGATGTTTACAATTTAAATAAAAAAATTAAAATAATACAAAAAGTACAGCCTAAATACTTTCTTACTTTTAGAGATTGTAACTTTGAGTTCAATGCATCTTTATCTCCTGAAGCATCAAGACTTGGCTCCAACTGCTTATCCATTTCTTCTAACCAGTCCTGCAAAGCAACTTTAGATACTTCATAATCTTTCTTCACTTTTAACAGATCTTCCAATCGCCGCACAGTCTCCTGCAGTGTTCTTTCTAGAGCTTGGTACCTTGATGTAACTTGAGAGGTGTGAGTTTTAAGTCTAGCTTCTGGGTTTTCAGAACAAATGGCCTCAATTACTTGAAGCAAATCTCCCAAACTCCTCTTTTTCTGGCCAAGTTCTGTTTGAAGATTGGTTATGGTGGACAATTGCTGTTGAATATCATTCAAATCAACTTGATGGGTTGTAGCACTTTTCACTTTAGATTCCATGTCCCTCAGCCACGAATTAAAGTTTTCATATTCGGCTTCATACGTTTGCCACAATTTCAAATTCTTCATAAGTGATGCCTTGATGGCGGAGATTGAAGCGACTAGAGATTCCCAGTCCAGAGCAGCTTGATCAACTACAGCCTGTACTTCATTTTGTTTTCCTGGTGGCAACACTTGCATGACGTAGCTGGCTGTAACTTCAAGTTTGATTTTCTTGCTTTCTCCCTGTGGGAGGTTTGATTCAATTTCCTGTAATAAGCCGACTTTGGCTTCTAAACTGTAGCGATCCCCAGCAAGATCAGGTTTGCAAGATACAACCTTTTCTGTATTTGTTAGTATCCACCTTTGGAAATCTTGTAATGCTACTTGGTATCGACGATCCACTGAAGAAGAAAGGAAGTTTGAAACCTTGGACGCAGTAGACTTGACTTTTTCATACCTCTTCTGCAAATTGGTGTTTTCTTTTTCAATGCGAGATGTATCCAAACTGGAATGCTTCTGTTTGCTGTCAGCTACTTTTGTATCAAGCCTGGCAAATCTTTCACGGTAGGATTCAATTTCAGATTCTAATTGCTAAGAGAAAAAGAAATATTTATTTAAAAAAAGACAATACAAAATGAAGTACAGATATGGAAATATACTTGAAAATACATAGAAGCATGTAGTTTAAACTAATCAAAATAATTTTCATCAGTAATTTCTTCTACAACTACGTCTAGTAATGCAGCTACGATTTTTTTAGGTTCTTTAAAGTTTACTTTACTCTCTAAAATGACTGAGGGAATAAAAACTTTGGCATTACATGTTTTCACTGAGAAAACTATGGGGTAATATAGGCAGAGCTTGATTATGAAAAGTTAATCCAATTGTGTTCTACTATTGAACAAATCTAAACATTAACAATATAAACTTCATATTTCATGTTTCAAAAACATGACAATTACTGCCGTGAGCAGGTAAACTGCAGTAATCGCAACAATGAGTTGTACCATTTTTGATATGAAATAAAAAAAATTCCCGTAAGTTTTCTTAATTGTTAGACTAATTGAGTGCTTGCTACAATGGTCCAAGTCATTATGGAAGTTACTGCAGTTTACCTGCCCACGGCAGATTAAACATAACTACCTTGCAGGTTTCATGATTTTGCAGAATGGCTTCATCATCAGCAGACACATCTTCGCATTTCGAGATCTTTTCCCTCATTGTCTTTAGCCAGTCGCTCAATTCTTGTTGTTCTTTTTTTATGTCTTCTTCCTCAACATTCATCTCTGAAATACAACCCTGGAGTTTGAGAGCCAAGTCAGCGGCCTCCTCAAAGTGTTTCTCCACCACCGATATGAGCGAGGAAAGAGTTGGTATTTCTGTGTTTTTGTTGAGGGTCTTGAGTGCAAAAGCTTTGCTAAGCATGTCTTTTTTCACTTCTAGCCGAGAAGTTAATTCACTCTAGAAGAAAAATTATTTGATAATGAATAATTTGACATTATTTTTGATACTTAATATTTTCAGCAGGTAAAAAGCAGGACCTTTTTTCAAATCATGGCAACTTAAGATGTCCCCCTCTATCGAATACTTTGAATACACAGTTAAGTATTCGCTATCAATTTGAAAAGTCGAAACTAGAAGGATCACAACAATCCTAAAGTTTTAATTGATGTGCTGTTTTTTTTCTTTTCAAATATTGTTCAGTAATTCCTTTCATCCTATAATTAATATCTTGAAATTATGATAAAACAAGCTATGTGCAAAAGTGGATTAAATGGCAAATATTAACTTTACAAATTGCAAAAGTAACATATTTACACACCTTTACGATAAAAGGCAAAAATACTCACTTTGTAACGATCAAGAACCAACTCAGCTTTCTCCTTGTTTTCAAATTTATTAATCTGATCACTGAGACAACGACAAATTTCAGTTGCCCAAGCAATAATTTCATCCTTGTCATACTCAATCTGCTGCCAAAGAACCATTTGAGATTCCAAATTCTGGAGTCGTGATTCCACCTCTTTCCATGTGTCTTGCCATTTCTGCTGCACTGTGTGGCAGCATTCTTCTAAATTTGATTTATCAGGAGCTTGTTCTGAAGACAACTTGTCACAGAGCTCTTTGGATTTCTGAACATACTTGTCTAGTTCGTGGTGGTGTGTTTTCAAAATCTCATTACCAGACTACAATTAGAATCAGTTAAAGAAAGCATTAATAATAGAATATTTTTGTTGATAAATACACAGATAATTGATAAGCATAAACATAATAATAATAATGTTAGAATTAAAAAGGAGATTACAGAATTGGAATTCATCATAAGAGCCAGAAAAACCCGATGGAATATTTTTTTTTAAAAACAAAAATCACATAATTTAAACTAAATGTACTAGAAATTAATTTTGCAATTATTCAAGACACGGAAAATTGATAAATAAATGAACTAGTTTCTCAATATACTCACATATTTGCAGTACTAACATTAACCAACAAACCTTTTTACTTTTAGTCATTTAATGACACTGAATTAAAAGCTCTTTACTGAGTAATTTGAAATTATTCACAAACCTTTGCCTTATCCAAAAGCTTTGATACTTGTATAGAATCACATGGCACAAATGCTGGTGGCTTCACTGCATTCGAGGCATTTTTCATTGTGTTTTGAAGTTTCTCCTGCAGAGAATTGCACTCTTTCCACAACTGCAAAAATCGCCCGACTGACTTTTCTTTCTGCGATAGATCAGTGGACAGCTGTTCCCATTGCTTGTCTGTTGCTGTTAGGTAACCCTGGATTGTAGTAAAGGAGGAAGAGTCTTCTTCGATTAATGATCGCCCAAGATTGTGGACATTGGAATATGCTGCACTCTGTTTCTCCATTTCTACATGCATTTCCTGTAAAAATAAATTTAAGAAATACTTAAAATTGTAGAAGTATTATTTTGATAAGAAATAACAAATATTTTTTTATTCTTGTAAGGTATGCAACATTTCAAAGACATGCCTCTAAAATAACTCCACTCAAACTTGTATGATATATGAAGAACTACAATGAAAAAGAAGTACAATGTATACATCCAAAAATTCTAAACGAATCTTCTACACAAATGAAATGTCTTGACATTTTTCATTAAAAAATTATTTATTTTAGTAAAATGACGGTCACTATACTGTACCATACACTGCATGAAAATTATTTCAAATTATCATTGTCTCTTTCCTTGATATATTTAGTTAGTTAAAAATTATTAAAAATATTCATATAAGCTTGGTTTATCAACTACAATAATTTTTAATATAAGTGTTTAATATAAGTGGAAATCAAAATTCATGTACTCAAAAAACTATGATAATATTTTAATAAAAAAGACAAGAAAATTGTACGTAAAAAACTATTACAAAACAAGCACAAAGAGATAAACTGTAAAACAGAAATTAAAATAAATATAAATATAAGAAACAAATCATTTTACAACTAGAACACCTCAATAAAATAGAATTATTTAAAATTATTCAATAGGCTTATTTAAAACTAACTAAACAACTTTCTAAAATTGACTCTCTAAACATTGAGTAAAACTATCTAAAATTGTATTAAAATGTGAACTCACTTTGATGACCTTAAGCTGCTCTTCTAAGTCATTGATATTGGATGACTGAAGGTGCATATTCTGAATCTTTTCATTTACACTTGACAACCACTGACACAAAGCTTGATATTTACTATTAAATTCCTCCCACTTCTGGCTGCGTTTGTTTATACCTTCTTCCTCAAGGTCAAGCAAGTCCCTGACGACCTTCAAAAGATTCTGAATACCATTAAGACGATCAGCAACACTAACTGGCAGAGTCGTGTTTCGGTCTCGAATAGTCTGGTTGACTTTCCGGGACATGTCGTCAAGATCCGAAACTTCCTTTGATTTTTGCGCGAATTCGTTTTGATGTACGGAAAGTATCTCTTCAGCTTGATTCAGTTCTTCAAGAGACAGTTTCTTGCCTTCTATTTTGTTCTTTAGGAGTTCAATGTTTTCGTGCATTTTCTTGTACCACACCTCAAAGTCCAAGCGTTTCTGTAGGAACTTTTGCTTCCTGGACAGCAACTCTTCTGTGCTTTGGTAAAGCTCTGACAGCTTAGAGTAGACGTTGGTGATTTCTTCCACTTCCGAGGCATCATGAGTGTCGCTCAGTTTCTTTACTTCTTCATAGATACCATTGAAGTCGGTTTGACGACTGTCATTTTCAGCTTTCAACAACTATAAATTAAAATAAATGACATAAGTAAACAATACACCAAAATTTCTTTAAAAATGAATCATGAAAATATACAAATAAATCAGGTTAAAGGTAAAAAACTAAAATAATAAATTATATTTTGATAATAAACAAAAAGAAAACCCAAAATTTTCAAATTAACTACCATGCCTAAAATTGATATTAAAAATTGTGCTCAAAGTTATTTTAAAATACTTGTGAAAAAACGTTAAACACACTTCCACATTTCTTAAGCATATATTTTGCTCTTGATGTTAAAATTTATTGAATGCAACACACACAAAATTAAACTTTTTTAAATTTTGGGTAAATATTTATCATGACTCACAGTAAAAAGAGCTCAGCAACCAATCAAATTTATCATGTTTAAAAGAAATTTTTATTCAACTGTACACATGTTTATAAACAAATATTTTCTAACACTAGGAAAACTAATGGAATGTTTAAGTGAGAATTCTAGAAGTTTATATTCCCAGACAGACAACTTAACTACTTGAGAAACCATTCCATACCTCAATATTCTTGAGAACTGCTTCTATCTGATCCACAAATATATCATCAAACTTATGCAGCCGAAGTTTCACATCTTCTTCCCAATGTGTGAATGTGTCAATGGTTTTAAGAAGTTGTTCCTGTTCCGCAATGGAGGAACCTAACTGGATGAGTTGCCTTCGGATAAGATCACCAAGTTCGTCAATTCTTTTCTGAATATCTGAGGTTTGGCTGTAGAGGGCCATGACAGCTTTGGAAGACAGGTGTCCAGAAAGACCATCAATGTCCTGGGTGATGGCTTGAACGTCCCTGCGCTTCTCATCAATTTCTGAGCCCATGTTCTACAAGAGAAATAAAATGAGAATATTTATTAATCGTTCAATAATATAATGCATAATATTAATGAATTGTTCAATGGTATAATGCATAATATTAATTAATTGTTCAATATTAATTTCTGTTCAAAGTTTTTTCAAAAACTGTCAGTGAATAAACGTATTGTATCAACTATAAAAATAAGAAACTTAGATAAAAGTCGAATAAGATTTTAAAAATAAAAGTTGTTTAAGAAATGCATTTTCATTGTCCTTTTATCTATCAATTTTACCCTATAAAATGTATGTAAATAAATTCTTTATTATTTGTATTATATTATTAACAACACTGTTATGTATTTGCTGAGTCTTTTTTTTAAAATACATAATGATCAATAATCACTAAAAATAACAAAAGTAAATAAAAATTTGGATACTTAACTGAGTACTCAAAAGAAGAAATTTATTTAAAGATAAACTATAATGATAAATTAAAACAATTTCTCATAAAGACTGACTTTTGGTCATAGCTGCAAATTTTATACCACAACATACAACATACCAAAAATTTCAGTTCATTACGTGTGTTAAAAGTATTCAACAAAGACATCACCATCAGGTCAAAATTCATATTAATGCCCAAAGATGTCAAGCGTTGTCATTAAGAACAAATAGTCTTACCCTCAATTTAGATTTCAGTTCTTCTAACTTCTGAATATTAACAGTGTCAGTGGACACAATGGTTTTAGCATGTTTTTCAGTAACTTCAAGCCATTTGAGAAGTACTTCCTGCCTAATACAGATATCTTCCCATTTGAAAATGACCAACTGCAGTTGTTCAATCCATCCTTGTATAGTCTTGGCGATTTCTCTCCATTGATCCTGAAGCTGGGTGAATTCACACTGAATGGTAGCATCGGAGATCTCTTGGCTTGTTTGTGTGCTGACATCAGACAAGTATGCTATCTTTTGGTGGCAGTGGTTACAGAGTTGCTGCAATGACAAATAGAATGGGTTTGTATTTGTTGCAATAGCAGTAATGCAATAATAATATCTTAGCACAATAAGAGCCATTATTAAGGTTATAGCATGGAACATCAGCCCTTTTGAAGCTAATGAAGAACTACAAATTAAACTAATATTAAACAATCTTTAATTAAAACAAAGAATAAAGAGCATCTAAATTAATGACTAATTCCATTTAACTTCTTATTATAAAGATTTTTAAACCAAAATCATGATATTCTTGTACAGAAAAAATGTTCATGAATTTGTTAGCAATTAACTATTAATATAAAGGATATCGCAGTATAGCTTGGCTTGTTTGGGCGAATTTGTTTGAGCTGAACAACAAGACAAGTATTTATGATGCAGCATAATTTTAATAGAAATACTAGTATAATTGAATCATTTATTCTTTTATCAGCTGCGAATTAGGAGCTCTGCAGAGGAACTCCACTGAAAAAAAAGGTACCCGACTTGCGGTGGGGTGTTGAAACCATGTTTTACCCCCCCCCCCAATTAACCAGCAGATTAATAATGTATAAGCATGACATATTATGGTTAATATCTATCTGAATCACACTAATCCATGGTAAAGTGACACTGTTTAACAACAATAAACTAATCTAACAAACTTACTTCTGACTCAACTTTCTTCTCCTTAGCTTCCTTGAGTGAAGCAAAAGCAGGCAGACCAGCTTCCACCTTCTTCTCTACTGCTTTTAATTCATCTCTTTCCGCTTTGAGAACATCGTTCACATTCTTGATGCCATCCAAGTTCTTCGATATTATACTCCTCTGTGTCACTACTGTCTCTTCAAGTGTATAGAGGCGGCCTTTTAGGGTTGTCAGTTGTCCGATGATTTGTTTCACGTTGGCATTGTCGGGCTGATCTACAGCCAGTTCTTGACTTTCGGTCTCTAGGTTTGTCAGAACGTGTTTCTGGTCGATGATTTCCCGGTGCAAATCCTGGAACAAACAAAACCGGAATTAACAATTTTAGTTTTGTAAAGAAACTTTTAATGAAAAATATGATGAAAGAAATATCAATACTTTAT
This sequence comes from Oedothorax gibbosus, assembly GCA_019343175.1. Classification (NCBI taxonomy): domain Eukaryota; kingdom Metazoa; phylum Arthropoda; class Arachnida; order Araneae; family Linyphiidae; genus Oedothorax; species Oedothorax gibbosus. The sequence goes on along the minus strand of CM033277.1, from coordinate 41,067,083 downwards.
ATGGTATATTTGTTGATTGAATGATCGTCCTATTACAGCACTAACAGATGAGACAAAACCAATCAAATCATATTCAAAGTTGATAAAGTAATTTTTTCGTAATGATTCTGTTTCACCTGAAATGTCTATGATAACCAGTACTAATCAATGGTGTTACCTTCAATTTCTAGGCAACCGAATAAGCTAACAAGACATTATATAATATGTCACTTAACCATTTTCAATTGATAGACACAAGAGGTTTCCAATGTCACTTCATTTTGAGTAAAAAATTATGAATAAATTCAGCATCTTACTAATATTCCTCATCAAAGTTCCAGACTGTCAAAGATTATAAGAATAAAGAAAATATAAGAGGCTTCTAAAAGTTTCATTCTGTTTTCAGGTTCTATTTGCTTGATTGAAGAATTAAAGGCATGCTTTGAGAATGTTGAATTGTTGAACACAAACTGCACAAAAGTTTAAATTCGTCATTTTCATTCGGTATTATCATCTTAGAAGATCATCATTTAAATATGTCCATTGATGTTGTCTCTCAAAAGCATCAAACGCATACTTCAATATTTTCATATTAGCAATCGAAGATTAACACCAACTTAATCCACTACAAATATCTTTTTTTAGCAACAATTTTCTTCTAGGATGGAATAAATCTACAAAGTTGCCACCATCCAATCAATCTGTCCCAGACTGCCAACGTGTGCATCCACTTCCAATTATCCCCAAAGAACTACTGATACAGGGGAGGGGAAGGCGGCAAGAAAAGAACAAGCTGACTCGATTCTTTTGTGGGTGGAAGAAACAATGGGAAAGGTGCCAAAGTGTGGTGCCGAAGATGATGCCAACAAATAGCGTGGAGCAGTCAGTAAACAAGTAGGTCAGTTAACTTCCTGGGAATGCAAACCCATCTTTACATCCCAATGACTCTGGTTTACCTATACTTTGAAGTGAGTATTGGTGCATCTTTAATATAAGTAAAATAATATTTTTTTTTAATATTTAATTAGTATTTTGCATTGCCCTAATTTTTGCAAATGTGATCCTTTAAATGTATGTGAAGTGTGTGTTTTCTCTTAAATGTGAGGTTTTATACTTAAAACTGATTTTGAATGTTCATCTAGTAGTTTGTGGAACAAAATTAATCTAACACTGTAAATTTTTTTTAAAAAAAATGCATATAATTTAAGAAAATCATGTTTGTGCTATGACAAATTTAAATGCTTTTATCACTTTCAATGGTGGATAATTTCCTTTTTCAGAATGAGTGGGGAACTTTGCTAGAGCATCCAAAAGGAACAAAATCTTATTAAATCATAGATAAATTGGGAAAATGCAAAACTGTTATTTTGTACAAAAACATGATTATGTTCCAGAAGAATTCTAAGAATATAAAGTACCTGCTTAGAGCTATGATTTATAATCAATTTAAAGGAATATCCATGCTTAAATTTAGAAACTAGCATTAAATTATAAATTTCAATTAACAAATCATTTATAATAATAAAAGAAAGAGTCTGTTTGTCTGTGGATTGTGAAAGGCCTATGTACTTATACTGCAAAGAAAAATTTGAAATTTTTAATATAGATTCCTTTTAATACCTACGTATGCACCTGAGGCTTATTTTTTCATATTTGATAATTATTTTTTAATTAATAATAATATTTTCAAAACATACGTCATCAATCAAAGAGTGATGGACCATAACAGGGATTTAAAACACATGGGCCTGGCCAAAACAGGGGCTTGACGTCATCCGCCAATAAGCGTGAAATTCCAGTAAAACAGCCGTTAATAATTACTAAATTAATTTATAGCCTTTTTTTTTAAAAATTATTTTGTTTTTCGTATCCCTAATTTTTATTAGTTAAATTGTTTAGATATTACTTTGAAAGCTTTCATTTGTTATGATTTACTCTATGATTTCTGAAGCAACATGAATTTGATTATGAGTATTTTGAATTATATTTGAGTGCAAACGGTTGTGTATCCTGAAGTTCTTCTACATTAATGTTCGAATCCTTTTGAGGATGACAACCACTGTTTTACCTAAATCTTGCTTAGTGTGCTTTGGAAATGTTTTTTTCAGCATTCAATTTACTTATGCACTCGCACTTCGTGTAATACTGGTGCAACAAATTTAGACTAAAAAGTATCACAATATTTTATGTAGTTTTCCAACCAAAACAAATCAAGTTAAAAAAAAGTACTTGCATCCAGTTGTTTTAGTCTGACTGACAGTAGACAGATGTTCGTCTGGGCATACAAACAGATGGACAAAAAGTATGAAAGATAGGTCTCTAAGGTCCTATCTTTCTAAAAAAAATTAATTTTTGAGATATGACGGATATAACTCATTTTGGAAGGAGGTACAGACAGACGGATATCTTCAGTATGTTGATATCTACTTTTTCATTTTTTTTAATACTTCGGCATAAAATAAAGAAAGTAGGCTAAAATTGTACTTACATCCAATTGTTTTAGTCTAACTTCAGGAGGTGAAGTTTCAGACAGAATATCTTTCAATCTATCGATGATGCTATCTACTTGACCCACAAATCCTTCAAGTTTGAAGTTGAATTTGGTCCATTTTTCCGTGGATCGTTCCAAGTACTCCACATTTTCTTTGAGAGTTGACAGCACCATCAGAACTTTGTTTTCAATTTCAACCACTTCTTTTTGGAGCAATGGTCGCTGTCTTTCGCTTAACTTTGGCGCCAAGTCTTTGCCAACAGACTTCAGTTTTTCTAAGTGCGATTCTGTACTTTGATGAAGTTCTTTGTATTGTTTCTGAAATAGGAGATTTCCAAGGTGGATTATTATATTTTCAATGATCATAAAAAAAAGGGTAAAAGGGTGAGTTATTCCGGATATAGAATGCTTAATTTGTTGTTACAAAATTCCTTTTCCAAAGTCAATTATACTAGTGATTTTCAGAAGTTTTATTATAATTTATATTTCTATTGATAAAAGACAAGTTTATATAATTCAATTTTACAAACCTGTTTTAACTATAGCTTCCATTATTAGTTCCTAAATAGCTTTCAGTAAACAAAAATAACTATCTGGTGCAGAAATTCAAAACAGAATAGCGTTTACAAATATTAAAATTGACTTGAGCTTTCAGTATTTTAAGCACCAATAATTATGGCATTACTGCATCAGCAAATTTTTTAAATAAAATAGTAATGGATGCTTGTCCAAACGATATCAAACCATGAAAAAAACTGAACTGTCATTAATTATGAAAGTAGCTTAAAGCTCATTATTGAAATACATATATGGTTTAGTTAAATTAATATTGGACACAGGGAAATATTTTAAATTGCAGTCAAGTAATAACAAGCAAAAAACATGCATCTTACAGGAGGCTGCTGAAGGCTAGCAGATTGTCTCAACTTCTTAAGTTCTTCATCAGCTTGTTTCAAAAGGCGAAATATTTCATTCTTTTGACTGTCATAATCATTCCACATGAGACTTGTACTCTATAAAAAAATAAATGAAAATTCAGACTTCTTCTGAATGAAATAGAATTTTCATTTCATAAGTATCAATATAAAAATTAATACAGGTTTTCAGGAAAATAATATACACTGCTAAAAACAATTAGGGGAGCACTTAGCGTACTTTTGTTTACCCTTTCAGTTCCAACTTATTTTTTATTGTAAAAATCTAAAAGTTGTGAAATAGATTCATTATGCATCCAGAATGAAATGGTAAAAAACAGGGGGGGGGGGGGGGATCTTAATTTTTTAAGTAAAATTTAATGGGGAAAATATTTGAATCATAACTTTTTAATAAATTATAACAATAATTTTTCAAAAACTTTATTTGAAAATAAAGGTTAAATCAATTTTTAAACGTCTAAGAATGCAAGCGTGAAGAATTTACCGTCAATTTCTGTCATAAATTTTTTTGGGAGTGAATTTAATTTTACCATGTTTTTCATATTTTCATTGAATTAAAACACATTATTTAATTCTTCAAAAGACATGATTCTTCCATCTAACGATAAATAAGTGCAAGCTCAACGTAGTGAGAGAAAAAATCGCAAGCTGATGATACCAAATGGAATCATTGGGGGTGAAAGGGTTTAAACCAGAGGTTCCCAACCTTTTTGCACCTGCGTACCACTTGACTTTTTGAGAAATTTTGGCGTACCACCGGACCATTAATTATCATACAAAAAATTAATCATCATACAAAATATACTGTTAAAGTTTTTTTAGTGCAAAACTTGTTATTGTTTTCCTGTGATTAAAATATCAACATCAGGAACTTATCCTCACTCTTAAGTTCTCTTCAACATTTATTCTGCATCTATGTTTATTTTTAATGTACAAGAGTTCAGAAAACCCAATCTCAAACAAGTAACTAGTAACAAATAGCATTAAAAATAGCAGAGCTTGCCGAAAGTTCAAAGGGTACTAAGTTTTACATCCAATCCAGATTAATTAAAGATTTCTCAATGTTAATGTTTATGAATAATGAGTAATATGTTTGTGTGCTCACTGCTCAAGCATACAGAAGCTATTAATAGCATCATTTTGCTCGCATCACAAATGCGTACCAACTGAAATTTTCCCGCGTACCACCGGTTGGGAACCTCTGGTTTAAACCATGAGTTCCCCTAATTGTTTTGAGCAGTGTAGTTAAGGTTCAAATAGTTCATCATGCGAAAAAGTAACCAATTTTGTCAAGAACATAGCACACTTTTATCAGGATAAAGAGAAATATGAATAAACAAAAGTGATCTCAATAGTTCTTTTTATCACAACCCAAGTTTCAAAAACCCTTTCTTCCCCTACCCCTTCATGTTGTCAAAGAAACAGTGTGAGCATTCTCCAAACTGCATGGATTTGGAAAGCAATTGCGCTTAACCTCACTAGAGCATTAAATAAGGTAGGTTTAGATCAGTGATGCTCATGTTATGCATGGCAAAACCACACAAGGGGATAGGGAAAGAAAGTGCTTTCGAAGCTTGCATTGTACTCGGGAGTATAATAACAAAATTGTTCAGCTTCTTTGGAGTTTTTTAGGGCAAATAAAAAAAATTTAATACATTGCTCAAAACAATTAGGGGAGCACTTTGCGTACTTTTGTTAATTCTTTCAGTTCAAACTTTTTATTTTTTATTCTAAAAATTTAAAATTTGTGAAATAGATTCATTATGCATCCAGAATGAAATGGTAAAAAACAGGGGAAAAAATCTTAATTTTTTAACTAAAATTTACAGGGGAAAAATGGGAATCATAATTTTTGAATAAATCATCACAATAATTTTTCAAAACTTTATTTGTTAAAAAAAAGTTAAAATCATTTTTTAAACATCTAAGAATGCAAGCGTGAAGAATTTACCGTCAATTTCTGTCATAAATTTTTTAGGGAGTGAATTTAATTTTACCATGTTTTTCATATTTTCATTTAATTAAAACAAACATTTTATAATTTTCCTAAAGACATGATTCTTCCATCTAACAATAAATAAGTGCAAGCTCAACTTAGTGTGAAAAAAATTCGCAAGCTGATGATTCCAAATGGAATCATTGGGGAGGGGGGGAAGGGTTTAAACCATGCGTTCCCCTAATTGTTTTGAGCAGTGTAGTTAAATCCAATACTTTTTTTTATCACAAAAGAAACATTACTTCTTAATTGAAAAATCAAAATATTTTAGTTGAAAAATTTAACTGCATCAATAAGTACTAACACTAACCTTTAGCATGGCTAACTTCTGAGTTGCTTTTTGATAAACTTCTTCCCAGTTTTTTTCCAAATCACTCACATCTTTTTCAATGAACTTTGGAGATCTTTGAAGTTTACCTAGGTCTTTACCTTTCTGAACGACTGACTTTACATTACCGAGATAAGTTTCCAGCTGTTGAGCAAGTGCCTAAAAAGAAATTTATAAGATATTAAATATTGCCACTTTCATTTCATAAAATGACAATTCATAACTTTTCCAAATATAAAACTGGTTCTAACATTGTAAGCAGAGGTGCCGATCCCCCTCTAGAGCTAACGACGCACCCCCCTAGAAATTTTTAACCCCCCCCCCCCAAAAAAAAATACCTGTTGTGGATTTTATATTTACTTATCTATCGAGTACCTAACCTAAGTACCCTACACCACATCTTTACGGTGTATATAGGAAACGCTAAGTAAGGAAACGTTATAGTAAAATGATATTTTAAGTAAAATCGAATGGGGTAACTTTGTCCCAAGAATTAAAACCCAGTACTGACTTTCTTCTTGAATATTTTTCTACTGATAGGGTAAAAGCAGAGTTGCCCCTAATTGAAAAAGGGAAGCACATTTTTGAATAGCTTTTATAATACGGAATTACAAGCTATTTTTAATTTTCTTTTAAACAGATTTCCTTTACAGCAAAAGCTATCGCGAATCTAAATTGGTAAAAATTCCGCTCAAAATTTATGTAATTACTATATTATTTGTTAAATTTATAAAAATAGCCGGAGATGTGATCCAATCAAAAACGGCTTCCAATTCCTTCCCTCAAATCTTAATGCATAAAAATGCTTCTCTTGGCATAGCTTTTTATCTAATACAACACATTTGACACTATCAAACAAATCAGAATTATTTTATAATGTTTACACAGATAGTTTCACTTAAAAAAAAATTAAAGTTAAATATTAAACAAAATTCTTACCGTAAAACTCGGAATTGGGCTACTTTACTATATTCAATCACCCACACATTAATCCTTACTACCGTTTCTAAAGCAATTATTTAGTTAATTTTCGCTTCGAGTCTAATTTGGCGGGAAAATGGCTTGGGCCTGAGTAAGTATGCTAGGCCAGAAATATTATCCGAAGGTCATTCATTCAAAGATATGCTATACAACTTTCGAAAGTTGTATGATTTCTGCTCCAAATGCTATAACAGCGATTAATTCACTGCACATACATTTTAAATGGGACATTTATTTGAAGATATTTCTATGGTGCTCCCTTCCCTCTGTTTCTAAAACAATAATCTTAATTACTTATTTTTGCTGACTGCTAAATCTGGCGGAAATATGTTATGGCTATCATCGGGGGAAAAAATATGGGGACGCCATCAAATGATCGAAATGTTTTATAAACTTTGTGAGATTTACGACTTTACTAGCTGCAAATGTTTAAACATTATAAAGAAGACACGATTGTTTATAGAAATTGTCATAAATATTCCTTTGGTTTGGTAGACATAATCTAAACCTCTTATAGAGTTAAGGATTCCTTATCATTAAAAGATACATGGGTGGGAGGGGCAGATAATTAGAAAGAACAAGAGTTTGTTGGATGTTTTTTTGTAGTCGAAATAGACAATTTACTTATTAAATTTTATAATTTTTTTTTACCCCCCCCCTCCCCCTAAAATTTCAACGACGCAGTCTGCGTCGTTGACCCCCCCCCCCCTTGTAGGCACCCCTGTTGTAAGTATACATTGTTAAATAACAAAAGGGACAGTCTAGCCCAAAATTAAAAACAATAAAAGTAAAGTTCAGAGATATTTCTTTTAATATTTAATTCAATGTTTATGAAGACATATGTATTAAATTAAAGAGGATATATAAAATCATTTTACAATAAACTAAAATATAGATGTCAAAACAGCATGAATTTCTTGAATACTCTTTTAAATGGGTTTAATGCACACTGCCTAATGGCCTTGCCAGAAATTAAAATTAACTTTGGTATTAATTGTTAATCAATTTTGAGAGAAACTCTGGAGGGCAAAGGCTCACTATATTCATCTAAACTGTGGTTGTGGTTGTCTCTAAACCTCCACCAGTGTGACAGGATCAGACTAGATCAGCGAATCCATTGACTTGAAGAAGAAAATAATCTCCCCAACAAAGACCCAAGCAATACAGGATGTGTACAGGAGAGACCTGGTACTGTTGGCATTTTGGACAAACAGGAAAAGTCCTACAATCGTTGGAAAATTCAAGAAATTTTTTAAGATGGCCACTGGCAAGATGCATCAGACTAGTACCCAAAATTCCAGTCTATATACTAGTGATGGGAACGAGGGAAAAGCCAATCCTACACGATCCAACACTTTTTAAAAAAATATATTTCAAGATCAGCTGCTAGATGCACCTATTTAGAACCAAATACCACTAACCTCCTGCTGCAGTATCAACTGTGCCAGCTGCTCAGGATCATCATAAGTGGTCTCCTCCACCTGATCGGTCAGTGCCCTGACCTCTCTCAACCAACGGTTGACCTCAGTGACCTCCTCCCGATACACAAAACACTTGGTGATGGTCTCTGTAACTGTGACTGTAGTCTCAATCTGTGGGAGGAGGGTCTTGTATCTCAACAACAAAGCATCCAGTTTCTTCTGTTGGGAAGATGCTTCGCTTTCTGGGATTTGGGGAAGTAGGCTGTCGAGTTTACGAACGAGCCACTTGACATCGTCTCTTCTGCTATCTACTGTCTGGCACATGCTCTGGAATGGTGTTTAGAATATATATAAACTGATGAATAATATGGGTCAGTACTTAAATGTGTTCATTTAAAAAGAAATGTGAACAATAAAATTTAAAAACACAAGCAAAATACTAGATGTTGTTGTTGTTGTGTCCGTGAATATCCGACGGAATATGGTTGTCAGAGCCTCCGAAGAGATAATACTTGATACATCAAGTAAATGATATACAACCGTTTGAGTTCTTTGTATATTTTATTTAAATGTAGACAAAAAAAAATGCAATAATAAGACTAAAATATACAGATTAGAATAATTTAAACATTTAACATTTATTTGTTTATAATACTATCTGGCACTTGCTTTGGAATGAAATTTAGAATGCATTAGAACTAATGAATAGTATGGGTAAGTTCTTAAATGTCTTTATTTGAAAAATAGATTAAAACATATCCTACCTGATATATCAGGTATGTGATAATATACATCCTTTTGAGGAATTTGTATATTTTATTCAAATGCAGAAATAAATAATACAATGGTAGACTAAAATATTTAGATTACAATTATTTCAACATTTATAAGGGAGGGGAATAAGAAAATTGGCTGAAGTGTAAACTTGTTTTCAGTACATGAAATCAAAATTTTAAATGTTTAGTGAAAATATTTCTGTTGCAGATGATTATAAATTATTTCTCCATACTTGAAATTTTAAAAGTTAGTAAAATTATAGAATTTGTTTTTATGTCAGTATGCCTCAGAGGGTTAATAGTTTTTACTAATTTATAATATGGATAGGATATTTATCTGTTTCAACTTCCTTGAAATAAAAATCCATACAGAGCTTTTAATTTTTTACTATTAAGGAGGTAATATCATTAATTGAAAGTTTATTTTCAAACAACAATTTACACATAGCATAATGTTGAAAATGAGACAAACAAAGTACATGATAAAAGTAACAATAAAACAAGGTCTAATAGCACCGAATATTTTTAGAAAGCAAAAATTATGTTTTACCAAAAATTTTGTTTTGATAGTTTCAAACTCCCCAGATGAGGTTATATCTTGGGTGATGCATTTGATATTCTTCTCAACCTCATCCATCCACTTTAAGAGATCGTTAAATCTACAAATATAAATTTCCTTTTTTAAAATTTATTTTCAGTTAATGAACAGTTAATTTTTTTACATACATATTGTATCGATTATAAACTATAAATTTACAAATTATTTCTATGAAATTTTATAAAAACTATTTTTTAATGAAAAATTTAAGAACTCAAATAACAAATCACCAAGATAAAATTAATGTTTTATAAACCAGGGTTCTCATTGTTATTTCAAAATAAAAACCAAAAAGTTTTTACGGACTTCTCAAAATATTAAAGAAAATAGGTTTTTAAGGAATGATAGTTAAAAAAATCAAGGAGTTTTCTAGAATTGTTTATCAAAAATCAAAGTATTTTTTTTGGATCTTTGAAACTAAAAATCAAAGAGTTCTTAAGGACTTTCAAAAACCTATAAAACCCTGGTAAACAATATAAAAAATTGAAGCAGTCAAAATGTTTGATCCAAATGCATTGCCATTATGATACTGTTAAAAATCTATGAAAAATAAAATATTTAAACTAAAATATACCTTGAGCAGTACTCTGTCCAATCTGTTTTAAATTTTCTCAGCTGGTTCAAAATAGTTTCAATCTGTTGCTCCACTTCGGAATAAGCTTTCTGTTGCTTTGAATAGGCGTCTTTTAAATTAGTGTCACTAGGGGTAGTTGTCTGATATTCGTCCGACAACACTTTGAGAAAATCCAGAGTATCTTTTATTTGGGCAAAGCGAATGGCAGTAAAAAACTCCTAGAATGTGAAAAATAGATTGTAAATGTGCAGATAGTTCAGTAGTTAAAAACTAGTATAAAAAATGTTAAATTTCAAGGTTTCTTTTAAGTCTTATTTGTATTTTATACTAATTTATATATTTTTGCTTTTTTATCTTCAGCATTCTGTGTTTTAGTGCACAGATGTGGAAATATAGAGATTAGCAATAAATGAAAACATTTTGAATGGTTGACTTAACCCTTTAAGCACTAGAAGATACCCGAACCGATAAACTCAATATGGACTTGGGCGTCTTCTAGCACTTAAAGGTTAAATATACCTAATTATCTGAACAGATTGTGTCAAAATTGGTATCCCGTGGTAATTATAATTTAATTTATATTAATTTGCATCCAGTTTTGCTGCTGCGATTTCTTATATTCTACTTCAAAAGTATAAATTTGCTATGAAAATTATTCCAGTTTCTGTTCCAAAGGTTACATATTATCCAAACAAGGAGCAAGCGAAATTCCCATCCCTGTAACTATTTGCATTTAAAAAAAATGAATAAATTATTGCATTCATAAATTATTATCATTAAGGCTATAACTAATAATTTGCATTAAATCCAAAATCATTATTATCATTAACTTTTATAAACTACTAGCAAATTTATACCCGTTCTTCGCACGGATTAAAAGAATACCAAATCGTTCCAAATATGTGTACCATATATAACCTTTTATAGGATCATAAACTTATGTTATTGTTTCCACTCGTTATAAATTATAAATCCCGTTTCATTGCCTTAAAATTCCAAAATGAAAAATACGCTATAAAATGCACTCATAAATGTCATCACAATTCCCTCATAAATACATAAAACCTTTTAGCTCATTTGGCGCGTTTTGGGAAATAATTTGGCGAGAAAATAGATATAGCTACCCACACCCATTATACAGCTCTAACACAATGACCTTCGAACAACCGACCAGCTTATAAATTATTTATAAAAGAAATCGCCTATTTGGCGAATTTTAGTTAATAATTTGGCGAGTTTGGCAACGTCTTTGGCGAAAAAATAAAGACATAAAACACTAATAGCACTAGTGCGATGGCCTTTATTAACCATCATAGTTCAGTAATAGCTTAACTATACATTTATTGTTTAAATATGCATACATGTAGTCAACAGAAAAATCAATGAAAAAATCATCAAATTAACCCACAATAAAATCCAGGAATGAAGACTGGCGGAATTACGTCACTTGAAACATGTCAATTATTTTTCAAATAATGAATTTAGTTTCTGAAAGTAATGGCAAAAGAATAAAATAAACATTTTGAATTTTAAATGTTTTCGTTAAAAGTTTTATTTAATTTTTTCAGCCAATGGCATCAGGAAAGAGAAAAAATGATCGGTTGTGAGCGAAAGTGGTGTATTTTTTTCAGAAAATTCGAATTTTCTCTAAAAATGGAACAAATATGAAAAATCTAAGCCTCAGGAACATACGTTGGTATTAAAGGGAATCTATCTTGAAAATTTCGAATTTCTGAGGGCAGTATAAGTAGGTCTTTTACGATCCGAATACAAACACACACACACACAGACTCTTTCTTTTATTATTATAGATTACCTCATGTATTCTAAGTATGTTTTCTGCACTTTCATTACTGTCAATCATTTGTTGTTCCGCATTAAGTTGCCTTTTCATTTCAAGTAATTGCTGATTGAAATCCTGCTCTTTCAATTTAAATTCCTGAATTTGGAGAAAGTGTGGTATTCTTTCCATCATTTTCTAGAATAAATTAATGGGTCATTTAATAAATGCACAAAATTTTGCATACAAACTTATTTAGTCCAAGTTCATTTTTAAAAAAATGTTTTTGTTGCTTACCTTCCATCTTTCTTGCATTGTTGAAACAGTAGTTTTTACAGGACTTTGCTCAGCTGTTGGTAAAGTAGCAAGAACAGAATCGCTTGCGACAACAAGATCTTTAATAACTGAATCATTCAACTGACTGAAAAATACCTACAAAAAAAAAATTTGGATAATAATTATTAAAAAAAATGAAAAGAAAATTAATTTATTTAGATTATTTTCTAAATCACAAAAGGTAAGAGTTCCATAAAACTGCATAAAAAAATAACCATGAGAAAATAATTCAATTTTAAATTATTTTTAGGGTTATTAAAAAGTTAGTGATTTTGCCCCAAAAGATATCAAAGTTAAAGTATTAGATTGGAAGATCATGTGACCTTCAATGCTAATGAAGGGACACGCATGGACACCAGAATAAGGGGGCAAAATGGCCAGTGTTGCTGCCATTTTAAGGAGAAAAATACTACAAAAAATACCATTTAATTCTAAAATTACCAAAAAATATTGTAAAAATACTAGCTGCATTTTGGAATCTTTTTAGTGACTAAATATTTTTCTAGTATTTTTTTTTTGTAATTTTAGAATTAAATGGTATTTTTTCGTAGTATTTTTCTCCTTAAAGTGACAGCAACACTGGCCATTTTGCCCTCTTATTCTGGTGTCCATGCGCATCCTGTCGTTAGCATTGGAGGTCACATGATCTGCCAATCTAATACTTTAACTATGATATCTATGGATTTTTCACTGTCCACTGCAAAACTTTACTTACCTTTTGAGCATGAAGTTGTTTTAGGTCTGTTGGTTTCTTTTCCATCATTGCCTCTCCAGTATGCAGTTTGTCTTTGACAATCTTCAAACACCCATTATAGTTTCGCCACCTTTCTGCAGCTTCCCCCATTGCACTCTCCCAGTCCTTGGCCAATTTCATTGAGCTCTGAAAGCATAACATTTAAAATAAGTCAACATTGTGGAGAAGACAAAGTTTGAAATTTGATAGTTTTTTAACTGATGGGTTTTTGAAACTAACAAAATGATACAACACAAATGTAATATGACGAAAATATGTAAGCAATCTTCTTATTGTCAAAAAAAGTAACAAAATATGGAGAAATAATTATTTTTTAAATGTACAACACACAAAATCAAAATAGGACATTTAGTTTATACACAATAAAGCCAGAAATGGATTACTACTCTTCGGCGCGACAGCCCATTAGTGGGCCAAGGCCTGCCGTGCCCATTTCAGCTTTCGTGACCTAGGGCTCTGGGGTGATAGGCATATGTCCCGGTAAGGTGGTCAGCCTCACGCGGAACCCCCAGTGTTTAGTTCCCAAGCAAGCTGGGTACCCATTTTATCGACCCACTTAAGGGATGAAAGGATAAGTCAACCTCGCCCAATCCGGGATTCGATCGTGGCAATGCGGAGCACTACCACTAAGCCACTGGGCAGCTCTGGGTAAGCCACTCAGAAATGGATTAGATTGACTAAAATCCTAAAAAGCATACAGGTATAAAAATAGTAATATTTTTAGTAAGCTTAACCAATGCAAATCTTAACAGCATGAAGGAACTAAAGCATGTTGATTACATAAAATTGTAGTTTTTGAAAGAGTTGAAAAAATAAATACAGAAGAAAATTGTTTACAATAGTTTTTTCATTATGTTTATATTATTTGGATATTCTTAAACATTAACAAAATACACCAATTGTGGAGCCCTTTTAAATATTACATGGTTAAAACCTAAGTGTGTTACTGTTTAGTAAACAAAATCTACTAAAAAAACTATTGGAAATTACTATTGGAAAGAAAATACAAAATGATGGGCGTCAACGCTTGGCATTGACATACTATATCAAGGTGTAAAGTTTTACTTTCTGAAAAGTACTACTTACTTCAAACCGAGCAGCCAAGGACGTCACTTTATATTTGATTTCTTGAATATCAATATTAGGAACAGTTAAGGTACATTCTGTCACATTCTTATAAATACTTTGTAAGTTACTCAAATGAGACTTGTATGTTGGCGCTTGTGAGAAGAATGTCTGCAACAAATTTGAATATTATAAATTATTTTCATTTGAGAATAAATAAGCTTTTAAATATAATTTTCATAAACTTTAAAACCTTGTGTTTTTCTTGTAACACTGCTATAGCTTCAGCACTGCTAGGTATGCCATAAGAAGAAACCATTTTGTCTGCTTCGTCCAACCATTTTATAATGTCCGAGTGTGACTTTTCAAAAGTATTTTCGAGAGCTGCCAACTGGTACAAGGTATGAAGGCGAGACGTCACATTTACTTTAACTTCTAGCAATCGTTCTTTATCCTGAAAAATAGAAAAATATCTAATTGGAAAGAATATATTATTGAATTAATCAAAGTTTGACGAGTTGAATCAAAGTCACACTAAATCTACTCAGTCGGACAATGTAATTTAGAACCACAGTCAAGTGACAAGCCGACACCTGAATAGGCACCCAATGCACATTTAAGGGTATACTTTGGAGCATATTTAATGTGCACTCCCACTACATGGGGAATTATTCCTCAGACTTTTTGGCTGCCGTTTATAGGTCAGCAGTTATTTTGGTATTGCCCATTTCCGGTCCTTTCGTATGCAAAGCAAGCGCTTTAGCGACTGGGCTTCCCACCCCCCAAAAGTTTGTTCCACAACACATGCTTAAGCTATAATTAAAAAATTGATTTACTTTAAAAATAATAAAAATTACAACTTGAACTTAGCATTTTTTATTATTTCTATTTTGGTATTCATGACAGAGAACATCCTTGGAAATGAAAAGCCGATGAGCTTGCCAAGAATCAAGAGCTTCCCCCAATCATCTAACCTCATAACTCTCGTTGACGCCAATGCAGTTGCCAGCCTAGACTTATCAAAATAATTTAAATATTCCATCCCTGCTCTAAATTGTAACCGTACAATATCTTCATAATAGCCAGACTACGAACAAAACATTTAAAAGGAATGAAATCTCAACGGAAGGACAAAGAACTTCTCCACACACTGCCCAACTGTCCGGTGTCCAACTGTCCCGCAGCATATCTTTGGCTGCCCAGCAATTCAAGCCAGGCTCTTCAGGATTGGCTTTGAAGACCCAGAATTTAATTCTCTCCGAAGATGCAGAAGAAATAGCGAAGCTGTCTACGACAGCTTCGATCCATCTAGTTTTTGCACACATCATAGACACGACAACAACAACAACATGACAGAGAACAAAATAGCCAACAATAATAAAAAAATTAATATGATATTAGTATGTATTTAGTATTATTAAAATGCTGGGGAAAATATTATAGTGATGAATTTTTAAGCAATAAAATCTTTGTATTTTTTCAAACAATTTTGATGTACCTACTTCAATACATTTTTTTCAAAGAATTAAATTTTTGGAAAATTAAAAACAACAATAATTTTGACTGAAATTTTTTAATACATTATTTCTTAATAACGTTCACATGTGAATTTTACATGTTCAACTGTAATAAACTTGTGAACATACACAAACTATATTATTTTTGTTTCAAATATATATTTTTGTTTTTAACTATAAAATTACACTTCACATGTGAATTTAACATGTTCAACTGTAATAAACTTGTGTACATACACAAACTATATTATTTTTGTTTAAAATATATATTTTTGTTTTTAACTATAAAATTTATTCAAGATTAACATACTTTCTTCATTGTTGACATAACCCTTTCCACTTCTGGTGCATTCAGATGAGTCACTACACCATGCATTTCTTTTGACAGCTTTTTAAACAGATTGTCATACTCATCCCATTCCATTTGTAGCTTCTACAATAATAACGTTTAGTAACTAACTATAGGAAATTACACAATAAATAAAATAATTAATATACGACAGCATTCCACACTTTAATTTTTAAATGTATTTTAAGTTAAGTTCATACTTTAATACCAGCAATCAGACAATTCAACCCAAAATTGATTGGCTTTGATATTAGGAATTACACAGAAATCTAAATTAATTTTTTAATGTTTAAAAATATGCATACTTTTACAAAATTAATTTTAAATAGTAATCCTTAACTTTTTTTCTTCACATAGACACTAACTCAACATAGAAATGTTTCAGAACTTAATAATGTTGAATGTGCAATAGGTTGTTTAGTGTTTACTGAAATAAATGAATCCATGTAAGAAAGTTTATAAAGTTACTTATTATTAAGCATTTACTAATTTTGGAGGGCACAAGGAATATTGTAAAAGTAAATCAACGAATGAAACATAGACCTAGGAGGTAACGTTTTAAAAATCTTTATATCTTTTAAATATATTTAACTTTTTAACATCAGTAATTAAATGTGATCACTTCTTACCATTAGTAATAAATATAGAGAATTTTTATTAAAATCTCAGCAAATCCATGTAAGAATTATTCAACTTTAAATCATTAAAATTTGAACAAAAAATCCCTTTATACATAACTAACCTTATAAAATGATATTTAAAAGTTTTAAGTGAGCACAATTAAAATAAATAAAGCCATGACATGTTTTATTTTTTAACCAAATAGAGTGAAAAATTACTTTTAAGTCCTGAGTATAATTTTCAATGGCAGCAGGTTTGCAGGGTACATTGGCGGCTAAAGTTGCTTCTGCCTCTTGTAACCACGACTGCAAATGCTTCATATTTTTCTGGAATGTGTGCCTCTCGCGCAATATTTCCCCTGATACAAGGAACTCTTGAAGCTAATACAGAAAATACAACATTATGTTAATGTTGCACTAACGTATCATTGTATATATGCCTTCATTAAATATACATTGTATTTATAATAATAATTTCTAAATGGCTTAAAAATTGAAATAAAAATTAACTTAAATTTGGGAAATACAAAAAGTTAGGTAAAAAAAGAAAATAAAGTAGCTTGTAAAAATTTGATTAATATATTAACATAATTTGTTAACATTAAATTTTTTCACCAGTTTAGTTGGTAAAGAGGTATTATATGCCTGCCTCATAAGCCCAAGTTCATGGGTTCGATCCTTGGCAGATATTCAGGATGGGAAATCATCAGCATGCATTTCATATGATTATGTGGTATTTAAAAGATCCTATGAGTACCCCTTTGGCTTCAGTTTTCTGGGCAAAATTAAATCACGGCATGCTTTAATATCCATCGATTAATTGTAATCTGAGGACCAAAAAAGCCACCTAGAAAATGGCTCTCAGTTCTGTCAAGTCTGCAAAAGGCTTAATCCACCAAAAAAAAAGGCAGCCCCATTGAGAAAAAAAAACATTAACATATTTTTCTTAACAACATAATATTAAATGCAAAAACATAAATTAAAATATTTCATTCTACTCTTGTGGAAGGAGATGAAAGATAAAGAATTAGAAAGCACAACAAGCTTACATATGGATGAAGTTTGTCCCATCGTTTTTGTATGCTGCTAATATTCTGCTTAATAATACTTGATATGTCTTCTCTACAAGTAGCAGCTAGATATTCTCCTGATTGAATTACTTGGTTTTTCCTCTCGAACCATTGAGTAAGATCATGAAAAAATTCCTAAAAGACATTGCATTATTATTGTGGATGTTTAAAATTATAGCTTGTGGTTTTAACAAAAACATTGTACAGAACATAAAAGAATTCATTACAATATTACGTTTAGTAACTTTGTGCATTAACAGCACAAAAGATCACCAACAAATCTATTTCTGAGTAATTGAAAATAAAATAAAATGGTAATTTAAAAAAATACATTAAGGACAAAATTACCAGCTGAAAGTCTGCATCTTTTGTAATAGCATTTTCGGCTTTATCTAGCCAGCTAAGAAGAGCAGGGCTATTTGCTGAGTAAATTTTCCAGAAATTCAATACTTGATTTGCAGTGTTACCAATTGAATGTAGTTCGACCATCATTTTCTTCCACAAACCATCAACATCAGAGAGAAACTTCTCAATTTTATCCATTTCTTTTGTGTCTATAATAAATATTAAGTTTTAGTAAACTGTGCTGCAATCAGTAAGATTCAACTTTACAAACTGTGTCAACAAAAATTTAGTTCACAGCTATATTAAATTTTACTTACATGTACTAAAAATTTTACCATAACAGATGTTTAATTTCTTTTTAAAGATATCTAAAATTAATTACCAATATCAGAAAACACAATTATTTAAAAGAATAGAAAAATTAAAACTGCCAAACAAAAATACAGTTAATTTGTATTATCCAATACGTATATGCCAGAAACACCATTGATTAAATGAAATTTCATACAAATTTTCCGATGAAAATAATCAGCAATTTTGCCCCTACAGAAAGGCTCAAAAGTTTTTTTTATGATTTGTAATACTTACAATACCGTTTACAATGATTTAAAAACTGATTAAAAGTGGTTTCTGGTTAAACGAACTTCAGATAAGCAGGATTCAAATAATTGAGGCACTTTACTATTTAAAGCTAAGATCCAAATCATATGGGTATAAAGTGAACTGTCAAAAATTTATTTAGTATAAGATTAAATTCTTTTAATCGATTAAATGAAGTGACAATTTTTATTGCTGTAATAACTTGAACATATATAAGTAACAAAAATAAGTTCTAACTATTCATGAAAACCATCTTACCAAGAGCTCTTACATGTTGGCACCTCTCAACAGATGTTTTTGTTTGTGCATAGCATTTATCATATTCTTGGAAGATCTTTTGCTGGTCAACAAAGCTCTAAAGGTAAATACATTTATATTTTAGGTATAGGTATTGATTCACATGAAGGTATATTTTTTAACTACTACTATGAATATTTTTTTATAAACTGAATATGTACCTCTATAATTACTTCAACAATTTGACTACAACAAATGTGTAAAAAAAAGTATTAGCTCCCCTTAGAATCATGGGGACTTTTGACAGGTTATTTATAATGATGATCAAGTTCCTAAGGTCTCTACCATTTTTCTGCTCTATGGGAATTTTCCCGATGTTTGGCCTTTTTTCCCCTCTATTTCGACTGGACTATGATATTACATTTTTATGTAATGTGGATAAAAAAAGCCTCTAAGGTTTAACCCCTCAATGCTGGATAATTTTCGAGAAAAAGGTAATAAAAGTGCCAATTTTTTCAATGAAAATTAGATAATATATGTGTAAAAACAATATGTATATTGATTTTCAATGTTTCATTTGTCTTTAGCTTTAAATAAAAAATTCAATTTCTATAGCAAGCCAACATTCATCTTGGATAAGCCAACAACCTCACCCCGTTATTTTCATGGGAGAGAAAAGAAAAATCGTGAGACTCCAAAAGATATCTACTATAAAACAAAAAAAGCACTTTTTCCAGAACAGAACTATACTTAGATATTTTTTTTAAAAAAAGAGAGATTAAAAATAATATTTTAAAACTTTCTTCTTGCCAGGAAAAGTCTCAAGTTTCAGAGATAACTTAACAATAAAATCCAATGTTTACAACTGGAAAACCAGCCCGGATTTCTAATGTTGGCAAATTTGAGGTTCGCAGACTTCCGACGAACTTCTGTACTATAAGATTTTACTATTTAATCGAAATTCTCTATTATCCGAAATTTTCGATTATACGACCTACCTCTGGTTCAATTAAATCTGTGTATCAAGATTCTACTGTACCTTGTAATTCAGCAGCAAATCAGCAACTTCTTTCTCATATCCATACTTTTGATTCCATCTCTTCAATTGCTCCTCTACATTTGACAAGAGGTTCAGCAGTGTGTAGCGAGATTGTTCGAGCTGCAGTTTTGTTAACCTCTGGTGTGAGACGACAGCTATTGTGTCCAGTCTCTTTTGAAGATCTTCAACATGTTCAGGTAATATGTTGAAAGATTCTGGTAGCTGCTTGTAGCCTTGGAAGAACTTTTGGTGTGAATCTAGGTGCTTGAAAAAGGTCTAAAAAAGAAACGAAAATGAATAACTCCACAAAATAAACAATTTCTCAAACAGTAATAACAGTATTTATGCCACTTTTGTTTAATATAACTTTATAATATTTCTTGTATACAATACAAGTAATTAATACAAGTTAATCAATATTAAATAATTCATTTACTTATAACTTGTGACAGTTTAACTTGTTTGTAGCTTGTTTTTTGACAATTTCTAACAACTACTCTAATCCATCTAACTAGTCTCGAATAATTTTGATGTAATTTAGAACAATTTTATTTTAAACAGCATAAGTATAAACATTTTGCGACAATTTATTTCTAAAAACTGATTCAAGTTATTTTAATTGAATAGCTGATGTGGTAGCTTAGCCCACACTATGAAGTTCCTTCTTATTTTTCTTTGATTTGGGTTTATCTGATATGAGGCACCTCTGCTTTGGGTAGCATTTTGAACCATATCCCGAACCCATAAGTTTCCCTAGCTCCATTCGTTTGGGTCGCCTACTTTAGTGATATAGTCTATCAAACTCTTGATGGAGCAATGATGGAGCTTTTTAGCATGGATGATATCTAGAGTACTAAGTCAAGTATGTGTGTGTAATGTGATGTACCGTTTCTTCGTTGTTACGACATTTCTAGCATGTGGGGTCATGTCGATCAAGTCCCATCATATGGAAAAGTCTCCTCGTATGGTTGATAGAGTCCTATCTCTCTGTGACGTTAAGAAAACAAAGACCATTCACAATAGATTTAGCTGTAAAAGAGTAAAATAGTTTACCTGATGCTCATTTAGCTCATGTTGAACAACCTGAAGCATATTAACATTCTGTGTGTTTGGCAAAATCGGAAGAGCGAGTCTCCTTTCTGCTTCAATGACCCACTTGCTCAACTGCCCTAAGGTTCCTGGGAGACAGTTGTCTAGATACTGTTGCCACTCTTGCAATTCTTTGGCAACCTTGGCCCAGCGTTGGAGCAGGCTCGGCCAAGCGGCTCGTAAGTCAGCATCTTGAGAGTTCGAGTTGACTTTCGATCGGAGGCGCTCGTAGATTTCTCGGTAGGATTTCATCTCGGATTTCAATGCATAAAATTCCTGAGAAAATAATTTGAAAGGAAAAGCTTTAAGATATTGGTTTAATGTGAAAATGAAATACAATAAAAACACAAAATAATTTTTTTCAACGTTTTTCAGGTTATTCTCAAAACTCTAATATCTCAGAAGGTTCTACATAAATGTTTAAGAAGATTGATATGCATGGTTAACAAAACAAATGCAAGAAAAAAGTAGACAACCAAGACTAATAAGGTCCTTCATTGACATTCTAAAGTGGAAAAAATCTTATAAAAAACTAATGCAGTATTATAATCACTGAAATACTATTAAATAATTACTATTTATAACTGTCTATAGGATTGCACTTTACATGTTCAACAACACTTCTGATATTGTGTCCTATAATCGAATGAAGTTTGCTTTCGACTAGCTAATACTGTTTCAGCTTTATCTAGCCACAATGACAGTATCTCAGTATCAGTGGCTTTTGACATTGAGTTATCTGTTTCATCTAAATCAGCAGAAGCATAGGTTTCTGGGTACATGTGCAAAAACTGTGCTACATATGTCATGATAGATTTTTCGTCAGGATGAGGTACATCCACATCTAGGGAAATTAAGAAGTAAAAAGTTAAAAGTGTATATTTAAAAGCTTAGTAAATATACATATTGGATGGTCTTTCTCGAAGTTTAAGGATAGCATGAAATATAGATATTTTCAAAGGCTTGTCTGTTCAATTCCAATATTTTAATTCACCAATGTTTATTTTTAACTTTAATTAAAAATTTATTAATTATATAAGAACAAAGATCTACTAAACTAAAAAACGAGTTCAAGTTTATGCATTTTCATTTTTAAATGATGTGACTTAATGAGATAAGAAGAGAGTATTTAATAAAAAAACAGTAATGCTAGAGTAAATCCAAGCGTCACATTTTATTTTTACTAGAGTAGTTTCCTTTAAACTATTTAAGTCTGCAACTTTTTTATGTTTAGAGCTGATAATCTTTTGTAGTAATGTTGTCATTATTATTTTTTTAGTCTTATTCATTCGGAGGTTTGTTTGCATAATCAATTAACTCAATTGTTACTTATTTTGAGATGCTGGGTCAAAACGATTTTAAGTTTTTTAGAAATAAATGTTTCAGCAAAACTTTTAAGTGCTCTTTTGTGGTGCTATGAGCAATCTTGTGTTCTGATAACTATTTTTTTAAAAACTTGACGGCAAATAACTTAGCTTTATTTTATATTTTATAATGAAAAACTAAGTTAAAAGAAGCCATTCACTTTAAAAAAAACCTCTGAAATATAGCAAGACTAAAATTGTTATTTTCAAAATAACCTTCTGGATCCAACAATCTGGCAATGCCCAGCTCCCTTTCAGCAATGGTGAATGCAGCATCCAACCTCTCTATGTTGGTGGCATTTCTATATTTTTCCATGCTCACCAGACCAGGGCGAATGCGATGAATGATCGCCAGAAAAGCCCATCCATCCCGCCAGCTGCTGCCAAAGTCATTGACTGTAACACCAAATCTCCTGGAAAAATAAAAATATGGCTAGTAACAGTGAATTTTAAAACACTACCAGTCTTAAAAATTTGATATAGCGTTACAAATTGAAGTGGAAATACATTCAAACCTTGTGTGTGTTGATGTCAAAATTTTGCTTGACATGAACACATTTCACCTCTATGAAAATGCTTAAATCCTATTAAGCAGCAATCTTATCTCTTTTTAAAGAATTAGCTTAATGTGAAATACATAACATGAAACTTTGCTTACTATGAAAAAATCTGTGAAATATATATTTTTCTATATTTAATTTATAAGGAAACATAGAGTTGAAGACTTGTAGTTTTTTTTTTCTTTTCTAAAATCAATGATAATGGATTGAAAAATGGGAAATATCATTTAAAATGGAAAGAACAAAAACAATGAATTTTTAAATGCTTTTCTCTAAATAACATTAGAAAACGGTATCTTATTTATTGAAAAATGATGAAATGGTAAAATTTATTTAAAATTGGTGATTGTTAATCTTAATAAGACAACAAAATTTGCTTACGATTCAACTTAACTAACAAAATTTAAATTCTTAGCAAATAATCTGTGCTGTTATAGAGTTCTATAATCTCAATCATCTGTATTATAACATCGAAACAATCAAAAATGCTAGTTAAAACAAAAAAAATGCTGGCAAATAATAAAGTTCTTAATCACTCGCTCCAGATGTACACAATTGACTTTGTAAAATTCATTCACAACCTTGTTTACAGTTTTCTATATAACTTTCATCAGAAGTTCTTGTAAATCTCAAAATCATCTGTATTATAACATCGAACTACAATTGAACAAAATGCCTATGTTTAAAACAAAAATAAAATGCATGGCAAATAATAAAAGTTCTTAACCACTTCGCTCCAGATGTACACATATTTGAGCCTTTGTAGAATTCACTTCACAACCTTGGTTTACAGTTTTTCTTAATACTAACTTTTTAAACTTAGATTTCAATGTAGAACAAATTTAAATAATGAAGATAAAAAAATATAATTAAAATTTGAAGATGACTTAAGTTTAGATTACACTAAGATATCTTCAAATATCGGCCAGCGGACCCCCCCCCCCCCCACATTAGAAGAGGATCATCAACATCTGACCAAAAATATTCAGTCCAATAATGCTTCTTGATTTACTTATTTTGCAGCCTAGTAATTTTGACGAAATCCACCAATGACGTCCATCGC
Source organism: Oedothorax gibbosus (assembly GCA_019343175.1). NCBI lineage: Eukaryota > Metazoa > Arthropoda > Arachnida > Araneae > Linyphiidae > Oedothorax > Oedothorax gibbosus. The sequence continues at coordinate 41,043,216 of CM033277.1, read as the reverse complement.
CTTATTGATGGCAGATTTTTTCCTCCGGTTGATCGGAGTGGTTGTCTCATTTTACTTGTGTAGCTCCGGTCAGGCCAAATCAAACCAACCGGAAAATTTTCTGCCGTTCAATTTCGGGAGTCGTGATCACAGTAACAGTTTTAATGTAAAGATCGTAATGATGAAAAGGGAAAAAAAAACTAAAGTAAGGGTCTAAAATATAGGAAAAAATAGGAATTATAGGAAATATAGGAACTTTTTCAAATGTATAGGAATTATAGGAGCGCTGCAAGGCCTGCTTTTCTATGTAACTAATCGCTAAACATAGGGTTTATACTGTTTTCAAGGTCAAGTTTTAGAATTAAATTTATCACATATTATCGAACATCTTGAATTAAAGTATAATTGAAAGAGTGATAATCACAATAACCTACAGAGCTTGCTTTTTCATACAACAAAATGTGTATTTAAACCTAAATCTCAGATTCCGCTATTGACTGCCTCAGCAAATGTTAAACATATTTTTAATATTAAACTATTTTGAATAACATAATTATTCGAATTTAATAAAGAAATTGAAAGAGTTGATTAATCACAATAACCTGACAGAGCTTGCTTTTTTATTCATAACACACCAAAAATGTGTATTTTTAAACCTCAAATCCTCAGATTCCGCTAAATTGACGCGACCCTCGGCAAATGTTAAACATTAATTTTTTAGAATTATTTCAAAAATTTAGTAAATACAGAATTAAATTTGAAACATTTTGATATAAAGAAAAATGAAAGAGTTTTTCAATACTGAAGAGTGTTGTTTTTATTCATACACACAAAAGTGTATTTAACCTCAATCTAGATCCGCAATGACTGATAGAATGTAACATATTTTAGTTAATATTTTTATTATTGAATACTTTTACGATAATTTACGAACACTTTGAATTAAAGTAAAATTGAAAGAGGATTAATCCAATACTGACGCTTGCTTTTTGATTCATAAACACCAAAAGTGTATTTAACCCATCTCAGATTCGCTATTTGGACCCTTTCAGCAATGGTTCATTAATTTTTTCGAAATTACTTGAAACATACACTAAACCATAATTATTTGAAAACATGTAATAAAGAATGACAGCACAGAGATTTCAGGAGTGAAGATGTTAAAACATACTGGCTGATACTGTTCTTGACCCAGTGCAGTAGAGCTTTCCTGGCCCCTCCCTTCCACCGGTCAATGGCAGTGGGCTTAATGGCTGCCGCAGGTGCAGTACTGGTCAGTTTTTGAGGGGAGGCATCAAAGCTGGGCATGGGACTGTGGGTGCGGCCGATACTGTCCAGGCTACTTGTGCTATCGGCACAGGTCTGCATGAAGGCCATTTGTTCAGTGAGGAGTTTGGTCTTCTCTTCAATCTGGGTGGAAGATATTAAGATGGCATAGTAAGATCAATGAATTAAGTATTTGTGTGTAGAATACATTAACAAAAAAAATTATGGATTGGTAGAAGATATGGAGTTAATGTAATAAGACCAGGAAATTCTAAGCATTTCGGTATAGAACAAATGAATGAATTTTTTTTATATTGTTTATAGAACTGAGTGGATGAGGTTTTTTTATTCAACCAAGAGGAGGGTTCTAGGTATGACTTTGACAGTTCCTGGGGACTTACCCAATTAATTGTTTTCAGATTTATTACATAAAAGTATAAAAAAAAATTTTTTTTTAAATGTAAAATAGTCATTTTTTAGCGATAATTTTTTAAAAAAAATATTGTACCTGGAAGTGCAAAATAATAGTCCATATTAAGCCAAGAGTTATAGTGTGTTTCCCATCAACAATATCAGTGGCATTGATGTTAACAAGTTTGATCTGCAATTAAAAACACAATTTTTTAAATATAAATGAAAAAATTAAATGTATAATATCATAAGTTTACTTACATTAAAGATAGCTAAAAAAAATATTTAAAAATCATAGTATGATTTAATTTATAAGCCACTTAAAGTTTAATAAACGTACCCACTAATATTCAACTAACAAATGTGAATATAATAAAGATCAAGCTCGTTAATTTAATGTTAATGTCAACATGAAGCTAGATTGATATACGATTTGACAAAATATTTATCTAAAACTTTTGACTGATTTGAAACCTTTGAGAGATAAAAAAAAAATTTAAGTGTAAACTTGCTTTTTCAGCTTTATAGATTAAAATATTTAACTTCTTTCTTAAAATGTCATTATTTTTAGTTAAGTAAGTTGACATGTTTATATGTCTACAGCCAGATGATAAAAGAATATTTAAAATTTAACTTACCCTTTTTCTTTCTAAAAATTGTAAGACCTGGTTGACATTGCTTAAGAAATGGGGTCGCCTTAGCCTACGCCCTCTTTCACTGTGCTGGAAAAACACACATTTAGATAAAAGCAGTAAGATAAACATATTTTTCGGTAATTCAAAAAAATAATAAACAATTTAGATTTTAAATTTAAAATAAAAACATAAATCTTCATCTTTTGCTGCATAGTCCACAGTCAAAAAATAATTATTTAAATATTCCCAACTTTATTTTTATTAACCTGTTCTGAATAGACTAAAATGACTTTTGAAATATTAAATATTTGCTAAAGGAAAGTAGGCTAAAAATTAATTATAATCCTTACCAGACGTTCTCCAGATAAATGTTCAATAAGTGCAATAAGTTTTGCTCCATCTCTTAAGTCTTCAATCAGATCCTCTACGCGCATAGGGGGATCATGCTAAGGCCATAAAGAAAAACATGTTTGTTATCTTTTGGAAAAAATATCAGTAACAGTAATTGTAACTATCAAGAAACTTCTTAAGATTGCCTATAAGTACATCTATATAAAAAGTGTAATATTTGCATTTATACCAATGATATGATAAGCTTATAATTCTAAAAAAGAAGGCTCGAATTGCAATAGTAAACTCTATGCAATGACATTAATTTCAGGAAAGAATTTATTTGCGACAACAAAAATTTGCCTTGTAACGAATATATAGCATATTAAAGAGTATATTTCCCACATATTGCAATTCTATATTATTTTTTAATTTCATTTTAAGGAAGGAGATGCTTAATAAAGAAGCTACACACAGAATAAATACCTGAGCTAGATAGTGGTTTGTCCAATTTGTGAAGACCTTTTTCTGTACTCTCTCTTGCTCCTCTAAAAAATACAAACAAATAACGTCAACAAATGTTCAAATAAAAGAAACGAATCTAGTTTCTTTAATTAAAAAACTAATTATATCCAAGCTCAAAAGCTTTGGTAAAAGGGTTTATAAGTACGATCTTACAGAACTGTCTTTATACGATACGAATTGGCAACAGGTACAAAGAACAGCGAAATTTCTTGGAAATATTACACATCAATACAATAGTTTATCTTAATACAATAAGCTTAAAAGCATAAAAATATTTTAAAATCCAAAAAATATGCCAAAGTAAAATAAAAATGTGTAAACAAAAACAAACAAAAATCCCGCGTGCACTACGTACTGGTTTGTAATTTTCTATAGACTAGCGTGGTCACAGTGTGCAGAGAAAATAAGTACAATAATTAAATCAAGAACTCTACATTTAATTTTTACTTCTAAAAGCTAATATTTTTCTAAAAAATATTGCCTAAAATGTATGTATAAAAAAACATTTTTTTTTGTTAAAAGCGCCGCAATATCGTTTATAGGGGAATCACAATGAGCTTGGTTGGCTTGGACATGTAGAATATACTGATGGCCTTCGATCAGTGCTCTACTTGACTCATCAATAGAAGGTTGTATTGTAGAAGGTGATATGCATTTGAAAGAAGACTAGTTGTAAACAGGAACAAATGTATAATTTATTTAAACAACTAAGGTAGAATAAACTAAGGTAACTAAAAGGTAAAATTTTATGCTGTGCTTAAGGCACAGTGCTACAGATAAGCGAGACTGCCGGAACATGGACAGTGCACGCTTATATAGAGAATCAAATACATCAACATTTGCATATAACCAGAACGAGTTACATAAGATTTGACATATTGGTTGAAATAGTTCGTTTCACTAGATCGTTCATTTTACTAGCACCACAGACATGTTCGATAGAACCCGTTCTTCTGGTCAACACTACAAATTTATACAAAATAATTTTTTAACGGGCCTCCCCTACATTCCCCACCCTATTATTCTACTCCGCAGAAGTTGTACAGGGTGGCGCAAAAAATAGTGGCCCCGGCGTAGAGATAGGAATGCATAGAGATGCTTGGTGAGAAAAACTATTGAAGCCGTCTGAAAGCTTTCAAGTCGAAATAAAAGATTATTCAAGCGTGTATTGGCTTCACTTGGCAAACCTGTTTTTACATTGGTTGGATTGGATTAACATCACATTAGAGCTACTCATGGGCTATTGGCGAGTTCAGATCTTAGTGCTTAAGTGCGGCTGTGTGAGTTGATCAACGCATAGGTGAAGATGCTACTCACAATACAGCAGAGGGTGTTTATTGTGTGTGTAGAACGTTTAATTAAAACAAATTCCTGGAAAAAATGAGGACATTTGTGTGTTAAAGAATTGAAACTGAAAGGTATAAAAGTACCAAAACAGAGTGCTATATGCAACGATTATAGTTGCGAAATTGCGTCAGACAGGATCTGTTTTGAATAAGTCCAAAAACATTCCGAATACCAGATTTTGTGTCTTGCAATCAATTTAGAATGTTTTGTATTAACAAAAAAAGGTCCGATTGTCTAGAAAAAAACCAGCCGAAATAATTACTGGTGCCAATTTTTTTGCACAGGCATTCGCCTCCTAGCATGCGGAAAGTCCCAGGTTCGGGTCAGGGCATCGCCAAAATAACATGCCGACGACCTATAAACGGCCCGTGCAATCAAAAATGTCCGACGAATAATGACCCGTGTGGAGGGAGTGCACGTTAAACATCCTTTAAAGTCCTAACCCTGCGTACGATGTCGCCCTTAACGGTTGGGTTGGGTGCCTACTCAGGTGTCGGCTCGTCACTTGACTGTGGTTCTAAAATACGACGCCCGTCGCCAATATCCCTCGTGTAGCTCTAGTGCGACGATAATTCAAACTAAACTTTTTTTGCACAGCTGTACAAAACCTTCAGTTCATATTGCATTCCAAATAGCTCGTCAAATCATAGCATAGTTGCCGGAAAATAATTCGCCAAGCGTTAGTTTGGGCTTAATATTAAAGCAATCAACAGCTTCACTTAGCAAACCTGTCTTTGCATTAGTTTTTGATTTGGCAACAATTCGATCTCCTTCCTATCTCCAACAATTAAGGGGCCACTTTTATTTGCGCCATCCTGTATATGAACTATATAGATCTTTTTTTTAACCTGTGTGTGTGTATAAAGATTACCAGTTTTTTCGGGATCATATAAATTTTAAAAAAAACTTTCCAATTATCTAATTTTAAATCATTTAGAAATTTTGTAAAACTATGCCCGACAGAAATATAATTTTAAAGTTTTTTTTCCAAATATTAAATTACTTAGAAATTCAAATTTAAATCAAATGCAAAGAAAACAAATTTACACTTTCAACAATTTGTTTTACCCTCAAGAGGATTTGTATATGAGCACATCCCCTCCGGGGCAATAGAGAGTGAGTGTTTAATAATTTCATCCCACTTTAACCAAAATTAGGCACGAGACCATCTTTTGCCCTTTTCGGTCCGAAATTAGCAGCTGGACACTAAATGCCGACCCAAATACCAGGGATGATTAATTAAGGCGTCTCCCAGAATATTCTAACTCCCTACAGATTAGAGCGCTTGAGAAAGGGGTTCCACAACTTACGCGCTTTATGGATGTGATGCACTTGTTAATTTTAAAGAATAGTTATTCATTTTTCTAAAAATTGAAGACAACGAAGTTTTGATTTTCCGAATAGGAATTGGGCGTATTAATTTGGATAATTGGAGTTTGAATGTACTTAAAAAAACCATAAATTTAAAATTATCAGCGGTGATCTTGAAGAACAGAGAAGCATCTGCTCCTCTGATGCCTAGTCTACACTACAGAGTGAACGTCACCTGGAAATCTACCCGCTATATTTAATTGAGGTTCAACAACTGAACACTAAAAGCAGTATTCTTGATTGTTGCTATTTGATTGTCAATAGGAGGCAAAATCAGACTCGCACATGGCCTATTCGGCAGACTTTCTGGATCCCAAAGGAGGAAGAACTCTGGGCCTCAATCATATTTCACTCTTCTTAAGAGCAAGTTAAATGTAACATGTTATTTTCCCCCCCTTCACAACCATTTCCGATTGTGCATTGATTGCCACCTGCATTGATGAGACCTGCCCCACCCTCAAATTGTCTTACCCCAGATTCATATACATATTTGAGTGTCTCAGAATTTTTGTAGGTTTTGCTTATTATGATGCGTTTTTATAATTTCAAATGTCATCATCTGGAATTCAAAGAGTATTTGAATTGAGTTGGAGTATATATTTAAAATCATGCCGTAGGACAATAATTTAACACCTTATGTAATCGCATCTAAAATAATGCAATAAACTCAGTTTTAAAGAAAATTGCCGTTTCTATGATTTTCACCTTTTCATTTCTCTTTGGGTTATCGTTGAGGCAATTAAAAAACCAATAAGGTTACAAGATCAAATTAAGACTATCACGCAATACAATGTTCCATAGTCCACGACAAACCGTGCCTTGCGACGCCTTTGTTACAAGAGTTACAACTCATCAAGGAAAGGCAACATTACAGTTCCCCAGTATTTAGACTCTTTATCGATAACACGTCTTCTCGGACTTAACTTTTATTAGTCATGTGGGTCATTCCTGGAGAAAACGTAAAAAAACATGTCCCCGCAAGATATCTTTCACACGAAGAAAAGTTATGCTTCCACTTGAATAATTTAAGATAAGGAATATTTTATCTACTTACTAACGTTGAAACAATTCAAAAAATTAATTATTTTGTGTAAAAAATTTTGTCCACAGACTATGAAAAATCATGTCCGTGGGATGTCTCACCGTCATGTCGAGGACTGTTTTGGTTAGTAAATCCCTATTAAATTCCTATTTTTTTATAATAAATGTAGTTTTTCAATTAAATTGGCATTACTAGAACATTCAAAACACAAAATAAAATCGTTATAAACAATATAAATTTATAAATTCTGTGAAAATAAAATGTCCCACAGATTTTCGTCATGTCCGTGGACAACGTATTATTTAGCATGCATAAATATCTAGAAATGACAACAGTACTCTGTTTCAGTCTTATTAGTATTCAATCGTACTCGCAAAACATTGTATCAAGTCGATAGTTTGAATACCGCAGTAGATAAAAAGTTATTTAAAGTTAAAAGTTTAAAAAAAGCTTCTGACAAGATCATAGCGTCATTTCTGTGGTCAAGATATAAGAAAGTAAACCAATGATTTGAACTTATAATTTGTTATTTGTAGAAAGAAATTAGTTATATGAGCTTGGTTTACATGCTTTGTTCTCTTAAACCTAAAACTTTTCTGTCTGTGAGCTCTTATTTACGATTTCATCATGTCCGTGGTTTTTGACCCACGGACATGATTTTTGTATCCACGGACATGACTTTTTAATTATATAAGAATAAATTGATTAAATATAAGTGAAATGCATTATAGTAGCACTTTATTTTGCCGTGAACTAATAAAGTAAAGCTTAAATTTTATTAAAGTGTAACACATCAATAAAATACTTTTATGTAAATTTTTGGGGTTAAAACTTTTCTAAATGAAACATTATTAAATTAAGACTTACTATCATAATAATTAATAGCAATTATATGATCTGGACCGATGCTATATTTCGAATGTAGTATGTAAGTGTAACTCAAATCCAAACATTCAAAAACTTTCATCAATATTTTTTTCGATATTTTTCACCTCAAAATGTACGTTTTCTCAGGAATGACCCGTTTCCGAATACTAAATAAAAAAAAAACCCTTCTTTTTAACACAGTCAAACAACCAATACCCTCAGAAAATTATTAACAATGATCAATTGTCTTGTTTCAGATGACGTAGTTCCTACCAGATTTTATTCCTGTACTTTCTTCGATTGGTTCTCTGTTTCCACTGATTCCCCAATCGAGGCTCGAGATATTTAAAAATTAGTATTTTTATTGAACCCTCAAGTTTAAACATGCTCCTTGACGTTTGATTGGGAACTGTTTTTATCTTTAAAAAAAATTGCATTAATAATCCTTTATTTAATGCTTAAAATTAAAAGATAAACAAGTGAAATTACATTAAACATTTTTCTTCTTTGGTATCTAACATTTTGATATTTGTCCGAAAAATGAATGTGTGTGTGTGAAATTCTAAATAAAATAACACCATTTTACTTTACAATAAAATTAAAACTATTCATATCAAAAGGAAATAATTCTATTTATTCTCTAAAAGAAGACCAACTTGAAAGAACAAATGCAGAATACTCGACCATTCCTAATTTAAATCATTCAAAACTATCCCGTGTTGCAAAATCTCTCGTTCCCAATATTGCACCCCTCTCGTGACGCTTTCACCTGCGCCTGTCACCCATGGGAGAGAGGCACCTCCGGCTAGTTCGATTAAAAAGCTACTCAGAAAAAGTGACAGGTTTTAATTGAATAAGCTGGGGTGAAACAGATATGGATTTTTTTAACGCTTCTTCGATTTTAACCTATGGAGCAATTAATTCTTGGTGTTTGAGGCATTGCCACGCTCATTTTCCAGTAACGCACATTAAAAAAAAACTATCTGTATCTGGTTGAAAAAGCCCTGATCAGCCATATTTAATTTTGCTAAGATCCACAACTTTGGGCATGATACATAAAGAAACAGAAAAATTACGTTTCTTTTTGCCGCAAATAGTTTTGTTGTGTAAGAATGTAGATGTTTCGGTATAGGAACACAAAAGATCCACCTTCTTCCAGAGTTGTGTGCCGTTCTGAAAAAGGTGGGTCTCTTGTGTTTCCACCGAAACATGTAAATTTTTACACAATAAATCTATATGAGCTAAAAATCAACGTTATTTTTCGTCATGTATTTTCAGCAATATTTATTTAAATGTACATCTTCACCCTTAACCGAGAAGGTGTAAGGATATGTAGGTGGGATATAGAGCCTGCAACCCCAACAGTTTTTTTAAACGTGTAATTTGTTTGTATTTTTTTTTACCCCTGTAATTTTATACATATAAAACTTTTAGCATCAAGTGAATAAATTTTATAATAATTTAAAGTGTATTTTATATAATACAGACATGCTAACTCTCCGTATTTAGCAGGGCAATAACGGATTTTTTAAAATCTACTTTCTGAATTTCTGTGTCAAAAGTATCGATTGTATATACCGATTCAAAACAAATGATAATTTTTTAACTATAAGAAAAGTATAAGAACTTTGTTCTGTAACTAGAAAACTTCATTGAAGAATAGTAATTACCAGTACACGTCACTTCTATTTTTATTAAATATGAAATTAAAAAAAATTACCTGTATGGGATGTTTTAAAAAGAGTTAAATTCACACATGATGTCATATCTAACGACAACATCAAAGTTATAATTCATTTATTTAATGAAAAAAAGTATAGTAAGTAAATATTACGAACCTTTAAATTACCATCTTTAAATGCCGATCATCCCACAAAGAATAATAATTAAGTTAAGCATATTCAATTACGAATTCCCAGAAACGGAGAGTCAAAAGAGATGTTATGTCCTTTAATGGCTATGGCAATAAGCAGTACAATACGTCTACTTCCCACACATTTACTCAAAACTAATTGGCATTTGTGTTATAAGTACGAAGGTTAATCAGGGAATTATAAATTATGGTAATGCTATGTTTAACCATTGTTAGGACCAAATAAGAACTTACAAAATATCTCCAAATATTTTTGACAGATGTTTAGTAAACATGATGAACCAATCATGAGAGATTTATTGCAGAAACTGTAGCATTGAAAGAGTAGAATGCAGAAAATATTTTTATTGAGACTTTAAACAAATTTTTTATTAAAAACACCCCTGTATTCAGTTTAACAAAGTTTTCCAAAAAATATTCGTTTTGTCCAAAAATATTTGACACTAAAATACCTCATATAGTATAAGAATAATATAGTGTATAAACGTAGTTGTTAACAAAATTTATAAGTGCATAATTCAAGTTATTAAACAACGCTAAGTGATGAACGATGTAAACTTTCTTCAAATTCTTTAATTGAAAGATAGTTCAAACTAATATAACGAGGTCGATTACTAAAGCCATACATTTATAAAAATAAGTTTTTAGTATTTTAAAATATTTGAAATTGACCCTTCTATTTGGACAAAGCATACGCACATTTTGAAAGTTCCATTAGCATGGTAATATGCGATTTTTTAAAGTTTTTTTTTTTATAAATTTGAATTCATAATTTTTTTGCTTCAGTTTCAAATCGATGTCACTCTATGAAAAGGTACATCAAGCTACTTTTTTATTCGTTAAAAACGCTCAGTACTAAAATATCGCATGATTTACAACAGGCGTCGTTTCTCCTTTAGAGATATATGGTATCACGCCAGCAATAACCATAAATCATAACCACAAGGGAATACAGAGATAGGCGACACAAAAATAAATCCAAAATTGAATTGTTCAGTTAAGCTTAGTTAGATACAATCTAAAAAAATTCAGGAAAGAACCTGGAAAAGTTTGATCAACGTCGGCAATTTTACCAGTAGTGTTCTTAAAATACAACAGGACCCTTTCGCAAAAAATTGAAAAATAATGGTAGATAAAGCTAGTTTCTTCCCTGGAAATGCCAAAAAAATTCATAAACATACCCACAGTTCTTTTCTATAGGTAAAAAGCCGAGCATATTTTTCGCCGCATCTAACGCTACTATTTTTACACTTATTTCTAAACTACGGTGTGTTCGGATTCGATCCAGCAAACCCAGGGACCACTCTTTATACCATTCCGTAACTGCGCGCAACGCGTCGAAGCCATGGTTACTTGTTGAGTGAAATTCATGTTATTGAACTGTTCAAATGGATTTTCGTTAAACGTTTTTTATTAAGTTTGTGGGGAAAATCTGAAATCCCTAAGAACTAATCAAGAAGCGTGCGAAACTTACATTAAAAAAGCCAGATAAAGTATCAGGTATATATGTTGGTTGGATTGAACTACCGTCGCACTAGACCTACACGAGGCGGCGTCATAATTTAGAGAAGCAGTCAAATGACGAGCCGACACTTAAAGTAGGTTCGGAAAGTTATGGTAATTTTTTTAAAAGTGTATTCATATTTCAATGTTAAGGTTCCTGTATGGAGCATATTTACTTGCACTCTCTAAACAAGGCTTATTATTGGCCCGTCCGTGGCCGAGTGGTTAGGCATCAGCCTAGAGGTTCAACCTTCTCAGGATGCGGGGGTTCGAATCCCACTTACTGCCTTTAAATTACAGCCCCAGCACAGATCCTATAAATCGGATCTGTGCTGGAAATAGTAGAAAATCCTCATCACGGATGGCCCGAGTACACAGGGACAGACGTGCTCGTTAAATCTTTGGAGTCCAGAGTCCCAACGGCGTTAGCGTACGATGTCGCTCGAAGTTCCGTTGGGTGCCCGCTCAGGTGTCGACCTCGTCACTTGACCAGGATTCTAAAATACGAGGCGTTATTGGCTGCGTTAAAGCTCCTGAAGGAGGCTAGAAATAGGCAGTCGGAAACGATTACCTTACCTTACCATTATTCGTAGCAAGGTTCGGCTGTACAAGCCGTTTATAGGTCGGCAGTTATCTTGACGGTGCCCTAGCCTGAACCTGGGACCTTTCGCATGCAGGACAAACGCCTCCATAATCGCGAGGAATATGCAGCAAAGCACAAAGGTCTATAGATTGGGGAAGAGTGCCAAATTTGGGTGTGGGGGGTTCAATTTAACTGTTGTTTGAGGGCGGGGCATTTGACATTTCAAAAGATTAAAAATGGATTGTTCGAAATATAAACAGCCACTCCCATATGCTTTTGTCATCTTGCTGACTCGTGCTTATACTTGATGTATGGTTAAATGAAGGGTTATAAAGATACGAAAGTTATAGAAGGTAGATTATTCAATGTTAAGGTTTCCCTAAAAAAAAAGTTAAAAGTATAGAAATGAAACACTTGTTGCGATTCTATTTTAGTTTATGTTAATTAAATTGAATTCTTATTAAGGAAGAGTAATTTCTCTTATAAAACAATTCTTAAGACGATTTAGAAATACTATAAAAAATTGAAGTTATAATGTTCTCTCGGTGTAATGTTACATATATATACTGGAGTAAGTGGACTATAACAGTTAAAATGCTAAAAAAAAGGCTGAGTCTCGATGAAACTTTCCTAAACTTTTCTACAGCCTGCAATTGCTTGTGCAGGGGCGGATTTAAAAATTTGCTGCTTGTAGGCTACGATTGATTTGTCGCCCCGGTCACAATATTCTCCCCCTTCGGAGAAAGGTAGCTGGTTAGCTGCAAAATAGGGTGGTAAGTGCTGTTTAAAATAGATACACATATTAGAATCATCTATGTTTATTGAAAGCGAAATCGACGAATTTTTAAAAACCGTTCTACTTTTTTTCTTTCAACTTCGAAATCCACACTCTTAAAACAAACGAGCGGTTTTAACTCAGTCTAAGTTAATTTCCACTCCTTTCCGTGCCGAAAATGCACTTCTCCTATAGGAGTGAATTTCACTCTTTTTCGGAGTTGGTAAAAGAAATAAAAGAAAACAATATGCGTCCTACACTCTTAAAACGAGCGGTTTTAACTCAGTCTGAGTTAATTTCCACTCCTTTCCGGTGCCGAAAATGCACTTCTCCTATAGGAGTGAATTTCACTCTTTTGTTTTAAGAGTGCAGGAGGAGGGGGGTGCAATTGCCCTTGCAGCGACCATGTTTGCTACGAAATATTAGTACTATATATATCGTTTACGGTTTACGCATTAATGTAAATTATTTGTTTTCTTTCTTAAAAATATTCGCATCTTTATAATAATTGTTTTATGCCGAATGCCTCTTTAATGGGTCGTAAAATGTGCCGCCCCCAAAAATTCGCCGCTCTAGGCTACAGCCTACTTAGCCTATTTAGAAATCCGGCCCAATCATAAATATAGTAGAATAGGAAGGAAAAAATTGCAGTCTATCAAGTCGGTAAAGTGAAGTTTTGAAAGTTGTCAAAATTAAATCATGCCTTAGGACGAAAATTCACTTTCAAAATATCGTTACAGAATGTAACCTTTGTGCTGTTTAATTTCATCGAAAATTTCCAGGCAGGAATGCTGCCACTGCTCTTTTATTTTTACTTTGTGGTGTAACCTTCATCAACATTGTTTATGTAACAGTACTCCGCTTTTTGGTGTAATCATCTATGTTTATTTGGTGTAACTTTGCTCCATTTTGTGAAGTAAGGATACATTAAATAAGCGGAGTATGATTACAAAACTGAGTAACCTCATTACATTTTGTGGAGTAAGGATACTCAGTTTGGTGTAAGTTCTCTATTTTTGCTGTAACGTTACTCCTTAATCTGTTGGCAGTGCTTGTTGCCAGTTTCCAGTGAATCTCTTGTCGATATATTTCTTAGCTTTTGACTTCGTCCAATAGTTTGGTCACGATAATTTTTTTTCTCTTCTTCAACGAATGCCATCGCAAAAATTCAGGCGATTCTCATGATAAAACCGCCTTTTTGTCGATCCCTTCACACGTACAGTTACCCTTTTCAGCCCGTTTTAACCGCTTTCTTGAAGGAAAGAAAGTTTAAAAAGGCTCGTTATATTTTCATTCTACCTAATCACCTCTTTTGTTTCAGTTTCAATTTATCTGATGTTATTGGTAATGAATGCTGATAAAGAAGGATAAATGTCAATGTAACTCCAAAAAGTGTTATCATATCTTACACTAATACTAGCTCTATTTTTACGCGAATTTCTTCTCACCTTTGTAAATAATCAAACACTGAGCGATGCCAAAATTATCTTATACAAATCATCACATAAACGTGATGATGATGAAATGAAATGCTCCTTATCATACAAAAGCTTTCAAGATGAGCAACGTTATCGCTTAAAGATTCTACTTTTGGATTCCCCTATTATGTAATTAAAAAAAAGTTCCTCCTTGGAAACACACAGCCTGCCTGGAAAAATTGCAAATTTATTGCAAATTTAAAATTATATTCTAGTATATATGAACATAAAGAAAATATATCATAAAAATTTATTTAAAAAAATATCACCAAAGGCCGTTATCTTTTTGAAAGTTAAAAGTTAAAAATTGGATGCTTGTATCTACCATACAAAACTAAAATTAAAAAAGTAAAATGTTGAAAAAATTTCCATTTTATTTTTACAATAACCGGTTAACACATTCAAACTAGTGTACAAACTAAAGACAAAACTTTTACAATTATTTTCTCATAATAATTTTTGAACATTAAAAATATTTATTTATTTTTTTTTTATTTTTTACAACACTTAACGACAGTGCTAGGCTTAATTTTAATTTAAAGTGCTTTTCATTAAATTTATTAAAAAAAATTCTATAAGTTATTTGTCTGTCCATATTAAAGTTATTAAACGTGAAGTTTTTCTGAGTAAATATTTCGATTATTTAGCAGTTTTCTGAATTTTATGGCGGAGAAAGGATACCTTAATATTAATTTAGAGAGCTGAAACTTATTATTTTTTTAGAACGAAAAGTATGGGAAAACATCTGGGGAATAAGATTTTTTTTTAATCTTTTTTTTTGTACATCACCCTCCCTAAAGAAACGGATCTTAGCAACAGGATTTAAAAAAAAAAAACAGTTTTACCCAAGCACAGGAAATGATACATGGCGAAGCAGTTAAGCTTTTCCGCTATACTTGGTGATTGAACGCGGATATTGAACTTGAAATGAATATTGATTGCGGATACATCGCGTTTAATTGAAACCATTAACGATCGAATGAAACCAGGGGTCTCTAATATTGTTTTCAATTAAGGCCATCTTAGATATGGCAAAACCCTTACATTTTTGACAGTTCTACAATTTTGGAATTTTTCTTAAAATTCGGGATACTTTTGATTCTTTTTTTGTTGACAAAGTAGGTTTCCAAAATATTTGATGAAATTTTTTCAAAAATCATTTAAGAGCATCCACTAGTTTTCAATAACACTTGATATCCTATAATTGAGCAATTACGGCTATCGTACAGTCTGGGAAACTTATTTGTTTTTATAAGTTATATTTAAAATGTAGAGATATTTATATTTAAAAAAGTGGAAAACTGCGTATTGGAAAAAGTGGATCCGAGTCACATTGATCTATTAGTGTTCGCGCGTCTTTCAACGAGCTGATTATTAAGACAGTCTGAGCATTTTATAATGAAAGTAACCCCTTCGGAAGCAAGATATGAACTTATCATACTATACCATTAGTGAAAACCGGACTTTAAATTTAATATTTTCCCCCGTGGCAGATTTGGATAGACGCCAACGCCAATCTGTCCAACGTTAGCGTACGATGTCGCTCGAAGTTCCGTAAAGTGCCGGCTCAGCTCAAGAGTGTTACTCAAGTTCTTATTCTATATGAGGTATTTTAGTGTCAAATATTTTTGGACAAAACGACTATTTTTGGAAAACTTTGTTAAACTGAATACAGGTTTTTTTAAATAAAATTTGTTTAAAGTTTCAATAAAAATATTTTCTGCATTCTACTCTTTCAATGCTACAGTTTCTGCAATAAATCTCTCATGATTGGTTCATCATGTTTACTAAACATCTGTCAAAAATTTGGAGATATTTTGTAAGTTCTTATTTGGTCCTATCGTCACTGCAGGCAATTTTATTAAACGAGCCATACTTGGCTGTTATAAAGCCAAATTGTATTAAACAAATAGACTGCCAGAAATTTCTAAACGATCAAACCAAATCAAGAGTAGGTAACATAAAATATTTATGGAGGCTATAAATAGACAGCCGGAAACATAACCTAACCTAATTTTTTTAAAAATAATATTTACATTAACATTATTGTATTAACTTTGTTGCATTTTATTTTGTTTCAAAGACAATGTAATCAAGTAAATGTCACCCTTAGCCCATACCAACTTTTGTTAAACGCATATGTTTCAACACAGGGAAAAAAAATTGGAGCTCTACATTAATTTACATAAAAAGCCTTAGGGTTTTAACCATTCACAAGCTGAAAAAAATTAAAAATTTAAAAAAATCAACATAAAATTTCAAAAACCATTTTACTAAACCACTATATCATTTTCAATAAACCTCCACCATTATAAAAGAATCCTTCTTTTTTTGCAATATCCTTAGCTCACAGCTCACAGCATTCGAGCATGTTTAATTATTTTCTGGGCAGCCCTAAATTTTGGGTAATGAGTCCCCTTAAAACTCATTTTGAGGTCCTAATAACGACGGCCTCGGTCAAAGGACGACTTTGAAATCAATTGAAGATGACTTGCAAGTACTTTCTATGCTCGTGTCCAATATCGACACTCACGATCATTCACTACATTATACCACGGGTTATAATAATAATATTGAAAAAAGACATTTATTTCTTTCCTAATACCGAATAAAAACGCTTCGCCGTGTATAGTTTGGAGATCCTTTTGATATAGAGCATGGGCAAACAATTCGTTATCGTTACTGTCACAAAAATCTAAATGGGATTTTCATCTCAGCCAAGAATTAAATAAAAGTGTAAGATGTTATCATAAGGATGAATACATGTGTTATCTGTGTGTTCAGGTGTAATCTAAATCCGGATGTCAGGCTTAATATTGCCAGTGTTAAGTTTTTACAGTAATGTTTTTTACAATGGGGCTGTATTATTAGCGGCTAAGCCTTTACAGATTCGGCATACTCCCCAGAAATGAGAATTTTTTTTGTTGCACCACTAGGACCAATTTTGACACTCAGAATGAATCTGAGCTCTCTGTGGATGTTAAAGTATGTCGAGATTTAATTTTGCACAGAGAACACATGCCAAGGTATCTTTTCCACGACAATAATCAAATAACATGCGTGCCGATCATTTACCCGTCCAGAAAATCTGACGACTTAGTCAGGGTTCGAACCCGCAAATTTGGGCTTATGAGGCGGACACATTTTTTTTAAGTAATGTTATTCACAACATTTTTTTCAGGACACTGTAAAACGTTTGAAGTAACGTTACTTCGTAAATACGATGACAGCAAGTGCGTGCTGCCTCCACTTTTACGGAAGTTACAGCATAAGCAGGTATCAATTTACACGAAAGATTAAGTAATCTTACACCACAAAAACGGAGTATATGGTTACACAACAAAAAACGAGTAAAAAACAAACGGCACCAAATACGACTCCAAATTTACGGTGGAATTTAACTGTGTGTGTGCTTTTACTATAGTATAACATAATACACACAAGTGCGAAAATTGTGTCACATATTTTTTGGTTATTTTTTCACATTATTTATGATTGCGCATGCACTTGGACTCGGCGTGGAGGATTAGCCGGAATACACATCCTTTTGCGATACGTTTCCCACAGCTAGAAAGAGAACTTTTAGAGCTTAGAAAAATTACTCCATAGTTGGTTACATCTCATTAATAACGGTAACGTTGCGTAGGTTTTTTTTTACAGTGGATGCTAAGAGAAAAATTGAAGGCAAAATATTCAAAATGGAATAATATTCTTTTTGTTTGGTTATTTAAAACAATGTCGAACTATAGAAAACAATATTTACTATTTAAATTGTATAATTTCTTAATAACAAGTATCAGTTTATGGTTGAGCCAATTTTATTAATTTTTATAAAACATGCATAGTCGATATAGAGCAAAACTTGTAATTGATTTTTCTTATCTATTCTATATATATCTAAATTTTTCCTATTAATTTTTCTTAAATATAAATAAATGAATTTTAAAATAATTATGAAAAAAACTAAATATAACACAAAAATTATATAAATAAATCTAGTTTTGCTGTTTTTTTTTGTTGCTAAGATATTATTCCTTGCTAGTATGATTTCCAAGGGAAAATTAAATTTAAATTCCTGTTCTATTTTCAATAAGCAGATGACAAGGAAAACATTTGAGTTCCTTTTTTGAAAAAAGAATACAGACAATTTTATTACAAGATTTTTTTCCAAAGAAAAAGATGCTAAAAACAAAACATTTTTTAATATACGGAATATTTGAGTTTGGTTAAAAAAAGATAAATGTTTTATATTTTATTTTATTGCGATTTTTATTTATTTTCATTTTCGCATTTCGTTTTTGAAAACTTTGATTGCCACCCAATATTAATCTTAGATAGGTAAGTAAAAGTATAAGTGTTGTATTACAAAAAAAACCCTGAGGTTAAAAACAGTGTAAGCAATTAAAAAAAACCCCACTTAATGTAAAGACATCTATTCAATATTTTGAAATATGAATGAATATATGTTTTAAATAGGTTAACTGAAGCCTAAAAATAAAGCGTATATGTAGAATGACCATGCGATTTCATCGCATAAAAGTCATTGTAACTTAGGATGTTTCCTTGATCGCAAAAGCAAGAAGTCCTTGTACCGTGAAATTTTATAAAATTTACGGCAAGATAGGAATATAAATAAAGGAAGAGAAAGTTTCATGGATATGGATATCATCTTAACAAAGACTTATAAAAGAAAAAGTAGAGAAATTTGTTTGTGCCAAAAAAAAAATGTGAGAAAATATGATAATTGTATTTTTGATTGATATAACATGGTATAACTTTTAGAGAATAACAGTGTAACCTTCGTAAATTACCGTTTTACTTAAATACAAAATAAAATTATTTTGACGGATCTATTAATGTTCATAACACTTTCAGAAATAATTTAAATTAATATAAAATTCCAGTAATTACTTTTTTTATTTATATCTAAATTTACTAATTTAAATGCATTTTAATGTAAAAGCAAATACGTGACAAGATAAATAAAATAAGTGTTTCATTAAAACATTTTATTGTCTAACATCTTTTCAAGTAATCTACAATGCATCTCTAACATTTTTTAAATCGTTTAATTTCCATAAAATATTTGTAGCCATATATGTTAACAAATTTAGTAATATGCTAATATTTTACTTTTAAGTCACTTTAAAATGTCCAGACAGTAAAATGTCACTTATTTTGAAAATCATCTAATTATTTTATTATTTAAAATTCATTGATACATTTGACCTTGTTTAATCTATAGTTTCAAACCATAGAAATATAGACAGATGCCAATAAAAGTTTATGTTATAACCTATTATAATTGTCATAGAAACCAACCTGAGAATTAATAAAGAAAAATTATCACTGAAAAGTAATTAAAGATTTACTTTAGTATTATTTTCATAGTGAAAATAATAACAAAAAACTGTATTTAACATACGAGATAACAGATCTAATTGAATTTATAAGGCATCAATATTTATACATTTGATTGTAGTAAGTTTTATCAATTCTTATTAGAATCTTTAAAATATATAAATATAAATATTTTAAAATTTATTAATTTGAATATAACAAATTTGTAATTTCTCAAAGATAACTCTATGACAGGTTGTCTGATACAGTTTCATTCTTTAAATAAGCTATGTTGTTATTCAATTTTATGTATAAAGCCTTTAATATACTTAAAAAATTTAGAATTAACTAAACTGTTTCAATATTTTTAATAACTACATAATGCGTCTTTTGTGAACATAAAAATCGTTTCTATATGAAATGAATATTTTTTTTATAACTTCCAGGAAGACATTTTGAATAGAAAATGTTACTTGTTTTCTACTAACTCTTTATTAAAGTAAGTGCAAAATTTCATCATCAGTCTTCCAAAATATAATTCTATAAGTTAACAATTACACAATTATAAAATTCAACTACTATTTAGCGTTACGTTACGTTATTTTGTTAATCATTTAGTCAACCATTATTTTAAGGGATAAATAGGTGCAAAATTAAATCAAATAGAAAAACTATGATTAAAAATAATTTTTTTTTAAAATTTCAATACAAGTGAAGAATATTACTTAAATTATAAAATATATATTTACTCTTAGATACAGAGTGTCTATTGAATTTTAAGAGTATTTCCAGGTCTCCAGGCATTTCTAATTTCCCATTAGTTTCCCTGTTTCTAGGGTTTACAGGCTTAGTGGAAATCCTATTGTATATGCAATTTGAATATTACTTACTTAAATTATAAAATATATATTTACTCTTAGATACAGAGTGTCTATTGAATTTTAAGAGTATTTCCAGGTCTCCAGGCATTTCTAATTTCCATTAGTTTTCCCTGTTTCTAGGGTTTACAGGCTTAGTGGAAATCCTATTGTATATGCAATTTGAATATTACTTACTTAAATTATAAAATATATATTTACTCTTAGATACAGAGTGTCTATTGAATTTTAAGAGTATTTCCAGGTCTCCAGGCATTTCTAATTTCCATTAGTTTTCCCTGTTTCTAGGGTTTACAGGCTTAGTGGAAATCCTATTGTATATGCAATTTGAATGAAATTTAGTTGTACTCATTAAATTTAAAAAAAAGTACTCTTGATTACACAACAACGTTAAAAATAACATTACGCAATAAATATAGGAATGCAAACGTACTAATGAGTGCTATAATACAATAGCTGCAATGTGTAACTATGTACAAAAGTTTAAGCAATTTAAAATACGAATATCCATAAAATTAACTAAATTAACTCGTATTTATAAAACATTAAACAACGCGTATAATGAATCTAATTTTATAAATATCACATTTAGTAATGTATAAATATATAAATTTTACCATTAATACTTTTTTATAAACTCACTAACAATAACGAACTAGTAAAATTTGGCACATTGACTTTTATAGCTCCCATACAAAATAAACCCTTTAAAACTGCCGCTCTACAATTTATCGAAATCTGTTTTATCTATCGGAATTACTGAAAAAATTTATACATTTTCAATAGAAAAATTTTGCGCTTTAAATTTCAATTTTAAGTAAAAGAAATGTACACTTTAAATTATATTTTTACGCTATATTTCTAAAATACATGACATGCTTTTTACTTGCTATTTACTATATCTATATTAAGCTATTTCACAGCGCGTAAGTTACATAGTTTAACGTCACTAAATCATCTACAAATTTGAATATATATTAACTATACATGCGCAACTTTGTAATATATTTGTCATATTTATGTGTCACAAGTTTAGTTTATTTACATTGGAAAATATACTGTAAATCACATCACAGTATGCTGCACCTTTGGCACAAATTAAACACAAAAAATTATTTAAAAAAAAAGAGATATGAGCAGCGGGTAATACATAAAATGTCAAAATGCTACGCAAAAACAAAATAATAATTAAAAAATAAACGTTTTAAAAACGTTTCTAAATAATTTTTAACGTTCGATTAAATGTTTCGCTAGAAAAATCGGAAACATAACTATTAACAAAGTTGTCATATTTACGAATGAAAAAAAACCCTATCAAAATTGTTTCTTATTGATTTAGGTATCATATTTGAAGATATGATGAAGGGCAATGTAATTTTTAATCTATGTTTCTATTTTCTCATTTAATTGAGTAAATAGTTATATTTTTGTAAATTTTTACAGTTATATTAATTATTGATATAACTTCAAGCCTCAACAAAAAATAAAACTTAAATGTCTTTTTGAAAACATTAAAATTTAACTCATTGTATGTTTATGCTAAAGGTACCAATATTTTTGATGATATTTCTCGTATATCTTTTCATTAGTTTATGACAAATCCCGGAATATTAAATTAGGATTCAAGATTTTCATAGATCATATTCAGATTAATATGTGTGTTAAATCATATCCGCAGTTCCAAGCGAAAACCATATAGAAAGTACACAATATAAGAATCAAAGAAATGTATTAGCGCATGAAAACAATAGTTTCTTCGGCATTCATATACGATCTTTCCACTAATATTAGTCAAGTTAGTAAATTAGTAGCTATTTTTTTTAATTGTCATATAATGTCTTCGTTCGAAATACATGAGTAAATGAATGAAATGAATGCAGATAACGTAGGGCAAAGCGTCGTAGAATTTTCCCAACTTGAAGCATAACATTGTTATTCGTTTTAGGTGGGTCAATGTTTCTTGAAGTTTTTGATTTAGAAATTTCACAATAAGTAACTATGGGTCCCTGTTCTGCCAATGTTTCTTTAGGTATTTTGTTGAGGCATAACTTTGTAACTAGGTGAAGAAAAATGGCTTGTGGAATAGAAGTTTGTAAGTGTCTGTTACAGCAGCGTTTCTTTAGGCCTATCTTGTATCATGTACCAAGTTCACATTTAAAAGTAAAATAGTGCGAAAACGAAAAGCAGCAATATGGATTTTAGGTTTAGGTGGGTTAGTATTTCTTAAAGCTTTTGTTTCAGAAATTTCACTGGAAGTTACGGTTCTATCAAAGTTTCTTTAAGTAATTTGTTGAGGCCATAACTTTGTTACTAGAAGAAAAAAATTCTTAAAGGAAAAGAAATTTGTAAGTGTCTGTTACATCAGCGTTTCTTTAAGCAGATCTTGTACCATGTACCAAGTCCCACTTAAAAGTTAGATAGCACGAAAGCGATAAGCAGCATTAGCGATATAAGTTTAGGTGGGTCAATATTTCTTAAAGCCTTTGGTTCCGAAATTTCACAATAACTTACTAGGTAACTGTTCTGTCAGTGTTTCTTTGGGTATTTTGTTGAGGCATAACTTTGTTATTAGATGACAAAAAAATTCTAGATGTCTGCTGTTGCAGCGTTTGTTTAGGCATATCTTGTCAAATGTACCAAGTTCCCAGTTAAAAGTTAAATAGTGCGAAAGCGAAAAAGCAGCAGTGCGGGTGCGTAAACTGACCTCTGATTTTCTGGATATGCCTGTCGTACTGCCTCGGGGAGCAGATGTCCAGAAGCCCGTCATACACGTTGTGAGAACGTTCCTCCTGTCTCAGAAACACGGACCTCCTCCAGGGGGACCTTGGTCGGACAGGGTCCATGGTCCGGCTAATTTCGTGAAAATTTAGCCCGGGAACAGTTCATAGCAGGACTTCTCATTCGGACGCTGAAGTACAACTAAGTTTGATACACGAATACATTCATTTAAGTCCCGTTTGACAAGTATATGTCCAGTGTGATACTTGATGTTCATATGATGCATTCAGCACGTGGATTATTAGTGACTGTTTAAGTAGTAGATGAATAATACAGCACACAACGCAGATAAAATCAAGCTCAATCTCTGCTTTTCCAAGAACTAATATAGATCATTAAAATTAATTGTAGAACGAGAAGGACTACGACATAGAAAAATGCAGGTAAATGCTTAGTACGAAGTAAGTGATAAATTGTCAATCGATATCCTTAATATGACAAGGATTACAGGTGGTCCGATCACACATCATATTCTTTTAAATCCCT
This sequence comes from Oedothorax gibbosus, assembly GCA_019343175.1. NCBI lineage: Eukaryota > Metazoa > Arthropoda > Arachnida > Araneae > Linyphiidae > Oedothorax > Oedothorax gibbosus. The sequence continues at coordinate 41,019,749 of CM033277.1, read as the reverse complement.
TGCACTTTGTTTATGTTTACTGTATCGCTTAGCATCACAAAGATCAGAGAGTCCGGCACACGCAAAACATGCGGCTAAATTTATTGCGTCTAAATTTATGTATCCCTTTAAACGGTCACTGTGATTATCACCATGGCAACGATCAGAGATAGTCCGACACACTCGAAACATCCGGCTAAATCACTCTATTCATTCCAACATCCAAACAAGACTATCCGGCAAAATATCCGGCTACATTTAGATGAGTATAAGGACGATCAAAAGAGTCCGAAGTACGGTAACATAATATCCGGTAAAATCAGTCCCACTCTATTTATTCAAACATCAAAACAAGAGTGTCCGGCAACATTCAGATGACACTCGCTCAAGAGTCTGAAGTACACTAGCATAACATCCGGTTAAATCATTCCCGTTCCGGCGCTCACCATGACGACGACCCAAAATAAGAGAATCCGGCAATCACTATCCGGTTAGAGCCGCGCGGCCCTGTTCTCGTTGAGCGCGACGCTGAGCAGGCATATCATGAGCAGGAAGAGAGTGAGCAACAGCACGACCACGACGCACGCTGAGCACACCATGAAATCGTAAGAGACCAGACCGAATGTGAACGCCGTCATATCTCTCAAACCGATGATGATAACAACAAATTGTGTTGTTATTCCCTTTACTTTTTTTTTTACTTTCTTCCTGAGGTAGAGTAGAAAGAACACGCTGCACACGATCCGACTTCTAACTGTAACTGCACCTGCGGCGGCTTTTGTTGCGTTCACGATTGTTGTGTTCTATGTTCGAGTGGTGAAGATGAGTTTGAAATGGTAAGGAGGATAAATTGGAGGAAGATTTTCAGTTCTCTTGGGAGGATAAGAGGTGAGAGAGGTAGAAGATGAGATGCGCATGTGCGAAATATCGATTTTGCCGGTGGCGGAAGTGACGTTGTATGTCAACAGAGAGCGTGATTTGGTTTCGTGTTCCATAGCAGACGATTTTTTAAACGATAACGATAAGTAAAGAATATGAATTAATTCAAAGGTTTAGACCTATCCATAATATTTCTATAGGTAAACAAGTTACACAACAAACTACACGAAAAGGTCTAGTAATAACGTACTTTAAGAGTGAAATTGAAAGGAGAACTTATAATCATACAGGAAAAACTTTGTTACGTATTTGTAACGGTACAGTTAAGCATAATTTTTTTTAAAAAAAGTTATGCAATGATAACTTATTTGTATATGAAAATTAAAAGAAGTAAAAATTACACCACATTAATACAATAACATTTTTTTAATGGATACACTGAAAAAATTATTTCAAAACCAACAAAGTTTTTTTGTTTTATTTAATGTTAGAATTACTTCCTTATAATTGGTACAACCGCCTACCCACAGCGTTGTTGCTTTATAAATTACAAAGACCAAACCCAATTTTAATATATTTTTGTTAAACTTTCATTTCATAGTTAATTTTCTACAAGAGAAAAAACCTTAAAAACATATTTTGAAGAAAAATGTTAGTTTTTTCCGCATTCTTCTAAGCACATTCATTCATAACACGTAATCCCGTGAAAGGAAATCGCGTCATATGTCAACAAAACAAGAGGTTTTTTTTATCACCCATACTAAGATGATAATATATTTACGAGGCGGAAAACAATTATGATTACAGATGGCAATTCAGTACGTGTGTGTTTGCAATGGGAGGGTTATTCCCCCCCAATCGCTTATGGTGGCTGTGATTAAGTGAAATTGTAACAAGTTATTTTCTGCTCTGGTGGCTGTTCTTTTTTTATGCTTCAGAACGTCGAGTTTTGTTTTGGGGAGAAGTTTAGGAAATAATTCAGAGTGGAAAAGAATGCAATGAGAAAGTGTCGGTCGTCACCAAAATGAAATTATCTAATTTTTGTACCGTACATATATGACCTTTTGAGTTAAAAATGCTATGATATTCGAATTTTTTATATCTAGTAATGAAAGCAAATCTTAAATAGAATGCTAGAACAGTTGGGATACAATTAGCCGATCCTTTTTATTTTCTATAATAAAATGCAATGGAGAAAATTAACTTCAGACGATTTTTCTGAAAACCTATACCTTTTTGCCCATACGTCACTTTTAAGCAATATATTGAAAAAACTAATTTATTTAAATTTTTGTTTCGAATGCCTCAAGAGTATTGAAAAAAGGACATTTTCCTCAAACGGTTTCGATTCACTATTTATTTTTTATGTGAAACGTTGTTATTTAAATGATTGTATTATGATTATTAAATAAATGAGATAAAAATAGAAATATATAAAATGCATTTTAAGCACCAATACAGTAAAGGGCAAAAATAAAACGAAATAATCAATCTTCAGTTGCGTTATTTTAGGTTTTAGCACATTATTTGTTGAAATTAAGACTTATATCCGCATTGGAAATCCGTAAATGTATAGCTTATACTTATATACCCAGACCTTCTGAATCAGTAGATAGTTTGAAAGTGTTGTGCTACTTTAATAAAAATCGGCCCGTCCGTGGCCGAGTGGTTAAGGCATCAGCCTAGAGGTTCAACCTTCTCAGGAGTGCGGGGGTTCGAATCCCACTTACTGCCAGTCATCCTATAAATCGGATCTGTGCTGGAATTAGTAGAAAATCCTCATCACGGATGGGCCCGAGTACACAGGGACAGACGTGCTCGTTAAATCTGTGGAGTCCAAAGTCCCGACGGCGTTAGCGTACGATGTCGCTCGAAGTTCCGTTGGGTGCCCGCTCAGGTGTCGACCTCGTCACTTGACCAGGGTTCTAAAATACGAGGCGTTATTGGCTGCGTTAAAGCTCCTGAAGGAGGCTAGAAATAGGCAGCCGGAAGCGATTACCTTACCTTACCTTACAATAAATTACCGCATATTTCTCCTGTTTTTGTCTTGACCAAAATGTAAGTGCAAATTATTTATTTTTGTAATAATAACGAAAAAAAATTTCGCTATATATTATTATATTATATATATTTATTCTATTATAATAGCAGGTGATCCAGAAATCTACTTCCTGGTCATGAGACGTCACAAAATCACCTGTTATTGGAGATAGAATAAAATAAAAATCCATTGTGAAAGTCCTCACCTTGACAGAAAACACAACTGAAATTTCAGATGTACAGGAGGAGATGCTGTAATGAATGTGTGTGGAATTTAATAAGCCCAAATCTGCCTGAATTACTTAAGTTTTAAACTTGATACGTTAATTGGAATGAATTGCGGTTTTAAAGACTTATGTTGCAAAGATGGCCTTTAAAACAACAAGAATATATAAATTTGGGCGTGTTGCATGATTTGGGGAAAAAAAAATTGAAAAAAAAAGTTACATTTTTTTTAAATTTTTGTACACGGGCATAGTTTTATAGAATACTCAATATTGTTTAAACTTTAGTGGTACAATTTACTTAAAAATATTTTTTTTTAAAAATTAAACCTTTAAAAATATTTATATGTCAATAAATTTTAATCCTATGTGTTAAAAAAAATTATCACTTAATGAAGGATAGATTCTTTTAAGTAATCTCTGGATTAAAGTTTAAATCAAACTTTTAAAATATATTCTATCCAAAAGGCTAGTTTCACACTTCATAAAAAATACTACCTAATGCTGACGTTTAAGTATTATAGGTGTTAAAATTTATTTAAAACTTACAAGCACAAAAATTGTATATTTTACAGTACGGTATATGTTCGTACAAAGGCCCCCATATACCTAGTTTCATCACCCATAACTTTAAAAGTATATAGTTCTAAGCGGTGTTATTTTTTGAACTACTTTTATTTCTTGGATGAGAGGGATGTGGCAAGTTAAATGTGAAAATAGGTTTTTGGTAAGCACAATTAAATTTGTCATCCTTTATTTTTTTATTTAAAAAAGTGAGTTTTTTAATTGAGCATTTCTAAAACATATGTAGTAAACTCATGTGTCAAATAATATACTAATCAAAGCTAATTTCCATGGAAGTGTTTGAATAAAAGATTTAATTTCGTTGTCATATCAGTAACGACTCACCATATCTGAAAATTGGCCCTTTTCATAATATTGACTCTCTGCACAAGCTGGTATTGTACCTATGGTGGTCAGTTTTAAAATTTTTTAAAGTCATTTCGTCATATTTATTATTTTAATTAGATTAAAAATAGTTTCAAGAGGAAGTGATTGGTCTAATTATACCTGTTTAAAAGGTACAAACTTTAAATCATCTCAGTCGTAGGTTTGAGTCGTAGTGGGAATTTGAAAAAATCTGATCCTAGGCATTCACAAATCCCCTATCGGTAATTGTTGATAAATTTATAACTATTTTAAATAAATATTATTTTAAGAAAAAAATGTTTGTAGTTCATTAAAAACTTATAACATAGAAAGTATGCTCGTTATTAAATTTAAATTAAATAAATATCCTGCCTTTGTTTAAAACATAATTTGATGTTTCGACATGGCTGAAGCGAAAGTAATTTAATTTCACGATGAAAAATCTTGACTGAACAAAAAATTTGATTAATTCAGCGAGGGTGAATAAAATTTCGTGACATCATGCCTGTTTGAAGAAATCTGTGTGGGAAGTGACAAGAACACGTTCTCCAACCTTAATAACCATTACTTAGCATTTAGTAATGGTTATGATTAAACACGAAAGGTTTGCTGAGTAATGTGTAGGTTTAATGAAGATCTAGTTATTAAAGTTTAGCCTCAATGATAACTGCCATAATTTAAAGCATATCTTGCTAATCAAATTTGTAAAATACGTAGTTTGATGCATAAGAGATATTTAACCGTTAATAAAACATGCAGTGTATGTGGTGGCAAGTACTTTTTTAAAAATCATTTTATAAATTAAAAAAACAATTTTTGTACTTTCTTGTAGCAGTTTTGTGAAAAATACGAATTTCGTTTCAGTGAAATTTAAAAATTAAGTTGAAATGGACTTATTCTATAAACGTTCTTTTTGTTATGTTTATGTTTTTACGTATCTAAAACAAGCGAGAGACAAGGAGATTTTACAATAATTTATTTTATGTTTTTTAAAATAATTTTTCAAAATTAAATTGTTAAAACTATCAAAGTTATTGCAATTCGAAATTGTACTGTAAAAGTAAAAAAAAAGAAAACCCAATTTACCAATCACAATATACTTTGCCAATGCAATTTTATTAATAAATCTATAACGTTTAAAAAAAACTTCAAACCTTAAGAATTCAACAGAAATTCAACTCAAACGACTGCCTTTCACACACACACATTCAACATAAAATTACTCAAAAAATTTCAATACATTTTGTTAGTCAGCGCTGAGTAACAAACCTAAGAAAAGAAGTTGAAACTTTCGATTTTTGTTCAGAAGTGCTTTTGGTTGCTACAAAATGAGTTCATCGACAAGTGAAAAGAGAAATCAACATTCTGTAAGCGGAAGTATGTGTATAGGTTCGCTCTAATGGTTTGTTGAGATAGAGCTAATTTTAGTAGGAATTAAGCGAATTTTATTCGAAAAGCGTGCTCAACGCTCATGATTTCGAGATGTAAATAGACGTGTAAGAGTGAGTTATTGATGATTCATGAAACGGAGTACGTAGACATAAATTAAACAATTCTAAGAAAATGAGAACCGTTTCTGGTATATAAAAAAGATTAAATTAAAAGAATTCGAAGTTGAATTAAAGTATGCAATTACTTTTCCATTCTCCTCGCTACTTTCAATTACCTGATATGAAATTACAGCGATGGGGTCGAAAATCTGAAATGAAGATTTCGTATTTTCTATACGATTTAGAGGATGCTTATACCGAAAAAGTGGTTTTGAACATTGGTGCGCCTACACTTTTAAAACAAAAGAGTGAAATCCACTCCTATAGGGGAATTGCATTTTCGGCACCGGAAAGGAGTGAAAATTAACTCAGACTGAGTTAAAACCGCTCGTTTTAAGAGTGTAGGACGTAGATTGTTTTCTTTTATTTCTTTTACCCACTCCGCAAAAAGAGTGAAATCCACTTTTGTAGGGGAAGTGCATTTTCGGCACGGAAAGGAGTGGAAATTAACTCAGACTGAGTTAAAACCGCTCGTTTTAAGAGTGTAGGACGTAGATTGTTTTCTTTTATTTCTTTTACCCACTCCGCAAAAAGAGTGAAATCCACTTTTGTAGGGGAAGTGCATTTTCGGCACGGAAAGGAGTGGAAATTAACTCAGACTGAGTTAAAACCACTCGTTTGTTTAAAGAGTGTAGCAGTCTGTCTGAAACCACTTTACGGATCGAACTAAAAGATCTGGGGACTTTTGATACACAAGTTTCTAGTATCTGTCGGACGTCATAATAAGGCTTTCGAGAAAATTGAGAGTGTGCAAAGGTTAGCTATAGCTGCCATAGAACTACTTTGGTTTAAACGCTATTGCTGAAAAGGAAAAGCGATACAAGCCTACAAACTTGGTACACGAGTTATCATTAAATGTCGGACGTCATAATAAGGGTTTTGAGAAAATTGTCCATGAGGAAAGGGCAGCTGACATATAACTTTTTAGGTTTAAGAGCAGCGTAGAGTTAAGCACCCTAAGTTTGTAAAAACGATTTCATAATAAATAAAATTGATTACTAATAACTTTATAATATAGTAATATTGTGGAGGTTGAACGTTTCTAGCTTTTTATTTCTAGCTTCTGTGAGGAGCATTAGGTAATAGTATGGTTAGTTGGATTTAAGAAATGAAAAAAATGCCAATCAGTTCGTATTTTGTATAAAGTTTTCCAACTTTTTCTTTGAAACCGTTCAAAGTAGAGGAGTATAGTGCAAAGGTTAGTATTTCTACGGTTAAAATGATCAATGGCATTATCTAGTAACTATTTAATTCAATTTTCCAGAAACTAAACTTAAATAAAATTGAATTTGCTCCTTAAAATTATCTTCTACACGGAAAAAAAACATTTACTTAACGAGTCAAATTGCATCTTCCATAACGACTATACAAGCAAAAAATCAAAGGGGTTAATATTAACTCCGTTTGTAGTTTAAATGTAAAAAAAAAATGGTTTGCATTTCTGGTGTTAAAACTTAAAAATAACATACAAGTAGTTGATACTATAGTTAAGGTTCTGCTTCATAATTAAAAATTGTGTAGTACTTAATTTCTCAACCCAAATTTGGTAAAAACACTTGAACACTTCAAAATTCCTCAGTTTTCCACGAGACATTTATTCAAACCACTTTAAAAACATCGCAAAAATAAAAAAAATTTATCGTCTGTAAAAAAAAGATGTCTTCATAAGAAACAATTATATATTTTTAAAAATATTTTATTCCAACACATTTTCAGCCACTTGGCGACCAAAACGAACAATCAGGAAGTAGACATCCAAAAAAATGCCGGCTTTTAAGGGTTGCGTATCAATCATCCTTCAAATGGATCAGCCTATGATGATCACAATGCACCAGACATTTTAGTCTGGATGATAGCCAACTAGGAAACCGAAGATTTTTTTTCATGAAATATTGAGCTCTGACACAATGACCTTCAATTACTAAAGATGTTACGAGGATAGATGAGAAAGGAGGGAGGTGCTTAAGAACAGAATACCATGGTGTTACCTTTCAATACAAATTTTAGAAGTTATAATCTTCTCAATTAAAGGTTTGCTGGCCTTTTATTGATTTAAAAGAAATTAGTGTTCAAAGTTAAAACATCCATTGAAAACTAAAAGAAAAATGCTCTTAAGTTTTTTTTATATCTCAGTGAAATGTTTTTTTTTTTTAATTTTTCGATCTTCATATCTCAATGAAATATTTTTTTAAAATTTTTATATCTCAGTGAAATATTTTTTAAAAAAAATCTGAAATTAAAAAAAAAAATTCTTTAAAAAATTTGTATAATTAACTTAAAAACATATACTGAGCAGAAAGCACCAAATAACTTTATTTAAAGAAGTTTGAAAACTTTTAGTGAGATATAATACAAATTTAGAGGGATTTAAAACCTTTCATTATGACTTTTATTATCAATGGGTTTGTTTCACGAGGGATCTGGCAACAGCTCCACGGTCTTGTTTTCATTTTTCTCGAATTACTTTTGCCTTGGTCTTCCAAATTGAGTTTTCTAAGAATATTTTAGTTGTTATTATTTTTTTTTAATTCCAACTTCTTTCAATGCAAGTTTTCCTTGATAAATGATAATAACTTATTCTTAGAAAACTCAATTTCGAATATCAACACAAGTAATTCGAGAAAAATGAAAACAAGACCGCAGAGCTGTTGCCAGATCCCAAGTGAAACAAGCCCATTGATTTTGATGAGTGGGAGTAAAAATATTAAAAGAAAATACATTAATATATAAACATTATTTTAAAGCTATACCACACTTAGACTTTTTAGAAATATTGCAAAGACTAAAAAAAAAGAAGACAATTTTATGTCTGCATTTTAATATACCTGTAGTACCTATTGATATTTTTGGGAGAAATAAGGAGTCTAGTTGTCATGTGTTCTAGAAAGCCAACTAACAGAGATCAACTGTTCTTAAAAAACAACAAAATACAACATTTCTCGACTGAAGCCCCTTAAAACAATGACTAAGAAAAGATCCGTTTTAACTATTAATAGACGAAACTAGATTGAAAATGGATGGAATTAATCGAAGTTGGCGGGAATATTGATGGAAGCTGTCCAAAGCGATAAGTGGAGTTGAGTAAGCGACGAATAGCGTGAGGTGACATCGTTTGTGGTCTTTCAAGAGTTTGGTATACTTGAGTAGTGAGGTATATTCTCTCCTGGTTTGTTTTCTAAGACTTTTAAAATTGTGTATCATAATTAACTCTTTACTTTTTCATAATTAACATAATTAAGAGGGACTGTCAGTCCCATAGAGCTAATGCATTAGTTTTGAAATCACAACTTTTGTAAAAGAATTGCTTTGCCATGTTATCCCATTTTCACCAGTTATGGGAATCATCACAACATCAATTTAGAATAAAATTGAAAAGAAAATAACATCCTGTTATTTAGTTATTAATTGATAAAGTTTTAAAATAGTGTCTCCATCTGCTGGGCATTTGGGGCATTTTAAAATTTCAAAAATATATAATTAAATAACTGGATAACATTTTCGTTTCAAATTTGTTTCATTTCGATGTTATGTTGATTCCCATACCTGGGAGAAAAGGGATAACGTGGCAAAGCAATACCTCTGAGGAAGCTGTGATTCCGAAACTAATGCATTAGCTCTATGGGACTGACAATCCCTCTTAATTCTCTACTTTATACTCTTTAACTTCAAATGTCGAATTACAAGAATATTAGAAAGGGCACGCTTCTTTTGAAAGAAAATTATTGTATTAAAAAAATAATTACTAACTCTAAAACCGTATAGGTTTCTGTCTATCTAGTAAAATTTAATAAAATCCTCAATTTATTTACAAACAACCTAAAAACTGTGTATGGGTATAAATGGGTAAAAATACTATTTTTAGTATTCAATATCTCATTTGTAATATGAGTTAATATTCACGTATGAGTTAATGTTCAAATATTATTGATCAAAAAAAGTCGGTGAAAACTTTACGAAGTTTTTTGAGATTTTAAATAGTGTTTCAAATTAAAGTGGCAAAATAAAATTTATAAGTTTTAAATTAGTTTAAAATAATTAAAAGGATTTCTAAATATTTATGGTTATTCTGCACAAGTTAGGTTTTTTTTTCACAATTACCAAATAACAAGAGACATGTAAGGGAGCATGGGGAGCCTTGGCCATGCTTTTTGAATTTTATTTTTATAAATTTTATTTTTAGACTAAAAGTTTCATATAATAGCACATATTAAAGTAAATTTTATTGGCAACAAGAATATAATAGTGATAATATAAATAATGCATTTTTTTTTAATTTATTGTTTTTTAAAACTTAAAAACTTGGCCAAGTCTCCCTTATTAAGGGAGGCTTGGCCCATGGTAAGGGAGACTTGGCCCATGCAAAAATGTCTAATTTTAAACGGCAAAATAATAAATATTTCAAATTAATTTTGTAAGCATTAAATGTTAAATAAAATTATATTATAATTCAACACTCTGGAACTCATTTAAAAGTCATGTTTACCGTAATATTTAGAGTAATACATTTTTCTAGTATTGTATGAATTAAAAATTCTAATATTGTCCATAAAATTTTTTTATATTTATGTTAAATATATTTTATTCAGTTTGTACACACATTAAAATACACAAGATATAAGTCTCAGTTTAATTTTTTTTTTAATTTTAACGGCACAAACTGTAAAAGTCAAAGCGCACTTTCAAAGCTACTCACTCGTTCGTCCCCCCTCCCCCTATAAAGAAAAAATCTGATAATATCTTAATATTAATCTGGAGTATTATTATACTTGAATTAATAACTTATAATAGTTTTTGCAGAAAAAATTTGATATTTGGTCATAAATGATAAGTTTGATTTAGTTGAGGTTTTCGTTTTATTCTAAACAAGTACAAATACTAATAATCAATCTATTACCTTCATAAAGTTATAATCATACGTTATTATTAACCATGTATTTTATAAACATTATGTATAGATTTTCATAACTAGTTCACTTAGGGAGCCTTGGTCCAGTGGCCAACCCTCCCTTACATAGAGTGATCAACCCTCCCCACCTAGACATTTCGTAAAGAATGGCACATGGTGCTTTGAAGCCTACTTCATTGCACAAACTTTATAGCTTAAATAAAACCTTAATATAACAGTATTTTAAAAATACCATATACTTAAACTTAATTGAATTGGTTTTTCTGAATATATCTTACAAATTATGTCTAAAATGTTTACTTTTTCGGGTAAGAAACTTTCTTTTTTTATTTTCTCCTCAATGCAAAAAAGTAGCTCAATAAATCTAAGGTATCTGCTGACAACAGTAGCTTTGAGTACCATCTATTGAGAAAATGCTAAAATATTTTTAAATACTAAAATTTAAAGGTGGACCAAGTCTCCCTTATGGCCAAGGCTCTCCAGTCTCCCTTACTTAAAAACTAATTTGAAATAACACCTCAATGCAGTAATAAGTTTGTAAGCATAAGGTTATCAAGCAATGTAATAATAATAACAGTTATGAATTTCATTTAAAGCTTACAGAAATGTTTTTAAAATTATCAGCAACAAAACTGAACATACCTTATTCTTATTCGAAAACTATAATTTAATTAGCAATTTCTTTGTCAATAATTTGAAGATTGTGATTAGATTGGTGGATTAGTAGATAATTTAAAAATTTTGGTCATGAATAAAATACTCATGTTTAAAATTACACTTGCACAAAAAAAAAACTTGATAACATTAATAGATTTTTTAGAAAATTCCTTAATAAAATAGTTAAATATTTTTTTAAATATAACTGGAAATTAAATATAAATAGGATTTAAAAATAATTACTTTTAAAATCACCATAAACACTGTATCAGATATGATCCGGTAATTGTAAATAGGAGTATTCAGCTTAGACATAATATAAAACGAAAAACAGAAAAATTATAAAAAAAATCTTTTCCCCTAAATATAAAACTGAGCATTTTAATTTTTAGAAGGCAATCAATAGTACTTAAAATTCAAATTATAGTTAGCCAAAGATAAATATCAGAACGATACTCTAAACCAAGTTTCTCTTGTTCGCTGTAAAACGGGGTTTTCTGCAAGCTGAGTTATAAAGTAGCGAAAACAAACGTGTACCTTTTGCACTTAAATGGAGATTTTTTTTAAAGAAAGTTGCATTTATGCAAACTTCTTTATGCTGCAAAAAATATGCAACAATAATGCATTGTTTAATTGTGCATACCTTAATTAACTGATAACTCAGCAAAAAAAAAATTCGTAACTAAAACATTAAAATAAAAATATATAATAATAAAAACTATCAAAAAGAATTCCTTTCAAAGATAATTTCAATTATTTATAATAGTAAAATAAAATTGGTGATAGCATTTATCAGAAAAATAAATAACTAAAATAATACCTCTGCCAATTCGTAACCAAGTGCTTCTTTGTATTCTGTAAAACACGTTTTACTGCAAGCTGAGTTACAACGTAGAGAAAACAACCGGACGTGTTTTTTGTTTGCCGCTAAATCAAATTCCTGATTGATTCTTAAAAGACTATTAGGGGTTAGGTACTAGTATAACTCGTATTTTAAATAGTATATGCTTATAGTATTATACCCGTATTTTGCATAGTAAGATCGAACTAGAAATACACATCTAATCTCGATTGTGAGTCGATTTTTAAAAAAATGCCCAAACTATATCGGGGTTCAGTTTTATTTAAATTTACAATTACTCAACAAATTTATTTAATGTAACAACAAATATACATTGATACATCTTTAATACAAAGTAACACGTTTGAATACCCAAAAGAAGGAAGAGAAGACTACTAGAAGGAAGTCAGGAGGCAGTTTGTTTTTAGTATTTAATCCAGTAGATGGCGACACGAACTTTATGTAAAATCTCAAATTTAATAAAGTATTTCTTTTATAAATATTTATTGATATTTTTAAAAAAAAAGGACTTTGAAAGTAATTTCAACCATTATATTACTGAAATACACCTTTTATTTCCAGAATTTAAATTTAAGTTCAATTAATCAAAATGTATCGTAATGCTAGAATGCGCTTTTCTTTGAGTTTACTTAATGAATTTAATGAAAAGTTAAGGAAAATTGGTTTACAAGCCCACTATCATGTTTAAATATATAATGAATAATATTCTTTACAAATTAAATGAATGAATTTTTTGCAAAGTTTTTTTTTTTTTCAAAAAGGTAAATCGTTTCAAAAGTTTAAATAGAAAAGATATATTTAAAAGATAAAATTTCATTTGTACATACGTTATCTTAAAAATTGTAAAATGCATTCATTTTTAATTGCTTTTAATCTATCATGAAACTGTATGCTTCAATAAAAATAGTTTTAGTTTCAAATAGATTCAAGTTGCCAAAAAATTGCCATGCATATATTAGTTTACAAAATAAAACGAAATAATAATAATATATAAATGAATGGCCAAACAAAATTATAAACATAATTAAGTACAATAAAACTAATGACCTCTTAAAAACTAAAATAAAAGTTTAAGCATTAAAGATCGATATCGTACCTTTGCATGTTGACAATTAATCGTATGATGATAACTACGTATTTTAACAAGATATAATTCAACAAATGAAAACTACTTCAAATACCGTAATATTTATTCAGCTTTAGAAAATCTCTTGATTCGTATTAATACGAATATATGAAATAGAAGAAATGGCAAGTTAATAAAAGTTAGCTACAAATTTTATATCGGTCCTGGGGTTCGATTTCCCGCCGGGGGAGGAGGAATTTTATTTTTTCTTTACAATACGTCATTTGAAAAACAGCTTTAGACTTTAGCTACAAATTGTTCGTATAAAATCAACAGATTTTCCTCTTTAAATTATACGGCATTTTTCTAGCACACAAACTGACAGTTTTTTTTTTCTATAACAAAACACCAGATTTTTTTTACAGTGTAGGCCGTGACTAAGCACTCAAGTTTACAGCCATCGATAAGCATTCCCTCCCCGTACATTTCCTGTAATATTCCAAGTGATTTTGTGGCTTGAATTAAATCCGTTTAGCTTCCTGTCACTATGTGGACACCCACACTTTTTAAACACCTGTTTTCGGAGAAATCTTAAGGAAAACTTCAAGAAGACGAAAAGCTCTCTCGCTAAGAGCGCTTTCAAACTCTTGAAAGAAAAGGACGGGACATGTTTTTAAAGAACGTTTATTCTTGTTTTGCTCTTATACGTGTGTCAACTGTGTCATCTCTTTAAACTTGAAGTGAGATTGAAAAATAAATATAATGGGACCCTTTTGTACAACTTATGCATTTACGTAGGGTTGTTTTAGCTCATTATAGACAATTGCCAAGAAAATTTGCCATGCAAAATAAACTATCTGCTTAAGTTTTATCTAAGTTTAGTTGAATTATTGTGATACTATAGCTTCACGAGGACTAATAAATTTATCGAAACAAAATATAAACCAAATGAAGACCATAGCTTTTAAACAATTTATGCAGGGCAAATTATATTTCACTAAAAACGAATTAATTTGTTTTTAATTTAACTTTTTTATTTGGTAAGAGAAGTGTTAATTATTCACAAATGGGTATTTAATGGATTAATAGAGGTACCTCTAATAACCCATTAAAGACCCATTTGTGAATAATTAACATCTCATTTTGATTTTTGTGTAAGTAGAGACGTGAACTTTTTTATAATTAAATGAGTCATTTTGCATTTATTTCTGCAATTTAAGCACATCCTGTTGAACTTTGACAAGAGGAACAAAGACAACAAAGGACCTACCATTTCCATTAACTTTTGAGTTTCATGCCTATCCCTTACGGTTAAACACACCTCATAAGGCTTTTATGAGGTGTGTTTAACCGTAAACGTTATATAAACCACCAGGATTAAAGACTAAGGTTATTTCAAGGTTTTAAATGTCATTATTTGTTGGCTATTTACCCATTAACCAAGATTGGCAAAAAATGAGTTTTCTGACTAAGTTTATCGAAATAAACAAAATGTACGACACGTGAAGGCAATAGTCCTAAACAGTATTAGTTTATGTATAACTATTTAAGTTACACAAAAAACGAATTTATAAACTTTAACGTGTTATTTGGAAATGAAGGTGTTATTGGTATTCATAAAGTCGTCGCCAAAGGGTTAATTTAAATACTTTAAAAGATCTAAATTTTCATGAATTTAACTATGAGCGCGTTTGAGTGATAAAATGTAAGTAGAAATAAAATGTATTTAAAATAAAGTTTAAAACAATTTTTTTTAAAAAGATAACTAAAATGCAAACAAATATCTTGTTTTGCTGACTTCTCAAGTACCGTCGAAGCGAGTATCTTTGGCCATGGAGGGTAACTTTGGTCCACGCGTCAGAAAAAGATTTGTTTCTTAATTTATCTCCATAAAATGGTCTCATCTTAAATTGTTTTACATTTTTGGAAAGATGGAAACATTGCCTTTCATTTCATGCAAAAAAAATTCTCATTCTAATTTTGGCGATACTATAAATGACGTTTCTATTCTTACGAGCATTTAATGATAAATCTATTTCTTCCAACTTTTGTCTGGAACACCTAAAAAATATTGAAAATAGCTTAATGAAACACTCTATACTATTCTTTTATTTATGTGTGTGGGGATGAATATTACACCATTTGTCTGAATCTGAAGTTGAATACTTTTTATGCTATATTTAATTAAATTGGTCATTGGGAAACTTTTGCCGATGAATGCGGGTAACTTTGGTCCAAGATGTAAGGATTTCTTTATGGAACTTAGCACTTTCAAAAATGTATGTAAAAGTGTATTCTGTTTAACTATTTTTGAAAAGTCTTACTTTTATGATTACCATTTTTTTAGATGATTTTTTTTAAATAAACGGTTTTAAACATTAAAAATATAAAGATAAAATGCAAGAAATTACAACATTCAAAATAGCTAATGTCGAAATGTAAACATTTTCAAATTCCAAATTAAGAATATATTATTTTTTTCCTTTTATAAGAAAATCGTTTGCTTTTTATGAAGATATTTGTTATTAAATATTGCTTCCTAAAATCAGTTATTTTTCCTTATTAAAATTGAAGTTTACTTTTCTTTTAAGCGACAATAATGCTGGTATTCATTTGTAAAAAAACCTATGATTTTGGACCAAAGTTACCCGCACTGACGGTATTTATGATTTACACGAAGCCTGCAAACTTATGTGGTATTCTAAGATAATTTTCATACGCATTTAAAATTGACACTGAACACAGTTCTAATTAATTATATAATTATAATTATTTAATTATTATAATTAATTACAATTATAGATATAAGTATTATTATAATTCTGATTTATAATTATAACAACTATAATAATTATTATAATAATTATACTGATTTTAATTATAATAATCATTATAATTATCATCATGATTATAATTATAATAAATTTACTGATTTTAATAATCATCATAATTATAATAAATAATGTTAATTATAATTATTATTCCCCTTTTCTAGAAGTTTTTCTATGTTTTCTACCCGACCCAGCATACCACGAACGAAATATAAATACATTTCCGACACTTTCTAATATCTTTCTAAACAAAACAAGTCCCGTACACACGGAACGCATGGCTGAGTCCCTCGCACACTGTTTGTCTCCTTCCTCAATCAAAAGAAGAGACACGGCGGTCAAGGATGCTGTCCCAAGGTCACACATTTCGTAACACGTTTTTGAGGCGTCCACACCCTAAAGACAATAGAAAGCGGGCATAATTTTGTAATTATAACTTAATGTTATCATCCTGGGAGGTGAAAAAGGTGGAAAAATTGGAACACGATCGTATCATCGGTCTTGTGGAAGGGGCTGATCAGGACCGGCCTTAAGTCGTTTTGATTCCCATAAAGCTAATGCTATATTTTGCAGAACACACCATCGCGCAAAAGCATTGCTTACAAATACTGAAATATTTATTAAAAGTCAATAGTCAAGTGTTTGTTTTCATTACTATTATTTAAAAAATATATATCAATAGTTTTAGTATTAATAGTTTCATATCATTTTAACCGCAGCAGAGAAGTATCCAACTATTTCCTTAATACTGATTCTTGCCTCCCGAACAGCCAGGAAATAGGCAAATATGTATGGTGGTTTTCACTGCATAAATTTTAAATTTAATTTATTTCAAATAAAAAATATTTTTAAAAAAAAAATTAGAATCAGGTTTATTTTGAAAGAGATGATCTTAAAAACATTTCCAGATGAAAAAAGTACACTGTGAATAAAAATTTGTAAATTAAAAAAAATTTAAGAAAGACTAAACTAAACAAAACTCCTCGGCGCAACAGCCCATTACTGGGCCAAGGCCTGCCGTGCCCATTTCAGCTTTCGTGACCTATGGCTCTGGGGTGATAGGCATATGTCCCGGTAAAGTTATCAGCCTCACGCGGAACCCCTAGTGTTTAGTTCCCAACATCTTGGTACCCATTTTATCGACCCACTCAAGAGATGAAAGGATGGGTCAACCTCGCCCAATCCGGTATTCGATCCCCGGACCTGTGGCGTGGCAATGCGAAGCACTACCACTAAGCCACTGGGCCTCGTAAGAAAGACTAATGCACAAAATACAGAAAAAACCAGGTATAACGATCGGAGGGTTAAACATTGGATTAATATGTGACGGTCTCGCGAAAGTTCCATTTAAAGTTTACCCACTTCTAATTGAGGTTCTCCTTAAAAATCCGTATTAAATAGTACCTTTAATTATAATATAGCTGTATATTAAAAGAAAATATCTTAACATTAAAGTGCCTTGGATTTTTCTCTCAGTGAAAGTTGGCAACCGTTGCGACCCCGATTATATAAAAAAAACAGGTTCTCAGGAAAGTAACAATAAAAAAAAAGGAGATCGTAGTATTTAATTAAGGTCAAATGGCTGAAAGGAAAAGCATAACCGATTCTCATTAAAATAAAAAATGATAGTAGCGATCAGGGCGGTCGCGAGTAAATATTTGTACCAAACTTTTCAGTTAGTATGTTATGAAATTTGTAATGCTTTTTTTATTTCAATAAATATAGCGTGAGTGCATAATGTTGCGGGATCATAATGTCAGATAAACTCGTCGTTTTACTCAAAATTATCTACAATTTTTTGCAAATTATTCCCGTTATAATCCTAGACATATATTTCCGTTAATTTACGGTTTTGAAAATGGAGAAAAAAGCTAGGTGGTGTGTAACACCGCACGACTTTCAATTACCACTCAATAAATCAATATATTTAAAGGAAATTATAAAAGCTATAAAGAATTTTCAATAACTTTAAAACCTATAAAAAGTTCTATGGCAATTACCCTTTGTGAACGGGCGATTTTCTTAAAAACCTTTTATGACCTCCGACATATACTTTTTTTTATCTCTAATGAGGCTGCAATATTGGCGGTCAAGCATACATATACTAAGAACTAAACTAAACTCCTTGGCGCAACAGCCCATTAGTGGGCCAAGGCCTTCCGTGCCCATTTCAGCTTTCGTGACCAAGGGCTCTGGGGTGCTAGGCATACGTCCCGGTAAGGTAGTCAACCTCTCGCGGAACCTCCAGTGTTTAGTTCCCAAGCATGCTTGGTCCCCATTTTATCGACCAACTTAAAGGATGAAAGGATGGATCAACCTCGCCCAATCCGGGATTCGATCCCCGGACCTGTGGCGTGGCAATGCGAAGCACTACCACTAAGCCACTGGACCTCATATACTAAGAACACTCGTACCAAATTTGAATGAGGATGTTTTAGTTCAACCTGTAAAGTGGTTTCAAACAGACAGCCTGAAAGACGGACCAACGTTTGAAAAAAAACGTTTTGGAATCCGCACCCTCCAAAACGTAGATAGCACAAAATCTCCAATTCGAATTTTCAATGCCATCGCAATACTTTCATTTCCTTTTATTTTGCATCAGGATCAGATTTACCTTGGCGGGATTTTTTCGGATTTGGCGATAAATATTTTTTCTGGCAACCTGTCTGATTTCGACTGATGATTCGAATTCTATGACTTTGCATCGATGACGTTTTCCGGCAACCCTATTTTTAAAAAAAGTCGCCAAAATACGGCCTTTTGGCGCGATTTTGGAAGGTTAGCCAAGGGGGACCGTACAGTAAATTTCTACCGGTAATTAATTCAATGAAATGAACTAAAATGGTGTCAATTAACGGAAATATTCAGACAGCAAAACTGACCCAGTTATGGTTCCGTTCAATGAAGAAAACATTTCTAAGAGTGTACGAACTTATCTCTTCAAATCTTAAGAGGAATGTTCAGCCATTGGTCTGTCCAATAAAGCTAATCCATTTAGTTTGAAATTGCAACCTACACTATATTGCTTTGCCATGTCAGTATTTTTTCACCAAGGATGAGGATCTTCACAACGGCAAAGTAAAATAAATTTTAAAAAAGCATCTTTTTATTTGATAATTTATAAATTGATAAGTTTAAAAATAGTGTCGTTCTCTTCAAAATATATTTGGGTGATTAAAATTAAAATATGAAAATAAAATAACCAAATGACGTTTTTTCTTAAAATTTGTTTTTTTTGTTGCTGTTATAACAATTAGCATACTTGGTAGAAAAAACGCTTACATGGAGAAGCAATACTTTCGTGGAGATCGAGATTTTAAAACTAAGGCATTAACTCTGTAGAACCGACCATGAGACTGACCATCCCTCTAAAGCCACTACTTCATAAAATTTTACTTTTATTGCGTGATCTAACGATACTTATATGTTGATTAACAATGAGATGCTTTGAAATTATTCTTTTGTTCTTTTACCGATGCATTAACAAAAAAAGCTAAAAAAAATCACAAACTTTTTTTCGCAGTTGGAAAAAAATAATGACAAAAAATAACGCTACTAAAAGGTGGATCAGGTTTTCGATGAGTTATTGCAAAAGATATGAAGCATCTCTAATTCATTTTTAAATAATTCATTAGACCTTGAAGTCGAAAGTGTTTATTTTTTCTTTGAAAATAAATAACCGTAGCATCGTTATGAACTTGAAAGTATACTAAAGTGCACCTTGATCTAACAGCATCTTCAAAATTTTCGTTGAATTATTGCCTGAATAATTCTGAGTTCTTTCGCATTAACCATGGCTACTATTATTTGAATAAAGGTTCACTAACTACACACAAGGACTATTATCGGCGCGCTGTTGTCAAGAAACCGATAGATCCTTTGCCGTTGACAGGTCGACACCTGAGTGGGCACCCAACGCAAGCCAACCACGACGTTGAATATGGTGAGCTTTGGCCTGACAGTCCAGTGGAGGATCCAGAAATTTGCTTTGGGTGAGAGGGGGCTACGACCTATTTAGAACACTTTTAATTAATTATTCATAAAAATTAGTTGAAATTCTTTAATTTTCTATTATATAGAATTAAATATAATAGTCATTGACATTCATAATTCATTTGTTATGCATGTATTCATTGACATTTTGTTTACTTAGTGCAAGATAATTTCACTTTGGGGAAGGGGAAAAAGCCCCTTAACCTCCTCTCTGGATCCGCTATTAAGACAGTTGGGGTCACAGTATTCGGCCAGACGAACAAAAAAGTATTGAGGAGAGGTTTTTGGTGTCATCATCACACAAAATATTAAGAATTTGAAATATATGATGGATAAAAAGGAAATTGAAGGGTGGTGCAGATGTGGAAGGACTGACAAACAGACAGACAAAAAATATAAAAGCTTAATTTCTGAATGGCATACTGTTGAAACAAAGCGAAAAGAATTTCGAAAATCCTTTGGTTAGAACTGTAGTTGAAATGAGCTACTGACGGACGAACGAAAAGAAGGACAGATATCTCGATAGTATCAATACCCTAATCTCCATTTTTTAAAAAAATTCTATCAAATTAGAGGGGGAAAAGTAAAATAGGCAACAAAAAAAATTGTAGCAGCCATATGAAAGACAAGCTCCTTTTAATTATAAACTCTAAAGGTTTCAACTCAAAACAAATTTTTCCTTTTTCGACTCGGAGAAAATGTTCTACATTCATGCTTTTCTTTTTACAAAATTCTAAAAACTTTTTTTTAAAAGTTTCACTTGTAAACAAATGTGTTTTTCTAAACAACGCGAAGACCGAAAAAAAAATTTCTGCATTCCTGATTTTCCTTTCACAAAATTCTACAAACAAAACTTTAAAAAGGATACTTTAAAAAAGTTTCATACATAAACAAATTTGTTCGTTACAACGCAAAAACTGAAAAAATGTTTTGCATTCCTGCTTTTCCTTTCACAAAATTCTACAAACAAAACTTAAAAAAGGATACTTTAAAAAACCTTCGCCTATTAACAAATTTATCCTTCTTTACAACGCCAAGACGAAAAAATGTTCTACATTCCTGTTTTTCCTTTCACAAAATTCTACAAACAAAACTTAAGAAAAAGGATACTTTATAAAAGCTTCGCCTATAAATAAATCTGTCCATCTTAATAACGCGAAAAAATGTTCTACATTTTTGCTTTTCCTTTCACAAAACTAAGAGAAAAAGAAGAGCAACTATCGCGCCGGATACTAGCGATGTCAAGTTCAAGCAAATCATTCAAAAACACTCGCTTTCGACTTGCACAACTGAAGTGAAATGACGTGAACTGAAATAGCCCTCGCAGCTGGTGTGACAATTTTCTAGAAAGATTACAGACGCGACAGTTTTAATTCTGTATTCTCAACTTTTTTGGGTTAAACCATTTAACCGAAACTATTACGTGTGGAACGAGTGTTACAAGTTACACTGTTCAAAAGTTTGGTACAAGATTACACCCGAATCCTGGAATTTAAATTTACCAATTTTGTGGTAAAAACCATAACTTTGATGCATCATCAAATTAGTAAATAAACGCTCCAAATAGTGGTGGCAGCTAGAAAGTCCCAGGCTTCCGGTTCGTACTAAATCTTTTTACTGTGAACGGGGTTTACTTGTACGGGTAAGATCGGGTATAAAAGGGTAAAGCTTATTTTTCAATAATCGTTTAGACGTATTTGGCTCTACAGATTAGCGCGATTCAATTAGCATGCAGTGTGTGTTTCCATAGGAATGGAGGTGAAAGTATTCAAAAGACTAGTTCTGTATTGTGTTGTGTACCCACGAGGTTTTCTTTGCTTTGGTTCCCTATGCTAATGCTCAAAATGAAGGTCGGCACATCAAAGAATTTTTCCGCGTTAAACAGGTTCATTGAAGAGGGTTTTCGGAGCAATTTTTAGCGTGTTTTCAAAAGTGGACATAGTGTTGGAATAAAAATATTGTTTTTTAGTTTTTTAAGTTTAATAGTAAGTAAGTTCAATAATAAGTTTTTCCTGTTTGTTTGCAATTTTGTTGTTTTAAGTAACGACATTTTTTTACAACTTTCATTCTTGCAGCGGTGATCTTATAGGTCCTCTGGTCCAACATGACATCGATCCAACAACCGAGGCTCGAAAGAATGTATTTTTATTAACAATTCTGTTTCCACTCAAGACCAGAAATATATGCCCAAAACATTTCAAACTTCGCACTGCGATTGATTTTTTAATGCCTATTCAAAAGAGAAACCCTTTAAATGAGTTTATATTGTAAAATAAGACATGAAAATTCTAAAACTTATTATCTTTTCACGGGATCACAAGTTTATTTTAGCGAGCCAAAAGATTCAAGGTTCTACCTCAAATCGGCAACTATTATCATAATCACTACATTTCTGTTTATCTTCGAATTTCATCACCTTTCGGTCTCCGTAACTTAAATATTATTAAGTGGAAAGGGCAATTTTAAAAGTTTATATAGCACAACTCAGGATCTTCCTAACTTGCATATTAATTAGTTCCCTTCGGCCTTGCGAATCAATGGCATTTGGTTTTGAAAAGGATTTTATCTCTTCATTAATTAAGTAATATTTGGTATTTTTTGTTTGCTCTGATGTATAAATACTTGTCTTTGTGCACAATTTCAAGTACCCGTTAATGAAATATTTCGAATTTATCTACTGATAAAACACGTGTTGTGACTCCTTCAATTTTGGTTTACAAGTGTAAACATTGGTCACTTAAGGAATAGCATACGCAGTTAAAAATGTGTTTTCAATTTTGAGAATAATCTTATCATTTTTGAAAACATCATTGGTGTAACAGCCAAGAATACATTGTTTTATAACAGCCAAGAATACATTGTTTTATAACAGCCAAGAATACATTGTTAGAACAGCCAAGAATACATTGTTAGAACATCCAAGAATACATTGTTAGAACAGCCAAGAATACACTGTTTTTAAATTTGAGATCATGCATCTTCCCATTTTTGATAATGATCGAGAACTGATTTACATTGTATAGGAGTTTTCGGATCAGTAGATGGCAGCATTGAAATCCCTTCATGAGTTGGTGTAACATTGAGGGAACGAATTTATTTTTCGCCGACGCCAGCTCGAACTCACGATATGAGGATCCACGCTGAGCCTAGAACATGATGTAATCAAACTGTGTCATGTCAGCACACCAGTAGGTAGTAAGGGTCTATTCTTTCTAAGTTATTTCTAGTTGTTGAATTTTAAGAACATGTTTTATTTTTTCTTAAATTTAAGATTTGTAAGTATTTGTTGTGGAAGACCAACG
This sequence comes from Oedothorax gibbosus, assembly GCA_019343175.1. Taxonomy (NCBI): domain Eukaryota; kingdom Metazoa; phylum Arthropoda; class Arachnida; order Araneae; family Linyphiidae; genus Oedothorax; species Oedothorax gibbosus. The sequence goes on along the minus strand of CM033277.1, from coordinate 40,996,530 downwards.
GGAAGACCTCAGAAGAGGTGGAAGCTATGCCTGGAAGATTTCGGTATCTTAAAAGCTAAAAACTGGAGATCGATTTCTGGAAAAAGGGAATAATAGGAGAGACTTCTAAAGAAGGCCAGGGCCCACAAAGTCTGCAGCCAATGCTGAGAATGAAGTATTAGTTTTTGAGACAATTGTTCTCACAAAAAACAAACATCCTAGTTTTCTTCTTTAACCGTGCCCAGATTTGAGATTTCAACGTATTAACTTTTGAGAATATGAAAATATTGTTTTCACAATAAATTGATGACACTCTAGTACTCAATTTTGAGAGAATCCTTTTAACATTGTAATGAATTTCCATTTACATTAATTTACAACATCCCAACATTTTTACATCCCCATTTACCAAGATCCCTGGAGGGCCCATTTGGCCTGGGTTCTCTCGGCAAAATTAAATCTCGGCATACTTTAACATCCACAGAGAGCTCAGATTCATTGTAATCTGCGCGTCAAAATTGGTAGCAAGAGTCGAATAGATGGTGCCACAAAAAAATGGCTCTCAGTTCTGGGGAATATGCCGAGTCTGCAAAGACTTGACCGCCAATGTTGCAGCCCCATTAGAGAAAAAAAACCCATTCCTTTCACCATGTGTTTAAAGACATCTCTCCGTTTTCCCGTACAACCTGCTTTTAAACATGAAGATGTGGGCGGGATGAAAAGCCCACTCTCCGAACATCATCATTGCTTCGTCTGCACTTTGCCACTTCTATATTTGAATGGCTCTCATTTCGGCTTGCCTTGTTTGACGGGAGGAAGATGGGACCGGTGGATTTCTTTTCATCTCCTGTATACTTTAGAAGATGCTCGAGTAGGAATTGGATAGAAAGTTCTTATTTTAATTTTATAATTACAATTAAGTTTGAAAATGCCCTTTATTATATTGTAGCGGCCTCAGTAACCCACAGTCTACCAAAAGGATCCTCGAGGTGGAGATGAGTTACCTATAGGCTTTTATACTACTGCTATCGTTGTTATTTAGAATAGTGGTAGGAACGAGATGGTAAATCAGCGCCACCTAGTTGCTGATGGCATATTGAGGTTGCTTGTGTGGTGAACCGCCACATCACTCCCCTCCTAGAAACGAGGTAAGGAACCGTGCGCAGGTTGCTTCGCTGTGCGTTGTGCTGCGGTTGAGTTGTGTGCCAGCGTTGGCCGTGGAGTTGCGGGGAGCGTTGATTTGCGTGCAGCGTTGAGTGCATTAGCAGCGAGTATCTAACCGTGGTTGAGCGCATCGTAGCAGGAGCGTCGTTGGAGTGGGTGACGATCACGTCCTCGGGTAATCACTGTAGCGGCCTCCTGCCACAATATTAACCCTTTATCTACTGACGGTACTTACATGTACCTCCTTATAAGGTCGCTGTTTACTTTCATTGTTCGATTTAGGAAAACGGGGTGAAGGTAGAAATTTTTGATTGACGTGTTCAATTTAGCACATTGAAAACTACAAAGGTAAAGTAAATTCTTCAGAAAATTCTTTTGTGGTTATTCTGAGGCATACTCTTTATGTCCTGATGGTACTTATTGGTCCCATTTAAAAGGCCGTTATTTTACTTCTCATAGTTCATTGGAGTGCAAATGGATGGTATCGGATGGTAGTTTCGGTTGCAGTATTTGGTTTCAACGCATTAAAGACAAAAAAGGTATATATCATTTGCATTCAACAAAAATTCTATAACCTAGAAGCGACATTACAATTTTCAAATTGAATTTTTTTTAAATTTGCGTGAACGTATTTGATCGAACTTTATTTTCAAAACTACGATGTTTGAAAAACTTATAGTTAGAGCACTGACTTCTTATAACTGGAAAAGTTTTTCGAAACCTTAAAATGCCATCCTTATGCATGTCACAGTTCAATCATTTCTTTAACTAATTAGGATACACTTTATTTATTGTTGATCACATGACTGGCTTGACAGTTTAGAACCTGTTATTAGATACACGTTTTTTACTTAACACCAAGTCGGGGTTTCAAATCTTTAAAATGAAAAGTTTGGAATGGAAAAGTTTTTCGAAACCTTAAAATGCCTTCCTTGTGCATGTCACAGTTCAATCATTTATTTAATTAATTAGGATACACTTTATTTATTGTTGATCACATGACTGGCTTGACAGTTTAGAACCTGTTATTAGATACACTTTTTTTTTACTTAAGACCAAGTCGGGGTTTCAAATCCTTAAAATGTCACCCCTTTATGACATGTCCCAGTTCATTCACACCATAACCTTATGAAGCAACGCCTTGTCTAGTTGCTGCACACAAGACAGACACCAAAGGCCTTGTTGGAAACCACACCATGCATCAGGGAAGACCTTTAAAAAAATATGCTGAATCGAACAGATTCTTATTCCTCACCCAGAAAGCGCTTCGGGGTCGTCCTACGCAATGGGCTAAGAAAAAGTCAGGAAGTAAAAGCAAAAGGAACGTTCTATTTTTAGGGATCTTCTTCCTGGGGTGTACCGCGGGCATCAAATTGTTTTTTAAGCAATGACACCTGTGTCTGTAGGTGTGTCTGGTGGAAGAAATTGCCGGGGCGTGAAATAATAAGGAACGTTTTACGTGGAGGAGCTAAACAAAAGGTGTCTCATTGTGAACTGCGTTTGAATGTATTCGTTAAGTAAAGTAAGTGAAGTTGGTTGAAGGCTAGGTTTATATTTTAAAAGGAAGTACGAAGGTGGGATGTGAGCCAAACATCGAAATTCGTTTTTAGTCAGCAAATGTGTGGAAATTTCCGTAACTTATAGGGTGATTTGCTAATACGCCGGTCTATTTGGGCCAATATGGAGAAGAATAATCCGTTGTATTTTGTTCTCATTTGGCTTTCGTGAAATAATAAGGAAATATTTTACGTAGAAGAGCTAAACAAAAGGTGTCTTATTGACCTTATTGTGAGCTGCGCTTGAATGTATTTGTTAAGAAAGTGAAGTTGGTTGAAGGTTTATATTTTTTCCAGAAAGTACAAAGGCAGGATATGAGCCAAACTTCGAAATTCGTTTTTAGTCAGCAAATGTATGGAAATTTCCGCAACATACAGGGTATCTTTTTAAATATATTCCTCTTGGAGCCACTTTGGAGGAATAATCTATAGCAATTTAGTTCTTATTTAGCCATATTAACTTATCCCTAAGGTATTTATTTGAGTTAATAAATGCGCAGATGTAAACTGAGGAGTTTCAAGCGGCGAAATGAGAAAAGAATAAATGTTTTTATTTTATTAATTATTGAGCTTGATTAACTTCGCACAACAAAACGGCTTAACCAATGAAATAGTTGGAAGTAGTCAAAATTAAGACCGTGTGCGCCCCTAGGAAAGATTCTATCTGTACTAAGGAAAAAATAACATACACATTAAAAAAAAATTTAAGTTTTACCACAAATGTACCACTGTACAAATTTTTCACTGTACCGCAATAATACGGTAAAGTGGACATTCATTAACAATTTTACCGTAATACGGAGAAGTTGATAATGAATGTGACGCAGTTTTTATTTCATGCTCTCTTACGACCATTAGCCTTGTCTAAACTGTAATTCAATTCAAGTCTAAACTTTAAATAAGACACAATTAACCGTGGGTAATGGACTAATGGATCAAATAAGAATGGGTTTAAAGAGCCAGTCCATAGAAGCACTTTTAACTTTATGCGATTATTTCTTGATATTTATTCGATATAACTATGTATCAGCATGATATTAGAAGGATATCATTTGATATATTGCGTTCTAAGAGGGGTATAAATATATAATATCACTTATTGCAATTCCTATACAGAAATGGAACGTTTTAGTACATAATTTCTGATGATTAAAATAAACATGTAACAAAACAAAAAAAATTTGTAAAAGTATTTTTAACCCAATTTAACGAAAATCATAGCTATTTAGTTCTGAATGTAAAATTAAACTACTAAAACCATCCTCATAAATTTCCTTGAAATAAAGTTACTTCGCAGTTTTAAATGCCGAGGAATTCTTCTGTTGAGGTGTTTACTATTCTCTAAACGGGGTTTAAGCAGACTTCAAGGTATTCTATCGTAAGTTAATCCCGTGACACTTTATGTAACTCTCTTGTTTAACATTGCGTAATTTACGGTTGAAGAACTACTTTAAAAACTGGTCATAACACCTAGTGAATTTTATAAAAAAAATTTTTGAACACAAAGTCTATCTAAAAGTTAAAGGGAAATATTCATATGTTAAGTTGTTTACCTTATACAATACGCTTTGAGAATATAAAAAATTATTTTGTATAATGTTACGGGTTTTTTTTAAATAAAATGTAAGTATATGATAAGGTTTCTTTTTATCTGATATAACTACAGCTGTTTTTGTTTGGCTTTTAATCCTTTAAATTAATTTAACAATATCAGATGAAGTGTTTAAATTGTGGTTTGTACATGTGTGCGCATTACTTAACATTACTTGGCAATGGAATGGTGATAATGATTTTCAATTAGTTCCGAACATCTCACTCCGGTAACACTGCTAAAAATTTATTAATTTGAGTTATATATACATTATTTGTGTATTATTTGAGTTGACATAGCGCCCAACAGTTTATTTCATCCCAACGATAAGTAGAATAAGAATATATATAGTTCTAGTTAAATTAACTTCTCAATGTACGTTCAAATTATTTTTTTGTGAGCTTTAAAAGAATCTTTCTATGGATTGTGATGTAATTCTCAGTGGAGATGCGGAAGTTTCTAGTTCTTTAAAAAATAAAGTTTTTAATTTTTCTTCCGAAAAGAAAACTTTGCTGCAAACTTCTGCGTGGGATTGAAACACGGCAGAACAATAATTTTACTTAAGACAGCTAATTTATAAACTCGTGAAGTGGTAAAAAGAGTTACTCGTAAAATGAATTGCATGGACGATAATTCTGGGTTAACAGAATTAAAAAAAAACATGAAGTTCTTCTTCCAAAGTGATTTAAGTTTTAAGTAAAGTATACGAAATGATACGCGTACTTCATTTCTAATAGATAAATCTGTCCATGACTCAACTTCATTTTTCATCAAGATGACATCCGACAAAGCCAAAAATCATCGACAGAAGCTATCTCATGGAAAGCTATCAAAAGAGCAACAATGGGGAAATTGCGTGGGTAGAAGAGGACAAAAGCAAATTCATGAGTTTCAATGAGTAAGAGATCAAGACACTGACAAGTGGCATCTTTATAAGTTGCTGCAGTATCAATAAAGTGATAATCTAGAAAAGTTTCGGCTATTCTCTGTTGAATTGAAGGAATTTTGATGCGATAAAAAGGATACAGATGTGACTGTAAAGTACTGTTTGCAAGACTCCTTAAAAATTCAGATTTTCTTTTTTATGCATTTTCGGAAATATTTGGGACGGATTAAATTTTAAAAAAGTTAGACACTACAACAAGGACAGCTTAAATGTTTATGTCTGAAGTCTTTTTTTGCAGTCGAATATTCAATTACAGAAATTTTAGTGTTTACTTTTACTATTTTAAATAATTAAAGATATCAAAGCTCTATGAACATGGTAAATAGGAATTTGTATTAACATTTAAGTCAAATAACATCTTAGAAAATATAACAAAAAAAAAGGAAAATATCTACGAGCTGCTTTTTGCAGTCGAACATTCAATTACAGAAATTTTAGTGTTTACTTTTACTATTTTAAATAATTAAAGATATCAAAGCTCTATGAACATGGTAAATAGGAATTTTTATTAACATTTAAGTCAAATAACATCTTAGAAAATAGAACAAAAAAAAAAGGAAAATATCTACTAGCTGCTTTTTGCAGTCGAACATTCAATTACAGAAATTTTAGTGTTTACTTTTACTATTTTAATAATTAAAGATATCAAAGCTCTATGAACATGGTAAATAGGAATTTTTATTAACATATAAGTCAAATAACATCTCAGAAAATAGAACAAAAAAAAAAGGAAAATATCTACGAGCTGCTTTTTGCAGTCGAATATTCAATTACAGAAATTTTAGTGTTTACTTTTACTATTTTAAATAATTAAAGATATCAAAGCTCTATGAACATGGTAAATAGGAATTTTTATTAACATATAAGTCAAATAACATCTCAGAAAATAGAACAAAAAAAAAGGAAAATATCTACTAGCTGATTTTTGCAGTCGAACATTCAATTACAGAAATTTTAGTGTTTACTTTTACTATTTTAAATAATTAAAGATATCAAAGCTCTATGAACATGGTAAATAGGAATTTTTATTAACATATAAGTCAAATAACATCTTAGAAAATAGAACCAAAAAAAAAGGAAAATATCTACGAGCTGCTGAAACTAGAGCTTAATTGGCGATCTTCCATCCACATCTCTTATTTTGAAAAACTCTTTTGACGAATAGAATCAAATGATATGAGACATCCTAAAACGTGACATGACCTGATATTTTTGTCTACTGCCTCGTGATACTTTCACATTGAATGGCCCTACTTACACTCTTAAAACAAAAGAGTGAAATTCACTCCTATAGGAGAAGTGCATTTTCGGCACCGGAAAGGAGTGGAAATTAACTCAGACTGAGTTAAAACCGCTCGTTTTAAGAGTGTAGGACGCAGATTGTTTTCTTTTATTTCTTTTACCCACTCCGAAAAAGAGTGAAATTCACTCCTATAGGAGAAGTACATTTTCGGCACGGAAAGGAATGGAAATTAACTCAGACTGAGTTAAAACCGCTCGTTTGTTTTAAGAGTGTATATCTACATACGATTCTGTTCAGAAAGGGACATTTGGAGGAAATGATATTCTGTTCGGATTTTTTTAAAAATGTAGGAAAATATTTAAAAAATATGTGTAACAAATATCAAAATTTAAACAATAACCCGGACAGTACTTTACCCATTAGCGACCCATTTGTTAACACCTTCCTTGTCGAACAAAACGTTAACTTGAACTCTTTCAGTCCCAATGACAATTTGGCATCATCATTTTAGAAAAAAAAATCTGATCTTCTATAGCCATTAATGATATCAAAAAGCACATCATTCGAGTCTTCATACTTTTTCTGTTAGAAAATATTTTTTATTAACCCCAATAGATGTCAGCCCTATTATTTTTTTAAGTATGATCAGAAACGTGATGATGCCAAATGAAAGGGTTAAGCTTTTACGTTTCGTTTTTCGTGTAACTTAATTTGTCTTACATAAATTGTTCTTTACTATGGTCTTCATTTGTATTATATTTGGTTTACTTACTGATAAACTCAAGAAGAAAGCTTATTTTTTGTTTGGGGAGGAGCGATAACCCGGGAGCAAATTTATGCGAAGCGACCAAAACTGAATTTCGTAGCAATTCTTGGGGGGGGGGAGATTGGAGAGAGCAATGATGTCTTAAGCGCAGCTCCCAACGGAAGTCGCAAAAATTTAATCGCGTAGCAATTTACGTTGGGGATGATTTTAATTTTTGATCAAAATGAAATCGCTCAGGGTTCATCTTGTGGAGGGAGATTGGAGATCACAGAGATTTCCTGAGAGCAAACCTCCCAAAGGATCGAACGTTTGGAGAGCATTTGCGAGAAGACCCTCTGGTTACTTTAAAAACAAACACAATCGAAAGAATATTTCAAAGTGTCGATTGAGGTCACACTTTAAATCAACAACTTTAAAATTAAAAAAAAAAACATCTTTGAAAACGCATTCCCACAAAACAAAAAGTATGTTACTTATGAAGATGACTGATAAGACGATACTTATGACAAATAGCTGACCATAATTTCTAATGCCATTACCTCGAATAGAACAATTGAATATTCCTTGTGTCTGGCCGTGAAACCAACGACCCACCTTCGATACCCAGACAAAGGACACGATTTATGAGGAAACACACCGCTACCAACTTGTTACTCCCACACATGACGCGCAGTTTTTATGGTAAATTTTGTATGCGTGTATTTTCTAACCATCGAAGTACATATATAACTGGAAGCATCTCTTCCAGTGCTAACGGATGCCAAAATGTGCGGCTATAGTCTGGCTCTAGAACAATGGTGAAGAGCGTGATCAGTAGCAAATAATTACGTCAATTGGCGACACGTTTAGAATTTTATTGCTAATTGATAGCGATAAAGATCTAAATAGCTGTTGATTGAATCGTTTAAAGGAGCCCAAAACGAGCGTCAAAGTTGTAGAAGAATACAAATAGTTGTCTCCAAGTATCTGGCATCGGTCCCGTTTTCTTATTAGTATTGAACAGTCCATTCAGTATGTATTATTGATCATTCTTTCTGGCACGTTGGTTGGTTGGTTGGTACATGTATTTCCGGCTTGTGTGCTTGATCAGAGACCCGCTTATAAACCTTCGTCAAGTAAGACAGACACATTTTTACTGATACAGAGAGAGAAATTAAACCCAGGGCGAAGGCGGGAATCGATCCCGCACCCGGTACAGTGCGCAGACTGTTAGTGTTTCTGACACAAATGGCACTAAATAAACTGGTCCACTATCCATGACGTCTTAGGCCTGATATTTGGACTATACACTATTTCAAAAATTTATTTCAAAATTTATTATATATTAATGTAATTTAAAACTGAGTCAAGGAAATTGATTTTTTTTCAATGTCGACTTTATAAACACACTTTTTATTAACGTAACAGCGATAGCCTGCTCAACCAAAGGATAAATAAATAGTATTCCAAACACCTTGTTCCTCCCTAATGTTCGCTTTCAAAGGTTAACTTTTCAAATAATAACATTATCAGCGCATAAACAATAGGTCCCTATACTATACATATTCTGATTATTATCTAATATTTTTTCAATAGCAATAGCTCCCGCACTACGCGATCGCTGAATCGTGACCTGGAAAATGGGTCAGACTTCCTGAGAAGCAACGGATTTAAAACCGTAAAAAAGGGGAGAAGCTTACCACTTTCTATGCATTTAAAATGGCGCACGGTGTGGATGCAGAAAAAGCTACAAGTTACCCGAGTATTAACCTTTTCCGACCTGTAATAGTACTTACCACTTTGGAGACTTCTTTCAAAACAACCCCTAAAAAGCGGCATTTCGGCAATTAAAAATAACAATATTGATATGATGAATTCCTAAATAATCCAGTGGTAGAAGTGCGGGTAGACGCGGGGTGACGCATCACCCCACTTCTCAAGAAAATGGCTATCCACCCCCCTACTTCTAATATCTCTCAAATCTATCACCCCACTTTCTATAGTCACTTTAATCCATCCCCTACTTTTTTGTTTGTTTAGCCCTCTCATATTTTTAATTTAAAAAAAAAAACTTTATAACAAATTATTCTATTTAGCCAACCGGTCCGTTGTAGATCTTTCTGCTACAGCTGCAAAGCAACGTTCCCATGCAACCTTCTTTTTACACCAAGACTTATATTATCTTTGTTGGTAACAGTGTTTACTATTTATTTTCGATTCCGAGTTTCAAACTTTCATTTGGGGCTCGGATGGCCTAGTGGTTTGGATCGTAGACCATTACGCTAGCAGTCTGCCCGCTGTAACGGGTGCGGGTTAGATTCCCACCATTACCCTGGGTGTACTTCTTTCTCTGTGCCAGTGTAAAATTATTTCTCTGTCTGTCTTACTTGACGAAGGCTTATAAGAGGGTCTCTGATCAAGCACACAAGCCGGAATATATATGTACCTACCCCTACCCTAACTTTCATTTGCCCGCTAATAATTAAATAAAAAAAATACAGTTTAATATTTTTTAATTTGCTTTGATATAAGATAGTTTAACTAGGCTATGATTAATATAGATTAAAGCTTCACCTATTGACTGGGGTTGGTTGTGCATTTTTTGATTTTTCAATGTCTTAGATTACTTTAAAATATATTATTTTATTACTATAGCCAAATATGTAAGAAAAAAGTATTCTGTAATTTCTAAATGGATTTGGAAAAAAAAACCTGTAGTACAGAACTTAAATTTTATCTATAGTATAATTAGAAGTTGCAACAAAAAAACATTTATTGTAAAATATTATTACATAGTACTTTGTTTTATATATTTTTATTTCTTACTACCAAGTACAAAACTGTTACGTAGAGTACCAGTTACGAAAAGTTAATGGAAAAAAAAATACAATAAAAAGTAGCACATTTTTATTAGGGGCATTGCATCCTAATTGAAGGCATCCCCCCACTTTCTTTTTTTCCCCCACTTCTACCACTGAAATAATCTGAAATTTGTTATTGCAAAACTGTTTTCACTGTTTTATACTGCTCTAGAATCTACCTAACTATCCAATTTTATTACAACTAATAATATTTAATTGTTTTTCCAAAAATAAGAATTTAATCGTATTTTTAATATATATGTTCTCAATGGGTCCGCAATTTGTCTTTTCTCTGTTTGTCACAATCTGCGTTTTCACTGTTTTATAATATTCTAAAAAAAAGTATCTTTATCTGAATATCCGATTCTATTACAATTAAAAACTATTATTCTATTTTTTCAAAATTAAAAAAAAAATCAATCGTAGTTTTATTTTCTCAGTGGGTCTCTGCAATTTTTTCCCAGTAGGCGTTAAGTCTTAGAGCGATAACCCTGGTACTTTCTGCAAACATATCACTTACACTCTTAAAACAAAAGAATGAAATCCAATTACGAAATAGGGGGAGTACTATAGGGGAAGTGCATTTTTGGCCCGGAAAGGAGTGGAAATTAACTCTGACTGAGTTAAAACCGGTCATTTGTTTTAAGAGTGTATGGGATGGAAGAGCAGGGAAACAGCAAGAGAAGACTCAGTGGGAAAAGAGAACAATTTTCGGCGCTTAAAGCAGAGACACGATTAAACGGAGTTCGGTTAAGAGGCAGCCCACTGTATCCAGTTTTTTTACTTAGTACACTCTTAAAACAAAAGAGTGAAATCCACTTCTATAGGGGAAGTGCATTTTCGGCACCAGAAAGGAGCGGAAATTAACTCAGACTGTGTTAAAACCGCTCGTTTTAAGAGTGTATAGGAAGTAGATTGTTTTCTTTTATTTCTTTTACCCACTCCGCAAAAAGAGTGAAATCCACTCCTATAGGGGAAGTGCATTTTCGGCACGAAAAGGAGTGGACATTAACTCAGACTGAGTTAAAACCGCTCGTTTGTTTTAAGAGTGTAAGAATACAGCCCAAAGCCCCCGCAATATACAAACGACCGGGAGGTATTTGTGGAACAACCCCCGGTGTTCTACAGCAACAGTTTTGACACGCCGACTCATGTCATCGCGCACTTAAGTCACCGATGAAAGCGATTCTAGTCGATGCTTTTAAGACGCTCCCTCTGCACCAGTTTATTCTTGGTGGAAAAGAGGGATAGCAAATAATTACCTACAACAGAGCTACAATCAGAGCTCTTGGAGAAAAAAAACAGTCTAAACCTAAACAATTCGATTAAAATTAAAACAGTTCAACGATCTAGCCTACACTGTTTAAAAAAGTCTGTAAGAAAAGCAGAATAATTCTGTTATTTTCCTATAAAAAAATTCTGTTTTCTTAAACTACACAAATTTTACTTTAAAATTATATCTCAACTTTTCAAAAGACACATTTTCTATCTAAAGACATAAAATCTGCAACCACTGACACAGAATACATCAGTTGAAAATTGGTTGAGAAGTTAAGCTGGTTCTCTTTATTAAAATCCCATTTTTTTTTAAACTTTAAATTACGTAACATGAAACATGTGTTATGAAAGTATTGCGATGTGGTTGAAAATCCGAAATGGAGATTTTCCGTTTTCTACCTTTTTTGATGGGTGATGGGTTTGATTGGTGATTCTGAAAAGTGCTTTTTGAACATCGGTCTGTCTGTCTGAAACCATTCTACAGCTCGAACTAAAAGAGCCATTTACTTAAAATTTCGTACATGAGTTCCTTGTAGTACCTATCGGACGACATAATAAAGTTTTCGATAAAATATGGTAGCTGCCATAGACTTGTATAGGTTTTAAAGTTATTAAAATTAACCATATTTGGTACATAATTCACTTTAAATGTATTGAATCATTGAGTGGTTATTGAAAGTCGTGTAGTGTTACAAACCCCTAGTTTACCATTCATATGTATCCAGATTCCAGACAATGACACGCGATACCAACCATACCATGATTAATGAAGTTGTTTTAAAAAAAAATTCCTTTATAGCTTCTTTTCACTGCATTAAGAAAAATCTCGGCAGGAATATATCAACCTGAATGTTCAAAGGGGATTCTAAACTTCCTCGGAACTGTCATCAGTTTAATTATAACCAACCTGCATTTCACCTCAACCAACTTCAACAGCATCATCTAACCAAACTCAAAAGTATTACCTCAACACATTACGCAAATCCAGAGCGTTTATAACAATCAACCGCCAACTTCTTGTTCTCAAGCCAACTGTGGCACAACCAATGACGACAATTAAAATTAAAGAAATGCTTCCATTAACGAGGATAGAAGGCAAAAAAAATAACTTTACAAAAGTGTCACCGTTCTTTTTATACATAAATTCGTGTGTCCCTTATGTTCTTTAGAGGAGAACATTCTGGATTGGCGTCACCTCATGGTGTAGATGTAACGCGTCCTGGAACAGTTGGCGTTTTATGCAATGCACTTGGCACTATAACAAGAAGCGACAGTGCCTAAAATTTGATTTCTCGTAACTGAAATAAGAATCAAAACTTTTGGGGGAACGTTATTCTATTTTTGGCCAATCAACTGTTTTGTTTCGATTCAAAATTTCTGAAATTACTTTGCTTGTCCATAAACATTAATGCGTTTTACTGTTAATTAATTATCATTAATTTGGCACTAAAACAAGAAGTGACAGTGCCTAAAATTTGATTACTCGTAAGTGAAATAAGAATCAAAAACTTTTGAGGGAACGTTATTTCATTTTTGTTTATTCAACTGTTTTGTTTCGATTCAGAATTACTGAAATTACTTAACTTTGCTTGTCCATAAACGTTAATGAGTTTTACTGTTAATAAATTATCGTTAATTTGTTAACTTATTAGTTCGATCAATGGATCGTAACTAAGATTTTTATTTAACTTCGACAAATATTCATTCCTTCTACAATTTTTTTTACAATTTAATATATTTCAAAAAATAGAACTTGTTACCTAATTCAAAACATATCACCAAAATCAACTATTTAAAAATTATCAGTAAGATTCTGTTATAAAAACTAATGAACCTAACAATTCTAAAAAACAGAGGGGCAGGTCAGGTTATTTTAGTTTCATCGTTGTAATTAAAGAAAATTCAATGAAAATACTTTTAACGCACTAGTACTACATTTTAATAAAAAATAATTGACTAAACTACCTTAAGAATGCCATTTTCTTTCCTGGATATTACCTACTTTGTTCCAAAAGAGATCAAATAAATCATTCATTTTCAATATTAATTTAACAGTGAAAAAATCATAACTTTATTTTAAATTACATAGAGAATTATAATTGCTGCTACGTTACTGGATGAATTCAAAACCCGTAAATGTTATTATATTATTTTTTTTATAAACAAAATATTTATGTTTTAAAGTCAGGGCAAGGCCCTGTGCCCATTTGAAACAACTCCTAATGGCAATCCGGGCTGCAATAAATAACGACAGTTGCGAATGAAGTACCTCAAAGTAGAATCTAACTTGAAAATACATTTTAACACCTACTACTAAGAAGAGATATATACTACACTTCTAGAAAGCACTTTTTTAACTCCCACACTCTGACGTGTACTTAACTACTGTTGTTAGTTGAAAAATAAATTAACCAACCGAAGAAGAACAAATTTGGCGTTTTAATTTATACCATCATCAGCAATGTTAGAGGATATTGAAGTAGGTTGGAACTCAGCTACTTTTAATAACAGGTTTATAAGAACGATCCTGCGTTTAAAGGGTGGGGTAATAAGGTGTAATTATAAGTGTGATCGCTGCGATAAAAACGAATACTATTAACTTACTTCTTATGAGGTTTTAGAGGTATCAAAAGTGGGCTTAAAAGAGGGGACAAAAAAAGTTTATAGCAGTTTCTAGTTACAATAACATTACTTGTGTGTGTGTGTGTTATTCTAGTTGCAATAACATTACTTTGGTTATGCTTAAAATTGTAGTAGAAAACGAATTAGGTTAAGTATATTTATTATATTTTGCTGGTCACAGGTCAATAAAAATACATTTTTTTTCTTCTGGTTTTTCTTTTATTTAGCTAAGTTGAGAAGACTACGGGGCTTTTTGCTTTAAAAGGGTGCTTTTTGGGTAGAGACCTAGGGTATTAGGAAGAGCTACGATAAAATTCTAAATGAGAGTTGATGAATCGATAAAAGGAGCTAAACACCAACGCCAAAGTTGGAGAAGAAGCCAAATAGTTGTCTCTATAGGCATCTGACATCGGTCGCGTTTCCTTAATATTGAGCAATCCATCAAAATTTTTGTGCCCATAGTCTGAGTTCTCCTAGATCAGGCCCTGTATGTTATAGATCGTTGTATCTATGCTATAGAATAAAACTCACCGGCCAGATGTTGAATCGTCTGCCGAAACTCCAACTCCTTTTCATCAACGTAATCCTGCGACTGTGCTGCTACAATGTCCGCGGTGGACAGTTGCTGAGGCTCCTCAAACTCCACAATAGAGTCTGTCCGTCTTTTGCTCCAGGGATACACAACCGGGCTCCCAGGAGAGACCCTTTTGCTCCCGGGAGTTCCTTCCTTTTTAACAGGAGATTTCCCGGGACTGGGACTGCCTTTCGGCTGCCAAGTGGCCATTTTGGGGTTGAAATGTGATGGGTCAAGATATTGTTGAGGGCTTCTTCATCGCAAACGATTGCTTCTTGTTGAGGAATTCCAACTAAGATCTGTAAGTGAAAGAAAATAAAGTGATAAGTAAAATGGTTTGTTCAAATTACCCATTTTATATAATAAAGGAAAGGAGTTTGTTGTTTTAAAGTCGCTGTCGATTAGTTTATAAACTGTTTTAAGGGCATTTTTAAAATGATATTTAAATAATTAAATTAATTATAAAAATGTTTAGCTATCAAGGTGAATAGAGATTCACTTACACTTTATAAATTTCTATACAAGTAATGATGTTAAGATTTATAAAAATCTTAAAATAAGTTAAACTAAAACAAATTTTTAAAACAATCCTTTGAAATAGATATAAAGGAATTTCAATAATAGGTCATGAGACTACAAGTTATGTCTGCTGTAATGGTTAGGGCTTTACAAAAGATTTATTCATCTCTAATATTTTTTTTTGGCTTGAAGAATTGTTGTGGTATTTGACTTTGACGATCTTGAAAAATAAAGAGATCCAAAAGAACAATGAGCAATTAAATTGGGTAGCGTGGGTTTGTAAGAGCATTTTTGCACGACCTGCGCGCCTTTGATTTATTATAATCCTCTGAAATTTATGGTTGTGTTTGGTAGACGGACAAGGACGTTCACAACGGATTTACAAGTCTGGTGGTTTTATTCACACATTTATGTTGCAGAATTGAAAAACAAGTTTGGGTTCATGTCATTTATGGAAGCATTTGAATTATGAAATGAAAGAGGAATATACATTAAATACAATTAAAAAATTTTTTAGCAAAAATAAATTTTAATGAAACTAATGCCCGCCTCTTCTACTGTATATCTCTACCGCAATTTGTTTCAAAAACTTATTTATTTCAATAAATGTAATGCAAAATTTGGTAGATTTATCCCATATATTGAGGCAATGTTGAAATAACAATTTTTTAAAAATCATTTTTACTTTTAATTTCAAATCGATATTTGATACCATTTATTTGATAACAATGCGTGTATCAGATATCTTAACTACGGATTTATATTGGGGATATAAATTTCAAAATTCAATCACAAAAACCTCGTAATTTCCGTTTCTTTTTAACTGTATTAGCTTTTCCTGTAGTAAATACAACGCATAGTATCAAAAGCTTTATTATTTTTTTCTTACTTTGTCATGATATAAATTTAAAAAAAACATCGAGTGCTACGTACAATAATTTTCTAAAATTACAAAAATATTTTACCCTAATTGCAGTATATCATGATAAGTTGAGTTCAAATAACTTGGCTGACGAGAAAAAGAACAAACTAAAAAGCATACTCTAGGGGGAAAAGATTAGGAAATAGAAAATAAGGAATTGATTCAAACATTCTAAAGCATACAATTTAAAAAGTGCTTTTCAAAAACCTCTACAACCTAAAAAAAAAACAGTCGTAAGGATAGGGTAGCGAGTCCTGGACTATTTCCAAAGCGATTTTTAGGATAGGATGACGTCACCGTTTGGAACATAACCTATATATCCCGGTTTAAAAAAAAGGAACTGGAGTGAAACCACGGAGCTGTTTATATTCTCTGGCGGGCTATTTAAAGACACGGGCCACTTAGCGGCAAGATCGGCTTCCAGAAGAGATTGTCTTTTAATGAATCCTTTGATACCAGCTCGAATTAATTTGAAAAAATACTTAATTAGAAAAGTACTTTTATTTTAATTGGCAACAACCCCCAAACAGTTTTTTGTTAATCTTTGCTTATTGTTCTTCTGCTGTTCGAATACCAACCAACGAAAGGTTTAAAAGTTTTAAAGTTTTTTGTTTACTTTATAAACAAAGGTTTCAGTGGTTAGAGCAATAATCTGTTGAAAATACTTAAAACAGTTTTGAATGGATTAACATTTGCACTAAAGCTAAGCATGACCTATTTGCTATTAGATACGAGTGACAGCAACCGATATTTTATAGTCGTAGATTGAGCATTGTAAACTACTGGTTGCTCTGATCAGGGCCTGATTTCCGGCAGGGCAAACGGGGCACCATCACAGGACCCCCTCTTTAAGGTAACCCCCAAATTTTGTTCCGGGACTTTTATGCTCAATATAACTACACCCAAACTTAAAATTTTAATATGAAGTATATGCAAAAAATATATAAATTCATGAAAAGTTGAATTTGAATTTGATTTTAATTTCATATTTTAATATTAAAAAATAGTTTTTCGGGGAATTGAACATGCATTCCTACTTACTATTGCTATATTTTTTTTTGTTGTAGGCTGAAATGTAGAAAAATACACACGAATATTTTATAGAGGTATGTTTGAGGCCCCCAAATTTTTGCTGGTGCCTATAGTGCCTCAAAAATTATAGGTCGGGCCCTGGCTCTGATAATTGTCCGGCTGGTTTTTATTGCCATTATCAACCAGAACTAGAATAATCTAGTGCACGACATGCTTGACGCATGTAAAAATCAGTTCGGATATGTATCAACTTAAATAACATGCACCAACGCAAAGCCGACCCGGCGGCGCAACGGTTAGGGAGCTAGCCTTTGGAGCTTCTGGGTTCGGGTTCGAATCCCGGTAAGGCATGGATGTTTGTGTTTGTCGAGTATATGCGGAGTACGTGCTCGTTAAATCTGTTGGGTCCGAAAGTCCTGTGGGCGGTCATTGCGCAGTTTCCCACGGGTACAGGTCCTTGGAGACTATTTCCCTCCCCTTCAGGGACATGTCTAAATTGTGGAGGTGGCGATAGATGGCAGCATCTGTCTTATATGTGTGTGTATGTCGTGTCCGTCCTCCTTGACGATGGTTTATAAGCGGGTCTTTGTGACCAAGCACACAAGCCTGAAATATATGTCTAAAAACCTAAACCAAACCAACGCAAATAAAAGTGTCGAGGCCCTATATTTGAAGATTCGAGAGAGTTTAAAATGTTAAAATCAACTAAATTTGACAATTTATGGATTTCCGATACGTCGTGATGTAAAATCATTTTGTTGATCCAATCAATCCACTTTCAAATTTGTAATGCTCGGAATTTAAAAGAAATTTTTACACCTTTCATTTTAATCTAAAACTCGTTGGAATTTCATAAAAAAAATTCTGATTAATACGAATAGTTAAATTTTTTTAAAATGCCCCAGATTCGTTTATTTTATGAATATGTTCAAAATACAGGGTGACAAAAACACCGAAACATATTGAATTATATAACAGGAAAATTTTAAATTAATTTTGAAGAAAAATGCGGCAACTTCATTTTAACCAATCATAACTAAAATAACAATTCACCAATATTTTGACCATCTTTTTCAGCAATCTTTGAATAAAAATCACCTATATGAGCGTACTAATGCTCTCTCGGTACAGCTGATCCTTAAAACTTTGGCCTATACTAACAATATCATTTTAAGGTTAGGTGGAAAATGTGTGTTTAATTATTTTATAATATCTTCTTATATAAATGAAAGGTGAAAGACAAATAAAAATGTCAACTATGTTGTCATTACAGAGATATATATTAAAAAAAAAGGTTATCGTTATAATTTCTTTTAAATTAAAAAATTTTATTTAATAAGTAACGTTAAAACTTAAAATATTGCCCCTCTTATTAAAAAAATATTAATAATTACCAAAACCAATAAAACAAAACTCCGCTCATTAAAAACAACACAAATGCCAAATCTTAGATCAAATTCTGTATATGATGCTATTCTATTAGAAATTACGTTTAAAATTAAAATAACATCTACTATTTACTATAATGTAACAAAACATAACTATTTAAAACTAATTTTTAAATCCTTTTTTTACAAAAGTATCATCACAAATTTAATAAAAGTTAATGTCTAAAAATTAAAAGCACACTCATGATTTTATTTCTAACAAATTGATTTTATTTCTAACAAATTGATTTCATTTCTAACAAATTGATTTTATTTATAACAAATTGATTTTATTTATAACAAATTGATTTTATTAATAACAAATTGATTTTATTAATAACAAATTGATTTGTTTATAACAAATTGATTTGTTATAACAAATTGATTTTATTTATAACAAATTGATTTGTTATAACAAATTGATTTGTTATAACAAATTGATTTGTAAAAACAAGTTGATTTGTTTATAACAAATTCATTTGTTGATTTGTTTATAACAAATTGATTTGTTTGTAACAAATTTATTTGTTTATAAAAAATTGATATGTTTATAAAAAATTGATATGTTTATAAACAAATTGATTTGTTTATAACAAATTGATTTGTTCATAACAAATTGATTTGTTCATAACAAATTGATTTGTTCATAACAAATTGATTTGTTTAAAATAAATTGATTTGCTTATAACAAACAAGAGAGCTTAAATAAAATAACATCCTATATCAAACAACAAAACACATGTGAAAAACTCCGGCTTTGCTCTCGTTACATGTTTCCATGGCAACTACATTAACTTTTACCCGGAAGTTTCTGAACAATCAAACAAGTTCAAGAAAACTTACCTTTTCAATTGACAGACACCGATACGCAGAGAAGTATTGAAAAACCCACTGAGCTGCTAAAAGTGTTGCACCACGGTGCTGCTAAAATCCAAATGATGAGATGGAAATAAACCGCAAGTTGGAACTTCAAAGTAACCCATGCCTGCTATGCTATTTTAGTTGTTTACTGTGGTAAAGAAAATATTAAACTCATGGCGCCATCTATGAGATTATATTAAAAGTTTTTGTGAATGTTGTTTTTATAAGAAGCCGCACTAGAGCTACACGAAGGCTATTGTCGACTCGACGGTCGACAGTCAAATGACGAGACGGCATCTGAACAAGCCCTTTAGGACTTTTTGGTGCTGGGCATGAGGAGCTGAACATATTTTTATTCAATTTTTCTTTTTTATCAAATCAAAAAAATTACTAAAATATTTGCTTCTGAAGACTTTTAAAAAATGTTTTTGAATTATTTCTTCTGATTTTTTTTAAAGCAAATGTAAAAGAAAACCTAATTTTTGGTTATTTGGAAACCATTCACCAAGATTTTCTATATTACCTTATAATTATTGTATATGATTTTCATTTTTTAACATGTTTTTAGAAAGTTGATAACATTGTTATGTTGCAGATTCGTGACCAGTTAGTTTTTATAGATATTCTTGTTATTTGTCTGCATAACATAACAACACATTATAAATTTACTGTGGACCTTATTTGTGATTATCGTAATAAAATTAGTGTAACTCCTTGGTAAATGTATTCAGAAGGGAATCATGGTCTAAGTTATAGGCTTTTTGGGGGTGTACGATCTCCCGGACTTGATCTAGTTCATCTATAGATCAGAGAGAATTAGAAACAACTAACAACAACTGAAGGAAAATCGACAGAAACTTTTAACAGCATTGTAAATTTTAATTAAAAAATTAAAACACAACTACAAAAGCATTCTGAAACTACAAAAACTAGTAGCGTTTAAATTTTATTTTGGCAGGTTTATATCGGCTGGCGTTGAATTCTCTAAACACCTATCTTTTTCGAGAAAAGAGGCGTTTAGAAACGCTCGTTTTCGTCGAAATCGGGGTAGTTGAACTCGATGGGACCAACAGAAGATTGTATATAAAAGCTATAACTGCTTTATTGTGCGGTCTGTGGTTGAAGACGCTTGTTTGTCCTGATAACTGACAAATAAAGCAAAACTATTTTCATGTTTATATGTAGCGTATTGAGCTATTTTAACTCTTAACTGTAACTGGCAGAAAAAAACAAAAATATTGGAAACTTGGCGTAATCTAACGTTTGGATATTGGCTCATATTCATTTCTTAATATTAATAAAAAAAGACCTTCTCTACATCGTATATATATTATATTTTCCTTAATTCCTTTTAAAATAAGTTTTTTTTGTACCATAAGGAGTTCAACATGGTAACAGT
The DNA here is from genome assembly GCA_019343175.1 of Oedothorax gibbosus. Classification (NCBI taxonomy): domain Eukaryota; kingdom Metazoa; phylum Arthropoda; class Arachnida; order Araneae; family Linyphiidae; genus Oedothorax; species Oedothorax gibbosus. Next base: position 40,975,811 of record CM033277.1, on the reverse strand, counting down.
TTTGTCTTATGTGCATTGTTAATATGTATCTCTTTCTTGAGTTTAAGCAACTCTTAAACTAAATAATTGTCATTTGTCTTTTTAGTCTCATTCAATTTTATTCGTCCAACCTGGAAAACCTGAAACTAGGACTTACTCGGATTTTGAGTCTGTGAATGAATGTATGGAAGGTGAGTTCGAAAAAAGGTTTAGTCTTAGCATTCATGAACTATTCTGCACTAGAATAAAATTGTTTTACAGTGCTATTTTATTTCCTTTCAAGAATATCCGTGCGGTAAAGGTCACATAAATGAAACTTTTCTTTGTTATTCTAATTTTTCTTGCCCTCGACAAATTGCAAATAGTCTGTTTTATTTTTGGTAGTTTTTTCAAACAAAAACAATCCAAAAAAATATAAATGATGAAAATTTAATGATTTTATAGTCGAAAAGTTAATCACTGAAACAAATCTGGTTATTGGCTTTCAATTCAATAATTAATGACAGATGATGAGCTATCCGGTTGGAAAAGGCCAGGAACATTTCCTCGTATTTTTACGACTAGCTGTTGTGTAGCTTTAGTTAGCAACGTTAATTCAACCTAACCTTGTAATTTTACAACCTCGAACTAAGATTTTTACTTTTTCGAAAATGAAGAAGAGTTAGTTAATTTCCATTGTAGCAAACTTGTTTAAAAAACAGGATGTTCTTGTACTTCACATCAGCCTCTATCGATGAAAATTTTCCATCGCTATCTTCGCAGTCAACGTGTTAAGCTATTACAAAACAAAAAATTACATTTTTATGCATTCAATCTATCTAAATAGTAGGCAGGTACATTAATTTTAAATAATTGTTTGTGTATAAAAACCTGTACACTACAAGATAAGCTAGCGCAGCGCAATTGGCATGTGGAAAGGTCTTGCACATTGACATAATGATCAAAAACTATGAAAAATTAAGTGCACCTTTGGCTTGCACGCTTTACTAGACCCTTGCTTTGCTTAAATATATCTGAATCAGTTTTGTTTTCTCCTAAAAACATCATGAATAAAAACCCAATTAGGAGCAGTATTTGTGGGACGTTGAAATGTGGCAACTTAGATTCCAATATTTTAGAACTATAATCAACTAGCCAAGTAATGAGGACCACACTGCCGTGAGCACTCAAACTGCAAATATATACTAATGACTTGAACCATTGTTGTAAGCACTGGAATAACTTGAACCTACAAGAAAATATACTAAGTATGGCTAATTATTTTAGGGCAAAAAAATTGTTTAATTTTTGTGTGCTACACAAACAATCTCTGTCAGTTTTTTTGTAAATTATAGTCAACTCTGACTTTTTTTTTAAAAGTGAAGCATGTTTGATAATTTACTGGCGGGAAACCTTTTAAAAGGGAAATTTGTTTAAAAAGACGGGTTTTTTTAAGCCGTAAGTACACTACAAGATATTTGCGTAGTAGCTAGACTGCGAAATCAGTTAAATGAAGTTGCAAAATGAATACTACAAAGGTTCATGTGTGTGGACCACTTGAGCAAAGATAGGTGGCCAAGCCTTAAAACAATTCTAGACGGTGCTGTTTGGCATATTCACTCGATAGCTGAATGTTGATGTTTTGTTGGAGACTTGACTTTCTGGTTGGTAAAACTAGTTATAACTAACTCTAATAGAAGTAATCGTAAACTGTGAAAGAAAAGGTTGCAAGGTATACATTTCCCCCCTTAAAGGTTTAGTGCTAGCAAAAGTTTGGCCTCATTATTCAACTACAGGCTAAATTACCAAGACTGTCACCGAAAGACCTCGTGAAGCTCTAGCGTTAGGTTAATTCAACCAAATTTTGAACTAGCATGTTAAGAATGTTTTAATTATAACCATATTTATTTCTCCAGGTGTGTGTCATCTGTTTGAAGATCACCTGAAGAGACAAAACCCCAACAGTGGCTCCATCACCTACGATATCAGTCAATTGTTTGATTTCATCGATAACTTGGAGGACCTCAGCTGCTTGGTGTAAGTATTGGAAGATTTAGGTATTCAATGACTATTATAAGGTTTTCATTAATTTTCTTTTCGATTATTATTTCTTTGGAATTATGTTGAACTTGGTTGCAGTTCATATACAGTAATACAGTGCTAGCTACTGTTAACCTCTTCACTTCCAAGCTAAATCTAACACATAATTTTTTTTATGTAAACATGACATGTCTCAAACAAATATATATATAAATTTAAAAGTGTTTTGCGAGGAATTGTTTTACAATATTGTTTAATATTTGCTGATCCATATAATCTCTGAAATTTTGATTTTCTCTCGATCTACATAATTTTTTTTTATACAAATGGACTTTAATAGTTGTCAGCAGCTTAGATATAGATATTTTGAGAGGCTTAATATTAGACATTCTAATTTATAATAGAAAAGTTATTAAATTAAAAAAAAAAACTTTTACATGAAGTTGCGAAGTACAACTGCAGAGGCCCACGTATGTGGACCTGTATGGTGCATTAGTCTTGTATGTGCCTGGTTTTTCAGATCAATCAATTTCTTCTTTAATCAGAAAAAAATCCTTTTCTGACACTTTTCATAAAGCTTGAAAAACACTTTTCCTAAAATGTAAGGCTGGCTAATAATTGTTTAAATTTTTTTTCAAACACCTTTGGCCCTGATGCCCTATTATTAAGGCTAATACTTAAAATACTCTAGGGGAAGGCGGGGTACAATGGACCACGGGGTAAAATGGACCACCCCCTATTATTTATTTTATTTAGTTTTTCTAATGTTTCATATTGAGGAACATAGATGACAGCACAGCATTGATTAACATAAGCTTGCAACTGTGTGTTTAGCTGACAATTTAGCCATTTTATTCTAGAAAGTTCATTTGTGACAGGCAGAAGTAAATATTTACGCCAAAGTATTTCTTCTTTTTTAGCCTACTTTTCTTTTTTTAATTCGAAAGAATTAAAAAAATGAAAAAGTAGGTATTGACATGCGGTCGATGTCCGTCTGTCTGTCCGTACCCCCCTTCCAAAATCGGTTCTAATCATCGGATCTTAAAAATTCTTTTTTTGTTAGAAAGCTATAACCTCAGATACCCAACTTTCATACTTTTTGTCCGTCTGTCTGTACGTCCGGACGGACATAAATCTACTATCTGTCGGCGAATTTCCCATTGAATTAGCATTGAAATTCAATTTTGAGTCATTTAAATCACTGTAGGTATTGAAATGCGGTTGATGTCCAACTGTCTGTCTGTCCATCTGTCTGTCTGTTCGTATGTCTGTCCGTCTGTCTGTCCGCCTGTCTGTCCGTTTGTCTGTCTGTCTGTACCCCCCTTCCAAAATCGGTTCTAATCATCGGATCTTAAAAATTCTTTTTTTGTTAGAAAGCTATGACCTCAGATACCCAACTTTCATACTTTTTGTCCGTCTGTCTGTACGTCCGGACGGACATAAATCTACTATCTGTCGGCGAATTTCCCATTGAATTAGCATTGAAATTCAATTTTGAGTCATTTAAATCACTGTAGGTATTGAAATACGGTTGATGTCCATCTGTCTGTCTGTTCGTATGTCTGTCTGTTCGTATGTCTGTCCGTCTGTCTGTCCGCCTGTCTGTCCGTTTGTCTGTCTGTCTGTACCCCCCTTCCAAAATCGGTTCTAATCATCGGATCTTAAAAATTCTTTTTTTGTTAGAAAGCTATGACCTCAGATACCCAACTTTCATACTTTTTGTCCGTCTGTCTGTACGTCCGGACGGACATAAATCTTCTATCTGTCGGCGAATTTCCCATTGAATTAGCATTGAAATTCAATTTTGAGTCATTTAAATCACTGTAGGTATTGAAATGCGGTTGATGTCCATCTGTCTGTCTGTTCGTATGTCTGTCCGTCTGTCTGTCCGCCTGTCTGTCTGTACCCCCCTTCCAAAATCGGTTCTAATCATCGGATCTTAAAAATTCTTTTTTTGTTAGAAAGCTATGACCTCAGATACCCAACTTTCATACTTTTTGTCCGTCTGTCTGTACGTCCGGACGGACATAAATCTACTATCTGTCGGCGAATTTCCCATTGAATTAGCATTGAAATTCAATTTTGAGTCATTTAAATCACTGTTGCCAAATCAACAATGGCATGAGAAACTTTATTTAAACATATTTGAAGCAAAATAATATTTTCATGAATCAGTTTTGAATGACGTCATAAAATGTAGAACAATTTGATTCTTTGATTATTCATTAATTATCTACCAAGAAAGCGGCAAGGCATACTTTTGCATGCAATTATGCTTAGTTTTAATTTACATTTCTTGTTTTTTAATGCAGTTCGGAGTAGTTTCATTACTTTTGTTATTAATAAATATTTATTCTTCGAACTACAAATAAATCACGAGCAGATGATAAATAATATTTAATTAATTTGCGAACGAATATTAAGGAAAATAGTTGATTTTGGCTTTTAGAAGTTTAAATTATAGCTGGGTGCTGTGTTTCGATTTTTTTTTCTAATGTGTATAAATCTAGTGTAGAAACGGCTGTTGATGATATTTACTTTAGGAACCTAGTTTTTTTCCCGATTAGAACTTCAGTAAGTATTTAAGTAACAGGAAAGTAGGCTATTTTAGTTCTTTATGAACTTCTTGTTTCTTTCAAGAACTGTGATTTGGAAGATTTTATTTGCCGCATTAAAAAGGCAATATCATATATTATTATAGTTAATCTAAGTAAAACAATTTAATTTAGGGTTAGTTAGTGTTGTAGAATTTTTTTTGTCTGACTTCCACGTGGGGTAAAATGGTCCACCAGAACCTGGGATGGACCATGGTCCATTGTACCCCAGTTCTGTTTATCATATTCTTTTCTAAATTGACAGTATGTGTGGAATCAAAAGTTAAAAAATCATTTTATTTTTAATGAGTGAGTAAATCAGTTTTTAATGTAATTTACATATTTAAAGTGTTGACAATGCATTAGGCTTAAAATTCAAAGCTCAATCCAATCAGGCTTCAAAACAGAGTAAAGAAGCAAAAAAGCACAAGCAAAGCTGATCCCCAAGAAACAAACGCATCACAATTATGTAAAAATCATCTGTTGAAAACATTATCACTTTTTGAATTACGTCCCTTGTCAAAAACTAGCATGCGCAAGACAGCAAATAAACGTGCGAGATTCATGCGGCAAAAACCTAATCAAAATGTATTCATTTTTCCTAACATTGTTGATGAATCCCTTGTAAGCGTGAAGGATGTTGTGATGACTCCCCCAAACCCTACAGAGTCACAGGAAATCAGTAGACTTTCAGTGGCACAAAAATCTTTAGGTGTATCATTTTCCAACTTCAATATCCGTTAATGTAATGTGTTATATGTCTGAGTAATAAACAAGTGTAATATATTTTATGTTTTGCATTATTAAAGTGTTTAATTTATAATTTTTTTAAAAATATCTTTGTGGTCCAAAGGACCCCGTGCCATGGACCATTTTACCCCAGGGTCACTTTGTCACTTGCTGTTAAAAAAATTTATATTAAAAAGTAACTATAAATAATTGTTTTTTTTCTAAATGTTACATAAAGCTTAATGTTCAGGTAATATGCATGCATATTTTCAAATTTAAAAAAATATTAGTTTGAGAGTTACCACTGAAAAATCACAAAAGTGGTCCATTGTACCCCGGCCTCCTTTATAGGACTTATTTTTAAAAAATTTAAACATAATTGATCAAATGCTATACAATATTTACTGTACTGAGTTATTTACCCATACAGTAGTGCATAATTAATATCTGAAATATACCTTATCTGGTTATTTAAAAATTTGTGACCGAAGCAGTTAAAATTGTGCTTTAAATATATATATTTATTTGTTTTTGAATCCAACTTTGCTAAAAAAAATGTGCTTTTTTAATGTTTTAGTAATTTGTTTTTATTTGGGGAGTTTCAAAAGGATATTTAGTATATTTTTTTTATGCTAAACCAAGGGTGGCAACAGTTTCACTTCAAAGAAATCAACATTTTTGCATAAATACTACTTCTAGTCCTTGATTGTATCATCATTGGTTCAAAAAGTGTGCTCATGTTTTTAAATAAAACTAGTCACAAACTCTTATGTAGTACCAGAGTTCTTTAGAAATATAAAAAACTAAGTTATGTTTGAGGTTGAATTGAGTTTCTTCTACTGCATTTACATTTTATTTTATTAAGTCGTTATAAATTTATTTAAAATAATTTAAGAATTTTATTAGTTTTTTCTTATACTAAAAAATGCTATGCTCAACACTGGGCTTAATTATGTATTTGGCTGACCACAATTATACATACTTCTACTCAAATTATCAGTAACACATGTAAAATTTCTGAAAGCTTTCATGTAAATATTAATATTTATCTACTGAAGGTGCTTATAAGTATTACGTAAAAAGCTGCTGTTTTACTTTTCATTGTTAAATTTAGAGAAAACGGGAAAGATGGCACTTTTTTAATGATATGTTCGATTTTAGCACATTAAAGTCGATAGAAGTTAGTCTAAAAAAGGTAGTAAATACCTCCTTTTCTGACACTTTTCTTAAAGCTTTTATGAAAGGCTGGCTAATAATTGTTTACCTATTTTTCAAACCTCTTTGACCCTGATGCCCTATTATTAAGACAAATACTTTAGTTATCCTGGGCCTACTCATAATGCACTAACAGTACTTATAAGTACCACTTAACAGGCAATTGTTTTAATTTCCATTGTTCGTTTGTGGGAAAATAGATGGTAGTGGGCTTTTATTAATGCAGTATGCGGTTTCAACACATTAAAGACTTTAAGGGTAAAACATATTCATTCAACACAATGTCCGGGTTTGTAACTTAGTATTTAAAAGTAGAAAAGAGGACAAATGAAGATAAATTCGGGACATTAGGTGCATTTTATGTGCCATTCATATTTGCTCTTTTATATCTAACTAGCTTTATAAACCCGGCGTTGCACGGGTGTACCCTTAATAACCCTAATTAGTAGTTTTTTTATGTTAACTTTTATTTTATACCAATTGATCCCTCCACTGGTCTACTCCATTAGGATATTATAATCTCCTCCCATTCTGATATAAGTGGTTGATTTTATCCAGGCCCTTCCAGGAGTTTGAGGGCTTTCCCATAGGCCCCCTGTTCAAATTGCCAGAACAGCTATATGACATAATGGCCTATTTCCATTTCACGATTAGCGCAAAACGAAACTGCCCAAATGTGGTAAACATTCCACTTCATATTTCATACAACTCGATAGGGTTGGGGGACCCAGTCGGTAAAGACTTTCGTCTTGCTTGCGGTAGGTCCCAGGTTCAGGTCCGGGCATCGCCAAAATAACGGCTGACTTATAAACGGCTCGTGCAGCCAAAAAATGTCCGACGAATAATACCCCGTATAGAGGAAGGGCACTTAAAATATCCTCCAAATTTCCAACGCTGCGTACGATGTCGCCCTTAAAAGTTGCATTGGGTACCTCCCGCGTGTCGGCTCGTAACTTGACTGTGGTTCTAAATTACGACTCCCGTTTCTAACAGCACTCGCGTGTAGCTTTAATGCGACGATAATTCAAACTAACCCTAACCCATACAACTGGATGGGAATAGATACCCTACGTTAAATTTTCAACTTCGCCAAAAGCGCCAATGCCAAAATTCAATCGACCATTACGCCATCTTAACATCATAAAACAAAACAGACATTCATCCTCTTGTATGGTTGGAAAAGTTTTACAAAGTACAAATTCCTTATTTATGCCGAATATATTCCGGTTATTTTTTTTATGTATTTTCCCTTTCCAATCCTATCCTCCTGAGAATATCCTTGTTCCAGACTTTTTTCTCGGAAGGGCTGATGGGACTCCCCGGTGTGTCGTCGCCAACCAGGCTCTCAAACTGTTGTCCTGTCCGAAATCTAATGAATTTATGGCTTTAGTGCCCCACTTATCCAACTACAAACCATTCTAAAAGATTGTTAACGACGTGAGAAAGTTTTTGTGGGAAAAAGGAGTGATGTGTGATTCCAAAGAGCAATTAATGCATCACGACACTAATATTTTATTAATTAGATGCCTAATGATTTTAAATAATAATTTAATTTTTAAAATCAATTCTTCGGAATTTTAAAGTTCAATTTTTTTTTATAAATCTGGTCTGCAATTTAATGAATTTTTCCGTTGTTTTAAGTCGGCCATTTTGAAGTTAGGTAGGATTTTTGGTCATTTCGAGATGGCAACCATCTCGGCAAGTGCCGGGGTTTGTTATCATTTCGACTTGGCAACATTTTTGAAAATTCGCCAAATCCGGCCACGATTCTTTAGGTTAACCTATATTCCTCAATATCTTACCATTTGTAAACATCAATTAAATTAAATTCCGAAACATAATTAAAATCTAGTTGAGGAAATCTGATCCACCATTAAAAAAAATCCGAAGATTTAAAATCAACAAATAAAATAAAATACTGATATTCAAATAACAATCCAGAAAATTAAACCCATATGCTTTTTTTTTTCTTTTCTTAATTTTCGTTCACGCTGAACGCGCTGAAATTTCTTCAAATTGAAAGTATAAATTCAAATCTTACAATGCTATTCCTATGGGGAAATCAGCTCACGTTTTGCATTCCTACACCCTTTGGGTTCAAATAAAAAGTATCCTATAGCCTATTCCTGGTTCAAAGCTACCTCCCCACCAATTTTCAGCCAAATCAGTTCAGCCTTTCTTGAGTTATGAATGGTCCCACTAACACGACTTTCTTTTATATATATAGATTAATTGCAATAGCTAACATTAAAGTATTCAAAGCCAAATAATTAAAATTTTATTCATCTTTGATCTTTGATATCATCCTTTGATCTGAATTAAAACTAATAAAAAAAAGAAATAAACGAATGCCAATCGAATCTACAGTCCCTGGACAAATTATTAGACACACTGAATTTTTTTTAGTAATGAGGAAAACATAACAAAGAATGCTATATCATTAAAAAAAGATGTCGATATATGTATTAAGTGTAGCTGATAGTATTTTCTATTCAATAGCTTAAGTTTAGGAACACAAATATCCTTCTAAAGGTATTTTGTTCATCATTGACTGATACATGAAATCTTGTAGTGCGTCTAATAATTTGTCCAGGGACTGTACATAAAATAACAGATTTCTCTCCCCCCCCCCCCACTTATACTTTTAAGTATAGTTTGGAAAGCCACGATAAATGTTATCATTATAACATTTTGCTAAATTTAAGTTCAGAAACAAATTTTACTGGAATTTAACTTCATTTTTTTACATTTTTACATTGATTTTTTGTGAAAATTATGTGATATTTACTGCACCCCACCCCCTCCTAACATGAGGTATGGTGATATTCGGCTCAACCCCCTCCTCCCCCTAAACAAGTCGCATAATTTATGGACGCCCCTTAACCCTCTAAAGGATACATACTTATAATCTAAAATTATAAATTTAATAATTTTATTAAATTTTAAAGCATTTAGAAGCCATTTATACTCACGACCTACTACAGAAATATAATTTTTTTAAAAATTTAAGAAATTAAATTTTCAGTTAAATTTTTTAATTTAAATCTCATGCAGTTTAAAACAAGTTTATACTTCAGCCAATTTACTTATCCCTCAGACGGTTAATTATCCTTTTATATTCAGCTTCCAGAAGTCCACCATGACTTATGCTCCTTACAACAAGGACTGGATCAAGGAGAAGATTTACATCCTGTTGCGACGACAGGCCACCAAAACCACATAATTCCTTCCTCCTCTTTGCGTTCTTCAGATCAATGTGCAAGTCATTTCTTCCATGCAGAATTCAAAGATTGTAAATAATCGGTAGAGATGATCCTAAATCTACATATATGTTGTTTTTCTACTTGTTGTACAGTGTCTTCATTTCATTTCCTCAAAACAATGTGAGCTCTTGTATCTAAAATTTATTGTATCATGTAAAATAAAAGTTCATTAAGTATTTTAGTGATGATTTATTTTAATGTATATACACTTCTTGAATAATTTCTCGCTTACAAATTTGTTTGAAATAATGGATTCCCCTTGTAATTTGAACTTTAAATTTTAATCATGTTTAGGAGAAATCTGAAACTAAAAAACAAAACATCTGTCAAAAAAATATTTTGCCTTAATTAAAATTTCAAAAAAGGGAAATTAATCAGAAAATGACATGAAAATAAAATTTTAAAGCAAACACCATTTATATAATGTATAAATAATGAAATTATACTTTTTTAAACAATTATTTCCCATTGAAGCTAAAATATCAAAGTTAAAATTCAAAATCGAAGATGCTCCTATAATTTTTGTTGAATCCCTGGTAAGGATAGTTTGTAGTAAGGATAGTTTTTGTATATTTTAAAATTTATCCCAACTTCTCTTTTTCAGGGTACGTGAATTTAAAAAGACCGCCTTTATCTTCAAATAGCTTACACGGAATTAATCACTTTCTATTTCAGAAATCAATCGAACGTAATAAAGAATAGTTTGCTTTCTAGCAAATTTTGCCAAGAACAAATTATTTATCCTCACCAAGCTCTGTTCAGATGTAATTAATGAAATTGCAGGTGGAAAAATGTAACCAATAAAGCTACTTGAACTTTCACTTATTATACGACGAAAACAGTTCTTTCAAAAAGTTTAAAATTAAGTTTTTGGCAACTTGACTGAATAAGATATTAGAGATTTATATAGATTCTTCAAGAGAAGCATACAAAGCTAGGTTTATTCGTGTCCCATTTGACCCCACAGTTTCTGTCCCATTAGACCCCACAGTGTTGTTTTTTATAAATGATCCAACACAGAAGCACGTGTATTTCACCACAGCATTTGACATATAATATCTTATTCTATGATATGTCATCTACTTAAAACTATAGTTTAATTCATAGAAAGTTTTTATTTAATACTTTAAAAGTGAAAAAAAGATACACTTTTAACTAACATCACTTTTCTAAACCTATACGCTTTTCTTTAAACGAAATATTAAAAAAAAAACTTTCGTTTCAATTAATGTGTCTAAATTTAACAATTTTTGTATGTCTGAATAACACAAAGGGGAAAAAAACCTTTGTTTGAGTTTCACGAAAAAAAGTTAATATGCTTAATAAAATTGTTTCCAAGGTGAAATTGTGACATTTTCGTTAATTATATTGAACTGCACTTTTCAATTTCACCGAAATCACCACGCAAATATAATCGTTGCTTTATCATTATGCAGAATTGTATTACATAACACATAAACCCTAAATGCTAAATATATTTTGTTATTGATTTTCCACTAAACAATAAATGTAACGCCTCTTTGAACGATGGTTTAATTAAAATTTTCGCAATAAAGTATTCCTAAAACACATAAAAATTAATAGTTACTAATACTGGGAAAAACTAAAAAAAACTACCTTAAATAGCTGGCGGTTCCAAGCCATTCACACAAACTGCGAAAAGTAACTTCATAATGAAGATTGGCCACCAAATTTGAAAATGATACTTACTACTGTAACCGCTGTAGTGTTCGTGTTTGTCAGTCTTGGAGACTGTTTTCCTGTAAGTATAATTCAACCTTCTACCGTTATTAACTAGTTTGAATTGTTTTCAGCGTCTATATACAGTGAAATAATAAATTACTAAACAATAACTTTCCTCCCTCCGATCGTTAGACCCGGCTATTTCCGTATTTTGTGCATCAGTTTTTCTTACAATAATCTTAAATTAAAAAAAATATATATAATTTACAAATTTTTATTCATAATGTACTTTTTCATCTGGAAATGTTTTACAGATCATCTCTTTTAAAAT